>JAQQAC010016209.1:116174049-116355157 GCA_029783875.1 Phataginus tricuspis | reverse complement strand
CTATCCATGAGCATGGGATATATTTCCATTTATTGGTGTCTTCTTTAATTTCTCTTATGCATGTCTTGTAGTTTTCAGGATATAGGTCCTTCACCTCCATTTTTAGTTTTGTTCCTAGATATTTTATTCTTTTGATGCAATTGTGAATGGAATTGTTTTCCTGATTTCTATTTTTGCTAGTTCATTGTTAGTATATAGGAATGCAACAGATTTCTGTGTATTGATTTTGTATCCTGCAACTTTGCTGAATTCAGTAATTAGTTCTAGTAGTTTGGGGGTGGATTCTTTCATTTTTTTATGTACAATATCATGTCATCTGCAAACAGAGACAGTTTCACTTCTTCTTTACCAATCTGGATGCCTTTTATTTCTTTGTGTCGTCTTATTGCCATGGCTAAGACCTCCAGAACTGTGTTGAATAAAAGTGCAGAGAGTGGGCATCCTTGTCTTGTTCCCAATCATAAAGGAAAATCTTTCAGCTTTTCGCTGTTAAGTATGATGTTGGCTGTGGATTTCTCATATAAGGCCTTTATTATGTTGAGGTACTTGCCCTCTATACCCATTTTGTTGAGATTGTTTATCATGAATGGACGTTGAATTATGTCGAATGCTTTTTCAGCATCTATGGAGATGATCATGTGGTTCTTGTCCTTTTTGTTGATGTAGTGGATGATGTTGATGGTTTTTCAAATGTTGTACCATCCTTGCATCCCTGGGATGAATCCCACTTGATCATGATGGATGATCTTTTTGATGTATTTTTGATTTCTGTTTGCTAATATTTTGTTGAGTATTTTTGCATCTATGTTCATCAGGGATATTGGTCTGTAATTTTCTTTTTTTGTGGTGTCTTTGCCTGGTTTTTGTATTAGAGTGATGCTGGCGTCATAGAATGAATTTGGAAGTATTCCCTCTTCTTCTACTCTTTGGAAAACTTTAAGTAGGATGGGTATTATGTTTTCACTATACATTTGGTACAATTCAGCAGTGAAGCCACCTGTTCTGGGGGTTTTCTTCTTAGGTAGTTTTTTATTACAAATTGAATTTCGTTGCTGGTAATTGGTCTGTTTAGATTTTCTGTTTCCTCCTGGATCAGCCTTGGAAGGTTGTATTTTTCTAGGAAGTTGTCCACTTCTTCTAACTGATCCAATTTATCAGGATATAATTTTTCATAGTATTCTCTCATAATTCTTTGTATTTCTGTGGTATTTGTAGTGATTTTTCCTTTCTCATTTCTTATTCTCTTTATGTTTGTAGACTCTCTTATTTTCTTGGTAAGTCTGACTAGGGTTTTGTCTATTTTGTTTATTTTCTCAAAGAACCAGCTCTTGCTTTCATTGATTCTTTCTATTGTTTTATTCTTCTTGATTTTACTTATTTCTGTTCTGATTTTTTATTATGTCTATCCTTCTACTGACTTTGGGCCTCATTTGTTCTTCTTTTTCTAGTTTCATTAATTGTGAGTTTAGACTGTTCATATGGAATTGTTCTTTTTTCCTGAGATAAGCCTGTATTGCAATATACTTCCCTATTAGCAGGGCCTTCGCTGCATCCCACAGATTTTGCTGTGTTGAATTATTGTTTTCATTTGTCTCCGAATATTGCTTGGTCTCTGTTTTTGTTTGGTCATTGATCCATTGATTATTTAGGACCATGTTGTTAAGCCTCCAAGTGTTTGTGGGCTTTTTTGTTTTCTATGCATGATTTATTTCTAGTTTCATACCTTTGTGGTCTGAGAAGGTGGTTGGTACAATTTCAATCCTTCTGAGTTTACTGAGGCAATTTTTTTGGCCTAGCATATAATCTATTCTTGAAAATGTTCCATGTGCACTTGAGAAGAATGTGTATCCTGCTGCTTTTGTGTGGATTGTTCTGTAGATTCTGTTAGGTCCAACTGTTCTAATGTGTTGTTCAGTGCCTCTGTCTCCTTACTTATTTTCTGTCTGGTTGATCTGTCGTTTGAATTGAGTGTTATGTTGAAGTATCCTAAAATGAATGCATTGCATTCTATTTCCCCCTTTAATTCTGTTAGTATTTTTTTTACATATTTAGGTGCTCTTGTGTTGGGTGCATAGATATTTTTAATGGGTATATCACCTTGATTGACTGAACCCTTCATCATTATGTAATGTCTTTCTTTGCCTCTTGTGACTTTCTTTGTTTTGTAGTCTATTTTGTCTGATACAAGTATTGCAACTCCTGCTTTATTTCTCCCTCTTAGTTGCATGAAATATATTTTTCCATCCATTCACTTTTAGTGTGTGTATGTTTTTGGTTTGAAGTGAGTCTCTTGTAGGCAGCATATAGATGGGTCTTGTTTTTTTTATCCATTCAGTGACTCTATATCTTTTGATTGGTGCATTCAGACCATTTACAGTTAGGGTGATTATCAATAGGTATGTACATATTGGCATTGCAGGCTTTAGATTTGTGGTTACCAGTGGTTCAGGAGTAGCTCCCTTACTATCTAACAGCCTAACTTAACTCACTTAGTACGCTATTACAAACACCATCTAAACGTTGTTGTTTTTTCCTCCTTTTTCTTCCTCCTCCATTCTTTATACATTAAGTATCATATTCTACACTCTTTGTGTATCCCTTGACTGACTTTGGGGATAGTTGTTTTAATTTTGCATTTGCTTTGTAATTTATTGTTCTACTTTCTTTACTGTGGTTTTATTTCCTCTTGTGACAGCTATTTAGCCTTAGGAACACTTCCATCTATAGCAGTCCCTCAAAAATACACTGTACACATGGTTTGTGGGAGGTAAATTCTCTCAACTCTTGCTTATCTGAAAGTTGTTTAATACCTTCTTCAAATTTAAATGATAATAATTCTGGATAGAGTATTCTTTGTTGGAGGCCCTTCTGTTTCATTGCATTAAATATATCATGCTACTCCCTTCTGGCCTGTAAGGTTTCTGTTGAGAAGTCTGATGATAGCCTGGTTGGTTTTCCATTGCATGTAATCTCTTTTCTCTATATGGCTGCTTTTAATACTCTGTCCTTATCCTTCATCTTTGCCATTTTAATTATTATATGTGTTGGTGTTGTCTTCCTTGGGTCCCTTGTGTTGGGAGATCTCTGCACCTCCATGGACTGAGAGACTATTTCCTTCCCCATATTGGGGATGTTTTCAGCAATTACCTCCTCAAAGACACTTTCTATCCCTTTTTCTCTTCTTCTTCTTGTACCCTTGTAATGCGAATACTGTTACGTTTGGATTGATCACACAGTTCTCTTACTATTCTTTCATATCTAGAGATCCTTTTTTCTCTTTGTGCCTCAGCTTCTTTGTATTCCTGTTCTCTAATTTCTATTTCATTTACTTTCTCCTCTACTTTGTCTATTCTGCTTTTAAATCCGTACATTGTATGTTTCATTTCAGATACTGTATTTTTCAAAGTTTCTATCTCTTTCTTGAATTCCTCCCTGAGGTCTTAAATATTTTTCTGTAGCTCTGTGAGCATGTTTATGATTTTTATTTTGAAATTTGTTTCAGGAACATTCATGAGTTCAGTTTTATTTGGCCTTCTTTCTGGTGTTTGTGGGATTTTGGTTTATACCAAGTTCTTTTGATATTTCATATTTGTAGAAATAACTTGGTGTAGGGAGCACCCTCTAATGCCCAGATGCTCTACTCTGTGGAGCTACTCAGCCCCTGTAGCAATGGCAATGGTTGGAGGTGAGCTGTGCTCGCACCTTCCAGGGAGGAAAGAGCTCTTTCCTGCTTCCTGGCTGCAGTGCCTTCCTCCACTGCCAGGGCCCATGGGCCGAGCATTCAGGGTGGAGCCTCTATGTTATGCACTTGTAGCTGTTGCAGGCAAGGCTGCCATTTGGCTGGCCTGGTGCAATTTCAGGGGCATCCAGTTTTTGAGCTTCTGCCAGCTGCGAGGAGGAAGTGGCAGGCTGCATATTATTGTGGGGGGCTTCTGGGCTGCATTGTCAGCCAGGGAGTGGAGTTCTTGAAGCTCCTGAAAGTTCTTAACCTGCTGGCCTGACTGCGCCAGGACAGTTTTTTCCTCCTGTACTTTCTCCTGAGCAGTAAGCTCTATGCAATCTTTGCCCCTTTATCAGCCCTCTCACTGTTGGGAAATCTCTGAGAGTGCCCACATGTATTTTGTCCCAGAGCATCCGTTTTTGGGTACCTGTTCTCCACAAGTGGCTGGAATCTTAGTCTCTCCAAGTATTCTGCCTGTATTAGATTTCCAACCCTACTAATCTCCAGAGCACCATGTAATGTAGGTTCATGCTCCTGGAGCAGATCTCCAGAGCTAGGTGTTCAGCAGTCTTAGGCCTCCACGCACCCCCCCCCCATTTCTCTTCCTTCCGCTGGTGAGCTGGGTGGGGCAAGGGCTTGGGTTCTGCCAGATCTCAGCTTTGGTACTTTACCCTTTTCAGTGAGGTCTGCTGTTTTCCCCAAGTGTAGGCAGTGTGCTGCAGCCTTCTTTCCTGTTGCTCTTTTAGAATTAGTTGTATTTGCTATATTTTCATATTATATGTGGTTTTTGGAGGAGGTTTCTCTCTCCCCTCTCACACTGCCATCTTTAAGCCAATCTCTGACTTCTTTTATTTTTTAAAATTATTTTCATTCATCTATTATAGGAAATTCCAAGCATTCCCAAAACTGAATAGAAAAGTATAATGAACTACCCTGTACCCATTACCCAGCGACAGCAACCATCATCTCCAGGGCATCCTTGTTTCATCTATATCCCAACCCATTTTATCCTATTAATCCTGTGTTGTTTGAAACCAATCTCAAACACCAAATCATCGATAAATGCTTCTATATATATCTCTACATGGTGAGGTAATTTTATCACATCTAAAAAGTGAACAAAAGTTCATTAACTGTCAAATTTCCAGTTCATATTAAAACTTCCTCAATTGTTTCACAAATGTGTTCTTACACCTGGTATATTGATTCAGGGTCCAAACAAGGTGCATGCATTGCATTTGGTTATGACTCTCAAATCTCTTTTGATCATTAAGCTCCCCCTCCTTATTGTTTCCTTGTAGTTATTTGTCATAGAAATAGGAGATTATAAACTTGTTCCTCTGTTTCCCTGGTAATTACTGTAGCACCTGGAAAAGACTCAGAGTGTCATCAATGTTGGGTGAATGACTGAATGGTAAGAGAAGTACTATAGCCTCACGGGCCAGCTGCAGTGCTTGGATGGGCCTTCCACTTCTCAACCACTCTTGCTTGTCATTCAACCTTGGAATAGTCTCTTTCTGTCAACGCCTCAGTCTGCTGGCCTGCAAAGTGGAGCTGCTAATATCTGCCTTCTGCTCTAGTTCCTGGGGTGGGGCTGGAGGGTGTGACAATGGCTGGGATTTTAAAACTAAAGCCTAAAACAGCTTTGAGCAATTGGTGCTATAAATATCAGAGGAGGAATTCTATTATTAAATGTCCTTTGTTCATAGAAGTTTCAGGCAGAGTGGCAAGGTTGAGAAGTAGAACTCCTTTTCTCTGTCCTTTGTGCTTCCATGAGTGTGGCGAGTAGACCAGCCAGGGCTAGAAGCATGCTCTGGGGCAGGGAGCCCCAGTGCTCCCTTTAGACAAGTCAGCCCTGCTCGGACTGGGGCTGGCCTGCAATATCCTGTTCCACCCAGCAAAAATAGAATAGCCAGGAGAATGTGAGCTCTGAGACAACTGTTCCTGTTTTGAAAAGCGTCGGAAGGATGTAGCTACAGGTGGGGGTGAATGTCTGCCCCTAGGAGTGAAGCCCAGCCAGGAAGTTGTTGGGTCCCCATGGCAAAGAGATGAGATTTGGGCTGGACTCTTGACAGCACCAACAGCCCCAGCATCTGGTCAGGTCACTGGTGACAATGGAGAGCTTCTGGCCTGGACATTCTGCACGTGTTTATGAGTCAATTAGTTTACATTCCAAACAAATAGATCACAGGAGCTCTGATTAGTGGTCAAGAACTGCTACAGAGAAATTAGTAGCCTGTTTGTCAAGTTTCAGCCTTCCCTGGTTTGGAGAGAATTGCCCTCTGAAGCCAGCAGCCATGCAATACTGTTCTGGCCATGCAAACCACCAGGAAACACAGGAGGGCCTTCCCTTAGGGGCATTTTTGACCCAACCTGCACTGGCAGTAGGGGCTCTACACGTGGCTGTAGTTGATGTTTTCCCCCCAGCCAGCCCCTACCTCTCCCCACAACCTTCCACAAGGTGGCACTTGGAGAGGCCAGTGCCTCTGGTCTTCTACATACTGGGAATGCACAGGGTGTATGCTGTGGGAATTACAAAAATGACAACATAGGAGTTTGCAAAATGAGCAAATCACTAGGAATTCAAGTAATGAGGGCCTAAAAGTACCCATATGTGAAGTGGGAAGTTTTAAAGTTTCAGCCTTTTCTGAGCTTTCTGTGTGCCCAAGAGGAGCTTATTTTGGAAGTGGAAGAAGTATGATTTTTTTCCTCATCAACTCAAAAGTGGTTGAACTGATTTAGCTCAAGCTATAAAAAGACAAAAACCAAATGTGCCCTGACATAAGATTTCTGTGTGGAATAGAGTGGAAGCAACTAGAGGGGTAAGACCATGAAAATCTACTGCCTTGAGGTCATATTTTTCTAGCTGATTGTTCAGGTGACTATTATAGGGTCTTCAGGGTAGTTCTGAGTCAAATAGGCATGTAATTCAAAATTAAACCCTCTTTTTAATTCTAGAAGTTTCTGAGAATCTGAAATTGTTTTTATAAACAGTCTCGTCTCATTTTACATAAACCTACCAGCATAGCTGGCATTTTCATTTGTGTTTAACTAATGAATTTAACTGTGTATGGCAATTAAAGAGAGAAGTGATGAGAGCTGTTAAGAACAAAAACTTTGGATACAGAGAGACCTAGGTTCCTACTCCAGTTCATCCACTTACTAGCTGCTTGAACATGGCACTGAGCCTCACTGCTGCTTCTCTACAACTAGGATACATTTACCTCAGAAGGTTCTGATAAGAATTAAATAAGATGATAAACATGAAACAGAATAGTGCCTGACATATAATGAAACCCCCCAAATAGTGGTTACAGTAGTAGTAGTATTTATAAAATTGGGGGCAGCCCACAGGCTTGTCCTCATGTTCTTTTCTACCCAATCATCTAGATCAGTGTTCAAGTGAAATTTTATGGTAACCAGCCATAAGAAATAAAGTTTATGTGGTGGTTGAGTGTAATATTAATAGAAAAAACAAGTTTCACAGAACAATACTCACCCTTTGTGTGTGCAGTGTTTGCTATGTGATTCTATTCTACTTTATTGTATTAAACAGTATTCTACTCTACTTTATTCACTTTCTTTCCTTTCATTTTGAAATGATGATACAGCCCACTAAGTAGATTCACTACTGTCTAATGTGGGTCATGGCCCACAGTTTATAAAACACTTACCTAGATGAATCTGGGGAAGGCAATTAGCACTCTCAGGACCCCTGAGAGCTATTCTCTTCTGCATTCATGCCTCTGGCCAACGTTTGGAGCCAAAATGCCCCCTGACTTTTGTTCACTGTTAAAACTACCTCTTAGGATAATGAATGGTAGCTGCAGAGTGACTGACTACACACCGTCTTCCTCATACTTTCACCCACCATCTTACCATCTTACTCTGGATGATGACATTCTTTTCTAGACCTTTCTAGCAAGTCAGGCCAAGATCTGGGTTTGGCCTGCAGAACCTGGTATGCATGCTTGTGTGCATGTGTGTGTGTGAGAGAGAGAGAGAGATACAGGGAGACTGTGTGTGTGTATGTGAGAGAGAGAGAGAGAGAGAGTGAGTAGGAATTGGGGAAGAGAGGGGAACAACTGCCAACTTCTCAGTTTTTCTCTCTAATGTCATCTACCTATCAAGTTTCTGCCAGGTTGGAGGGTAATGAGGGGAATGCCCACTCCCTTGGGTAGTAACACTTTCCTTTCCAAAGGCTCCTCCTCCGTTGGAGATATCTGAGGCAGTAAGAAAGAGCCAGAGCACCAACAGTGCCAGCTCGTTGCTCCACCTCCCTGGTTTGGTCCCTTCGCCTTGACAGAGCCTTGGTCAAGTAACATGATCTGCCCACAGCTGGTCTCCTACACTTAGAGCAAGCTGGAAGCAAGAGAACTTGGGGAAGGAATTTGGTTTCACTAAAAATAGCTGCAATATAGACCCTGTGACTTACCACTCCTCAGAACAGTCTGCTATGAACTGCACAGGGTCCTCTGAGCCCTGCAATCACTTTGGACTATTGGTTTTTCCTGCCTGGAGCCCTTGAAACGAGGAGGGCTCAAGGAATTGGGGGTGCTTTGGTTCAGATGCAGACTCCTGCAAGTCTCAGAAACGCATGGTGATGATATGACCAAGAAGCTTCCTCTCCCCGGGAGCGCATGACCCTTGGCACTAATAACAACAGGTCCTTTTAAGATTTTAGCCCATGGTGGGATCTTGCTTGTTCCTCACCACCAGGCCCATTGCTTCTCCACTTCTAAGGTAGGTAAAACAAAACTCACTGGGAGAAATGCTCATGGAATTGTGATCCTCTAGGGTAACTCTGGCCTAAGGCAGGGAGGCAAATGTCAAGGCAGGACATAGCTTATAAATAAAAGTCTAAGTCCATGCTCCCAATGCACTGGTCAAGCTGTACTAGTGTTTGAAAATGATTTCTTTCCTTGCACCCTCTTACCCAAAAGTCAAGGTATTAGCTGTTAGGAAAGCACCTCAAAGGTTAAATTTAATCCTCTCGCCACTTCTCTCCCTGGAGCTGCTTTATTCTAGGTGCTCTGTCCTTCCTGTCCTGCTATTAGCTCTGCTTATTTGACTCTGGCTCAGGGCATCATTTACCTTGTTTTGCTTTGCCGCTGTAAAGCAGCAGAGAGTGTCACAGAACTGTCAGGATCAGGGGTTCCCACAGTTCCAGTGGTCCTGTGAAAGAGGGAATCCAAGTCAGGTGCACAGACGTTTGCTTGGATTCCATTTCCTTCCTGAAATAGTGCTGTCAGGACTTATCTCTGATCTCTAGCCTCTTTATAGCAGTGGGCCTTGGGGAAGGAGTTGAAATTGTATTGAAGGGGAGCTAGAAAGTTTTGGGGTGAGGTTAGGAGACCTCTGAGAGAAAAGAAGCTGCCTTGGTTGTTGGAAGGTTAAACACTAACAATTTCTTGTTTAAAGTTGACTTTTGAGCATTGTGCCAAGCAAACTATGCCAAAATTCCAGCATGCCAAACCAAGCTGTGTTCATGTACGTGAAGAGACACTTTAGTAACAGATAGGCTTACTTTAAATGAAAATGACAATCTTAAGATATTACATGGCTGGAGGAAACAAATCTTCAGACTCCGAATCTGTGTCTGCTTATTTTTTAGAAGATGGGATTACTGACTGATATTTGAACATTATATCCCCTCTCCACTTCATTGTCTTTCACCCATCTTTAAGGTAGATGAGCATCCAAATAACATAAACTTGAAATCTTAAACCTAGAAGAAACACTGTGGAAGTCATATGGACTAATCGTTACTGGAGAATGAGTTGGAACGAATGATTATCTGGTCTATATCTACATTGTTGCCTCAACTTCCCCTGTGGCCTCAAGATGGATATATGGTGGACATTGCCATTTTGAAGCCATGGCTCTATTGACCTCACATCCTAAATCTCCTTTTCCAATATTACTTTAAGGTTCATCCATGTTGCTGCAAAGTTAGATGAAACTTGAACATCTTGAATTATTTTCCTCATGTTGCGTTTGTGCAACCATATAGCATCACTAATACCAGGTGCTGGTCTTACCAGCCAAATGTGTCATTACTTCTGTTGAAAGTTGTCAGGGTTTTGCATTCAAATTGGGCAAATTTTGTTGAATTACTCTAGATAAAGCAACTTGCTGGAGGTTGCTCCTAAATAGCACACTTGCCTAGTACTTTGAAAAAGTGATGCCACTAAGAAAATCTCCATGAACAAACAACTTTTCAGGAGTGCATTTGTCAGTAAAGCAATGATTCCCAAACTCCATTTTATGAACCAATGCCAGGCTGGCTGCCTAGAATCACCTGGAAAGATTATTTTTAAATGTAATTTGTGGGCCTCATCCCTGGATATTCGGACTCAAAAGGTCTGGGTGTGGAATCCCAGGACCTAGACTTTTAGCACACACTCCTAATAATTCTGATGCACGGCCAGATTTGCGAAGCATCGTCAAAGTCAAGGTCCTCCTGTGTTTGTTTTGTTTGTACGTCTTAAATTTCTCAATGATTCTCTTTGACTTTCAGAATAAAGTTCAAACGTCTTTACTTGGCCTTCCCTAGGCCCTCCCTGATCTAGCCCTAACCCACCTTTCTAATCTTTTGCCTCATTATTCCTCTTGACCGCCACCACCCCGAGTCAAACTGAATTGGCCACTGTTTTCCATTTTGCTTTCATGCCTTGGTGCTTTACTAGTGCTGTTGCCTTTGACTGCTGGGTCCTTCCTCACTTTTCTGCACACCCAAATCTGCCCATGTCTCATGGTCTGTACTTCAGTGTGCGTAAGGACTTGGAGGGCTTCATTAAAATACCAATTCTTGGGACTCACTTCTGGGGCTTCTGATTCGGCAGATCTGGAGTACCTCAGTAGATCTGCTGCTGGCCATGCTCTCAGCAACACTGCATCTAGCTCAAATGTCACTCTTTATAAATGTACTTCTTTAAGTGTTCACATTTCTCCATTCCAACTCACATAGCATTTTGTTTATAGCTCTGTAATTTAACACTTCACTCTCTACCTTTTGTTTAAACTATTCCTATACATCATCATTTCTGTCATTCAACAGTCATTGAGTACCTAACATAAAGCGTGTACCGTGCCTTCAAGAACCCAAGCTCCTTGGGAAAAGGGATCTCTGGCCATTGATCTCTGTATACACCTTGGACATGAGTCTGGAGTGTGTCAGTGGGCATGGCAAAGTTGAAATCACTCTGCAGTAAATCAGGCGAACAAGAACCTATCCCAAGATGGTTTATTTTCCCTAAAAAAAAATGTGGGGGTGGGGCTGATTCTTTCTGTCTCCATGTCCAAATCTGAGGTTTATGTACAAGAATGGGATCTCAGAAGCCTTCTGTGCTTGGGCAATCTTGGAGCATGGTGATGACTGGATTCTAGAAAGTCTCTTGGCTTAGGAAGGATGGGAAGGCACCTGGCATTTCTAGATACAGTAGTTCTGCCATAAAGGAGGGATGGGGACAGTGCCAAAGGATGCAGAGGAGGAGCAGGAGACATTGGGTAATAGGGGTCTGAGGGGTCTTCACTTGGGACAGGCCTCCCTTCTTTTCCTAACCTGGTATAGCAACTGCAACTCCTGTGGACTTGTCTGCTGTTGAAATGGTGTGACTTTTGAATTATTTTTAATTTACTTATACACATATATAATTATATGAAATATAGATAATAACCCATATAGCCTACTGTGTATCCTCTACACTTAACATAAAACATGCATATGTACACATATATACATGCATATATCTTTTGTATTATAGATTAGTTTATGAAAATTATGTTACTCACCCTCTTCTATATTTTGCACTTCTTGCCATTTACTAGCTCTGTGACCACAGGACTTCAGTTTCCTCATGCAGAAAATGAGGATGATATTAATACCTATCTCAGAGGGTTACTGTGAGGATTCACTGAGTTAAAATACATAAAACATATAAATCCCCTAGACAACGCACCACCCTGGGCTCTCTTGTCCCCTCCTGGCATGAGCCAGGAAAAAATAAAAATGCATAAAGCACTTACAACAGTGCTATATATGGGTGCTGTTTTCATTGTTACTTTTATTCTCATTCAACAAAACCTGCAAGTCAATTGCAGTTGCTCAATTTCATTCTCTTTAATGGCTGCAAAGGATTTTGTGATGTAGATGGAGAATAATATTTTATTCAACCACTTGATTTGTAGTGGACATTCACTTTACTCCCATCTTAATTTTTATTTGGTTTTGGTCACTAAAAAGCAGCATTGCAATAAATACCTTTGTATATATACCCTAATATGCACTTGTTTTTCTTACTCTGGGATAGATCCCAGAAATGGAATAGCTGGATTGAAGAGGGGATATATTTATGTATAAATTTTAATTTCATTAAATGTTGCCATGCTGCTTTCTAAAAAGCATGAAACAAATGCACCATTCCACCAGCAATGTATGGGTATATATCTTCTTCTGCAATCCCAACAGTTGATTTTACTGCTTTTAAAAAATTTTAGCAGTTCTGTGGGGGAAAAGTGTCATCTCATTGTTAATTTAACCTGAGTTTCTCTGACTATTCATGAGTCTGAGCAGCTTTTGAAAAACTTATTAGCCATTTGGATTTGGTTCTCTATGGAATGGTTCTTCATATCCTATGCTTTGCTTTTTTTTTTTTGAATAGGTTGTTTTTCCTTGTCAATTTGTAAGAGCTCTTTGTATATGACAGCTGTAAGCTCCTTATCTATTCCCTGTGTGGAGCAATGCTTCCAATTTCTTGTTTTATTGATTTTAATTGTGCCTTGTGCCAAAATTTTGAAAAATTGTGTATAGTCAAACTTCTTTTATACCTTCTGGGTTTTGAGGATTGGTTAAGAGCATATCCCTACTCCTAGCTTGTAATTTCCTGAATTTTCTTGTAGGACTTTCACTGTTTTTATATTTAAATATGTTTTTATGTGGAAACTGTACTGATCTGATTTTTGGCATAAAATATAGGTCCAATTATATACTGTTTCCATTTAACAGCCAGTTGCATTTATATTGTTCATTAACAATCTTTTTCCCACTGAAATGAAATCCTACCTTTGCCATATATTAAATGCTTATATATGGGATTTAATTCTGCATTCTCTATTTTATTTCTCTGATCTAATTGCCAATTTTTCCTATGCCACTACTATGTTTTGCCTTGATTTTGGTGACTGTAGGGTATATTTTGATATCCGGTTAAGATATTTCTCATTATTCTCATTTTTCATAACTGTTCTAAGGTTTTTATTTTTCCATATAAGTACTAAGATTATGCATACAAATTCCCTCTTTCTCCTTTGAAGAAATCATGTTGGGACCCTAAATTGGAATTTTAAAAATATTGGCTTTGGGAGAATTGAAATTTATGGTTAAAGTCTCATGATTCTTTCATTCATTCCTTTTTTTCATTGTCTTTTGTGTTCTTCAGTAAGCTATTACAGTTTTATTCATACTGATCTGATGCTTTTCTTGTTAAATTTAGTCCTGTGTATTATATAGGCTTTTTTCATTATTGAAAATATAATTTTTCCCATTTTCATTTCTTGGTGCTGATTGCTTGCATAGAGAAACACTATTTGTTTTGTATAGTAACCTTGTATTCCTTTACTGTACCAAATTCTCTCAGTTGCATAGATTTTATTAGAGTATTTTGTTTGTGTGGCTGTACAAATATGCCACTAGCAGACAAAGAGATAGATGTCTTTTCTGATGTTTGTATTAGTTCTTTCTCTTTATTAATCTTTTTGGTCTTTTTTTTTATAAGCTAGAAATCTCCAAGGCGATGTGGAATAATAATAAGAGGAGGCATTCTTGTCTATTTCTGAATTTTATTTGAATAGGTCACTATTTTGCCATTTGAGATAATATTTGCCATTTTTGGTAAACAGTCTGTATTATTTTAAGAAATTTCCTTCTAATCCTATTTATCTTCAAAATATATTAGGAATACAGCTAAATTTTATCAGTTGACTTTTAAGCCTTTCTTGATAGTATTATTCATATGGCTTTCCTCTTTGATTTATTGATTTAATGAATTATGTTGATAGATTTGCTGGTACTGAACCTCCTTTGCATTTCTGAATGTTATCTTAAAATGTCAAGTAGCAAGTTCTGCAAAACAAACCAAAATCTCAGTGGCTTCAAAAACAACAATAATTTGCTATTGTTTTATGTTCTCTTCTTTTTTTGTTGAAGTATAGTTGATATATAATCTTATATTGGTTTCTAGTATACAATATAGCGATTCATCAGTTATACCCATTATTAAATCCTCACCCCAACTAGTGCACTTAATATCTATCGACATAGAAAGATATATCTAGAGTCATTGACTATATTCTCCATGCTGCATTTCCATCCCCATGACCAGCTTATATTATGATTGAGATTTTATGCCTGTTGCTCATGTTTTATTCATGTTAGTTGGGGTCTGACTGATCTAGTCTGGGCTCAGCTGAGTGGCTCTGCTTGTCGCTATAGGTCTGTTCATCTGTTAGGGCTGCTTTGCTTCAGGTTGTGGTCGCTAGAGCAGCCCTGCTCCAGGTGACCCTTATCCTCCTGCCATCACAGCCTTGCTGCTTGCAGAAGCACACGATGGAAGGCAGAAATGTATAAGGTCTCTTAAGACCTAGGCTGGGAAGTGACTCACTTCTATCTTAATTTATTCACCCAAAGACTTTTGGCTGATCCCAGAGTTAAGTGGCAGGGAAATGTATAACATATTGATGGCAGGGAATCCAAAATTGCATGAAAAAATTATTGGACATAGGGAGGTGTCTTGCCAATGGGTTTCAGCCCTGGGCAAATTCACTGTGGATTCAATGTGACCAAAGAAATTGACAACAAAATGTTCTTTGGGGTGAAAGGGTTTATTACCTGGCTTGTTCTCCTGGCAGTAGGTCGAGCACTAGCATCTCTGCCTCCACCCAGAGCACTGGGCCAAGCTCTCTATATAGCACAATAATAGCTTATTGCGTAAAGGTGTGGAAGTGGTAGCCTAGCAACAGGCCAGTTACATCATCAGGTGGTTTAAGTTCAGTGAGGATCCTGGCCATAGGAACCCCAACTTCCCCACAGGAGGGGTGAAGAATTGGGGCCAATACTGTAATCCACCACACCCAATGTAGCCATAATTTTACTTGAGTGAAAGGTTCCTGGATTGTATTTGCTAATGTTTTATTCAAAATTTCAGCACCTATATTTAAAAAAAGCATGTTTGTATATTTCTGTAGCCTTATTTGTATATTTGGATATTAAACGTAGGTTGGCTTCATAAAAAGAAAAAAAGGGTTTCCTTGTGACCTCCTCTGCAGCTGATCCCAGCAGCTTTCACCACTGAAGAAACCAATGGCCAGCACAGCCACTGGAGATCCCTGCAGATTTCACTAGGTTTTTGCTCCACAGGTATTTAGTCACTGATTCAAGCCACCTGAGTCCCTCCCCACTGCTTTTGCCTTGTAGTGTACTGCTTCCCCCAGGCCCAGATCCACACAGGCAGCCAGCTAAGACCTCTGCAGCTGCTTGAATACAAGACTCAAACCTAGCAGGAGGCCTACACCACTGTGTTGCTCTCAGGGTACACCTTCCAGATGTGCACTTGCACACTGTTGGCCTGATATCTCTCACCAGCTTTCATTGCCATGTGTGCACCTGTGGCATGATCCTAGATAGCCAAGGTCCCTGAAGCTGCTTGTGAGCCTGGATCCTGCCCTATTTTCACTGGCCTGTATCACTTGGCTCACCAGCAGATAGCTCATCCAGCTGTACACTTGTATGCCCCCAGCCTGACTCCCAAACCTGGCCTCCACTGCTGTGTACATGCCCATGGGGGGACCATGCAGCTATAGGAGGGCAAGCCTATGGCTAGGGCTTTCATAGCTACCAGCACACCTGCTGTGGGGAAGTTGGGGTTCCTATGGCCAGGATCCTCACTGAACTTAAACCACCTGATGATGTAACTGGCCTGTTGCTAGGCTACTGCTTCCACAACTTTAGGCAATAAGCTATGACTGTGCTATATCGAGAGCTCAGCCCTGTGCTCTGAGCGGAGACAGAGACACTAGTGCTCAACCTACTGGTGGGAGAACAAGCCGGGTAATAAACCCTTTCACCCCAAAGAACGTTTTGCTGTCAATTTCTTTGGTCCCATTGAATCCATAGCGAACTTGCCTGGGGCTGAAACCCATTGGAAAGACACCTGCAGTTGCCCAAACCCTTGCAGCTTGTCCTGGCCCTCAATAATACTTGCCCAGGTGCTTAAAGGTGGCCTCCACAGCCAAGTGTGTTCACACTACCAGCTCTGGCCATCACCACTGCCTGCCTTGATCCCACGCCACTGGGCCTGGAGGTGCTTTTGAGGACATCATCAGGCCTTGCAGCCTCTGTAGACCTCGCCCAGTGCTCCCCAAGGACCATGCAATTGTTGATACTATAGACTTCAATGGCCTGAGACAGTGACTACCATGCTCCCACAGACCCAGAACCATCACATGCCCCACACTTGGCACCCTAAACCTGGTGTAACAGCATGCTCTAGCATGCCCCCACCCACAGGTGAAGGTCTTTCCTTATTGAAGTTAGTCCATAAAATCTGGAAGAGGTGACTTCTTCAAATGTGCAGACAACTATGTAATCATGAAGAATCAGGAAAGATGACTCCACCAAAGGTACATAATAAACTTCCAGTAACTGACCCTAAAGAAATGAAGATATGGGAATTGTCTGATAAAGAATTTACAGTAATTTTTCTAAAGATGATTGAGAGATCTACAAAAGAACAGACAAACAATTAAATGAAATCAGGAAAACAATACAAGAACAAAATGAGAAATTTAACAGAGATAGAGAACAAAAAGTAACCAAACAGAGAGAGTTTTTTTGTATGTGATCAGTGTTAAACTGTTAACATCTTAAAGTATACTCATATCAGTAAGATGTTTTAAGTAAACAAAACAAAAACTTATAGTAGATACACACAAGACAAGGGAATAAAGTATATCACTATAGAAAATGATCAATTCACAAAGGAAAACAGTAAGAGAGGAAGAAAGGAACCAAGGAACTATACAAGAGGCAGAAAATAATTAACAAGATTGCAATTGTATGTGGTTAACTATCAATAATCACTCTAAATGGAAATAGATTAAATTCTCCAATCAAAAGGCATAGAGAAGCTTGATGGACAAAAAATCAAGACCCGAGTATATGCTGGCTACAAGAGACTCACTTCAGTTTCAAGGACACACATAGGCTCAAACTAAGGTGATGGAAAAGGATATTCCAAAAGAGAGCAGGAGTGCTATACTTATATCAGACAAAATAGACTTTAAGTCAAAAACTGTAACAGGAGACAAAGAAGGTCATTATATAATGGTAAAAGGGTCAATTCATGGAGAAGATATAACAATTATAAATATATATGCACCCAACATCAGAATACCTAAATATATTAAGCAAATTCTAACAGATCTGAAGGGCGTAATAGACAACAGTACAATAGTAGTAGGGGATTTCAGTATCTCAGTTTTCCTTATTTCATTAAATTCAGTCATGGATGGATAATCCAGACAGAAAATCAATAAAGAAACATTGGCTTTGAACTACACTTTAGACCAAATGGACCTAAAGACATATATAGAACATTCCACCCAGCAGCCGCAGAATACACATTTTTCTCAGGTACACAAAGAACATTATCTATGAGAGATAATATTTTATGTCACAAAAGAAATGTCAGCAAATTTCAAAAGACTGAAATCATACCCAGTGTCTTTCCCAATCATAATGGCATGAAAGTACAAATTAATGACAGGAATAAAACTGGAAAATTCACAAATATGTAGAAATTAAACAGCACATTCCTGAGCAACCAGGACCAAGGATGACATCAAAAGGGAAATCAAAAGCTATCTTGAAATAAATGAAGATCTTAACACAGTATGTTAAAACTTCCTGAGGTGTGGCAAAGTAGTTTAAGAGGGAAGTTGATAGCCATAAATGCTTACATTAAGGAAAAAGAAAGATCTCTCAAACAAACAACTTTACACCTCAAGGAACTGGAAAAAGCAAGAACAAACTAAGCCCAAAGTTAACAGAAGAAAGGAGATATTGAGGATCAAAGCAGAAAAAAATGAAATAGAGGATAGAAAAACAATAAAAAAGGTCAATGAAACTACAAGTTGTTTTTTTAAAGGTAAACAAAATTTACAAACCTTTAGCTAGACTTGCCAAGAAAAAAAAGAGAAAGGTCCCCAATAAATAGACTTATAAATGAAAGAAGAGATATTATAATTGATACCACAGAAATACAAAGAATCATAAGAGACTACTATGAATATTTATATGCTAACTAACTGGACAACCTAGAAGAAATGGATAAATTCCTAGAGACATACAGCCTAACATGTCTGAATCATGAAGCAATAGAAAATATGAACAGACCAATAACAAGAAGAGATAGAATTAATAATCAAAAACTTCCCAATGCAGAAAAGCTCTGGAACAAATAGCTTGATAGGTGAATTCTATCAAACATTAAATAATTAGTTCCAATTCTTCTCAAACTCTTCCAAAAAATACGATAGGAGGAAATACTCCCAAACTCATTTTATGAGGCAAGCATCTGACACTAAAGTCAGATGAGGACTCTACAGGAAAAGAAAATCACAGACCTTGATGAATATCAATGCAAAATTTCTCAACAAAATACTAGTAAACTGATCTGTACAGTACCTTTAAAAGGATCATATATGATGTTCAGGGATACAAGGGATACAAGGGTGGTTCAATATACACAAACAAATGAATGTGATACACTATATTAACAGAATGAAAGACAGAAATCATATATCTCAATAGATACAGAAAAAACATTTGAAAAAATTAAATATCCTTCCATAGTAAAATCTCTCAAGAAGTTTTGTATAGAAGGAATATACCTCAACATAATAAAGACCACATATGACAAAACTACAGCTAATATCATACTTGAAGGTGAAAGTTTAAAAGCTATTTCTCTAAGGTCAGGGACATGATACATGTGCCCACATTCACTACTTCTATTGAACATGGTACTAGAAGTCCTGGCCAGAGCAATTGGGTAAGAAAAAGAAATAAAAGGCATCCAAATTGAAAAAGAGAAAGCAAAATTTTATCTGTTGACATGATCTTGTACATAGAAAATCCTAATGACTCCACCAAAAAACTGATAAAACTAGCAAGTGAATTCAGTAAATTTTCAGGATACAAAATCAACAGATAAAAATCAGCTTAATTTCTGTACTAACAATGAACAGAGAAAGAAAGAAAACAATCTTAATTACAATTGCCTTAAGAAACAATAAAGTAATTAGGAATAAATTTAACCAAGGAAGTGAAAAATCTGTACATTGAAAACTATAAGATATTGATGAAATAAATTGAAAAAGGCACAAATAGGAAAAAGATGGCTGTGTGAGAAGTGAGGCAGAAACCTCCTTCCAAAGCCACATATAACAAGAAAACACATCAAATACAACTAATCCTGAGAGAGCGACCTGAAGACTGCAGAACAGACTGCCTACATCTGGGGAAAAGAGAAAACCTCAAAGCAAAGGGTAAAATATCAAAGCCATGATCTGGCAGGACCCAAGCCCTCCCCCTACCCCAGCTCACAGGTGGGAGGAAGAAAAGCAGAGCAAGGAGGGAGTAGAAGCCCAGGACTGCTAAACACCCAGCCCCAGAGATCTTCTCTGGGAGCACAAACCTACATTACATGGTGCTCTGGAGATCAGACGAGTTATAAAACAAAGACAGGCAGAATACTCAGAGAAACTGAGATTCCAGCCACTTGTGGAGAACAGGTACTCACAACCAGCTGCTCTGGGACAAAAGAAAGGCAAGCACTTTTAAAGATTTCCCAACAGCGAGAGGGGTAGTAAAGGGGCAAAGATTACACAGAGCTTGCTGCTCAGGAGAAGGGGCAGGTGGACAAAATCATCCTGGCACACTCAGCCCAGCAGGTTGGGAAATTTCAGAAGCTTCAGATGCTCCATTCCCCTGGCTGGCAATGCAGCCCCAAGGACCCCCTGCCACTCCTTTCTCCCAGAAGCATTGGTCCGCACACCAGGCCAGCTAGAGGGTGGCCCAGCCTATGGCAGCTACAGGGGTGTAATGCAGAGGCTCCTCCCTGAACTCCACCCACAACCTGGCAGTGGAAGCAGGCACTGCAGATGTGAAGCAGGAAAGTGCTCTGTCCACCTGTCAGGTGCTGGTGCCAATAGCCTGGGACCCCTGCCATTGCTCCAGGTGCTCAGCAGCTCCAGAGTAGAGCTTCTGGGTGCTAGAGGGCACTGTCTAAACAAAATTATTATTCCATAGGAATCACTAGAAAAATGAAATGGCAAAAAAAAATTTGTACGAACAAAAATACAGAAGATGCCAGAAAGAGGGCTAAGTGAAACTTAAATCACCTATCTTCTTGATAAAGATTTCAAAATAAAAATCATAAACATGCTCATGGAGCTACAGAAAAATATTCAAGCTCTCAGGGAGGACTTCAAGAAAGAAATACAAACTTTGAAAAATATAGTATTTGAAATGAAACATACAAAGGAAGGATTTAAAAGTAGATTAGATGAGGTAGAGGAGACAGTAAATGAAATAGAAATTAGAAAACAGGAAAGCAAAGAAGCTGAGGCACAGAGAGAAAAAAGGATCTCTAGGAATGAAAGAATAGTAAGAGAACTGTGCGACCAATCCAAACAGAACAATATTTGCATATTAGGGGTACCAGAAGAAGAAGAGAAAAATCGGGATAGAAAGTGTCTTTGAGGAAATAATTACTGAACACTTCCCCAATCTTAGGAAGGAAATAGCCTCTCAGGTCATGGAGGTGCGCAGATCTCCCAACACAAGGGACCCTAGGAAGGCAACACCAAGATATATAATAATTAAAATAGCAAAGATTAAGGGCAAGGAGAGAGTATTGAAAGCAGCCAGAGAGAGAGAAAAATGATCACTTATGAAGGAAAGCCCATCAGGATATCAGCAGACTTCTCAGCAGAATCTTTACAAGCCAGAAGAGGGTGGCATGATGTATTTAATGCAATGAAACACAAGGGATTCCAACCAAGAATACTCTACCCGGTAAGATTATCACTTAACTTTGTAGCAGGGATTAAACAATTTCCAGATAAGCAAAAGCTGAGAGAATTTACCTCCCACAAACCATCTCTAGAGTGTATTTTAAAGGGACTGCTGTTAATGGAAGTACTCCTAAAGCTGAATAGCTGTCACCAGAGAAAATAAAACCACAGTAAAGGAAGTAGACCAATTAATTACTAAGCAAATGCAAAACCAACTACTCATAGTCAAAGAATATACAAAAAGTACAGAATATGACATCTAATATATAAAGAATGGATGAGGAAGAACAAGAGGAAGGGAGAAAAAAACCTTTAGATTGTGTTTGAAATAGCATAATAAACAAGTTAAGTTAGACTGTTAGATAGTAAGGAAACTGCCCTTGAACCTTTGGTAACCACAAATCTAAAGCCTGAAATGGTAATAAGTACATATCTATTGATAATCACCCTAAATGTAAATGGACTGAATGCACCAATGAAAATACACAGAGTTACAGAATGGATAAAAAAGAAGATACATCTATATGCTGCCTACAAGAGACTCACTTCAAACTCAGACATGCACAGACTGAAAGTCAAGGGATGGAAAAAATATTTCATGCAAAAAATATTGAGAAAAAAGCAGGAGTTGCAGTACTTGTATCAGACAAAATAGATTTCAAAACATAGAAAGCAACAAGAGACAAAGAAGGACATTACATAACGATGAGGGAGTCAGTCCAAGAAGAGTATATAACCATTATCTATGCACCCAATATAGCAGCACTTAAGCACATGAAACAAATACTAACAGAATTAAAGGAGGAAATAGAATGCAGTGCATTCATTTTAGGAGACTTCAACACACCACTCACTCCAAAAGACAGATCAAACAGACAGAAAATAAATAAGGAGACAGAGGCACTGAACAACACATTAGAACAGATGGACCTAATAGACATCTACAGGACACTCCACCCAAAAGCAGCAGGATGCACATTCTTCTCAAGTGCACATGGAACATTTTCCAGAATAGATCACATACTAGGCCACAAAAGAGCCTCAGTACATTCAAAAAGACTGAAATTGTGCTGACCAACTTCTCAGACCACAAAAATATGTAACTAGAAATAAATTATGCAAAGAAAACAAAAAAGCCCACAAACACTTGGAGGCTTAATAACATGCTCCTAAATAATCAATGGATCAATGACCAAACAAAAACAGAGATCAAGCAGTATATGGAGACAAATGACAACAACTCAACACCCCAGAACCTGTGAGATGCAGTGAACGCTGTGCTAAGAGGGAAGTATACTGCAATATAGGCTTACCTCAGAAAAGAAGAACAATCCCAAATGAAGAGTCTAAACTCACAATTAATGAAACTAGAAAAAGAAGAACAAATGAGGCCCAAGTCAGTAGAAGGAGGGACAGTAAAAATCAGAGCATAAATAAATAAAATTGAGAAGAATAAAACAATAAAGAACCAATGAAACCAGGAGCTGATTCTTTGAGAAAATAAACAAAATAGATAAACCCCTAGCCAGAATTATCAAGATAAAAAGACAGTGTACACACATAAACAGAATCAGAAATGAGAAATTAAAAATCACTATGGACACCATAGTAATACAAAGAATTATTAGTGAATACTATGAAAAGTGATATGCTAACAAATTGGATCACCCAGAAGAAATGGACAACTTTCTAGAAAAATACAACCTTCCAAGGCTGACCCAGGAAAAAACAGAAAATCGGAACAGACCAATTACCTGCAATGAAATTGAATTGGTAATAAAAAAATGACCTAAGAACAAAACCACCAGACAAGATGGCTTCACCACTGAATTTTATTAAACATTTAGAGAAGTACTAATACTCATTTTCCTTAAAGTTTTCCAAAAAGTAGAAGAATAGGGAATACTTCCAAACTCATTCTATGAGGCCAACATCACTCTAATACCAACACCAGTCAAAGACACCACAAAAAAAGAAAATTACAGACCAATATACCTGATGAACATAGATGCAAAAATACTCAACAAATATTAGCAAAAAGAATTAAAAAATACATCAAAATGATCATCCATTATGATTAAGTGGGATTTATTCCAGGGGTGCAAGGATTGTACAATATTCAAAATCCATCAACATCATCCACCACATCAACAAAAATAAGGACAAAATGCACATGATCGTGTCCTTTGATGCCGAAAAAACATTTGACAAAATTCAACATTCATCCATTCATGATAAAAACACTCAACAAAATGGGTATAGAGGGCAAGTACCTCAACATAATAAAGGCCATATATGACAAACCCACAGCCAACATCATACTTAAGAGCGAGAACCTGAAAGCTTTTCCTCTAAGATTGGGAATAAGACAAGGTTGCCCACTCTCCCCACTTTTATTCAAAATAGTTCTGGAGGTCCTAGCCATGGCAACCAGACAACACAAAGAAATAAAGGGCATCCAGTTTGGTAAGGAAGAAGTTAAACTGTCACTGTTTGCAGATAACATGATATTGTACATAAAAAACCCTAAAGAATGCACCCCAAAACTACTGTGATAACTGAATTCAGCAAAGTTGCAGGATACAAAATTAGTACATGGAAATCTGTTGCATTCCTATCTACTAATGATGAACTAGCAGAAAGAGAAATCAGGAAAACAACTCCATTTACAACTGCATCAAAAAGAGCTGGTCTGACCTGATCTGCTCCTTTGGTTCATTCTTTCTTGGCCCCTTGGAGGCCTAGGAGACTGGGAACACTGTTCTGAAATTGTTTGCCCAATCTTCTGGCCTCTGTGCTAGGCCTTTCTGGTGCTGGACCCAGGCTTTGCTCAGCACTCAAGGAAGAAAGCCCAACACTTCTCTTTGCTGAGACTCTCACAATGTATAGGACCTTACTCACATCTAGCTATTCTCCACAGACTCAATAGCTCTTTGACTTAGGAGAGGCAGACAGTCTGGAGTTGTGAATGGGAAATCAAGTATCTTCTCAGAATCTTCTGTGGTTTCTAAAGAAAATGAAGAAAGGCCTTATATGTCTAGATCTTAGTTACATTACTTCTAAGGGAGTCACTTTTTCATAACATAGGGCTGGGGGTTAGGTTCAGGGTGGAACTTGTATCAGTCTGGGTGCAGTTGTGAATAGAGCTACTAAAAAGTACAATAATAAGGTAATACATACACACACACACACACCCCCCAAAAGTCCAGAAGGTGCACGCCAGAGGATTGGACAAAAATGTCTCTAAAGACTTCAACTTGAAGGATTAGAGGAGGAGGTGAGGACTCCAGAACTCACTGGAATTCTCATAAGTCACCAGGTCCAGCTGAAAATGTTGACCAGGGAGTGGAAGCTTATAGAGAGATCTGTGAAGCCACACTGTCTGACTCACAGCCTCTTGAGAACAGTGACTTCTTCATTTCCACCTTCCAGGTCTTCAGTGAGTTTCTCTCAGGGGAAAACTCTAACCTGGAATCACACAGGCTTCTGGAGCAACGTAGTTCATGGCCTTGATCAGGAGTGGCCGTGGTGGCTGAGCTGATATTGGGCAGTCCGGCCCAGCACCCCAGCAGAAATACTGGAGAGTAGCAGTGTGGGATTGTGGAGGTGGTCAAAGAGTCCTCTGGGGGGCGCTCCTCTGCCCTTGGTCCCAGTGCCACAGCTCTCTTGACTGGAGTGCTTTGATGTGGCTCTCAAGGATGTCATCTCCACTAACCCCAAAGCCAGAGCCTCACTGACTCACTAGCCACAGAATCTTTCTGAGTCTTGTAGCACTAGCTGCCCAGGGCCAAGGCTGAACCTGAGTCTCCTTGACTGTGTCAGCATCTGGCAGTGCAAAGTGTATAGGCTTTAGCAACAGAAAGATCTAGATTCAAATCTTGCTAGTACTATTCACTAGCTATGGGACCTGAGCAGGTAAGTTGTTCCTTCTCAGCCTTTTCATTATTTGTATATTAAGGGTGACAATATATAGCTTTGTGGACATCTGCAAGGGTGAAATGACAGTTGATATAAAGGACTATATATTAATTGCCTGCCCTGTTTCTGGTCATTTGTCTTGCTGCCTTGAGAATGCTGCTGGTGCATCCCTACAGAGGAGAAAACCGATGCCCTTGCTTTCCTTCCATAGCAAGTTGGGGACCCTCAACAGGGCTTCTCTTTTTCTGGCCCAGCAGCAGTGAGTCAAATCTCCTATCAGTGATGTGAGATGTTCTCCCCAGAAGCAGACACTGGAAATCCTGATCTTTTGGCTGGGTGATGTAGGGAGGAGGGCAGCTTTATGTAACAGAGTAAAACTAGTATGGGGAGAAAAGTAATTGGGAACCATCATGCTACACCCTGGTAGTGGGAGAGGGGATGGGAACATGAATAGGGAAATAGCACTGGAGGCTGCACTGGCAGAAGTGGAACAGGGAAGAAGGAAAGGTTCCAGAAGTGGGAAACTGAGTACGGGAGGTCCCTTAGAGTAGAGCACGGCTATCCACACTATGACAGGCACAGCTATGTTAACAGTGTGAGGGATGCAGCTGCTGCAACCGTGTGCCATTCTTTGCCAGGTAAAATCATGCCAACTGGATTGTAAACAGTTCCAAGGGAAGGAAAGTGTAGGTACAAGTGTCTCATCCTTAGAAACTCAGCTTGGTATTTTTCAACCATCTGCAAGTTACTCCTCTTTCCCTAAAATGTAATAGTTATATACAGTACAAGCTGGATACCAGGGCTCTGTGGGGAGGTGTCAATCCAAGCCCTAAACACTGGCACTCCAAAGAAGTCTCCAAGCAACTTTCTAAGGAGACAGGGAAGCCAGAGTTAAAAGGCACTAGCAACACACTGAAGATCACTTCAACTGCCAGGTGAAGAGGGAGATTCTTGGCATCTCTCTTTACCAAAAGCCTGGGTAAGAAGACAGGGTTGGAGAGAGAAAGAGAGAGGAGTCACAGGCTGGGGTCTCTGAAAACCCATGGTGTTTATGATGGAAGATGTTCATCCGGAATCAACAACTGTGAAAGGAAGGGGAGGAGGCAGGATTGGGCAGAGGGTAATGTTGAACTGTGAAGCAGGCCCAATAAAGCCTTGGCCAGACAGATGGGGAACTCTGGCAAGGGTACTGTCTGTCAGAGAGCCTGTGCTGATCCCAGATGGCAAGACCTTGCCCACTCGCTGAATGTGGGCTGCCCCAGGATGGGCAGGACCTCAGGTGAGGTTAGACCCCACAGTTAAGGGTTTTCTGAAGGAGTTCACATCTCGAGGCAGCCCACGGACCACATTACCCACAACTGGGCAGTAAGCCTTTGGAAGAGGACTATGGGCAGCACACAGCCATGTCTACCACATTGGGGGTCAGCTGTTGACAAAATGAACAAAAGCCCAATAAGCCCTGGGATCTCTGCTTTTGTTCTAATGCTTCACTTTATCTTTGGAGAAATTGTAGGTGCCTTAATTATTCCATAACCTTTACAAAATATGCAGTATCATAGTGGAAAGAGTAGGGAGTTTGAAAGTAGTTCCTACTTGAGTCTCAGTCCTGGGTGTACCTTTTTACTGCAATCTTGGGTAATTTGTTTTACTTTTCTGAACTGGTTTCCTTGTCTGGGAAATGGAGATAATAATAGTCATGAACTCAGAGGGTTGCTTTGCATATAAAATGGCATAAAATCCAGATAAATATTTAGTACAGATCAAGAATCTCAGTAAATTAAATAAATGGTGTTACAATGAGAAAGCTCTTTACTGTACCTTTGATGTGTGAGGCACTATGTAATCTTTGTGGTGGGTGGGCAGAGGGTTTAATCTTAAAAGAGCTTAACCAAGACCTTATCATCTGGGAGTTTATAATCTCATTGAAGAGTCAGTATATGGGCACCTGAAAATGTACTAACAACTTACTGTATTTAAGAATGTTTCAAGAAATAAAATTTTTCTACCTGAAGTGTTTTCTGTTAGCATTTTCAGTGTAACCACTAGAATGGAGGCAAGAGCAGGATTTAAAAGTCTTCTGGAAACTGACCTAGGTCAAAATCTTTGTGTTTTATTTACTGGGAGAGGCAATGGCTAGATCCTCTGTTTCTGATGTAGTGAAAATCAGGAGCATGCTATGAAGAAAAGGCCACTGTTGATTACCCAGTCCTCTTGGCAGAGGAGATTCTGCATGCTGTGGGATGATAGAGATTTTAGGTGAAGATGCTGCCCAGTGGTGTTTCTTGTTTGGTAGTGAGAGTGAATCCTTGCTCAAGCTCTAGCTCAGTGTTTCTTCCTTGACTGGAGAAGAAACAAACATTTACAGGCATTCACTGCTGATAGGCATCCCAACATCACATTGCAATGGTCCAAATATTCAGTTTCAAGGGAGTCAGAAAATCACATTTGTGTTTGGTGTAGATTGGAAAGGTCTTAGTTAAGTTGTTTTCAGATAAATCATTGATTTCTCTATGTCTTTAATGTTCACCCACTCTAAAAAGCCATTCTGATCTGTAGAAGACCAAGGAACAGAAACACCTCTGTCCAAAAATGACTCTAGGAGTCTCATTTCAGTTATCTGTGGCACTGTGTAATAAATCATCCCAATACCAACTGACTTACAACAACCATTTTGCTCACAACTCTGTGGGTCAGGAATTTGGACAGGACACAGCAAGGATGGCTCATTTCTGCTCCCTGAAGTCTGGAGCCTCGCAGTTTGAATGGCTGGGAGCTGGCTGGGATGGCTTGACTGGGGTCATATGTCTGGAGTCGTGGTCCTGACAGCTGGGTTCCTCAGCTTTCCTTCCCATGGCCTCTGCACGTAGCCAGCTTGGGCTTCCTGACAATACAGGTCTCAGGGTGTCTGCCATCTTACAAGGTGGCTGGCTTCCCCCAGAGAGAAGGTGGAGCTGCCAAATCTCTTAAAGGCTACGCCTTGAATTGGCACAGCATCACTTTAGCCACATTCTTTGGTAAAAACAAGTCAAAAGGTCAGCCTGGATTCAAGGGGATTCTCTCTAGAGGGTGGAGTGGCATATGCCTACAGGATTAGGAGAAACTGTGGGTAACTCTTCCAGTTACTATTTCTGCATAGCATGTTACCCTAAAACATAGCAGCTAGAAACATCCATTTAATTTTGCTCAGAATTTTATGGGTCAGGAATCTGAGCAAGATTCCACTGAGTAGTTCTCTGTTGAGGGGTCTCTCATGAGGTTACAGTCAGATGTCAGCTATGGCTGCAGTCATTGGGTGATTTGACTGGACTGGACGTCCAAGACGAGTGTCTTGCTCAGCTAGCAGTCCACACTGGCTGTGGGCTGGGAGCCTACATGTGAAGTCTCCAGTATGGCAGTCTCCGGGTAGGCAGACTTCATGCATTGTGCTGGCTTTCCCTAGAGCAAACATCCCAAGAGGGCCAGGCAGAGGCTGCTTGGTCTTTTCCAATCCAGCCCCAAAGTAACGGAACATCACTCTCTGGCTTGAAGCAGTTACAAGCCCATCCAGGATCCCGGGGAGAGGTTATAGTGCCCACCTCTCAATGGCTATGTTTTACAACTGCCACAGTTGCCATCTCTGAAGATGATCTTACCCAACTCTTATATCCTCCAAAGCCACCAATGTACCTGAGATTCCAAGAGAAAGCAATTGTAAATCATGATATAGATAAAAACACTGCAGGGTTTGAATCAGAAATGAAGCAGCTCTAGCTTCAGAGCTCTAACATTTGGATTTCAAATTTCAAATTGCTGAGATGTGAGCTTAAAAATTAAAGTGACTTCCAACTCCCAGATCTTGGCCCAAGTGGGCCTTTCTTTATCTCAAGTGCCCTGGCTAGATGCATAGCTTATGCTAGGCTGCCTCCTTTTGAACCAGCTTCCTGCTGTGAAGTGTTTGAACAAATGAAAGACACATTTGGTCCAGTGAGAAACAGTCTTGGCACTAAAACATCTAATTTGGTGGTGCCCCATGACAGTGGCTCTATGCTCAGACAGTCCAAACGTGCCAGGAAAATGCCCTAAGTTTATCTTTCCTCTGTGCCCCCACTTGCCCCAATCTTACCCTCCAGCCCAGACAATGGGATCACATGGCACCTTCCCCAGAGCTGCTGAAGAATGAGCAAACCTGGAATTCAGAGGCTGGTGTCCTGGGGCATTTGGAGACTGGCATGAAACAGACACTGGGGTGTTGATAGGACCAAAGGGATGAAATTCTTGGGAACTTTTCCACTTTCCTACCCAGGACTCAAGCCTCTGCCCCTTACTCCAGAAAACAACCCAACCCTCCTTAGAGGTGGCCATGCAACGTCTTGCTTTAGAATATTGCTTTAATTTCAGGACAAAGTGACTTGACTGCACAGGATAACCCATCTGTCCCATGTTTTATTAGATGTATGGAGTTCCTTCTCATAGGGGCAGAGACAGGATGGACAGGACCATTTTACCACAGTGACAAGCAGACAGAAGTAAAGTGACAGGGTAGTGCAAGTTCCTAGCCTGAAAAGTGAAGGCACTGGCCAGAGGCTCTGGGTGGGGAAGAGGAAGTGCTACAGACTAAGCCAGGACTTTGCTAAGTTCCTTCAAGACTGGTTCCTTCCACTTGGTGATGGAGTCAAGACCACTTCCTGAATGCCCTCACAAAGATGCCAGATCCTCTTCCAGCTGACCATCCCACGTTTCCAGGTAGCTCGGAGACTGGACCCTGGAGCGTGCCTTTTCCTGGCCCAGTACCCACAACATTCTGTTCATATTAAACATCTCACAGGGCTCTGAAGAGGGGAAAGCCCCTGTGCTTCTTGCAAGAGGCTCTTCAGAAGCTTTGTTTAGAGGAGATTGCTTATCTTGGCACTTGAATATTCATAATCCTTGGTCTCTGGCATGAATGCCCTTACATCATTGATTTGCCTCCATATGGACACACATCACTATATTGTTCTTGTATGCAGCATCTATTTTCTTCTGATTCTTTTGCAGGATGGTTAATGGTGAAGAAAACAGTTTATTTTACCTGGTTGTGTTCTCAGAGACTCCACTAATATTCCCAAGCAGATATCTCTTCAATGTACCTTAATCACATTAACTAACCTAGGTTTAAGTCGTATGCTAATTTTAGTGTCCTTCAATGAATAGGGTAATATACCTGGCTTCCATTTGGAAATTGCCCTTAGTGGAGGTCCAATTGGTGACAGGGGCGAAAAGGGAGGTCTTATCTGTGCAGAGAATTTTCCTGGAAATTTTAATGTGGCAGGAAAGCTGAGACACCAAAGATGGACACAAGTACCATGCTTAATATCACCCAAGACAGAGACTGAACCTTTTCCCAAAAGAGGTCTTTTTGCTTATCGAGAGTATGTGGACGAAGCAAATGTTATGTGTTCAAAAGAGAGGAGTGTGTGTGCATGTGATGCACATGCACATGTGCATGTTTGAATATGTTGAGTTAAGGGAGTTGGAAAAGACTTAGGAGTTTAGGATTGGCAAATAGGTCCTGTGAAAATGTGCTTCCTCCCCTCCTATTAAAGGGCTGATAGGAGTCTTGAGAGACTGTGTGTGGTATAATAGAAGAGCATTGTCTAAAATGACAGGCTCTCCAGGTTTTTATCCTGGCTCTCCTAGTTTTTCATCCAGTCTCCACCACTTAACAGCTGTGTGACCTCTGGGCAAGTTACTTAACCTCTCTGAGCCTCAGTTTTTTCATATGTAAAATGGAAATAACAGTACCAATAGTTCTAGGGCTGTTGTGAAGATGAAATAAGAGAATATAATGTAAAGCGTTTAGCATGCTGGGTGGCACAGGGAAAGTGCTAAGTCCATGGTAAATATTACCAGGTGTAAACTATCTAAGGACTCTTTGCTGTCTTCCCCTCACCTTTCCTGTAAACCCACCCAAGGCTCCACTCCTTTTGAATTCTAGTCACTTGAAGAGAAATTCCTTCTTTCTCAGAGTACTGATAGTAATTAATGATCTAACCTTAGGTAGTATAATCACATTGTGTCATCGACCTCCAGATTATTAGATATTATTTACACGAAAAACAGGCCTGGAGTTCCTCCCAGACCTAGGACAGAGGCTGCAAATTGAGTTTCGAGGGTTGTCGACCTTTAGACCCGGGCTGGCAGGAGGTGCAGCCCACTGTCCTGGTCTTGAAAGCCACAGCAGGCTCTCCTAATTGAGTTACTGCCTGGGATTCAGTAGGACTAATCCATCTATATAATTTCTTTGCCTGGTTTAATGTCATTAACGAAACCGAATTAAGGAGCGGGTGGAGTTGGGTGGGACGAGGGGAAACGGATTTTCTGCCTGGGAGACGTTGCAGCGTCTCCACCGCCAGGCTGGAGCCTATGGTCTGATTAATAGACTGGTCTAAGGACCAACTCCTGTTAGCGGCCAGTCCCTCAGCAAAGCACCGGGCTTCCGGGTGTCAGCGCGCCCAGAAAGGGCCATCGCAGAAAAGGTTTCCCAGGACGCCCCAGGGCTGAGTCCTGACTGTCCTGTCCTCCCTTCCCTTTCTTTGGCTTTTTCTCCTTACCTACCCTGTTGTGCGATTTTTGAGTTTTCCTTCTGGTTTCAGTCTTCAGACCGTCCCTGTATTTTGTCCCCAGCGTGCCCTAGGTAACATGTCGATCCCGCTTACCCCTCTCCAGCGCTTGCCCCCAGTCCCACCTCACTGTTTGTCTCGGATTGGCTAAACCGGGGTGGTGGGCACTCTGCGCCTAGTTTGCCAACCAGAGAGACCAGCCCTAGGAGGAGGGGCCTGCGTGTGGGGGTGGGGGTGGGGGTGGGAGGTGGCAGCCGCCGCGGTCAGTTTCACTCTCTGCCCTAGTGACACCCAGATCCCAGCGCGCCTTTCTCTCAGAGAGACGGGCTATCTTAAGTTGGGCAGCTGGCCGGAAGCGAGGAGTCGCCGACTCCCGGACTGAGATTCCGCCGCTCGGTTCAGGCAGTTGCCAACAGCAGAGTCCCCAAAGTGTAGGTGGCGACTAGCGCGGGCCGGGGCAGAGCTGCGGGGAACGCAGCCGCTGGGGGCAGAGGGGGGTAAACGGACCGGTGAGGTGGGGGGTTGGAGCGCCGGGCTTCGATCTCGCCGGCTGAAGGTGCGAGCCCGCCCTGGCGGCTCCTGCGGGTCCTGCCTGCCCGGGAGGGGGCTGGGGGACGCCGGGCAGATAAACTCGCCGGCTCTTTGCTGGGCTCGCGGGGGTTTTGCCAGCCGGCTGCTGACGTCGGCGCGCCCCTGCCGAGCTCTCCTCTTACTACAGCCGGCGGGCGGCTTTGTACTGCCCCGCCCTCACCGGTCCCCGCCCCCCCGCGGGCCCACACCTTGCCTTTTATATAGAATGCGCCGCGGCGGTGCTCGCAGCTCTCTGGGACCCGAGAGTTCTTGGGAAGGAGAGCGCGAGCCAGGGAGCGAGCGAGCTCTGAGGGGGTGTGGGTGTAGGGAGAGAGAGAAAGCAGGTAAGGGCCAGCCGTTGCCGCGCCTCCGCACGCGAGCAACTCGGGCCCCCTTTTGGCAAAATCATTGAAACCTGAAAATTGATGAAACAGAAAGACGCGACCCTCCCCTCTTCATTCTCCGCGGGCGAGGAGCTGCGCGGCTCTGCGGTGTAACAGGCTCACACGTTGCTCATCACATGTTCAAACATTTCCCTTTCGGGGAGGCTCGTTATTTTTAAGTGAATATTTTCGTCTTTGTTTTTTTTTTTTTAAGCCTTCCTCGGGCTTTCATTTTGATAGAGTTGGCGGCCCGCAGCGGATTGGGAGAGGCGGGGGAAAGCGGCCCGCCGGCGCGCGGGCAGCCCACCCAGGCAATTCCCCGCGCGGCCCGTGCTGGCCCGGCTAGCGGCCCGCGCGGAGCCCGGGGAGGCCGGCGGCAGAGCCGGGCACTCCTGACCGCTCCTCTCGGCGGCGGCGGGGGTTGGCGAGCGCGGCTCTCTGCGGGAGGGCAGGCGGGCAGGAGCGGCGGGCGCGGGGCGCGGAGGGAGCGCCGCGCCGCTTTGTCTCTTCACTTCTTGAGCAAGGCGAGCGGCTCCTCCCGCGGCCGGCCGCTCTGGCTCGCGGCGGCGGCGGCGGCGGCTCCTCCTTCACCCCTCTCCTTTCCTCCCCACTCTCTCGTAGGCAGCGGCGGCGGCGGCAGCGGTGGGGAAAAGCGGATTCTGCCCCGAGCCACACGGAGGGGAGCTCGCGGTCGCCACTTGCCGCCCTAAGCACTCTCCCAAGTCCGGCCCGCTCGGCAAGGACTTGCGTCTCCTGGACGAACCTTGTCAAGCAAGCTGGGATCTATGAGTGGAAAGGTGACCAAGCCCAAAGAGGAGAAAGATGCTTCTAAGGGTAAGCCCGCTCGCCGAGTCCGTCTGCTTCCCTTCCCTTGGTTTCCCTCAACCCCTCGGGTGCGCGCCGCCCTTCCGCGGCTCCCTGCCTGCTCCCCGAGCTTAAGCTGCCCCTGACCTTTGCGACCTCGGGCGACAAAGGGGGGCCAGGGCCGCTGGGGGCGGCTGGGTTTGCACCACTTTCCCTCCTTCCTCGTGGAATTGTCGCTCCGCTAGTGCCTCCAGCCTCTTCCACTCCCCCTCTGGACGCACCGTGGTGGCGCTGCGGGCAGCCTTAGCTGCTGCAGCCCGGGGCGCCGGGAACAGCGCTGCCTGCTACCGGCCGGCTGCCTGTCTGTGCGAGTGCATGTGTGTGCGTGTGCGCGAGTGTGCATATGTGTGCTGCGCGGGTGCAACATGGTGACATACTCAGGAATCTGCCCCATTCTCAGAACCCGGCTCGAATCCACCTTCAACCCCTGCTCCCCGCCCCCAATGCAAACAAAGAGCCTAGCCGAGACGCAAAACCCCTCCCCCCACGCTCCTTTCCCCCTCACAACCCCTTGCCCCCCAACTCTGTATCCCTCTTCCCAAAAGACAGGAGCTTGCAATCTTTGACACGCCGCGTGCAAAAGTGAGCAATCCCGGTGCCCCGGCGCCGCCCGCGTTGCTCCTCTGCAGCGCAGCCTCGCCAAGCCCCCGGAGAACAAAGGCTGTCGGCCCCTTGCCACTAGTGCCCAGCAGGAGCAGGCCTCCGTAGGAAGGGAAAGTCCCCTCCCTCCGCTCTCTGGGGTTCAGCCACCTGGCCCGAGGCTCCAGCCGCCGGTCCCCCGGAGTGCGCGTCTTGCCCTGGGGCCTCCCACCGGCGGGTTGGGGAGGCGCAGCGGAGCTGGGCTCAGACTGGGGCGAACTCAAGAGTAGGAAGGGGCGTCCCCCTTGGTCCCCGCCACTCCTAGCCATTTCCTTGCGGAGCACCCGACTTAGCTCCAGAATGTGAAGTGGAGACAGCATCCTTGAAGACCCCCGGGTGCAGAGAGAGGCCCAGAGAGGGGGTGTGGTAGGGCAGAGGGGAAAGGGCAGGTGCCTTAAAGGTGCAAGTGTACGGAATGGCCACAGACTAGACGCTGGAGTGGGCTGGGCCAGCCGGGAGGGCCTCAGACACACTGAATCGCAGCGAGCCCCGCCCATTCCACGCCTAGGAAGTGTGGCTGCAGCGGGGGGGAGCCCAGCTTTCGTTCTCAGGCCCCAATTCAGTGAGCCCTGGGGCCCCTTCCCTCCCACTCCTTTCCCTATTCCGTTTTCTCATCTCCTCCTTCTCGCCTCTCCCCATCTCTCAGAGCCTTCTTTCCCGGGAGATTCTAGGGCAGCGCCAGCCCTCCCCCGCGGAAAGTTGTCAAAGTCTTCAGCTCAGGGCCTTTATCCTTGTTTCTAAACGGAGCCTTTTCTCTTCCAACTAAGTCAAGTGTTGACTGAAAGCCTCAGAAGTTTGTGGTGGGCTTTAGATCGTTGTCTTAAGGGTTAGTGTTGCCACCAGTCTGGCTCAAGACTAGAGTTCAGATCCCTTCAGACCCACTCATATCCGCTGGCTGGCTGATGCGCACAGATTGACTGAAATAGTCACTGGGAAAGTAGGAAAGTAGAACTCTGATTACACATTTCTAAAGCTTTCCTAATTGTAATGCGTCTTAAACAGGCATTCATAAGGTAAAATGACTGCAGGGTCCTTAAAAGGTTTTGTTTTCAGTTGAGGGCCCAGAAAGGCAAATGCATTTGAAGATTGTAATACTAAATTGATCTAGGCAAGAGATTCTCCTTCTGAATCTGGGAGTATTTCAAGTTTGTTTCCTGAACTTTGGTTCCTGGTTTGCACCAGGTGTTTACCTAAGGTCTATTTCAGGCTACCTTTCAGAGGATCCTGAAACCTAATTCATTCAAAAATGAGTTGCTGTTTTAAGACTATAATGTGCAGTTGTCTAGAATGAAGTAGCAAGTATGGAAACATTAGAACAGGTTTCTGTAACTCAGTAATGAAAATTTTTACTAGGCATATGTCATAACATTTTCTTATGTTGACTCACCACATTTGAAACTGAATACCTCTCTGTAGACATTGTGTAATTAGCATTTGGAATTATGGTTGTAATTAGAATAAATTAAAGTAATTTTATAAGGCAACTTATAAGAAGGGAGTTTACTTTCCTAAGGAGATAGGAATCTTTAATGGCTGGTAAGAGCAGAAGTCCCACTTCTCCTTCTCTGTTGGTTGTTGAATTAGAGCATTTTCAAAATAGTGAATGCTTAACAGTTGTTAGTATTTTCTCCTTTCAAGTATGAGAAAGTCTTATGTGATTACATTTTAAGGACTACTATTTATGGTAGAGATGAAAGATACCAACATGTATGTTTAATCAACAAAGTTTATTGACCATATTCATGAAGAGGTTTGGTTATTTATGAATTTCCTGTATATAAGTAATTTTTTAATTTTTTAAGCTAAAGAATTGATGAGCACAGTCTTTGCAACATAGCAAGATATAGGATTGAACATTTAGTAGATATTTTGAATAAATGCACATTTAATTATGAAAAATGGTGTGACACATGATTGAATCAAGTCAATAATTTAGTAACAGTTGGAATGAATTTCATAATCTATTTTCAAAGCCTACTGCTCCTTGAAATTCAGCCTCCCACCCCATCATTTGGGGTTCATGCCCACAGCCTATCATAACTACATAGAAGATCATCATAGAATATAGTGTTTCTGGAGTTTTTAATGCACAGGTGATAGGTAATCAGTAAGTTATTTTGTGCTGCTGAATGAAATATGTCTTTCAGAGCATGTAAATTGCCAATTGTCTTTTCAAATGATGTTTTCTTCAACTCATGGAGGTTACCAGTGATGGACAATGATCTTTTGATAACTTTTTCAATAGTACCAGACAAGATAGACTGTCCTTTTTGGGGTGTGTGTGTGGGGGGGGGGGGCTCTGATTCTCTTAGAAGCTATTAAAATGAACATTTTTACTGCAGATCACCTTTTTTGTTTTTATTTAGGCTTTGCATAAACTTCTAAATTGGCAGATGTGTATATAGTTAGGGGCGCTCAGCTGCTGGACAGGAGGACCTATTTCTATTTTAGGGAAGAAAGCATAATGTTTGTTCAAGCAGATATTCACTTAGCTTTGATTCAGTCTTCTCTACCTTGTCACATAAGATCTTTTCAGCTGTTCTCTGTTTGAAGAGTACTCAGCTAAGACTATGTCTGGTTTACTGCAACTGTGTTCCTGTGGCATTCAGAAAACGTGTAGCCTGATAAAACTGAATTGTTTCTGGATTGAGTAAAAGTGCTAGCCAATTCTCGATTTCAAAACTGTCATTTGGTTTGTAGCTACCTGTTTGGAGTTGGGTGTGTTTTTTCAACCACCCTTTCCCTTGTGCTTAGCCAGAGATCCATCACATCCAGGCAAGTTTCAAAGTCACGTGGGCTGTGGGTTCTCTCAGGGAGATAGCATTAGCGTCAGATTGGGCTTATGCAGGCTGCTGGGTGATGGAGGACAATTCCATGCATAGTCCATGAAGCCAGTCACTTGCACAGCTGTTGCTGTAATGGATTGCAGTGCCCACGTGCATTTATGGGCACAGCTCATTTTCTGCTCACTTCCTGGCTTTTTCTAAAAGCCTTGCTAACCATACTGGAGAAGGATAGGGCATTGTGGTCAAGCAGCCAGCATATCAAGTCTTGAACACTAAATGCCATTCTAAAAGATCATCTTGGTCTTGGTGGATTACTGTGATAGTTTCCATCAAGTATTTTTCTCAGAACCGGCCAGGCAAAGCAGATGTTTAGAGGTATTTTGCCCACAAGAAATCTGTGACGTTGGTGACCTCCTATTAAAAACCAACAATCAAAATCTACTTGTTACTCATGAAGGGACTTGTTTTTTCACCTTTGAGTAAAAATCATCATGTGGTTTTATGGAGTGTCATAAGCCCCATGTTTTCTTCTGCGCTGAGGGTGGTGATCACAGCCTCGGGGAGGAGGTATGGCCAGGGAGCTCTCTAATCAGAAGTGTTAGTCTGTTCTTGGCGATGGTGCAGAAGATGAGTGCACGATGCCCCCAGGTCCTCCTCCGCAGTCTTTCTAGTGGTTTGCAGCTTCTTCAGTGACAGGCTGAAGCTAGGAGGAAGAGCAAGGTGGGGCATGTGCTAGGGATACTGTATGTTCTCCCTTACTTAGTGCTCTTACTCTAAGGTGCTTTCCAGTACAGTTTGAATTGTTGAAAGGGGTTAGGATGCATCCTCAGACAGGAGATGTGAGTGGGGTTGGCACAGGACTGGATGTTGGCTTGGGGCCTGGGTGAGAAGCAGAAAGTAAGCTGTGTGGTGAACAAGGGGTTGAGGTCCATGCCCAAGGCAGGGAAACGTTATGGTGGCCTTGAGAACAGCCTCAGAACTGGGGAAAGAATGGGAATCACGGTTTGGCTGGTAAGCTGAAGGGCTGATTCGTGAGGCAGTGAGTAGGGAAATGAAACTGTTAACATTCCAGGTCTCTTTGCAGCTGTGATGTTTTATGTTCAAATCAACTCCTCATTCTGGGAATTACAATCAACACAGAATAACCGAAATGTGTTCCAGCTCTTCAAATATATCCAATAAAAAGGCTTTCTAGTGTCTGCTTCATTATGGATTATATTTTTGGAGTTGAGAATTTGAAAGGTATAGAAAATAATTGCCAAGACTAAACAATTCAAAGAGAAAACAATAAATTAAACTACAGTCGGTAGAAGGGATCCTACATGTCCATAACCTTGCTAAGCTTAACGTGATCTTTGAGATGTGAAGATTACATACATAATATCGTTTTAGCAACTAGAAGGGAAACGTGTGCATAAATCGTCTGCAGTCACTGGTTTGTTTCCTTATCCAAAAGACATGTTAGCACCAGGATTTCTCAGCACAAGCTGAGGAATGGATTTCAGGCTCATTGTCCTGTGTAACATGGTTCATCTTAGTCCTCATGAACTAAAAGTGTAGCTTTTCTGTTTGTGATATACCAGTTCTACAAACTTACTTGAATCAAGTTTCTGACATTTTTTACTGTGGCACTTTTACCACTTTGGTGAATGCCATATCTTGGTGAGACATTTCTAAGGGGTGTGGATATCTAGGTAAATGCACTAATTTCCTAAAGAAAGTGAAATCATATATGGTAATCATTATGACCACCACTCCAGCCTGCAGGTTTAATTCCTCTGAATAGGATGGCCGTCTATTTTTCTCTAAATTAGTGTTTTCTAGGGTATTAACCCTGGAAAGGGGGCATTTTTATTAGGAAAGAGATAAGTTCATGATTGTTGGGGCCAAATGGGAGTTTGAAAAACTGTGTTTATTAAGGATCTGGGTTTATAATAAACATTAAGCCTGAATTACAATTACTATATGTTGAGATTACTGTAAAGCTGCCTTCATGCCCTATTCCTGCCTCTGTCCTTTGAAATTACTTTTAGCATTGATTTTCAGATGGAAATGGTGAGACAGGGACCATGGACTTAGAATAGGGTGAGGCCTCTGGAAAAAGCAAGGCAGGATATTTGCAGTCAGAGCAATGTAATTACCTGCAAGGAAACCCCCTACCAAAACTCTGTTAAACATTAAGCTCTAGGGTCATTCTTCAGTAAGATCAGTTAATGTTCCCCAGATAAAGAAGAGTAGCAAATGTTTTTATTATGCTAATCATTTGTAATCATGTGTAAGATTCACTGTAGCATGCTAAAAGGCCCAGGCCTATGTGCTGTCTTTCCTCTTTCAGATCTGATGGAGTGGTTTTGCAAACTGGGCAACTAATTTAGCATGCAGACCCAGCTGCAAATAACATATTAAAAAGCAAGAAAGATTCCACCTTAGAGATAAGATTGCACTTAACTTACTCTTTAGCAAACAATGCCTCAGCCCACCTTGGGGTCAGGCTGAGCAGGTGGCCTTGTTGCATATGCCCCCAGACCAAGATGCTGGTATCTCAGGGAGAAATTAACTGAGCAGGAGGTTACTTGTATCAAGTTACTTGTAAATATTCTAGGACTACTTAATGAGTCCACACCCCTAAGCTTTTTTCATGTTCTCGAAAAACCCTCATCTGCCTATAAAACTCCCTAGACAACACACCACCCCGGACTCTCTTGTCCCCTCCTGGTGTGAGCTGGGAGCTCTGTCCTTTCACTTTATTTCTAAATAAAATCCTGTACCTTGCTCTCCTACCTTGGGTGTTTGCTAAGCTCATTCTTCGGCTTCATGAACAAGAGCCCCAGCATCAATGGTATTAGTGTCACTGGCTAATGATCTTCTCCTTAGGCAACGGGCAGAGTGTAGTAAGGTCCTTGCTGATTCTTTTTAACTCCGGCAGTACCCTTGGCTTCTGTCGGTGTTTGTGGAGTGACTTTCTAGGGGGTGCAGTAGGGCTAGGGTGACCTGAGTTGCTTGCTTGTCCTGCCTGCTCTCAGCCTTGTGCAGAGACCTCCGATTTGGTTTGGACAATCACTATTTGGCCCAAAGGAATCTCAGGTGTACATGTCTGTCCTCCTTTCTGGACCCTGTCAGTAGGGGTTGGGAAGAAATAAAAAATCTCTGGTGAAAGACAGGCCTGGCCAGAGGCCAAAGTAAAACAGAGTTAATTAAAAAAAAAATAGTATGAACCCAGTTTCCTTTGTTTGTGTTTGGGGATTATGCACAGTAATATGCACAGATCTTAGGTGCATCCCGATGAATTCTGACAAATGTTTACACCCATGTAATCAGCATCAACATCAATACATAGAATGTTATCATCACCCCAAAGAGTTTTCACATGTTCCTTTCTTGTCATTCCTCCCCCAAAGGCAACTACTGTTTTAGTGTCATCTTTATTTAGTTTTTGCCTATTACTGAATTTAATGTAAACGGAGTCAAGTAGTGTGTACTCTTTGTCTCTGCCACCCAGCTACCTCTCCTTCCAGCACTGCTTCTTTTCCCAGCTGACACCCATTCTCCTCATCTTATCCTCTGTTGTTTGGGAAGACACCCCTCCCACACCCCACCCCCACTCTAGGGCACTCAGCAGGGTCTTGCACTTGGCAGGCTCAAATGGAGTATTTGTGGAATGATCTAGCTAAGGTAGGGAGTTCTTTAAGCAGAGGTGTGTCTTAGTCATCATTTAATAACAATAATGACTGTAGTTATTGTTCCCATTGTTATAAGTAGCTTCTAAACTATTGAGCAGTTACAGTTTCCTAGGCCTATGATATTTTTACATGTACCTAATTTAATCTTCAGGACAGCCAAATGAAGTAGTGAGTAGTATTTACACACTTTAGAGATGAGAAAATTGAAGCTTAGAGAGATTTTGTGGCTTACATGCGGTCACATAGCTAGTGGGTTGCAAATCCCTAGCACAGTCCTTGGCATTGTAGTAATCAATAAAGGATAATGGTATGGAGGCACCATGTGCATATCAAAGCTCACTGGTCCTATGCTGTGTTCATTTTCAGCTTGTTGTCCTATCTGAAACCCATGAGTTAGGGAAAGGCTCTGTGATTGACTTTTTGTGACTTAATCTAATAGATGCCTGGGGAGATGCACATTTTAATTGAGGATTGCCAGAGGCAGAGATTTAACCCAAAGGAATTAATGTCAGTGGTTGACTTTCCGACACCTGGTAGGTTGGAGAAGTAATTTTGGTCACGGTCCTAAAAATAATTTTCTAAGCACTAAGGGATTTGACAGTGAAATATCCTATGAAATCTACCTAACAATCTATGGAGGATAGTTATGCATACTAGTACCATTCCCATTTGACAGATGAAAAAAACTGAGTGTTAGAATGAAGCCAGCCTGAGGTCGGTCACTCAACTAAGCAAGGTGGCAGAGGTAGGGTTTGAGCCTGGTCCACTTCTTGCCCGTCATGTTATCCTGCCTCCCTAGGCAGCACAGGTAACTTTTTCTAGCCTAGGTTTGCACAAAGACAGAATTACCATCCTGTTGCCAACATGGATGTGGTTAGGAAGAGTGTGCCTGTTCATGTGTGTTTGCTCCTGGTCTATGGTCTTTGTGTAGCTGAGAGCTCTGAACATTTCTTCAGTGACTTTTCTATACTAGACACTGTGCTGGGCCTGGGCATACAGAGATGGGAGACAACCAGTCCTTAGGGGCACCCTTTCCCTTCTCTTGGGCCTTTGGACATTGCAACTTTTTACTTTCCAATGTGTAGCTCCCCTTACTTGGTCATGTCTGACTTCCGAGATTTAAGCATCTGTCAGTTTGAAAATAATGGTACATTTTTCCAGAGCTGTATCTCGGAGCTTGTTTCACCTGTGTTCTAAAGATTACGCTTCCTCTTAATTCATTGCTGGGTAAAACTCCTAATTGTTTATTTTTTCCCCATTACATGGCATATGCTTTCAGTCCATCTCTTAGTGGAATCAGTCTCATTTCCCTTCTTTTTCTCTCTCAGCCCCACCTCATTCTCTCTCTCTCCCTCCCTCCCTCTCAGAGAACTCCCTCTCTCCTTTTCTTCCCCCTCCTTTTCTTATCAACAGATGTCAATTGTTTTCATTAACAAACGGGGTTCCTTAGGGTAGGCTGGGCTCACTGGAGTATTCTCATTTCTGGTTTGCCCCCTTGATGGCTATATCAGCTTCAGGGAAAGCAATCCCCTTCTTAAAGTGTAGCCCGACAGAGGAAGCTTTTCACTGAACTTATCTTCAATGGAAAAATTAAAAAATGTGAGCTTTATTTTTTATTCTATTTTTGCTGCCTTCAGTTAGATAATATTTCCAAAAATATATCTTGTTAACTGAGACACATGCCTTGAATGAGCATATTAATTGTAGTTCTCAAAGTCAGTAATCATGTAGTGTTTCTCTGTGCTGTAGGGCCTATGTTTACCAGCTGTAATTACCGGTGATGGCTCTATTGCATGCTTATAGGTAAGTTGAATATGGAATGTGAAATCCAGTTCTCAAAAATCATCCAAATTATGTGGATAGCATTTCTACTGCTCTTGAACCAGGGGTTGGTAAACAGATCAAGTTCTTAAAGTATTTATCTTTCTATTAAAAGTAGAAGTCAACAACCTAAAGAAGGCAGGCTGAGTGCAGTTCTTGAACATGCCTATAGGTATTTTCAGAATCTTCTTTCAACCATGACTTTGAAAGTATTGTGAATTGACCTGCTTATTTTGTCTTTGATTATTTATGTGTATGCTTGTTTCTCCCCTTGGGGGGTTCACTGAACCTTAACATTTCCAAGAGCTCTTGGATTTGCAGTGGTTTTTGGAGCTCCGGGAACAATGTGAGCCATTCTGAAACAGGGCTGTGGCGCTTCTCTCCCGTTGCTCTCAGCCCTGGAGCATGTGTTTTCCCACTAGCTGGAGACCGGGCGGTCGCGCTGAAAGTTCTGCTTAACCAGTCGCTGTGGATCTGGCAGAAGGGTTTATTACAAACCTCAGTGTGCTCATTAGCCTCGTGATGTGGTGGCTGCCTAAAAAAGAAACACGGAAAAGTTGTGTCACCGAAGGTGAAACTTGGCGAAGAGATGCTGCTGGGCGCCGGGCATGACAAAGCTCCTTCCAGGCGGCAGCGGAGGCTGAGGGCTTTGCCCACTTGCCCTGAGGCCCACGGCCCGGCCCGCTCTTGGCTGTGCCCCGTGGGGATGCTGCAAAGTGAGCCGCGGCCGGGGCAGGGAACCCAGCCAGCGGTGCGGGCTGCAGGCGGGGAGGGTTCGCTCTCTGGGAGGCTGGCGATGTAGCTGAGGGCGCTTGGCAGCAGGGGTGGGGGGCGGCGGGTGGGGCCGAAGGAAGGGTGTCCGCCGTCCCCCAGCCATCAAGGCGCCGCTAATCCCTGGACACCTGACCCACCCCCTGGACTCCTCCGAGGCAGACACGAAGGCAGGTTCCAATCAGAGCCTTGAAGTCAGGGCTTGGGCAGCACCACAGCTTTGCTTCCTCTGTTTTCTGGTCAATGCTAATTCGGTTTTAGCTGTTCAAAAACCTAGGATGTATTTGGGGCAGAATGCTCAGGGCCGTTTTGAATGTATATGTGTGCTTTTATATTGCTTATGTTTCATTGCATCGATTTTTTTTCAGATTAAAAAATAATGCATGTTTACCAGGGACGATTTGGAAAATCATAAAAACACAGAAAAGAAAAAAATAGCACCCAAGGGTTCCACCCTCAGGTTAACTTTCTGAGAGTTTCCTTCTAGCCTTTCTTGTCTAATTTTTGTAATACACATATATACATGGGTAATTATCTTTGAGTATATGTGTGGGATCATGCAGTATATGCTATGACCTCTTTTTCTCAACAACATGGGGGAATGTTTTTCTGTGTCATTAAATAATGTTCTACACTATCATTTTTAGTGTATGTACTGGGTGTGGACTTGGGGATGACAAAGGAGAGAGAGTGATTTTGTGCCTGTGGATGTGCGAGGTTTTTCAGTACCACCTTAAGATCTTTCTCACTGGTTCCTACAAACATTATTAATATTTTACAAATGTACATATATGAATATGTGCATATAGAGAGGTACATATATGCGTGTATAAATCTATAAATGTAAAATTAAATGCATGTAGACTAATATGCATATCTAAATAGACATACAAATATACTTAGAATAAGTCCTGAAAGAATCCATCAGAAGGAATCTCTGAGTGGTGTCTTCTAGAATATTTATAGTTTTTCTTTTATTTGTATCTTCTATTTTATCTGCAATGTGTGTATATTATGATACTAATGATATAATACAAATTAATATAAACAAAATATTGCTCATGGATTATCTTCAAATTGACTTTTCTGCTTCTGTTCCCACCATTCCTTGATCTGGAATGCTGTACCTATTATTTTTACATTTTATGATCCTCCAGGTCTAAGCTTAAGGCATATCCTTCAGGACACCTCTCTTCTACCCTTTTGGCAGGAACTGTTTACTCCCTGCACTGGGCTTCTGGGTTACCCCTCTGGCAAAGTCCATGGCTAGTTTGTATAAATTTTATGATTAACTTTTCACTTGCTTATATTTTAGCTCCCCAACTAAAGTGTAACCTCCTCAAGGGCCCTTTGCCCAAAACAGGTGATAAATAAATATGCTACTTAACCACAATTCTCACTATCTTTACTAGGTTTCTTTAAATACTCTTGTACCCTTGAAAGTCTAATCTGTACCAAAGCCCTTAGAATGACAGCAACATTCCATCTGGACTTAATATTGCTGAGTTAATTTGGGTATAATTTATACCTTACAGTGGGCCACCTTCCATGTAAAAGTAGCTACATGGTTAAAAAATACAGATTTTAGAGATTTGGGTTCACATCTAAGTTCCTCTACTTATTTGTTGCATGATCTTGGATAGGTAGCCTTCCTAAGCCTCTCCAAAATGGGGATAGGTGTATTTATCTCACATCCTTATTTTAAAGATGGAATGAGATAACATCTGGAAAACAACAGAGCCAGTGTTGGCTACATAGAATTTAGTCAATAGTGATATTGATATTATTACTGATCAAGTAGTGATTTTCATATTGATTATTCACATTAGATACTTCTTGTTTGAGGGCTTGTTGACCTTAGAAACAAATCTGTAGATTCACACATCTGGCCATCATACTCCAATTTAATGGCTTGAAAATCTAATTCATATATTAATTAATTCATCCATTAATTTACTCAGTAAATATTTATTGAGCCTTCTATGTGCCAGCTACTGCTGTAGACACTGGGGTTCAGCCAGTGAGCAGAACAGATAACCATTCCAGCTGGTGTTTTCCAAGTTTACAGACTTCAGCACACAAAGCTCTCCACTCCATGTTGGTCGTATGTCAAGTAGTGACCTGCTGCCCATCATGGACATTGGGGCCCTGGCCAAGGCAGACTACCAAGGAGGCAGCCTGGAGGAGTGGGACATAGTTTATCCATCTTCAGTCCAGGGACCACTCAAGCTGAGGATCCTGAATAAGCTTGGGCATCAGCAGCATTTCCCACCATATACATCTCCCGCCAGGAGAATTTGATTCAGTAGAGGCTTAGGAACTCATTATCTTTTTGTAAATCTCCTCAAGTGATTATAATGCACAGCCAGTTTAGGGACTTACTGCATCTGAGCACTGTTTCTCAGGCTTGACTGAAATTGGGAATCACCTGTAGGGTTTGTTTAAAAAAAAAAAGTAGGCTACCCCCTCCCTCTGACCTGCTGAATCAGAACTTTACGAAGAGAATTTGGTAATCTGAATTGTAAACAAGTGTCTGCTTGATTCTTACCATCAAGCCAGCTAGGGAAAACATTGTCCTAGGAGCATCAAAGGAGCCCTAGAAATTATGTGTCAGTATGCAATGCATTTTTCTGGTGAATGGGGTCCATAGCTTTCAACAGATTCTCAAAGTATTCAGTATCTCCAAAAATGTGAAGTGAGGTGGAGCACTGAGGTCCATGCCTAGCATTGTTGTAATGACCGTGTGCTTTGGGACCTCAGTTTTACCTTGGGTTGAATTAAGTAACCTCTGAAGTCCTTGCCCAGCCCTATTCATCTTCCACATGCAAATGTTCTGTTTGGAAGCCTCCTTTCTCCCTTTTTGCTCCTTTTTTTTCTCTCATTGACAGTCTCACCTCTGTTCTTGCTGCCTTCTCAGACTTAGGAAGAAATGGGGAAGGAAGAGAATTTCTAAGCCTGGAACCTTCCAGAGAGGGCAAGGCTGGGAGGCAACCTTGGGGATGCCATTCAGAGCTGACAACCCCAGAAAAGCTGTAAGAGTGGCAGAGGTCAATGCTCAAATATTTGATCCTTCTGGTAGCTTGAACCTTAGTGGATCTTTACGTGGTGGCACAGAGGGGTGGGAGTGGGACTTCTAAGCTATCCCTTTGCCAGTTCAGAGCAGGTGAACAAGGGAATTCCCTTTCTTGGATTCTGCTTTCCTGCCTACATCTGGTGAGAGGTGGGGGGGGGGGAGCATGAGGGTTGGGCCATGCCTAGGTGAACTCCAGCCTCTCTCCTCATCCTCCAGGCACCGAGCACTGTCCCTGTAATTGGTTCAGGGCCAACAGAGTGCATTGACCTGTTACTGCTGGTTACATTGAGTTATAAATGGTTTTCATTTCCCCTGTGGAATTGGGGGTTCAGGCTGTATAGAATGACCTGATTTGTGTCACAAGAGCCTTTGGGACTGACAGATTTTACCATTTAAAAAATACACAGCTTTCTCCCTCCACCCCACTGGACATAAAAGCAATCTTTGAATTTATGGAACAAAGAGCATGACTTTAAAGGGCAGTAGACACAGAGAGGGAGGAAGGGGAAATAAGACAGTCCATCCTCTTTTCTAAGGCCATTGTCTCCAGACAAGTGACACAACTGAATACCTTGAAAAATCTTGTATTGATTTTCAGTGTGGAGGCATCTCCCTAGGATCTGAAAAACCTGGTAGAAGATAATAAACTTGTTCCTCTGCCTTTGAGCCAGAAGTTGAGTTGCTTAGTTTACATGACTGGAGGAAGCGAGAGTAGTTGCTCTACAGAGAGAGAAACTTTGGCCAAGGTGCATTGCTCTTGGCCCTATTATATATAGGTAAGGCTCAAGGTATAAAAGGCTGATATATACAGATTGGACTCAAATGGTGAATGGGAGGTGGTTCCAATATTGAAGGAGTTGTTTTATGAAAAATGTTCCTTCTGATAGTATCATCTCTATAGTGTATCTGAGTGTTTCTTTGGGGCACAAGGATTACTTGATTAAAAAAGAAAAGTCAATCCTAGAGACCTCTTGTTGAAGCATTTGGGCTTTCTGCAATTCTAATTATAAGCTATTGCTCAGAGTAGTTGTTTTTTGCTTCCCAGATTCTTTTAAAATTTATTTTTATTATTGTGGCAAAATATGTAACATAAAATTTACCATTTTAGTGAGTTTTAAGTGTACAGTTCTATGGCATTACATACACTTGTATTGTTCAGCAACCATCACCACCGTGCTTCCCAGGTTCTTAATCAGAAATGATAATGGCTGGAAGGGACCATAATAACCATTTGTTCCAACCTTTCTTTTGCAGAGAAGAGGGAATCAGGCCCACAGAGAGGCAGTGACCTGCTAAAGGTCGTAGAGGAAGTTGGTGGCAGGGCCTTAGCTCAGTGCAGTTCCACGTGGCCACACCAGTAGACTCAGGCAGGTGGCCCCCTTTACTGATAGCAGGATCAAGGAGTGACATAAGTATTTGAGATGCTTTTCTGATTTTCTAAAAAATCAAGTAAGCAATCAATCATTATGCTTTACAGCCAGAAGGCCCTTTAGACACCATCTAGTCCAAATTCCCAATTTAAAATAATTGGCTCCATTTGCTATTTCTAAGTCCAAATTGAACTACAAATATTCTAATTTCTAAAATCTGGGCAAATTCTTCCCCAGCCTGCCTTCCACTGAGTCTATGACATTCCATGGTGGAAACCGGGTCTTTTGTGGGTGGCTGTTATTAATAAGCTTTCCTTGGGATGTTTACAGTAACTACTGTGACCTAAATAAGATTGCTTATATTGTTTTTCCCCCACAGAAGCAAGAACGTTTTTAAAAAGTGTGTTCATCCCTCTAATACCATTCTGCTTACCCGTGACTCAAAGAACTGAGCATTGCTTTTTTTCCTATTTATGAATTAGATGAAGAAACTTTCATTAGAAGAGGTAGAGTATTTCTACACAAGTTAAACATGTGAGGCCTTTGTATGACAGAATTACTTTTTATTGGAGTAGAGGTTCATGACACTATACCATGTATTATAGCATGATCCTTTTGAAAAACTGTATTTTATTTCTAATTGTGATAAACTATGCATAAGATAAAATTTCCCATCTTATCCACTTTTAAGTGTGTCATTCAGTAATGTTAAGTATATTCACATTGTTGTGCAACAGCTCCCCATTCCTTCTGCCCCCAGACCCTGGCAACCACTGTTCTCCTCTCTGCTTCTATGAATTTCACTATTTTAGATACCTTTTACGAGAGGAACCATGCAATATTTGTCTTCCTGTGACTGCTTTCTTTCATTTAGCATAATGTCGTCAAGGTTCATCCATGTCGTAGCATGTATCAGAATTCCATTCCTTTTAAATACTGAATAATATTTCATTGCATCTATAGATAGATATAGATATAGATGGAATTTATTATAGGAATTGGCTTATGTGGTTATTGAGGCTGAGAAAGTCCCATGTGCCATCTACAGACTGGAGAAACAGGAAAGTCAATGGAATAATTCAGTCCACGTTTGAAGGTCTGAGAAGCAGGGGAGCTGATGGTGTAACTCCCAGTCTGATTCAGAAGGCCTGAGGGTGTGAGGCTGGTGTAAGTCCCAGAGTCCAAAGGCCTGAAAACTTGGAGCTCTGATGTTCAAGGGCAGGAGAGGATGGCTATCCCAGCTTAGGGAGAAAGACATTGCCTTTCCCCCACTTTTTTGTTCTACTGGGGCCCTCAATGGAGTGGCTGATGCCTGCCCACATTAGTGAGGGTAATCTTTACTTGGTCTACTGGCTCAGATGCTAATCTCTTCTAGAAACACCCTCACAGACACACCCAGAAATAATGTTTTGCCGGCTATCTGGGCATCCCTTAGCCCAGCCAAGTTGACACATACAGTTAACCACCACATATGTATATATTGCATTTTGTTTATTCATTCATATGTTGATGGACATTTGAGTCACTTTCACTTTTTAGCTATTGTGAATAATGCTGCTGTGAACATGGGTGTTGATCTTTTATTTTTTTTAATTGATGGGAGAGGTCGTTTTGACATCTCTCTATGTGTTTCCTCAATGTTTAGTCTTAGGTCATCAAAAACACATGGCGAATGAGGTGAAGGAAGAGCCCAAATCATCAGGGGCCTGGAGCACTGGGTTGTTTATCCAATGACTTGCATGTTTGAGGACAATGAGAATAGCAAAGAGGGCTTTTCTTGGTCTTCTTATGTCTATTTAATGTTTATGGTGTGTCTTTGTACAGTGATTTTTTTTTGTAGAAATAATTTGGTTCCTCTGTGACGGCCCCCATGACCCTCGTCCCTGCATTTGGAGTGGACTGTGCCTTCCTGTGCCCTTTGCAATTTATTTCCATTTCCTTTTGGCTCTGTCTGTCTCTGCCACTGTACTGTAAACTTCCTGACCCTGTTGGATTCCCAGTACCTAGGACAGAGCCTGGCCCATAAAGCAAATGTAATAAATGCTTGTTTGAATGGAAAGTTGACTCATTCTGTCATTTGGAAAATTTTAACTTCCTAGTTAGTCTTGGAACAATTTGACATTTTTATTTGTTTTTCTCTGGTTCTTTTATGTGTGAGACGTGGCTTATGTTCAGGAGCACAAATTAGGTTTAAATGTGTGGCAATTAAATTTTTTCCTCAGTCCTTCGTGGGGAGTAGGAGAAACGCTCACTGTATACTTGTCATCAAACAGGGGAAATAGCCAAGCCTGGACTTTAGTTTTGATTTGTATAGGCCCCTCTGATAATCTTCACTGTGCATCCTCCCAGCCGCCTCTGAAGGTGGTGTGCCAGGTAATGAGTGTGGCTTCGGGCTGTGCAGCTGGTGCTGTGAACACTGTATTTGTATCGGGGCACAGATTTCCCTCTCCATGCTTTGGCTCCTAAGCCCTGTTTTTCATGCCCCCTGCCATCTTCTGAGCCCTCCCTAACAACTTTATATGTTTCCAGAAATAGAAATCTCCCTAAGTGGACCCTGGTTTCTGATAAAGCCCCTAACAATGTTTAATATATTCTGTTTCCCATTGGTGAGCAGAGAGCGTGCAAATACATTTATTTTCAGGTGATAGACAGCACTTTAGAAACACATGCCTGAGAATCTGGACACCATTCATTCAAAGAGCACCAGCCATCTGGCAGGCTCAGTGCCAGGCACTGGGGAAATGCTGATGAAGAGCAGAGTCCCTGTTCTTGCTTCCATGGAACTGACAGTGGAAAAAATAGACAAGGAAGCAGTACCCTGGCCAGGGATAGTAGAGAGCTAGCAACACTCGTAGGAAAGAAAACTGACCTGACTGGGTGGTAGTAGTAGTGGGAACATTAACCACACTCCTGAAGGCTGAGTAAGGGTTTGGAAGTTGATAAGAAGGAAGAAAAGTGTCCTGGAAAGTGGGAACAGTACATGCAAAGGCTAGGAGATGAACGAGAACATGGCTTACTTAGAGAACTGAAGGAAGGTCATTATTTCTAAAGGGGTGAGTCACTGTAGTTCCATGGATAGTCGTCGCAAATTGCCGAATTACTCCACTCTTATTTCAGTGGGTATTCTCATGGATTCCAATTTTAAGCAGGAATATCCAAAGTGCAATTTCTCCATGCTTTCACAAGCAGGTTCCTTAATTGGAAGAAGTATATAAAGAGACAAGCTACTCAGAATTCAAGCAGGCTCAGTGATAATTTCATGGATGTGTGTACATGCCCCCTTTGAACAAAACCATAGGATACTATCTTTTTAAATTCATAGAACTCACTAGATTTTAAGTAGAATCCTATTTGTTGTTGGTTGTTTATTTTTTGCTGCTAAGATCAGAGGCCTTGGAGTTCTGTCTGTTGTGAGCTCCATGATTAGAAATCCACATATGTGTTTGCAGTGTGAATTTTTTTTTTATTGATGCAGGAGTGAGAAAGTCTCTTAGCTATTCAAAATATGGGTTGTTTAGCAGTCAGGCACTACCCCTGCAGAAAGCAGCTTAATCAACTTCATATATAAAAGTATGTAAGTTATATGACTAGTATTAGTAGGTCATGAATTATTATTGAGTCAAAAAGACCATTGCTATTTAACAGGTAGAATCATTCTTGACACGTTGGTGTATAATCAGGGAGGACACAACTCATTTCTGACTCCAGGTTACATTACTTGTGTAGGCTCTCAGCTTTGACTTAATTAGTTACATGAGAGTAATGTACTTTCACAAATATTGCCCAGACATTGCCACATAGAAATTTCAGGACAGTTCCATTCATTTCACTTATTCACTCATTGAACATGTATTGGGTTCTAGTGCTGGTGATGCAAAGGTGTACAAGCTGTTGCTGGTCCCTGCCCTCATGGCACTCACAGTCTAATGGGGAAGAAAGACAGGAAAATAGTTGAGTGGGATAAACACAGTGTGAGCAGTGCTGTAACCGGAGAAGCCCAGGAGTCTGTGTAAGGCCAGGGGAGGGCAGCTAATTCAGCTTTGAAGAGTCAGGGAAGGCTTCCTGAGGAAAGACATTTAAATGTGATCAGAAAAATGAGCTAGGAGCTGACTGGGTAAAGCGGAGGGGGAAGAGAATTTCAAGCAGAGGGAACAGCACATCTGAAGGCAAAGAAATGGGAGAAATGGAGGGAAGGAAGGGAGAGAGAGTGAAAATATAAACATAAATGTGAGGAGAAGGAGAGGGATTACACATATAAGCATAAATGTGAATAATTGAGTAACTGTTATTGTGGATGGAGAGGCATGAGGGACGCTTCGAGAGGTGGGGTTGAGGGGCAGCACACAGAGATATAGCAGGCTTTATCAGGATGAGGAGGTTAAATTTCACTTTAAATGTATTAGGAAACCTTTGGAGGGTTGCATGGTGGGGAGCCCTGTGATCTGATGGGCATTTAAAAAGCCCCGAAAGCAGTGAGAAAGCTGATGCAGTGGTCCAAGCTTAGACTCAGTCAGGTAGGAATGAAGATGGATGATGTCTAAACATTTGAGGGCACTGTTTAGAGGTTGGAGGAGATGGGGTTTAGCACTAATAACAGCATGAGTGGCACATTTATATCTCACTTAATTAAGGAGGAGGAAGGAGTCAAGAATGAGGACTGTCATGTTTCTGGAATCGAGTTCCATCTCTGGCACTTAGAGACCATGTCAAAATGCCATGTCTCTAAATCCAGGTGAGTGTTGAAGTTTCATCAATAAAGCCATCCAATCAAGGTTTAGTAAGTGCAGGCATTAGTGCCCTGTATTTCTGAATGACCTGTAGGTATACCAGACAAAATTCCAAAACCTGAATTTCTTAATGCCTATAGCTTGCAGAAAGTCAGTTTCAAATATCCTTACTATTTAAAAAATATTTTATTTTACAGTAAAAAGGTAAGAGTCTTCTCCATAATAAATACACAGAAATTTGACTTCCCTACATCATGTACTCCAGCAAGTACATATTAATGTCTGTGTATTTACGTCTCCTCTCTGCATATTCAATCTCTCTTATCTGGAGCTTACTGCTGGGAATTTTATTTTCAAATGAGTACTAAAACAGTCAAAAGTGGAAATCAAATCTTCGAGTAAATGTGTGATTATGGTCCCTACATTAGATGGGACTTGAGTACTCGGGTTTTATTTCCTACTTGGCTGTGATGTTGCCTTTTTTTAATACAAGAGAAAAATCACTTAGGAGCCTTGTATCAATACTCATGTCTGTAAAATGTAGATGATAATGCGCGATCCTGACTTAACTTTTAAGGGGTGCTATTATTAACAAGATACTAGCATTTAAGCATTTAGTGTTTATAATAGACCATTCTCCTAAGAACTTAAAGGTGGTTGTCATTGGGGGTGGGCTAAGGCAGAGAATAGAGGCCCCTGAAGAGCTTCTCAGGGAACCTACGTCTGACTGTGGGGCATACTTATTGCAGTGGGTTGGATTCGCACAGTGGGCAGCCGCTGCCGGGGGGACCCCTCTGCTCCCTCCGGGGAGAGACCCCACTCTGCAGAGTCTGGGGCAGCATGGTCTTCTCTCGTTTCACAAACGACAGATGTAAAAGCCAAAATGACAACTACTAAGAACCCAATTCTTGGTAAAGAGAAATGTACACCTATTGGTGGCTTTCTTGATGAAGGCTGAATTTTAAGGTCAGCCCTGTAAAGTCATACTGCTTTGAAATCAGATGCCATCAGGGGACTGGCATCTTCTAAATAGAAAGGAAAGCTGGTATTATAGAATGGGTTGAGAGAAATACTTCATTATGCACAAGTATCCACAGTAACATGAAATAGCTAGCAAAACTACAGAATTCATGGAATTTGTCAATTTGCCATAAGGAATAAATACAAATCTGAAATTTTTTTTTACTGTTTTTAGAAAAGTAGTCATTGCTAGCATGGTTAGGCAAGTATCACAATGTACCCAGCATACCCTTCCCCCAGAGATAACCCAAGGTTGGCCCCTAAGGGACTTATGAATTCCGTGTCATTAGGTCTAATTTAGTGAGTTTTGCTCCAGTGCAACACAAAGTTACTTCAGGCACTGCCCAGGGTCAGTTCCATCTGTGCGTGAACTAGAGCTAAACGGTTTACATCTGAGGCTGTACTAGTGAGTGTTGTCCCAGTAAAGTATCTTGGAATATGCATTTGAGTGCTTTCTCTGAAGAAGACAATCATATTAAGTCAGAAATGCCTTAGTAAACATGAAGAAATGAAAAAGGTTGTTTATTCTGAAATAAGACTTAAAGTTTATATGGGAAATTTTTACTTCAACTTTGAATGCAAGGATTGTTCATATAAGGTTCATTCAACAAATATTTACTGTCTGTTATGCATGCACCGTTCTAGAAATAGGTGATATGGCAGTGAATAAAGCTCAGATTCCTACCCTCCTGGGCTTACATTCATGTTTGTGTGTATGTAGTGGGGGAGGGAGCATACAATAAGCAAGATATATAGGTAAAAAGATGTTACGTGCTAATGAGTGCTATGGAGAAAAATCAGAATCTGGTGGTGGTGGTTCATGGTAGTGGTGATAAATGGCTGCAGTTTTGTGTCTGGTGATCAGGGGTGGGCTCACTAAGTGACATTTGAATAAAAACCTGAGAGACAGCCATGCAGATATCTAGGGGAGGAGGATTGCCACTTCTGCACATTTCCTGGGGAAAAATTTTTTTCCAAGAATAAAAAGAAAAGTATTACCTGGAAGTCAGGTAGGAAGAGTTGTTTTTTACTAGACAGAAGGGACGTCCTTCCTTTCTGCATTCCTGTAAAAATTCTGCAGTGCAGAATTTCAAGTGCAGTCTATAGTATTTGAATCTTAAAAATGCACAAACAGCTTTTCTATTGCATTCTCCAACATTTGTGTATACAAATACACATAACATTTGCATGCACTAAATGAGTCTACACCCTTGTATACGCCTGCTTTGGTGTTGAAAACTACTCGCTGATTTGCAAACACAGCACGCCAGATTGTCATTTGTGCAAAAGAAAGCATGAACCATTCTGATATCTTGGGAGAATGAACATCTCCCTGGTAATTGGGGTTCAGGCTGAGCTACTTTGGAACATTTGAGTTCAGATAGGAAGGGAGCATCAGCTAGGCAGCTCTGCCTCTGCTGAGGGCCAAAAAGGTGCAGGGGAGAGCAGTGTTGAAGCCCTTGCATTGAGTAGTTTGTGAGTCAGGGTTATGGGAGGAGAGGTTCTTGTTCACTGTTTGTTGTGGATTAATGTCAGGACTGGTAAGTGTATATCCTTTCTCTCTCTCAACAGAACCTCATGCTTGCCCCTTGCCACTCGTGGTGGGTAAGGTGGGAAGACACACTGGGTTCTGGAAGAGAACACAGTTGGCAGGCACATGTACCGAAGATGAAAGATCACCTGCCCAGGGCTCATCCTGCAGAGACTGGAGCAGGAATTTGTCACTTAGGGTTGGTGGTCTCCCCACTGATTCTACAGTGTGCAAATAGACGGAGCGCAGGAGTAGATCTGTGCTAGGACAAGTGGCTGTTGTAGTTGGGAAGGAGCTGCAGGTTGGCCTTCTCCTCTTGTCTTCAATTAAGTGCTCATTTGTTATATGAAGATTTGAATGGGATGGGGGTGGAAGGAGGAAGCTGTATTTGTGGAAAGAGGAAAGGGACTGGGTGCCCTTGAGTGAGCATTTCTGTCTCACTGGGTCTCAATTTCATGAACCTGTACAGTGAGAGTAATATTTTTAGGCACCTACCAAACTTGTTGGAGAATAAAACGAGGTGTGACATGTGAAGCACTTGGTATAGCACTATACATATAAGCGTCCTTGTATAAAGAATAGACGTGCTTTCCCCCAAAAGGCTTTTACTGGTGGGAGATTGTTTAGCTGTATAAAGGACACATGACCTTTTATCAGCAAAGTCCCCCAAATTAGCATTATGCACATTTGAAGTCACACATTTGGTTCCTAAGATTACCTTGCCCAATTTCATTTTGATACTGTCTGCACCCCACTCAAAGGAACATGTGGACAGTTTACTACTGACAAATAAAGATAATGTACTGTGAAAGTGACAGGCCTGAATCAGCAGGAGAGCTTGTACTTCTGCTGCCTTGCTGTCAATCAGTGATGGAAATATTATAGAACCATTAACACTGAATGTACTAGAACATTAATGAATTTTGAAGAAGAAACCTTGTGACACTTCAATTTAACATAAAAGACTGATGGTCCTATTGAAGTTCAAAGATTGGAAGGTTTTCAATAGCGACAATTTAAAATACTTAAGCTATACCTTCCAGTGTCCCCTTTTGGGCTTTCTCCTTTAATATTTAAGCAAAGGTGTCCCTGAGGCTCCTTTAAAGTCACTTTTGCTGTGTGGATCTGCACCATCTCATAATAAAGAGACAATATGGTGAAATGGCCAAGCACACAGAGTTTGTGCCTTAGTTTTCCCATCTGAGAAATGGGAATGGCAACAGTGCTGACCTCATTGGGTTGTTGTGTGGATTCAATCATTTACTGAATATAACACGTCGAATCATGACAGACACATAGTAAGCACTGTCTATTATGACTACTCAAGCCCTCATTACCTAGATCATTGGCCTAGAGGGTCTCCGATGATAGCAAGTCTGAAATAAAGTCTGGGTTCTGTTAGGGAAAAGGGGGTGGTAATGGAATTCTGTTCAGTAAATAACCAATAATATCTGCTACTGATATTCTTCCCCACATCATTCACCTGGTGAAGCCCTTCAAGGCACAGTGCAAACAGCCACCTTCTGTACCTTCCCCACCCTTCTCCCTAAACCTGTAATTCCCACTATAATCTTAGCAGTTGATCTAATAAATTCTTGGATTGTCTCATTCACCATACTGCAGTATATTATCTGCTTATGGGCCTGTCTCCCTAGCTAAACTGTGGGCTCTTGAGGGCAGGAACTTGTGTAATGCAAGCACAGTGCCTTGTTACACAGTATGTGCTCAATTTGTGCTTGAAGAACGGCTGTCTGTAGATGGGCAGGAGATTTTTCTTTCAGGGCTGTCCTTCCTTGTGGTCACTGCCTTCCCCACAAGACTCGACTAGAGCCTGCCCCAAGTAGCCTCAGTGGCCAAAAGGCCAATGTTGCCTGGCCAAAGGCCTGCGCTGTCTCTGCAGTGGGCAGCTGGACAGCTGAGGGAGGTGGCCATCACAACCCAGGCAGGTCATGGTAGTTGCTGGGATGAAAGGGAAGAGAAGCAGCAACTAGAATGACAGTACGTCTTCACCTCCCCAGGGTGTGGGGCTGGGGCTGCTGCTCTCTGTATCTCACTCCACCTAGACTGAGTGCCGTGAGGGCAGGGCTGGTATCTGTATGCCCTGCGCTGCCTCTCAGAGGCCTTTTCAGGAGCCCCCAGGCAGACCTAGCTGCTGCTCCTCCTGTGCGTTCACTGCAATGGGAGCGTCTCTGTTAAAGCAGTGATACTGCATAACAAGTAATAATAATAACACATAAATCATGGTTTGTTTGCCCGTCTGCTCCCTCGCTAGAGTGCAAACCACGAGAGAGCAGGGACTGCCTGCTTTGGGTGTGTAGAAGAGCCTGGGGTAAATGATGGTTAAATGAGTAAATGCGTTAGGGAATTGGTTTATCTTTCTGATAGTACTTCAGCCATCTGCCCAAATGTCGTTGAAAAGTGTATCTTATTACTTGTTTATCAGCCATCTTTTCTGTTTACCCCAACTTTCAGCAAATTATGAACCATTCTCGCTCACTTGTGCCACCTGGCACACAGGGATACAGTGAATGGCTGTTGAATTAATTGGTACCCGAAAGCAGTATGGGCATAGGGGACTTCTGCTTTCTGGGTGTATTTGGTGGCAGGAGTACATATCAATAACCTCTAGTGCAGTAGTCCTTGGACAGGGTCAGTGTGCCAACCTGTGCAGTTTCGAAGTGGCAGGGACAGTGACCACACTGGCACCAGCTAAATCAGGTGGCTAAATCACGTTTGAGATTGTCTACCTGTGAAATGAAGGAAGTATATGGTATCTGTTAGAATGAGTGCTTTCATCCAGAGGGAAACAGAATGAAGAAAAAAAAATTAACCCCCACTATTTCAGAAAACTCAATTTTTGCGGATCCTGGATAATAGAACTTTTGTAGTGGCCACCCCAGCTTAGAGCAATTTTTGCATGGAATACCCTGAGGGAACATCAGTTCCAGAAGATCATCATTTAGCTGAGTGACCAGCAGGGTGCCAATCACTGTACAGAGTTCCACAGATGAATGAGGCCTAGTGTTTGTCCCCAAGGGAGTTTGCATTTACATCGATCTCAGAAGTTGTATCTGAAGTCACAGTGAGTGACTTGGAAGGATATAAGGCAAAAAGCTAAGCTGTCTATTTTGTGCATGTGGGAGATATTCACAACCCTGAGGAAGGGTTAAACCAGGGAAGGCTCCACTAAAGGAGGGGTCCTTGGAGGAGAGCAGGAAGCAGGGGGGAAGTGCAGTCTGCGTGGGGCAGTGGGGAGACAGGAATGGAAGTGAAAAGGAGCATGGGGTGCTGGTGACGGGCCCAGCCCAATGGGATCCCTCATTCATTCACAGGTATTTGATCAACTACTTTGAGCCAGGCCCTGTGCTGGCTACTAGGCAGCAGAAGTACAGAGGGCACAATCCCGCTATTGCTGCTGTGGGCACACACAGGGTGCATGCCTTTACTCCTCATTTATTCATGCCTTCAACACCCATCTAAGGGTCTCATTTGGGTCTCACTCACTGCTCCATGCTGGGCATACAGAAATAAACTGGACCAGTCCAAGACACTTCCATATTCTAGGTGCATGCGTCTCTTAAACATACAGTCAGCCATTTGCCACTTGCCACATGCTATTTCACATATGAGGCGAGTTTAATCCTTGTGCAACAATCCAGTGAGGTTGTTTGCATTATCATACCCATCACACAGAGTAGAAAACTAAGGCCTTGAGCAATTAAGCAGTTTGCCTGTGATTACACTGCTAAGAAGCCCCTGAACTGGGAGATAAACCCAGTTCTTCTGTATGTTTTTCTTTATGCCCTGGAGTCACAAGATTGCCCAGCTCAGAACTGTGTGAGCAGAAATAAAGTTTGAAAACTGATTGTCTGTGGAAAGAGATGCATCTTTTCCTAAAGAAATGAAAGGATGATTTCTTTGAATGGGAAAATTGCTGTCAACTCTGGGAAAGTTATGAGAAATCTGAAGATCGTAATGGGAGGATAAATAAAGTACTAAAAATAAGTAGGGACCACGTCTGGGTGTGTTGTTTCACTAGTCCACTGGGAGATACTCAGCTTGGATTTGCCATGATCTGTGGCACATTCCGTGCTGTTCTTTCTTGCCTAGGAGCTTGGATGCAGTTGCAGAACCCTTCCAGACTGACTCCTGAGGACTAAGGCTGTCTTAATATTTGGAGAGGACTTTGATTAAAAATGAGAACCTACCAGATGAGAGCCTTCCTTGTCAAAGCTCTTACCTCTTCACACCACTCATGGGATTGTTGTGGTCTATTTGTTTCCCATGTAACCAGGACTAGGCTGCCGACAGAGGAGCTGATTGGCATCATGGAATATTGATCATTGAGTAAAATGTTCTTTAAAGTAAAACTTGCGAAAAAGTCACTTGTGGCATCTTATCACCTGCATGTATCAGTTCTTGATCTTGCTGGCTAGCAATTTATAAATATATTTTTAAGAAGAAAAACTCTATTGGGTAGTTTGGGTGGTGGATTTCTCTCCTTCTTTCCTTCTTCCTTCCTTCCTTCTTCCTTTGCTGAATCAATAAGTTTAAGACAAGGAAAGAGCTATAAAACAGAATCTACAACACTGATGGGCAGTTTAATCTTTATTCTCTCCTGCAATCAGAGGATAAACTAGGGAAATGACTGGAATGGGTTTGTGGCAAAGGATGAAAGAGAGAAATTGACTGTAATTACAGACCTCACACCAAGATTATGATCATAGACCTGACAATGAAATTATGCTGGTTGAGACCACATGAAACACATGGTATAATGCTTTTCTAAGCATAGTTTGCTTGATCTTTCTTTAAAGACCTTAGATACTAAGCTGATTGTTGAGGAATTCTTTCTGGTAATCACATTCTCGACCTGACTCCCTTGAGGTTTTCATGGAGTGTTTCAAACTTTGCAGTAGGGAAAAAATTCCTTATGTGACACGGTGGTGTGGAGTATGGGCTCATGGCTCTAAGTTTGTGATGGGATTGTTAGGGTGTCAGCATGAAGATACGTGGATCCTTGGCAGCATTCTCTCTGGAGCTGTTAGACCTGAATGGAGAGAAATACTGATTGGTTTGGAAGTCTCCTCTGGCAGTATGGTTGAAGTGATGTCTCTCACACCCTTTCTTTCCATTTTCTCTGTTATTGTCCTAAACTCAGTGACCTCAGAGAGTCAACCCAGCATTCTACAGTTGAAGGAACCGAGGCCTGGGGAGTTAGTTAAAGGACTTGCCCAAGGTGTTTTTGTGTAGCAAAATATAGCTTCTGGAAATGCTTTCCATCGATTGTATCACTTGCTCTTTAAAACAGTTTTATGGGGTAGGTGGGGCAGGTTGTTTTGTTCCATTGTGTAGATGAGATGGTTGAGAGCCAGGGAAGCTAAATTGCTTATTCAGGGTCCAAGAAATAAGCAGTTTCATGGCTGGGACTGAAGCCCAGATCTTCTGGTTTCTAGTAGGACACCATAATGCCTGTGAATTTTTTTTCCCCAGAACAGACATGTCCATTGTGTTGAGTTTGTCAAAGTACCTCCTAGGTCGTATTTTGACATTGTATTCATTGGCGCTTGCAAATTGCCTCAGATTGGTAATTAACTTTTTAAATGGGTAGATATTTTGTTTCTCTAACTGTCTTAGTCCATTCAAGCTGCTATAACACAATGCCACAGACTGGGTGGCTTATAAACAACAGATATTTATATCTCACAGTTCTGGAAGATGGAAGTCCAAGATCAGGGTGCCAGCATGGTTGGGTGAGAGCCCTCTTCTGGGTTCCAGACATCTTGCTGTGTCCTCACATGGCAGGAGGGACTAGGGAGCTCTCCCGGGCCTCCTTTCTAAGGGCAGTAATCCATCCACCCTCATGACTTAATCACTTCCCAAAGGCCCCACCTGAAACCATCACCTTGGGCATTAATTTTTCAACATATGAGTTTTGTGGGGGCGCAAACATTTCAGACCACAGTACTAACTATGTTATAATCTCTCTGAAGACTGGGAATGGCAGATTTTATATAGCTTTTGAATCCCCCTTCGTACTTAGCATATAATATATACTTGATGAATATTTGTTGATGGACTGATAGTAGAATTCAACCGGGGGCTGGCAAATGTCTAATATAAATCTGGAAATTAAAGTGTCTTTTGGTTCTTGGCTCAGGATAAGAAAATCATGGGTAATAAAATTTGCAAGTCTCTCAGCCTAATCAAGTGTTATGTAAAATTTGTATCTTGATTTGAGAAAAACTGTGTCTGCCAGCAGATTCTGACTTGGAACACGAATATACAGATTAATTTGTGGTTGCAGAGTTCTGGCATAGGGTTTGTGAAATGCTATCTAAATTATCCCCAGAGCTTTCTGGTGTCGGCCAATAGTGAACAAATTGATCTTGTTTCTCTTGTAAAGATTTCTGTCTTTAGAGCTTTGTGCAGAGGTTCACCGAGTAATGTTCTACTCCTAAAACCAGGACCTTGAAAACCAAGGATGGCACAAATACCTAGTTTCTGCTAAGAGCCAAGAAAGTAGAAGCCAGATTAGGCAAGGGTGGAAAATGGAGAGAGAGCAAGAGGAAGGAAAAAATGGAAAGTGTAAGCAATGCGAGCAGGAATCCCGCATAAGCCTGGTGGTTAAATCAGGTAACAAGGCTCCTGTGGGCCTGGCTGGTTGTCATCTCCAGACGTTACCTGCTGGCTAGAAAGGAGTTCATGGATCTCTTCTAAGGCTGGCCTTCCAGCCTGCTGCAGAACTAGTCCAAGAACCATCAAATTAATCATATATAACTCTACTCAAATTGGATTTGGGTCCTGATGTGAGGGAGTAAAAAAGTAACCATTTCAAATGTTTATGAAAGTATATGGGATTTTTATAGAGCAGTAGGGAATTTAATACAAATAGAAATACAGGGTCATGTCTGAATTTTTATGTTGGAAACCTATCTTGATGAAGCTAGTTTTAATCAACTGTATTTACTGAGAACCCACTGGGGGCAAAATATTCTGGGTATGCTTTGCAGGTTTTTGTTTTGTTTTGTTTTACAGGAGAGAGAATCAGTCACACTGAAGTGACTTGAATGTTTATAAACAATGCATATTCTTTACTCTTGGAATGTTTATGAATCAGCAGCATATCAAAGCAATATCATAATCACAATGTAGAAGATAATCCATTGTTTTCTTGTATAAAGTTATTAACATTCTAACTTATTCATTCATTTGGAAATCACACATTCAAAAGAAAACAATCAGCACGCTCTTCCACCTGACTATGGTACCTCCTTGGGCCTACTCAGGAAGCTGTTGAGTAATGGGTCTGCTGATTTGTTATTAATGCCTTATGTATTTAAGAAAAAGCATAAGATGTAGAAATGATATTGGATTTATTTACTCTTTACAAAATAAAAATCATTATGAGAGGCGATCAGGAGACAAGCAGGTAGACAAACAAGGCAGTAGGGCAGAGTTGGGGCTGGGGCACAGGGTCCATCACAGCCCTGTCTCTGCTGAAGGGAGATACTAGTCTAAGAGCATACAGGAGAGGGCTGGATTAGAACCTCAGATCAGAAGCTATTCATAGGCATTCTCCTTCCCCCACCTCCTTGTTTCTCTCACAAGCTTTTTCAATATTCTTTGGGTACTCTGTTGTACAACCTAAGGGAAATTAGGCATCTAATAATAGTTTTCTTAAGGAGGAGAAAGGAGCACAATGTAGAATTTGCATTTCACACGTTCCCAGGAAGGATTCTTCTTTTAAAAATAGCCCTGAGGATGGATCCTTATTCTCTCATCAAGCTTGCATTGGGCATTCACTGTCAGCTCTGGGGACCCAAAGATGAATGGAACACATTCTGCTTGCCAGGAGCTTAAAATCTAGAAGGCCCCATGGGATAAGACACATGTAAAGATACCATCAGGGACCTGTGGGAATTCAGGGGAGGAGGCAATTAATTCCTGCTGGGGGCCTCATGGAAGAGCTCAGTTGGAGCTGGGCCTTGACAGATAGGTGGGGTCTGGATATGTAGAGATGGGGAAGGCCAAGGGAGCAGTTACAGGATTGAGAAAGCATGGGGCATTGTGGGTGACAGAAGTAGATTTTTCTTGGATTACAGAGTATGGGGAGGGAAATGATGGGAAGGCAGGGGAGTAATGTAAGTTGAAGCTAGATTGATAAAGACAGCCTTGAATGTCAGGCCAGTGTATTTTGAACTTTATTTAAGGCAGTGCTAAGACATATCCAGAGGATTATCTAGGCACCCTTATGAACAGATATTTACAGCATATTGTAGCAAGAAACATGAAAGAAATGAATGCAAAATGTTTGGAAGCTCAGAGGAGGGAGCCACCAAGCTGCGAAGGTGTGGAAGCTGGGGCACCATCAAGAAAGGCTTCATGTAAGGAATGACACTCGGTTGAGTCTTGAAGGATAGATATAACTTCTCAGGGGAGTGAGCTGGGGAATGGCCTCCCAGGCAGAAGGAACAGTACCTGCGAAGTCCCAGAGCTTGGGACTTGAATGTGCTTTAGAAATCACTCTTGTTGTGGTAAGGAGGTGCGACTGAGAAGTATGTAGCCTGCTGGGAGAGGAGTGACAGTCAGACAGAAGTGGGTAAACAGTGTTTGGGGCTTCAAGGCTGGGGTAAATATGGAGAGTGGACTGCAAGGATTTAGGGGAATGGATTTTATTTAATTAATTAAATTAATTCTATAGTTTTAACAATAGTGATGCCGGGGTTCTTGTTCACAAAGTCGAAGAATGAGCTTAGCAAACACCCAAGGTAGGAGAGCAAGGTACAGGCTTTTATTTAGAAATAAAGTGAGAGGACAGAGCCCCCGGCTCACGCCAGGAGGGGACAAGAGAGTCCGGTGTGGTGCGTTGTCTAGGGGTTTTATAGGCAGATGAGGATTTTTTGAGAATATGAAAAAAAGCTTAGGGGTGTGGACTTATTAAGTGGTCCTAGAATATTTACAAGTAACTTGATACAAGTAACCTCCTGCTCAGTTGATTTCTCCCTGAGATACCAGCATCTTGGTCTGGGGGCATATGCTCAGCCTGACCCCAAGGTGGGCTGAGGCATTGTTTGCTAAAGAGTAAGTTAAGTGCAATCTTATCTTTAAGGTGAAATCCTTCTTGCCTTTTAATTATGTTGTTTGCAGCTGGGTCTGCATGCTAAATTTGCAAAACTACCTCATCAGATTGGAAAGAGGAAGAACAGCACATTGGCCTGGGCTTTTTAGCATACTGAAGTGAATCTTACAAATGATTAGCATAATAAAAACATGTGCTACTCTTCTTTATCTGGGGAACATTAACTGACCTTACTGAAGAATGACCCTAGAGCTTAATGTTTAACACACATTTTTGGTAGGGGGTTTCCTTGCATGTACATTGCTCTGACTGAAAATATTCTGCCTTGCTTTTTCCAGAGGCCCTCCCCCTACTCTGACTACACCCACGGTCTCTGTCTCAATAGGACTGTGTTCAAAGGAAATCTTACTCCAATGCTCTGTGCCGCAGGGAAAGGGAAACTGACCCCCTGCTGGGACGGCAGAGGTTGGGAGGGAACCTGAGGAGGCAGGCTTTCCTGGGGACAACCAGCCAAGGCTCTCTTAGAGGCTCTCACTGTTTCTAGTGGCTCTCTGGCGAGGTATCTGGAGTGTTCTTTGATACGTAGTTCATAGTATACCCCGAGGCATTCTGAACAACTGCACCCCAATCAGGCTGAATTTATGAGGGGGTTTTGGGGCTCTAGGCCCAAAAGCTGGGGGTAAAAGTGGTGCCCCGTCCAGAGGTAAGGACAGGCAGCAGGAGGTCAGGCCATTGCACATGGCCCTGGAGTGAATGGCCTGAAATCCAGGCAGCACTTTCTCTGGCCACCTGGTAAGGGACTGTCTTCTGGAGAGGACACCTTTTTCTAATTCACACAGAGATACCTTATGGCATAGCACGGGGTGTTTGGGAAGATAGTATGAAGAAGTGATGAGAAGCAGGAGAGAATTTAGGTGTAAACTTGGATTCAAGTCCCTGGCCCACCTTTCCTAGGTGTGTGATCTTGTCCAACTTGCCTCGCCTCTTGGAGCATCAAGTTCATTATCAATCAAACATAAATGATACTAGTATATCCAGAGGGATTTTATGAAGATGAAAGAAGATACTTTGTAGAAAGTGCTTAACATAGGGCCTGCCACATATTGTATTGGGTACATTTTGGCCATTAATATTCTTATTTGCAATCAGAAGACTGTCTACTCAGTTACAGCAGTAGCTTCAGACTTCATATCTTGATATATTTCTCTTTACTAAGAAAGAATGCCTCTCGGTTCAGCAACCAAGAGCATCACTTATTTTTAGTTATGTCTTGTGAAGGGAATTCAAGGAATTAACCCCAGAACTGAGTTTTAAAAATTAGTAGGAAATATTTCAGCTATAAAACTGGTATAATAATCCAGTGAACACTGATGGGCCCACCACTTAACATAACAGAATATTACTGATACAGTGATATCCCTGTGTATTCCTCACTGATCATTTTCATCTCCATCCTGCCTGAGGTTACCAGGACTCTGAATTTGGCATGAATGCTTCCATGCATGTTTTTATATTGCTATTGCATTTGGAACTATCCAGGAAGAATATATCATTTGCTTTTCATTATTTTTACTTTGTGTAGAAGGCCTCTTAGTGTATTTATTTTTATACAGCTTACTTTCCCCCCTCAACATTTTATTTAACATAGATATTAATATGTACTTGTTGGAGTACATGATGTAGGGAAGTAAAACTGTGTATTTATTATGGAGAAGACTGTTACCTTTTTATTATAAAATAACTGTTAATATTTTTTAAATAGTGAGGATATTTGAACTTTCTGCCGGCTATAGGCATTAAGAAATTCAGATTTTAGAATTTTATCTGGTATACCTACAGGCCATTCAGAAATACAGGGCACTAACGCCTGCACTTACTAAAGCTTGATTGGATGGCTTTATTGATGAAACTTCAACACTCACCTGGATTTAGAGACATGGCATTTTGACTGTTAATATGAAACTTCCGTGAAAAATAGTAGGAAAAATAGTTCAGTTCACAAATGGTCTTAAATGAAACACTGCATCTATAATCTGTGCTCTCACATTTAGTCATTTGAGCGTGAAATGGTATACTACTCGTTCATTTTGAACTCCCGAGTCTTAGATTTGTGAAGTATGATGTCTTTAAGTGTAATTGTATGGATTTTGAAAGTGAAAAATTAAATTATTAAATTATTACTGTTAATATTTAATTATTAAATAGTCACTCCACAGCATTTATACTTTAATGTTTGAGAGGAGACCTGGGCGAGGGTTTATCTTCTTTTCCTTTATTTCTTTTTTTTTTAAAGCAATATATGGCGTGTGCATTATGACATTGTGGCTCTCATTTTTCCTAAGTGGAATCTGTCTGACTTTGTGGGCTGATGAATGGTGCCATATTTATCTTTTGGATCAAACATGTGGCTGATCAGTGCAGATATGAGCTCTGAGATTGCCAGCTGGGACTCCAGAGACATCGGTGATTGGAATGCTCAACATTGTGTATCACTCATGAGAGATCAGGGCCACTTGAGGTTTTGATACCTGTCCAAGTATTTGCTGTATTCCAGGGTTGGATGTAACTCGTCTGGGACACTGATGTTACCACATCCCTGAGTGAGATGGCCTCATTCTTCAGGTGTTCCCACCATTCGTATTTCAGATATTGGTAGTAGAAAGATGCCCAGAGTTGAGATGATTGACATTGACTGAGCTGCTTCTTTGCTATAATTAATGCGATGTTGACATATTGGCTTGCTGTATATGTGCATGTGTAAATGTAATTGCTGACTTGACTTTTGCTTATCTTCATCTCTGTAATTAGAGTATATTCTGTCTTGATGTTTAGATTAAACCTGCCATTTTCCCATATGCCAGCTACTATGCCAAGTACAGGGTGTATAAAGATTATTTTACCCTCAAAGAGCTCACAATCCAGTATGGGATATAGTTCTTCATTTGAATTATGTGCAATGTATTAGATGAACACAGAAGGATGGAGCTGTTGATTTGTAAAGGATAATCACTCATGGGGGGCTTCTCAGAGGAGGTGATATTTGACATGAATCTTGGTGGATGAATAAAAATTTGCCAGATTGAAATGTAGAGGGAATATCACCTGTCATAGTGCAAAATTATGAAGGAGGATGATGAGTTTGGGATGCATGTGTGGGTGTAGGAGAGGCTGAAAATGCAGGCATGGACCAGGTCATAAAGGATCCCATGTGTCATGATGAGGAGTTGGGACATTATCTCTTAGGTAATGGGGAGTTGGCAGAGAGTTTTATATGGGGATGTGGAAATGTTCAGTTTGGGTTTTAGGAAAGGTTGTCTGGTGGCAGCTTGAAGGAACCATAGCTGAGTTAGTGGTGGAAGGCGGGGCCTCATTATAATCTGGTCTAATGTAAAGAACCTGGGGCAAAATCAGAAAGACCTGGGTTTGAGTCTTTGCTCTTCCACTTACTAGCTGTGTGACTTGGGGCAAATGATATAATTCTCTGGGCTCCAGTTGCCCATCAGGGAAACAGGGGTGACAGTTCCTGCCTTGAAGGGCTACTGTGAGGACTAAGTAATATCTGACATGTACCACCTTTATCACATGCCTGGCATATGGTAGCTGCTCAGGAAATGCCACTTCCCTTCTGAGTTTCTTCTCATATTTGCATTCCTGCCCTTCAAATGATGCCTGGAACAGTCTATTTTGCTCTGAGATTTTCCCTACAGCTTCTGTCTGAGTTTTGGTTTCCTCAGATGGCTCTGTGGTGTTCATTTCACTTGCTTTGACTTGTCACTTATGTCAGTTTGACATAAACAGCAGCTTAAGGACCTGTTATTTTTTCCTCAAATTCGTTTGCTGTGGCCTGTAAAGCTCAAAGGTGTTGGCTTGTGGACTGAGGTGTACCTTGTCTTGCCCTCAACTTTTAAGTATGTTCCTCATGACTATGCACAGTAACATCTGAGGCTGGGATATTTGTTCAGTGGCTCTGTTTATCCTGGAAAGTGCTGAGTTTTATTAGGAGTCGATGTCCCATTGGATCGAAACCATACTCAGCCACTTTCCAAAAGATGCAATTATTTACTTGTTATAGATACCTTGTATATTTCATTTCATTTCAGCACTCCTTTTATTGAGTGTCTGTGATATCCATGTCTTTGGGCCAGTTGAGGAGTTGAGTGTTGATTCAGACATGGCCTGTGCCTTCACAGAGTTTGCATTTTGAAGGGTAGAGAGGCATGTAAACTGCTGTGTGATTGAAGCTTGAATAAGGGATAAGTGAATGAGCAAATAAACTAGTGAATGGCCTGCTGTAGGAAAGCAAAGGAGGGGGACATTTATCAGGAAGGAATCAGAGAAATGCTTCCTGGAGAAGGTGGCTTTTGAGCTGAGCCTTGGAAATTGTATGAGAGATCTAAAGGTGGAGATGGCAAGGGAAGGGGCTTTCATCCCAGCCTGAAACAACTAGGCGAGCAAAGACACGGTATGTAGCTGAGGAAGAGCTCATTGTCAATCGTGACTGGAGGGTAGATGTATTTGAAGATGAGGCTGAATAAAGTAGCAAGGGTCCTGGATGGCCTTGACTGCCAGGTTTGACAGCATACACCTGACATTGAGAAGACCTAGACATTATTTACAGATGGTTTTATTGTGTTTTTTTTTTATTACATGCTCAGTGTAGGAATTCTGGAAAATGTAGAAATTGTTACAAAGACAACAGCATAATTCAGCAAAGGGGAAAAAAAAAAACCACTCAAGTTTTTGGTAAATTTTTTTTACAGTGTTTAGTCAAGGTGGATCATACATGTTTACAGCTATACTTGTTACATGATTTCACATATTGTGAATGCTTTTTAATGTTATTAAAATAAAAACCATTTGTCGTGACTGCATACTGTCCAGTCATAAGGGGCTTATATTTTATCTAATCATTTTTCTATTGTTGGCTGTTTTAAAAGTTTGTAATTCTGAGTATAAGGGTTGGGCTAAATGACCTTGTTCATCTTTTTATTGTTGGGGGGTTTTTGAGGAAGGGGGGTTAACACGATCCCATTTTAGTTTTAGAAGGATCATTCTGGGAGTATTATGACAAACAGATGAAAGAAATGAGAGATTTGAAGCAGAGGGAAAGGGTAGATAGAATATTCCATTAATGCAGGTAGGAGAAGATGAGAGATACAGTAAGCACTGCTGGTGTCAATGAGAATGGAGAGGAGATGACAAATGAGGACTCCAGGCAGGAACATGAACAGGAATTAGGATCCATTGTTTGGCAAAGTGTAGCATTAGAATCACCATTTTGTGAAAAATGATTCAGAGTCTTGGGCCCGCCTCTGCTAGAGTTGCTGAATAACACCCTCTTGAGCTGGGCCCTGATTTCTGTTAAGCTCCCCTTACTATTGTGTAACTGAAGTTTGAGAACTGCTTACTTCAGCCTGTAGGCTGTCGGGCCAACAGCTTGTTTCTTGCTGTCTGGTGACCAGAGGCCACCCTCTGTTCCTTTCCACATGGGCCTTCCCAACATGGCTGCTTGCTTCCTCAAGGCCAGCAAGGCAGAGAGCCTCTTAGCAAGATGGCTGTTAATGTAACCATGTGCCCATAATCACATACGTCCCATCACCTTTGCAGTGTTCTGTTGGTTAGTAGCAAGTCACAGTTTCACCCACACTTAAGGGGCAGGGGTTGTACAAAGGCATGACACCAGGAGGCTGAGCTCATGGGGGCCACCTTAGAGTCTGCCTCCCACACCCCCCCCCGCCAGAGGAGTGAGGAGGTTGTGTGTTCAGAATTGCACATGTGACCTTTAAGATACTGTGGGCAGAGGTGGGTTTATCATGAATCTAAAGAAGTTTTGGCGTCAGGGCTCAGTACTTGCAAGGCCCCTTACAAGGACACACGGCTAACTTTATATTCATCAGTTTGTATTCTCTTTCTAAAAAGAGTCTCTCTGATTGTATAAGCTTTAGGCCTTAAAAAATGTAGACTTTCCCCTGCTGGTGGGAGATGTCAGATGGGCAGTTAGCTTCTTGGGTCTGGAGCTCAGCAGAAAGGCCAGTTGGTGCCCAGTGGAAGGGTCCTCTACTGCAGTAATGGGAAAGCACCATTACAGCAAGCATAGCAGGGCTCTGGAGCTGTTTGAGCTCATTTCTTCCCTGTTATTGGAGAAGTCTCAGCTGCCCAGAGCTCACCATGACTGACAGCCCCTAGCTATGGCTTGCATAACCTTGGCCTTGCAGCTGTTGCCAGGAGGTGGTCGTTAGCAGGGGGAATCCCTAAATCATTATCCCAAGTGCTTTCTGAAGAAGGGAGAGGACAAATTCCAGAAGACAGTGCTTGTCTCTGGCCCAGCATTCTTTGGGAGCTCGTGCTAAGCAAAGGGGAGAAAATAGAAGTCTCAGGCAGGCATTTGCCATGCTCTTCTCTACCCATCTATTATCCACAAGGCGTCTGCATCTCCAGGGCAAACGTGGCTCTGAAGACTGTGTGTCTTGGCTCCTGTGTTGTGTTCTGGCTTTGACCATTTCTGTCTTTCATTCTGTATCCAGGACCTTACGAGGTCGCACCCACAGTGGTGAGTCAGGGAGTCCACAGCTAACAGCAGTGTCCTGAAGACGAATCATGGAGCACAACCAAACAACTCCAATAAGTGATATCTCCATACCTCCTGCCATCTGAGTGCTGGGGACTTTTTTTTCCTAAGGTGGGGAGCTGATGGACTTTCCATCTAGTAGGTACTTGGCCAGCACTGACCTTGAGGACCTCTATAGAGACACAGGGCCAGACTAGGCTTTAATGTATCTCCAGCATTGAGTCCCAACCTGTGAGTGCTGGACCCTGAGCATATGGGGGTGACATTAATGCTCTAGGTGCTAAGTATGCATAGCCAGTATTGGCCAGAGACTGAAGGATTAACATGGCCTGTGTGTGTGTTCCTGGTTTCACCACGAATGTGCTCCCTGTTGTGATGGCAGGTTAAGGACACAGGCTCTGGAATCTGCTGGTTTGAGGGTCTCCATCTGGAACACATAAGCTGTGTGATGCACGATGATGCTGGGCGAGTTGCATAACTTCTCTGAGTCTCTGTTTTGTTACCTGGAAAATAGATATAAAAACCATATACATCTCAGAAGGTGGTTGTCAGACTTAAATTAGATATTCTAAAAAAGTGCTTAGAACAGTGCCTGGTACAAATAAGTGCTGTATTTGTTAACCTTTATTATTACTAACATATGATTAAAAGATCTACTCAGTACATTCTAGCTGATTCTTGTTCCGCTGTTTTCCTAATCAGTACAACTGCTCTCATGTCCCTAAATGAGTAGAAAGCTGGGGGGCAGAGCCCAGGGCTCCTGATTGACTACAGTGGCCACATCATTTTTGCTGCTGCAGACCCTACTTTTTGTTTCTTAAAGGCTTTGCTTAATGAAGGTAAGTTGAACTTCTTGTTGTTCAGGCCCTATTGTCATTAAGGAGCCACTAAATGGTGATATTGGGGACCTCTAATTAATAAGCAGTGATTGGGCACTCTCTTCTCAATTTTTATGTGCAGAAGAGCTTTTGTTCATCATTGTTTGCTTCCATGATCATGTTATATATTCATCTAGCCCTTTCCTGAGACAATGGATATGTTGTCCTGGATACCTGTCTGTTGCTCATTCAGGGTTTGGTAAATGCATTGCTTTGTTGATGCTCTTAAAATGCTGAGTTATTGCATGCTTTGTGAGCAGCACAAAATGTTCTGAATAGAAGAACCTCACAGTGAGTCTAAATAGGGCTGTTTTTGGCCACCTTGTCCACTCCTTCACATGTGTTCGCTTTCTGAGTAGCCAGAACCCATTTCTCTAGGAGTTGTCCTAGGAAGTGTCCTTCCTACCAGGGCCTAGGGACATACCAACCAGAGTTAGTCAAGGGGTGTTAGATCTTAGGTAAAACAAGAAGGCCTTTTCTGTTTAGTCTGTTCTCTAGATGATGGTACTTGTCTTAGTTTCCTAGGACTGCTATAACAAATTATCACAAATTTGGTGGCTTGAAAGAACATAAATTCATTGTCTCAGTTCTGGAGGCCAAAGGTCTAAAATCAAGCCCTGCTCCCACTGAAGACTGCAGGGGAGCCACTTCCTTGCCTCTTCTGGCCTCTGGCATTGCTGGCAACCCTTGGGATCCTAGTCTTTACTCCCATCTTCCCATGGCCTTCTCCCCTGTGTGTCTGTGTGTGTCTCCTCTCTCTGGGTCCAAATTTCCCTTTTCTTATTAGACTACCAGTCATTGGATTAGGGCCCACCATAATCCACTATGACCTCATTTTACCTTTATTACATCTCCAAAGACTATTTACAAATAAGGTCCTATTCACAGGTGCTAAAGTATCTAGTTCAAGCTGCTGTAACAGAATACCACAGACTGGGTGACTTAAACAACAACCATTTATTCTTCAGAGTTCTCGAGGCTAGAAGTTCAACATCAGGTTGCCAGCATAGTCAGGTTCTTGATAAAGGGTCCTCTTCCTGGTTTGTAGATGGCTGTCTCCTTGCTGTGTCCTCATGGTGGAGAGAGAGTGAGCTCAGGTCTCCTCATTCCCTTACCGGGGCACCAGTGCCACCATGGGGACTCCACCCCCATGACCTCATCTAAGCCTGTTTACCTCCCAAAGGCCCCACCTCCAAATACCATCACATTTAGAGTTCAGGCTTCAACATATGGATTTGGTGGTTTGTGATAGAACATAAACATTCAGTACATAGCCTGAGAGTTAGGACTTGAACACCTCTTTTGGGGGACATATTTCAGCCCACGACAATAGCTATTGCCCTTATCACCCTTTCTTTCTGATTTTCCCTATTTATTTTGTTTTAAAAAAAGGCCCCCTATCCCTGCCAAAATAACCCAGTGGTACAGGAATACTTGCTGTATAAATTAGGATGAGAAGTCACAGACTATTAGAGCAGGATGAGGAAACCAGAAGATAGGCTCATTTCTCTTATTTTACCAATTGTCAACCTTAAAAGTACAACAGTTATTTGATTATTTGACTAGCAAAATGAGTTCATGCAGAAATTGCAGAGGAGTTGCGGTTTGGGGCAAGCAAGCTATGGCTAGCCACAGGCAAGTCTGCAGCGACGAAGGGAAGGCCAGCTTTTATTAGGTTTTAGGAGAAAATTTGAGGAGGTTTGTTTTGAACACAGGTTCATTGGGGAAGAACAGGAGTTTGAGGTTGTGGAGGGAGCTTTCTTCTTTTTCTTAAAAGCAAGAGAGAAAATTCCAAGTGAAAAGCATACTCCCTTGTCAGAGAGACTCCAACTATTGGCAGGGCCCCCAGCTCCATTTTAAAGAAGTTGCCTTTACTCGTTTCCACACAACTGAGGGCTAGTAGGAGGACAGTACTTGGTCAGAATTTCAGTAAGTCGTAGAGGCAGTAATCAAACCCCTCAGATTTCCCAACTCTCAGGTTAGGTTTTTGTTTTTTTGTTTTTTGTGTGTGTGTTTGTTTTTACATTACCTCTTGATAAAAGTATTGGCAGTTGTGGTTGAAAAACCCCATGTGGCAACAGTACATTGAGGCAAATTCCTATAAAACTAGGAAGAGCTGTGAAGGTGTAAGCCAAGGTTGGTTCTGCCAATAGTTGGAGTTCTTGGCTGTCTATAGCAGGTGGGGGGTGCCAGTGCTGGTGGTGATGGTGGTGATGGTGAACTGACAGTCAGAAGCTCTGTCGGGCTCTAGATCTCTCTTCCACCCATTTCAGCTTAGTCAAATCAGCATTTTCATTGAGCTATTAACCTGAACTAGGCCCTGGGGGTTCACTGGTAAGAGGAGAGGTACTATCTCTGCTTTTATAGAACTCACAGTCAGGTGAGGGCCAAAACAGTGGAGACAGCTGTCTGCTCTTTTATCTGAGGGCCTTTAGAGAAGTACACAGCAGGGGAACCCAGATCTACTGCGGGGTGGGTTGGGGATAGGCGGAGACCAAAAGATGAGCGGGAGTTATCCGGAAAGGGAAAAGTGGAGAAGGGCTGGAGGTGGCAGGAGTGGTCCTGACAAAGGGAAGGTGTATGTGAGGGCTGGGAGGTGGGCAAGAACAGCCCATGTTGGAAGAACTGAAAGAAACCCAGTGCGGCTAAAGCACAGGGAGTGGGAGGGGGGCAGCATGAACAGCTTTGTAAACCTTCTTTCAGGGATTTGATTTGATCTTTTTTTTCCCTGAGGCAGTAGGAAGTCATTTTAGGGTGTCTGGGCACGGAGTGAGCATTCAGGCATGGGACTCCAACTCCCATATGAGAATGAACAGAGTTTTATTCTGAATAAAGAAGGCTTCAGGGTATCTCCATTTTGGGTAAAGCCACCTTTCCAGTCTTCTCCCTTCCATGTGTGTTGGTTCAGAATCAGCTACAGCATCTGTGTCAGGTCCTGGAGCTAGAGTTCCCTATAGTTTGCAGGTTTTAGTGGTTAAAGGCCTGTTTTCTGTTCTGCGCATGCGTGCGTGCAGCCGTGTGCTGGCTCACGCAGGAGCACCTAGAGCCGAGTACATGCTGGCCTTGTTTTTTTCCACGCATTCGCCCTGGTAATTGCCCCAGGGCCTTCTCCATCTTTTTGTAATAGTTCACTCTTGAGTTTAGAGTTTTCTCTGGATCCACTTTTACCTTGCGGCATATGATTTGAGCTGTGGTTTCCTCGTCTCTTGTTGATTCGAGCCCATGTACTTTCCATCTTCAGGGAGTTCCTTCAAATTCTCAAGAGGGTACATGGAGCACCCTCTTGTTTCCCAGCTGTTGGTAGTGTTGCAGTTACTTCCTGTTAAGGCAATGGAGATTAGTTTATGTCAGTGTTGCTCAAGGCTTTTTTTTTTCTCGTTATTGCTCCCCTAAAGAGCCTTTTTAACCTTCCTAAATTCCCACCATGAAATTTTAATACCAGGGATATGCTGTAGATCTATTGATGCATTATATGCATATCTGCGCTTTATACATAAAAAAGTAAGTATAAGAGTTACTTTTTTAAGTAACATGCAGGATTATTAATGACATTTTAAAGGTAAAAGTTAAAAACTACTAATAATGAAATTATTTATCTATATTTGCTGAGTAGCTTTTAACTTATTTACTTAAAAATTGCAACCTGTCAAATTACAGGTGTAAATTTCCAACATATAGAAATATGTAATAATGGCAATTTGATCAAATTTTTAAAAAAAGTATTCAAAACGTATTTTTCCAGCAAAAGTAAATAAATTATAAAAGTTAACTTCTTGAAATTACTTCTTGCAAACTTAACTTTTAACTATTGCTCGATATGGGAAAATAACTTCTAATTTAACTAGGTGCTAGATATTCATTCACATCTTGCCAACAGATTTTCTTTGCATTTGACATAATTAATGATGGGTTGAATGTTGATTTTAGAATTAAAAAATTAAATATAAACTGAGGATCAAATATAAACATTTCACAAGGCAGCTAATGGCAGCTAATAGGCACACACAGGCCACTTCCTGCTATGTAACTTCCAGAAAGAGCAGTCAATCCAGAGAAAGTCTTCTGATTACAGCCACATATTGACAATAGTTTTGTAGCCCTGACCCTGCATATGTTCTGTGTGTCTTCCATGAATTCATTATCAGTGCTACCCATGTGATAGCCAAGAAAGCCCAATAGGAAAAATTTAATACGAAGCAGTAATATTTTGTTGGGGGGGCCAAGCTTTGGAGGGCCACAAACCATTGTATTGTGTAAGGGTTTTTTTTTTTGCCTCCCTCCCCAAGAAACAATTTTCACCTCTGGAGGCTCTGTTGCCTCCAGGAGAATGCATGGTTTATCTGATTGTGTCCCCTTAGGAGTCTGACTCCCTAATATCTGTAGAGCCCAGGAAAGCTGGATATTAAAAAGATAATAGGCAGAGGACCAGGGTGAATCAGGGCATGAACCGTTGCCCTAGGAGAGCACGCCAAGGGAGGCATCAAGGGGTCTGGGCTAGTAGAGTGAAGAGACTACAGCCTTGGGATCAGAGTGGGGTTAGGGGCCCACACTTGGAGTTCTGGTATCTCTTAGGCAAACTGCATCCTGGTACTTATCACACAGTGACTAATTGTGTTTCATGTGCTGTCTAGTTTGCTAGCTCTGGGCACGCATTGGTCACTTTATCTTCTTCTATTGCCAGTATCTAGCACAGAGCCTGGCACACAGAAAGTGCTCAGTAAATCTTTGTTTATGGACTAGAGAAAAGGCACTGCAGATAGATTCAGCCTACTTCACAGGCTACACGAGGGCTGGACCCCAGAGGAAAGAAGATGCACTATTTAATAAGAGTCCCCAGCCACCACCTCCAAACAAACCTCCTCTTCAGTACCATCTCACCTGCTTGAGCCCAAGGCAGGAAGTCACTGTGGGTAGCAGAGTTTGCCTGTGTCCCATTTCAATACCAAAATAATTTCAGTGTGAAAAGTTTGAGTGGGTATCTTTCTGAAATGTACTAAGTCACTACTTTGTTTTTTTTAAGCCAACACTGTTGAATATAATTTATCTTTAATTAGAGACTCAAAATCTTCCTAAGAAGAATCAGTTCTTGAGGTGTGAGAAACACTTTATCCTGCACCAAATGGTCTGAGACCACTCTCAGTTCCTGGGCTGATGGCTAATGTTTCTGAGTTTCTTTCTTTTTTTGTCTGCTTACCTGACAGGTCAGTGAGTGTCACTTATAGTTGTTAGTGGCCTATTGGTAGTCCTCTTCTCTCTCTCACTTGATGCTTCTCAGATGTTCAAAAGGAGATCTGTAGCCAACCATGTAAAAAGTTTGTGGGAAGTTGGAGAAAGGAAGTTCTCAGCAGAGAGTTGAGGAGCTGTCCTGTGAATAAAATCTCTAGATCTGTGTGTGTGTGCGTGGGCATGCATGCGCTCAGACACGTGCACACGAGTGTCCCTGTGCACCTCTGCAGGACCTGTTCTGCTCTTCTTCCTGTTATCACCCAAGCTCTGGATAGGTAAAATGAACAAATTTTGTGCAAGATGAGCAAGTGATTGAGGTAATGTTTTCTCAGAAGAGTTTCCATTATGGACAGTATACAGATGAAGAAGTTTATCCTTGTCTCAGTGGTTAGTCCAATTCTTTTTGTGGGGCTCACCCCTGAATAAGAGCGTACAGATTTCTAATTCATAGAAAAAGTAACCCATGCAAGAGCTGGGTGGTTTTGTACATTGTGACATGGACTTGTTCAAGTCGTCTTAACAAGTAGCTCAGTCCAACAGTGTTTTTAAGAAGTGCTAATTAACATTTGGGTGGCAAAATGTAATTACTTGAATGGGAATTTGACCCAGATACTTTGCTGCTATTCTTAAGACAATTTAAACTTAAACACACTTTTCTTTCACCAAGCATACCAACTAGATATATAATATTAGTAGCCCTTACAAGTGTGAGCACTTTAAAATTTCAGCATTGGTAAAGGTTGAGCCCTTGTGTATTGACCCTCTGTCCATTTAACAAAGTATTCTCAATGTAACACAGCATGTGGTTTCCATTTGGAGGTCAATTTTTGGTTTCTAATTTAATTTGCAAAGCTTTAATCTTATGTATTACAATAGTATGTATTATGTAGATAGGCCTAGAAGTGGAGAACCTTTGAAATGGTGCGAATGGATGATGTCTTAAAATCACAGTTTGAGGGAGGCCATGAAAGCATCCTGAAAACATAGAGGAAGAATAAAGAATAGAAGAAAAGTAGAAAGGGAAAAGGAATCCTCAAGGGAAATAACAGGGTTTTGTGAATCCATCATCAAATCACCAAGACTGACAGCAGAAAAGGTCAAGGCCATTTTAACATTGTGGGAGACTCAGTTCAGGTTGCCTTTGAGAAGTAATGATGTTTTGAATAACTCGAAATTGTACTGCAGGTTTGGTATTGGGGACAAAAGGGAGTCACAGCAGGACTGGAGGCCTGCTACCTCATCTTCTGACAAATCACTGTGTTCTGGGCCTGGGTGGTCAGGACCCTACTGGACCTGCCCCCATGAATGTCAAAATACTTTCCAGACATCCAAGCCTCAGGGGGCTGGCGAGGCCTATTATGCATTGACAGCAAAACTGACATTAGGTGACACCCATTATAGCAATAGCTTGCACACAGGTCCCCAGATGAGGGTTCTATTGAACATTTCTGGCCTTGCAGTGTTACCGATGGGCTTACCATGTTTGTTTTTGTTTTTCAGCAAAAACTTTCTGCTGCTTTACCATAATATTTCATGGTTTCTTTTATTCAGCGGCCACTGTCATTAGACAACCCAATTACATTGCCGCATTCTGGATCTGAGCTGATTTGGGAAGGCATGTTTAGTGTAATTATGCACAGAGTCATTTTTTTCCCTTTTATTCATTTGAAAAAAGCTGGCTTTTAGGATTTATTGTGTAGGTTGCATACACCAAACATATTCTCTCACTGAGAAATTCTGTCCCCCTCACTGAGAAATTTTAGCATTAAATTATAGTCCTTACATGTAAGGAGGCAATTCCTGGATAGCATTTGCACTTCTGCTCTGAATAGACAGGTGTGTGTTCTGTTTCAGAATGACCGTGTAGGGGTGGGGTGAGGGGACAAGGAAATATGGAGGCAGGGCAGCTTGTGGGAAGGAGGCAGGAGCTGAGAGGGAGGATAGTTCTCATCCGCTGCTGTCTTTATTCCCCCTATTAGTCTCTCGCCTTTGGTAAGTAAGCCTGAAAATAGAATGCCTTCTGCAAGCCCAGGGCAGCCCCCTGTGAAGCAAGCACTCTGCTCCTTTTCTGCATTTGCAGAAGGAAGGGAACCTGTTGACATGACTTAGCTATTCTGTACCAGGCACTCTCACACATGCTCAGTGTGCTGGGATGAGTACTAGTCACCCCTAAAATTCATGCCCACCCAACCTCAGAATGTGACCTTATTTGGAAATAGAATCTTTGCAGATGTCATCAAGTTACAGTGATGTCGTAAAGAATTAAGGTGGGCCCTTAAGTCAATGACTGGTGTCCTTATAAGGAGAAAGAGATTTGGAGACACACAGTGACATACAGGGCCTCGTGAAAGCAGAGGCAGAATTGGAGTTCTGCAGCTACACGTCAAGGAACGTTCAGGAAAGGATTGCTGGCAACCACAAGAAGCTAGAAGCAGCAGCTAGAAGAGCCTTTGGAGAAACACGGCCCTGCTGATGCCTTAATAGTAGACTTCTGGCCTCCAGAACTGTGAGAGAATAAATTTCTGTTGTTTTAAGCCACCCAATTTATGGTGTTCTGTTACAGCAGTCCTGGGAAACAAATGCACTCAGTAAATAAGGGCTTAGGGCAACCTGGGCAGGGGGAAAGGATGCTCTTATGTGCCTTTTATATGCCAAGAAGCTGAGTCTTCTGGGGGAGTTCTGCCTTTATAGCATGAATATTTGTGAGCACCTGCGATGGGCCAGGTACTTGGACAATTATAGATGGCCGATGTGGCACTTGTCTCCAGGAAGCTCCCTGAGGATGTCTGTGGAGTTGAGACCACTTCCTTTGTATGCTCAGGGGCCCTAGAAGTAGAGATGGATTTTCCTCTGAGGCCTGTAACACTAGGTGGCTTGTCCTGGGGCTGTCTTTATCTGCTTATAAGCTTCTTTGATTCCCTCCCTCCCCCCCACACCCTCAACTCCATTTTGGTGTCTAGTCTTGATTCAAAGATTAACATGAGATAAGCTGATCTGAGGAAATCCAGATGGAGATTTGCCCCTCAGCTGCTCTCACCTGATGCTTTCCTGACTCACGAAGTTGGGACAATAGCTAAATTTTCCCACAGAGGGTGTTGGGATCTGGAAAGGCTTCTTAGACTGGTGACGTTTGACATGGATTTTGAGGAATTTCTCTAGTGGGAGAAGGGAGGGAGGCAGAGAGTGGAGGTGTGGATGGGGAAGGCCTTTGAGGCTGGGGAAGGGGCTGGAGGAAAGGTGCAGAGGGGTGCTGGGTGGGGCGCCACAGGTAGTAACACACAGATGGAGTGTAGGTTGGGTGGCTTTGTGGGGCCATGAGGAGCAGTATTTCTCTCCCCTCCCCATTTCAACAGCTTTATTGCAGTATAATTGACATACAACAAACGGCATACATTTCAGATGTACAGTTTGCTAAGTTTTGATATATGGATACAACATGAAACGCTTGCCCCAATCAACATAATGAACATATTCATCACTCCCAAAAGCTGTGCTTTTTGTAATCCCTCTCCCCACCACCCCTGACTCTGATGCCCATACATTGGTCCCTGGGAAGCCCGATCAAGCACTTATTTCTTAACGTGTGGGCTGAGAACCACCAGGGGTCCTCAATCGCCTTTGAGAGGCCCTCTCTGGAGGACTGGCGTTTCTTCACGTACCTTGGTTAAACAGTGTCACAACATATGGACTGCAGAAGCAGATATGAAAATCCCGCTGGGGAGGGGTGTGGGAGGGCAGGTGGGGAGGGTGGGAGAAGGGGATTGTGGGGTATTATGTTTAGTACACATGGTGCAGGGGGTCACGGGGTAAACAGTGTAGCACAGAGAAGGTAAACAGTGAATCTGTGTCATCTTACTACACTGATGGGCAGTGACTGCAATGGGGTATGAATGGGGACTTGATAATATGGGTAAATGTAGTAACCACATTGTTTTTTCATGTGAAACCTTCATAAGAGTGTGTATCAATAATACCTTAATAAAAAAAAAAAGAAAATCAAGCTGGACCCTGTGAAGCCAGACATGAAAACGATTTGCAAAAATACATAACTGTGCTACTCTTACCTACGTTTTTGTTCATTTCGAAAAATATGTTTATTTTCCACAGAATGTGGTTAGTTTTTGTAAAAAATATGGTATTTATGTTACCATGGAATTATTATTTATGTTAACATGTAGTAGGTTTATTATTCTTGCTAATTTTAAATGCATTCCTAACTGAATATCTTAATAAATTTTCAGTTTTAATTTCTAATATGATAAATGTTGACAGATATTTCCTTTACAAATAAAAGCTCTTTTTGGGCTCAGAATAATTGCTTTTTTACCCCCCAAGAAATTGCCCTTTTCTCCCCCTGCCACCTCTCAATTATTTTTAAGGTCCTGAGATCAAAAAGTTTGAGGACTGTTGTGACAGAGGGCTTTGAATGCTCTGCTGAGGCTTGTGAAACTTCTTTCCCTAAGTACTGGGGACCTGTGGCAGATCTTTCCAGCAGAAGGGTGACAGGACCTGACTTGGTCTGCGAAGATGGCCTCTGGTGCCTAAGGACAGGGAAGACTGCAGGAATCCAGGCGTGGGGGAAGGAGCACCTGCCCAAGGGGTGTATGTGGCTGTGGGGACTGGAGGGCCAGCGATCTGCCTTGAGGGGTAATCAGGATGAGGGTACTGTCCCAGGGCTTGGCTTTCATAGGATGTGGCAGTGAACTGGCTTCTGACTTGGGCATGAGTAGTGTCGAGTCAATAACCCAGATTACCAAATAAATATCCAAACAGAAATGTGCTTAGGGACCCCTGACTCCCTTTACAGAATCTTCAAATCATAGTTATGAGAGGTACGAAGTTTCCCTTAGGCCGTTAGCCTCATGGGTTCCTTGTATTGTTTATCCTGCTGATCAAACTGAGAGGGAATGTAGAGGTTGCATTGCTGTGCCCTCTATTTGGCAGTGTGCTATGACTGGTTTTTTGTTTTTTTTTCGTGAACAGCCTTAGATGATTCTTCAATGCTCATTCTTTTCATTAAAGTCTATCACGACCTCTATTTGCCGTTATCATCTCTTTGGCCCTCAGCTCATGGATGACCTGAGGTTATATATGGATGACCACCATCACCACCACCACCACCGCCACCACCATGAACATAAGTAACATTTGATGAGTGTTTATCCTGTTCTTTTTCCATATTGGTGCATTTATTTCATCATCATAAAACTTATGCGGGGGTATTATTTTTATTCTTTTGTACAGAGGAGGAGGAAACCAAGGCTCAGAGAGGTGCTACCACTTGTCTAAGGGCACATGGCTTGAAAAGTGACCATGCCAGTAGTCAAACCTAGGCAGACTGGTGGCCAAGTCCTTGTTCTTAACCATTACACTGTGCCTACAAGCCAAAAACAACTTCTTTCCTGTAAACCATTAAGAATTAGAGAGAAGTACTATTTAGTGGCAGATTTTGAAGAATAACATACTTAATTAAAGTTTTCCTGGAGAGTACTTTGTTATTCTCAGGAAATTTACACCTTGTCTATTTTTATTGTCTGCATTGCCACTTATGATGTTTTTATGTAGTGGTATTTTTATCTCTCTTACTGTTAGCTGTCATTTTTATCTACAAAATGTATAGCTGATTATCTGTGCTATTTTCCCACATGACAACTAAAATATTGACAGTAAACTTCTCAGTTGTTGCTTGTAGCTTAGAAAAAAATGTGAAACACATTTATCATAATTCAGTTTTGGAAACTATCTGTCTTCCTATTCAGGTGACAGATGCACTTGTAAAGAACTGGTGTTTATAGCACCAATTTAGATCTCACAGAAGGATGAGGGTCTTGCTTAGCCCGTGGGCTCCTCAGAGAGAGCCTGTACATTGAGTGCTTAAGCCTTGCAAAGTCTCCGTTTGGCCTGAGCTCCAGGGACCTCTTTTTCTGGTCCTCGGACTAATGAGTGTGTTGGTCCCAAGGTGCACCAAACGCGTAACCTTACTTTTACAGATGTTAATAGCATTTGAGCTGCATTATAAGGCACCTGCTTTTAGCAGTCAGTTAACAAATATTTACTGAGTACCTACTATGTGCCTAATAGGCCCCAGAGTGCTAAAAAGATAGATATGGTCTCCATCTTCATGGTTTACTAGGGGAAACAGAACATTGAAGAGCTAAATACAAACAAGTTAATAAGAGAAGTGGGAAAAGGCTACAAAGAAGATGCACAAAATTGAGAGACTTGCCTTAGTCAAAGGATTCCAAGAGGGCTTCCCCAGGAAAGTGACTTTGCAGCTAGAGTGGGAAGGATGTGGAGGGGTCAGTATATGATGAGAAGGGAGGAGAACATTGCAGGTAGAGATATCTGCAAACATGAAGACCCATCAGAAGAAGAAACAACAGCATGGTAGAGAAACAGAAGTCCAATCTAGGAAGGCTGGAGCAGAGAGCGAGTGCAGGGTGGCACATGATGCTGCTGTATTTGAATGTCTTTCTACAGCAAGTGGAAGTGATTAAAGGATTTTAAGCCTGGGGTAACATGATCCAATTTGCATTTATATTTTGAAAAGGTCAATGCAGTTGCTATTCATTCTGCAGATAATTAGTGAGCATTTACTACATTTCAGGCATTGTCCTGGGTTCTGGGGATAAGTCAGGGGGTAAAACAGACCAAAAAATGCCTCCACCCTTCTGGAATTTACATTCTAGTGTGTGTGGTAGTGGTGATGGGAGAGATAATTAAGTGACGCATAAATACAGAAGAGCAGCAGTGGTCCAGCAGTGTGCAGTGGGGGAAAGGGTGCCAGTTGGTATTGAGTGGTGAGGGAAACCCTCTAGCACAAGGTCGTATTTCTTTAAAGGCCTGAAGGAAGAGAGAGATGGAAGCATGAGTGAGAAGTGTGTTGCAGGCAGAGAAGAGCAAGGTACAAAGACTCTAAGGAGGGAAGATAATTGGTTATGTGCAAGACCCAGAAACAAGGCCAATGGGGCTGGAGTAGAGTGAGCAAGGGAGAGTTGGGGGAGCTGAAATCTGAGAGAGGAAGGACCTAGATAATGGAAAGTCTTGTTCGCTAGTGTAAGGGTTTTAGCTTTCATGCTGAGTGAGATGGGAGCCATTGGAGGATTGATATAATGTATATCATGTTTTGACAGGATTAGCCTGATTGCCACCCCGCCCCTCCCATATTCCCTGGCTGCCCTGTTGAAATAGACTGTAAGGGACAAAAGGCAGAAAGAAGGAGATGATGATTTGGACCTGGGATTTGCATATAGGAGGTGAGATCAGCACGACTTAGAACAGATTTGAAGAAGGGCAAGAACATTAGCAGCCTGCTGCACTGGACTTGTTAAGGGACGACGAGGAAGCTGGTGATGTTCTGGACCTGAGTGGAGCCCTGGGGATGGAGAGGGTGGATCTGTAGAGAGTAAGATCACATTGCTGACCCAAGGGGCTTGCTGATGGGTGGGACGTGGGGAGTAAGGGTAAGACGCCCCGTTTCTGATTGGAGCAGCTGGGTGATGTCATTTTCTGGGAGGGCTAGACACAGGGCAGTGATTGAGGTGGGTAAATGATAGCATTTAGAACTGGGGTTATGTTGGAGGTACTTGTGAAACTAAAAGGGGAGAAAAAGAGTAGATCATTGGATATATAGGTCTGGATTACATGTGTGATCCAGGCTGGAGATGTAGATTTGGAGGATAGGAATGCAAAGTGAAACCATGGATTATGGGTGAGCTTGTTCCCAAGTAGAATGTGAAGAGAGGAGAGCATGACCCAAGTTGAGAAATGCCATTTTTAAAGGTTTGGAAGAGTAGAATCGCTAAGAGATAGAAACAGAATGTTCTACCTGTGGGAGACAATCAGAATGATGTTCTTCACTAAAGTTAAGTGTGATGTTTCAAGCCAGAAGGAGTGGTCAACAGCAGTTGCTCTACTCTCTTGCCTCAGTGCCTTTGCACACACTGTTCCCAGGACCTACACTTCCCTTCTCACCCTTCTCTCTACATCTGTCTTACATGTACCTGATTTTACCTTTTATGCCCAGCACCTAGTATAGTGCCTGGCATATAGTTCTACTTCAGAATTTGTTGAGTAAATGAATGAATGAATCTGTAATGGACTCACAATGATGATAGGGCTTCCTACATTTAGGGGATCTTTTTCTTTAAGGTACATACAAGTCATTTTAAGGTAAGCAGAACAAACAACATTTTCCCCCTTTCAATCCCCATTGTACAATTCTGGAAGCCTGAGTATTCTTAGTTCTTTTAGTTGGATGCCTTCTTTTGTTTAATCTACTTTTCAAGACTGGAAAGAATTTAACACTTTGTGTAATAAGCTCTTTTACAAAATATGCTAATGTTTTGTTGTATTTGAGTGATCTGAGTGTTCCCAAGTAAGTGCTTCTGCATGCAAAAGAGGACACGCGGCTCCTGCCTATATTTGTGGCATCCTGGGTATTTTGTATATTTTTCTGTAGACAGTAAAGTGCCCAAGAAATCTTCGCATTACTTGCTTGGTGGTATGGTGATAGGTTTATTCAGTAGTGACAAATGTGACTTGGTATGGAGAAGCTCAGGGCTGGGCACACTGTCTCATACAGACTGTGTGATACTGCCACAAGCCTCTGTGCCCTTGGGTCTGGATGGAGGGAGCATTCTGTGAAACAGCTGATGGGCTGCGGGTCACAGACCTGCTCTTGGAGGCCAGTGTAGACCTGCTATGGCCAGACTGTTCTGTCCTTAGAGCAGAAAGAGCCCCTGGGTTGGGGAGGAGGGGCAGGGGGGCTAAGCACTGCCTTGCTCTCTGCATTGGGTTGCACTACTTCATGCTAGCTCTTCTGTAAAGCAGTGAGCACTGTGGTTCAAAACTTGGGTTCTGTAGGTGAGCAGAAGTGGGTTTGAGTCTCAGTTTTGCCACTTACTAGGTGTGTGGGCTTGAGAAGGTTACCTAACCCCTCTAAGCCTCAGTTTGCCATCTGCAGTGTGGGGCTGATAGGACTGTCTACTTCACAGGGCTGTTATGAGCAGGAAAGGAAATGAAACGTGCTTAGCACAGTGTATGGTACACCCAGTAAGTGCTTAATAAATGGTGACTGCTATTGTTGTTATTATGGATATTGATTCCAGTGGGTCCTTCAACTTTTATTTGATAGAGGACAGTCCCTAGTCAATCTCGGGAGAAGAGAGCAAGAGAACTTTACTTTGGAACCCTTGCTCTATGACAGTTTTCAACAGTGACCAGACCTTGTTCGTCTCTATATTCCCAGGGCCCAGGCTAGTGTGCCAGCCAGAGCAGGCACTGAATATAAGGCAAAGAACTTGAACTGGGTATGTAAACACTGCTTTGAGACAAGGACCGTGGGTGTAGTCGCAGTAGGGTGAGGGCTTCCGGAAAAAACAAGGCAGGGCATTTGCAGTCAGAGCAATGTAACTACATGCAAGGAAACCCCCTACTAAAACTCTGTGTTAAATCTTCAGTTCTAGAGTCATTCTTCAGTGAGATCAGTTGGTGTTCCCCAGATAAAGAAGAGTAGCACATGTTTATTTTATGCTAGTCATTTATAATCATGTGAAAGATTCACTTTAACATGCTAAAAGGCCCAGACCTCTGTGCTGTCTTTCCTCCTTCAGATCTGATGAAGTGATTTTGCAAACTAGGCAAACTAATTTAGCATGCGAGCCCAGCCATAACACAGTAAAAGGCAAGAAGGATTCCACCTTAAAGATAAGATTGCACTTAACTTACTCTTTAGCAAATAATACCTCAGCCCACCTTGGGGTCAGGCTGAGCATGTGGCCTTGTCGCATATGCCCCCAGACCAAGATGCTGGTATCTCAGGGAGAAATCAACTGAGCAGGAGGTTACTTGTATCAAGTTACTTGTAAATATTCTAGGACTGCTTAATGAGTCCACACCCCTAAGCTTTTTTCATGTTCTCGAAAATTCTTCATCTGCCTATAAAACCCCCTAGACAACACACCACACCAGACTCTCTTGTCTCCTCCTGGCGTGAGCCGAGAGCTCTTTCCTCTCACTTTATTTATAAATAGAAGCCTGTACCTTGCTCTGCTTCCTTGGGTGTTTGCTAAGCTCATTCTTCGGCTTCATGAACAAGAACCCCGGCATCAGCTTTACACTGATTTGAGAGGTTTTTTCCTAAACGCAAGAAAACACCAAGATTGTTAGATGAGTTGGCAAATGGGATTTGGCCCGCCATTGGAAACTCATGGGGTGCCAGGGTTAGCACAGTCAGGACGGTTTGGGGGAACAGATTAGCAAAGGTGAATGCATGTTCCTCAAGTAGGGCCTGAGGACTCTGGTGCTTCCATTATTTCCAACTGCCCGTCCCTAGGCCAGGTCCCAAGGTGGTCACTGTCTGCTTGGCCCTAATGAGCGTGGCTATGCAGCTGGCATGCTCCTGAGTTCTAAGGGGTGGTACAGTCTGTCACTTAGTGATGGCCCTCCGAAGTAGGTGCCTCTGTTGGCCGCATGGAAATCAGAAGAGGACCCAGCAACCTCTGCATGAGGCTCCACATGAATGCCTCTTGGGAACTTCGGGAAACTTCTCTGGTATGTGTCCTATCAGTTTCGTGGCTTATTTGCATGTGTGTGTCTAGCTATGTGGTTTCTGCTGCCCTAGTCTACTTGTTTGCTGCCTGTATAATTCCCACTGAGTAGGCAGTTGTGGTAAAGTGCTAAAGGCATGGGGTCTGTATCAGGCCGCCCTAAGAGCAAGTCCTAGCTCTGCCATTTGACTGACTATGACTCTGGGCGTGTTGTTGAACCTCTCCGAGCCAGTTTCTCTCTGTTTACCATTAGAATATAACTCGTTATAGGGTGATTGTGAGAAGTCATGGGGTTACATAGGTAGATTGCCTAAGTAACCAGCACTCATTTGCTCATTCTTCATGTGTTTACTGAATGCCTGGTCCATGCCAGGCTCAGTCCTAGGTGTGCAGGAGAGAGCATTGCAGGCCTGACTGCTATCCTTTGAAAGGCCTGCATACAGGCTTGCTCCTTGGCTAGAATCTGGGAAGTTGGATTTCAGGAGGTTTCCCACCATTCCCTAAATGACATGGCTCACTACGCCTAAACTGTTTGTACTAACAGTGTGGTTTATGATAAATTAGGGGAATCTGGAATTTTGATAAATGAGAGTGCCTGTGTGACCAGCCCCAAGAAAAACCCTGGGCACTTAGTCTAATGAGCTTCCCTGGTTGATAACATTTCACATGTGGTGTCACAGGGCATTGCTGTGGGAGTCAGTGTGTTTTGTGAGGCTTCACTGGGAAAGGACTCGTGGACACTTGCACCTGGTTTCCTCTGAGCATGGCCCCATGTGCTTTTTCCCTTTGTTGATTTTTCTTTGTATGCTTCTGTTGCAATAAATCACAGCTGTGACCGCAACAATTCACTGAGTCCTGTGACTCCTACTGGCAAATCATTGAACCTGGGAGACCTCCAACACATGGACATAGATGTAAATGTAAGGCACATTCTTTGCCCTCATAAAACTCACACTTTAGATAGAAAGTCCAATGTGTAAGTATTTCATTACTATATAGTGAGTGAAGTCAGTGTAGGGGACTGGGGTGGCCCCAAAGAGGGACATTGACCCTAGCCCTGGGGATTGGGAGGCCTTTTTGGAGGAGTTAACATTTGAGTTGAGTCTTGAAAGGTAATAAGAAGTTAGCTATGAGAAGCAGGAGGAAGACATTATATATTCCCCTTCAAAGTCTGACATACTCTTCTAAATCATTTTAGATTTGAGTAACTCCTTTCTTTAAAAAGTATTTAATGGTTTTGCATTCACTCATTCATCAAATGTGGGTTGAGGATGGACTGTTTTAAACAATGATGTGCTGTATGTTAGAGCTCCAAGAGTAAGCAGGAGTGGTCCCTGCTTTCAAAGAGGGTCTGGCAGTTTATGGGGTAGGATGGTTGGGTTTTGAGGAAATCATGATGCAAGGTGATGCGCGTGATGACAAGAGGACCTAAACTAGCCTGGCTGTGGGAGGTCAGGTAAAGCATTCACTGAGAGGCAGTGCCTCGAGGAAGGAAGGGTAAGTTTCAGCTAGGACAGGGGAAGGGCATTCCAGGAAGAGGAAGAGGAATGTGCAAAGTCCCAGTGGCAAGAGGAACTATGATGTCTTCTAAAAACACTGAATAGTTGAGTATATCTGGACAGAGGCAGGTGAAGGGGAAGTAGGCAGGAGCTGAATTTTTATTGGTAGTAAGATCAAATTTGGGGAAACGGGAACAGATAAAGCGAGCTGTATGGAAGAGTGTGCAGCGTGAAGATGCAAGATTGGATAGCATGAATATGTAGCGGCAGCAGTCCATATTGTTCCATGACATATGTTGTGCCATGTTGATGTGGAGTTGAGAGTTTGCCAGGTGGGAGAAATGGAAAGAAAAGGAGGCCCTGAAGTCAAGGATATTGGCAAAAAAGTGATTCAAATCAGGCACAGGGTTATCTAAGATAAAGGTAATGGTTGCCTAATAGACTTCATGGAGTGTTCTTCATCTTCTGACTCTACTTTCTAGCTAAGTGCTGGGAGTGTGAGAGGAACACGCTGAGGAAACTAGTGACCAGAACATAGGCTGTTTGAACCTAAGATAGCAGAGTTGAATTGTTTCAGGTGAGTACAAATGCTAGGGGTCAACATGGATATATGGAGGTAATCTTCAGAGAGGAGAGCAAGGAATGGAGAGACCAGAGGTTGGATATGTGATGCACATGTACACTGAAGTCATTAGTGTGAAGGTGGGACTTGTGGTGGAGTGGAAGACCGGGAGCACCCAGTGAACATGAGAAAGTGTTCGTGAAGCCTGAGGTGTCTGTGGTGAGGAGAGGGAGAGCGCACTGTAATGCCTGGATGTGAGCCTGTGCAGAGAAGGGGCCTGTTTCTTGTAAAATGATGTTGCTCTTCTTCCTCTACTATTTAAAGCTCAGTCTGATGTGGGACAGCCTTTGCTTTGGTCCTTTGGTCCTAAGGGATGGACACCCTTTGAAATCTGTAGAAAAGTCACCAATGCTTTCTTCAGCCCACCAGTCCCCCATATCTGCTGCATTTGCTCTGCCCCAGCTTCCTGGTGAGAAGAATTTTTTCATGGTCCTACAAGAACTACCCCCAGCCTGATTTTATTGACCCCCCCTGCTGGGGCAGTTGTGCTTACCTGGGGAAGCTGCTTCAAAAGGCCAGGCAACCCTGCCTCTGGAGAGCTGCTTTTGATATTTACCAATAGTGTTTCTCAAAGTGTATTCCACGAAAATACCACTACTTCAACATGCTTAGCAATGACAGGTTCCATGGTCAAATACTGGGGAAACTATATCCCTTTTACTTAGGGATTCATAATCTATATTACCATATAAAAAGCCAAAGAAATTTTGTAAAAAGGGAACCATTGTGTAAACTATCACTTCCTAATGTATTTGGCCACTGAAGCCTTTTTTCCCACTTAATTCCCATCAATAACCAACTCACAGTGGAAAGTGCTGGTCAATTGCCAGAAAAGAAGTATGTGGATTTTATCCCCTGACCACTGGCCATTTGTGTAGAAGAGGTGCATATTGCAGCACAGGTGTGTTTTGAGTCTATTAAAATAAGACTTCACAGTGTTCTCGAGTTTAAACACCATGAATTACTACATTTGGTTAGAATTAACACTTGGTTTAGACTGCCATTCTTATGTTAAGTGGCAATATAAGGAAATTAACTAACAGCATTTCATTTTCCTTTGGAAGAATTCCCGTAACTAAGATTAGAATTTAAAGAAGAAAATGCACATTTTTTCAGAGTTTTCTTGCTCTTATTCTAATTAAAAATGACAGCATAAATTTCAAAGTAATCACATTATTTACTCTTAAGTTAGTGATAAAATTTCTTTGCAAATGCATGTGGATCATTCATAAAAATTAATGATATGCCTGGACTTATATATATACTGTGTGAATATAAAAAGAAAAACTACTAAAATAACACTTTATGAAGGCATAATGAAATGAGAAATAAATAAGGGAAATTAACGTCTTCTCTTAAATAATGCCTTGATTCTGAGAGAAGTGGAAAACCCAATAACCCAGAGTTTTTAATAAGCAAGCATAAATATGAATGTATCAAAATAATGTGGGATGTTGCCAAAGTGGTGCTTAGAGTAAGATGCATTATTCTAGGTGTTTACGTTGCTAAGAAAGGAAAGGCAAAACATAATGAATTAAGTTTGCACCTAGATATTTTCGAATAGGAGCAGTGTCAGAAGCCAGAAAGAGTGGGCAGAAAAAGGTAATAAACCTAAAAGCAGAAATACATAAATCTGAGAAAAATCTGATAAACCATGAAGCTGAGTTTTGAATAAATGAACGATGGTTTGTGTAACTAAAAGGGAGAAATCATAGATTCATTTAATTAGAAATGAGGCAGGAGATCTGACAACAAATGTAAAAGATTTAGAAATTTGCAGAGAAACGGTACCCTCCGCTGTATGCTAATAAATCAGAGAAATCAGAATGGGGATGAATGGCTCCTCAGAAAATTACAAAATATAAAAACTCATGCAAGATTAAATAGAAAACATGACTAGACCAATTACAGAGGAAGAAACAAGAAGTCACCAAAGTCTTTCCATGAAACTTGCACAAACCATGAATATTTGGACCCAATACATTAATAGAAACATCCTAAACTTTGAATACCATGGTCTTTCTTGACTGCCTCCTATGGACTAGATCATTCACGTACTCACCCACACATATCTATAAGTTCCAATCTATACAAAGATTATATGTGGGAGCTATTAGGAATTAGTTTACTAGCTCATACAATAGGCTCTGAAAAGTTAGATGACTTGCCTGAGTCACATAGCAAATAGGTGGTACAGCTAGGATTTGAACTCAAATTTATCTGGTTACAGAGTTTATTATCTTTCCCTCTGCTATATTTTCTACAAGTTTAAAAAATTCCTGTCCCCCTTAAATTGTTCTTAAATGTTGAAGTGGTTCTGCTTTACTCAATTCCCAATTTACTATTTGAGGAAATATGATTTCAATCCTCAAATTGGGAAAAGGCACAAAGAAAGAAAATTATAGGTCCATTTTACTTATGGATATTCATTATTTATTAAACAACTATAAGCAGAAAATAATTCCACTTAAGCGTTTATCTCTGACCAAGTGAAATTTAATCCAGGAGCATAGGATAAGCTGATAAAAATGAATATTAGTGTGACAACTCATCATACTAATATGAAAAAACATGGTTAAAATAATGTTTATCTCAAAAGACATCTAACAAATGGAACGGCTCTTCTTGTATAATCTGTTAACTTGAAAAAGAGTATGCTTTTTATGTATTTAAATGTAAGAGCTAAGACTTACATAGAGAAGAGAGTTCCCATAAAAATAGGAAAAATTACAGATGATGAAGGTAGGACTCTTGTACTAGAAATATGAGCCATAGTCATTAGTAGGGAAAGAAGAATTAGATGAATACCATCAGCAGAGGACGCCATACCTTTTTTCAATAGGCCCAGCACTTTGTGGGTACTAGGTATATACCCCAGGAAGACTGTACATATCTACCATATACAAGGCCATCATAAACTAGTTGGTATAAATGAGGTTAACATCTTGAAATTCAAGGCAAATTAACACAAATAGTCATATTCTTAGCTGCAAACAACTGAAGAAGATGATGAGGAAGAATTCATTTGTAATGGAGACAAAGTACATTAAATACTTGGGCATTAATTTGGGACACGAGATTTCTTTAAATAAAGCTATATAATCCTAAAGTTTGGAATAAAAGCCATTAGATAAATGGAGATAAAAGGTATTAAATACATAAACCTTGCTCCAGTTGAGAACACAAAATATGGGAAAGATTACAGTATTATTGGTTAATATGGAGTGTCAGTATAATGCCAGTTAAAGACCTGGTGAGATACTTTATATGAGCTATGACAAATTGCTAGTGAAAATTCACCTAGAAAAATAAGCAGGAAGAGATGCTAAACAGTTTTTAAATTAATCATCTGAAGTTATACTTCCTGTCATACCTGTTCAATTTTGAGCTAGTCTCTTTTTCCATATCCATCCAGTTCTTAACACTGTGCCTGACTCCTAAGAGATGCTCCATAAATATTCGTTAAAATAAGAAAGGGAGAGATTCTTACTGTAGGGCTTTGAAAATGAGCTACGGACGGGCTACAGTAGTGGCTTGTTCCAAGGTGTCAGAGAGCTGCTGGGATGGAACAGTAGGGCCTTGGCCTCACCTCTAGGCAAGCCAGGCAAGAGTGGTCATAAACAGGAAAGTGGGGAAAGTTTCAGGATCTCATAGTATGGTGGCTGACATGTTTCGAGCAAAAGAGGGAGCTGCCTAGCTCTCCGCCTCTGGAGCGCTCAGTATTGGAGCACTCGATGGCACCACCATGACTTGGGGCTCTCACTCATCCACCACCATCTTCATGAAGAAATGTGGGTGGTTCGAATGTGACCACCAGTCTGCCACTCATTGCTTTATGCTGCTGCTTTAGCTCTGGCCCCTCTACTCTTCAGATGCAAGAAATCCTCCTCCATTTTTTGAGGCCCATCCCTGCTACGAAATCTTTCTCAAATGCCCCTAACACAAATGCCTCTCCCCACTTACCTGTTGCATGAAGGGCCTAAAGTGGGCCCTGTTAATTCTTATACAGGTCTGCCTCTCCCACCACATTCTTTGAGGGTGGGATTTACTCCCCTTTCTTTTCTCCTCAGCATCCATTCCCAAGCTGGGGTGGTTATCAGAATCACTTGGGGAGCCTTGAGAGAGACAAATACCCCTGACCTGGTGACTCAGATTCATTTAGTAGATCTATGGGTACAATATATGATGAATATGACATATTATTACATTAAATATCACATTATGTTATGTGAAACATATTATCTATATAAATTTCCCAGATTGTTTTGCTGAAGCATGAGGTTTGGGAAGATGGGTTCCATAGCATTGGACAGAATACCTCCACTCACAGAGTATCCTCCTATTTATTGAACAAAGGGATTAAATTAGGTACGATGTTAGAGTGATCATATGGATGTGGCCAGTGCCCACGTGGATGATGCACGTGCTGAAGAGGGGGCTAATACACACTTAAACTGGGATGACATCTAACATTTTCGTCACTGTAACTAACAATTACAGAGCATTTTGTTAATTTCCACTAGGATGTCAGCACCGGGGGCACCACTCTGTCCCCCAGTGACTAACTAGCACTGTGTCTCACACAGAGTAGGCACTCAACAGTTCAAGGAATGAACGCAATATTTTTTTCTTATTGATTCTCCCAATGACCTTCTAAGATGGGTCCTCTTCTTATCATTTCATAAATGAGGAAGTTGAAGTAGGCTGACATGTTCTGGGTTAGCAGAACTTCAGTTTCCTTCATGTCTTTGCCATTCCAAAGCCCAAGCCAGTTATGCCATCCAGCTAATTAAAAGAGTCTTTCTACCCATAGACTTAGGCGGGGGCCGGGCCAGGAAGGACATGAATGCAGAGAGCAGGAGCCCCCAGCAAGAGAGCATGAGCACCAGTGGGGCACAATTAGCAGCGAGGCCTTAGAGAAAATTTAGAATATGGTATCTGGAGAGGCAGGCAGGCCTGGGGGTTGGTGACTGGAACTCGTGGCAGTGCCCAATGCTTGGGTGTCCTAGTTAGGACTGAGTGTGCATTCCAGGCCCGTGGAGATGGGGAAAGAATAAGGCAGGAGCCCAGACCTGGTGGAACTTGGGAACACAACTTAGCCTTGCATACAGAGAACAAGAGAAGCAGTGAGTTTACTGGGTCTTGGGGACAAGGTGCGGTCTCACTCTAAGGACCGAAGCCTAACTCCGGCCATGGGAGCCAGAGCCCAGGCCCAGGGCAGTGACAGCATCCCTGGGCCTGAGGGTGATTGTGGTGCTGATGCTGAGCTTCTCAGGCTCCTGCCCTGGGCAGGTTGTGTTTCTCCACTGAGAACAGGCTGGGACCCAGGTTAGGGCAGGGCAATGCCAAAGCGAGGAACTTCAGAGGTGGGGAGAGGTGTAGACTCTGGCCAGAGAACCAAGAAGCTCCTGCGAAGCAGGGTGTGGTCCTAAGATGACATCAAGTCCTGGAGCAAAGTGAAAAGCAATGGGACTGGCAAACTTTCTAAAATGGTGGGACTCAGTTTTGACTCATTCTGTTGTGCTGGGAGTCAGTGGGGAAATGATTACAGGCACACTCCTAACTCTTGTATTGGGGAAGGCAGCCACAGCTGGCTTCCTTGTTCCTGCAAGGTGATCATCTGTCTGGAAATTACCAACTTCGGCTTGAGCACAGCTGCCTATGGATGAGTGCTGGTGTGTTGGACACATTATTCCCCTTGATCCTCATGACCGCTGGAATTATTCCTCATTATCCTCATGAAGTGCTGGCCAGTGGTGGCTCACAGCCTCAGCTGCTCTCCCATATGCCATGCCTGATTGGCATTCTCTACAAGTGCCATGACATGAGAAGGTTTGGGGAACACCACTGCAGCCCGATTCCTTGTTGGCCTTCTCTTTCCCATGGCACAGTCATGTCCACCAGCATCTGTGTGGCACAGAGTGGTGACATTCAGCCTCTTTCTCGGCCTGGATTCTTTAGAGACAACACGTCTCCAGTGGGTACAGTGTTCCTCACCACAGTGCTGACCCTCCAGAGGGAAGGCCATGTTTTGGATCTTCCCAAACCTAGATATGGCTTGAGAAAGTCCCCCAGATGGCTCTGAAATGCCTTCCTGGGAGAGGGGGCCATGTTCCTAGTCCTGAGATTCACAGCTTCCCAGAGAGAAGAGCACTTTCTGCACTGTCATCTCCTCACCTCCTCTGATCTGGTGGCATTATCATCCCCAAATTACAGATCAGGAAGCTGAGGCCTGAACTGCCTCCGGTTTTCACAGTTAGGAAGTAGGGGAGCCAGTGGTAACACTGGGTCTTCTGACTCCAAGTCCACTGCTTTTCTCTGTGGCACTGTGCCCTTCCTGTCCAACCCTGATAGGAAGATTCGTACCTAAGGAGCAAACAGCCAGGTCAAATATCAGGCCCATGGGCACGTGGGCATACCTCTAATGAGGAAGTTCTCAAGACATGGTGGGTGTGCTGCAGCAGGTAGGGATTGGCAGAGGTGGGCTGCGGTGAGCTGGAATGAAGGAGGGAAGCCCCTGGGGAGAGCAGGAGGACCCAAAGGCCTGGGACGTGGCTCAGCTGGGTAAGCTGTGCACAGAGCTGAAACAGCTTTTAAGACTCCAGGCCTGGGAGGTAACCCTTCCCTGCATGCCTCAGGAGCAGACTGGACTCTGCTGCTGTCTCTTCAGCCACACCTGTCTGCTGGAGAGCAGCTCCCTCAAGCAGAGAGTATCTCACTGAAGGGCCATGACTGTGACTTCAGCGAGTATCATGGGGATTGCTGAGTGGCAGATGGGGTAGTTCTGTGTGACTTACAAATACAGGACAGCCAGGCCCATTATTCCAGCAGGATTTATTTATCCCAGTTTCTGGGTCAAGCCCTGTGTGCTGGGTGTTCAGGATCCATAGATGAATGAGCCACCTTCCCTGCCCCCAGGGAGGTCACTGTCATGTGTTTCAGACAGAAAATTTAACCCAAGTGGTTAGTGCTTCACAGGGGCATGGATTGAGAGAAAAGTGAGGGTGGGGTGCATGTAGGAGGACGGTTCAAATTCCCTTGGCATTCTGGCAGGGGAAAGGGCTGTGAAGGTTTCCTGGAGGAGAAGACTCTTGAGCGGAATTTTAAAAGATGAATAGGATTTATCCCAGTAGGAGAGAAAGCAGAGGGCATTCTAGGACAGGGGTCTGCGTCGTAGTAAATACTTTAGGCCTTGTGGGCCATACAGTTTCTGTCCTAGCTACTCAGCTCTGCCTTGCCATGCAAAAACTGCCACAGATGATATGTAAACCAATGAACTCTGCTGGGTTCCAGCCATGGCTCACTGCCCAAGTGTGCCCTCCCATATAAGGAATATGTATGCTTATCATTCCCATTTGGCATCTGAGGAAATGGAGGCTGATGGGGTGAAGTGACTTGCTCAAGGCCAACCGGCCATCCATGTGTTAAGCCCCTCACGTGAACAGATGAGGGAACCCAGGCAAAAGGTGATCCAGGCACCAGCAGCAGGGGCCAGCAGTGTGTGTGGGATATGGCGCGTGGCTGAGCCGGGGGAGGTGGGTATGGACTTGGCCATCAGAGCCTGGACTGGTCCTAGCACTCCCACCTGCTGTTACAGTCAACCCCTGATCTTTCTTTTCCACCCCCTGGACTGCCCTTTCCCTTGACTCTGTGGCAGCTGTGCACCAGTCAACCACACATCTTCATTCCAGTGGTCTCGGGACCTGTCCCTGAGCACATTTGCTCACTTGATTTGCTTAGGATTCACTTAAGGGCCATGGGTCATTTGAAGTGCTATTTGTAATAGAACTGGAATCAAAATCTTTTCTTCTTTCCTTTTGTTTTAATTAGTGCAACTTACTGCTTATTAAAACTGAGACATTTAACTTTATGCAACTGCATCATTTACATAGGAACTCTTCCAGATTATACTGGAGTTTCCCCAAAGGGAAAAAATAGTTTTCATTCTTAACTAATTATTTTTTAAATGAATGGCAGGTGGAACACTACAAAAATCCATAATTTTGCAAGCTGAAAAAAGAACTGAACATGACTTTCTTGCCAAAAAATATTTACTGGTGTTAGTGACAACAGGTTTTTTTGTTCTGGATCAAATTGAAGACATTTATGAAATAATCAGTCCTAAATATGAATATTCCCATAGGGAGACTGTTTCTAAGGAGACTTAAAAATACCCCAAAGTCAGATGTGTAGCAATTTCTATTTCTGTGACTTCTTATCCTCACTTCCATGATGGATTTCAGTTGGTTGGATTCTTGTCCCATGTCATGACCATTTTGGCTTCATAATTTTGGGGAAAAAAAGGTAAAATATTCCCCCCGTTCCCTCTCATGGACAGAAGCATAAAATGTATATTATGTGGTTTTGGTCATAGAACTCTTGTCTTGCAGCCTGAGAATGGGTTCACTGTCCATACAGCTGGGCTGGGACTCAGCAGAAGCACCCTCTCCCCACAGGGAATATGTAAGACCTCCATTTGGAAGCCCAGGCTGGCTGTGCTCATCACCAGCCCACTCTCAGCCTGCCCTCCACCCTCAGCCCCTGTGCATTCCTATGTACCATTTGCTTTTCCTGACTTGACTGTGGTAATAATAGCAAATGCTTAATGAGCACCAACTCTGGACCAGGCACCATACAAACACGCTTTCAGCTGAGTCTCATAAAAATCTTGTGAAGGTCTTGCTGTTTTCCCATTTTCCAGATGAAGAAACTGATACTCCAGCTGGTGAAGGGGAACTGGCCAGGGTGACTCAGAGCAGGAGGTGCAGAGCTCTGATCAGACCCCCAAAATTTTGTGTAACTTCTGAGTTGTGACGTCTTCATTTCAGTGGTCAGCCCACTTGTGGAAGGAAATGCCTGTGTTTAGTTGTAGGCCCTGCCCTGCAAGGTGTGTATGATCTGGACACTGGAGTAGTGTACGAGGATGGAGAGTGGAGCCAAGGCCTGGGAGGGCACTGGAGGGGCTGAGTGAGGTTTATCTGGGGAAGAAAAGACTTAGAGGGAAGTAGGAGCTAAATTCCCATCTGATGGGCTTTGACCATGAAAAGATTTCAGTTTTCGTTTTCGTTCATACACTGTTCTCATTGCCTCCTATTCACGCTGTTGGTGAGGGAGAGATTGGTGTTCTAGGATTATGGGGATGGCCTGACACACATCTGCACCTGGACAGATGAAATTGGCAGTTGATTAGTCACATACACTCACATCCCAGAGCAGCAGGACACCACACTCCGGTCAGGGCCACATAAGAGTTGTACTTGTGAACAGAGTGAGCAGCCAGGGGCTGTGGGACACAGGCTTTGTAGTATGAAGATGGTGGGGTGCCCTGGTTCTCTGGGAGCATGGATTGGCTTGGTTGAATAATTTCATGGGCTGGCAGGGAACTGATACTCACTACTCATGTATAAATGAGAACTGGGCCTGGTCCTCTTGATAAGGAGGGTTGTTTGGCCAGGGGAACCTTCACTGCAGGAGCAGAGTCAGGAGGGGAACTTTCGAGGTCATTTGAGGCCTTACTAGTTTACCACTTGTCAAAGCAACACATAATATTGGGCCTTAATATTAGGCCTTAGATCATATGCATTCAGCACATCTTTATTCCATACCCACTCTGTGCTGCGTAGTGTTCTCAGTGCTGGAGATGCAGTGGTACACAAGATAAGTTCCTGCCCTTGTTGAGCTGACACTGTAATAGTGAAGACAGACAATAAACAAGGATCTAATATCAGGGGGTGATAAATGCCTTGACAGGAAAAAAGGGGATGACTCAGGTGCTGTTTTAGCTAGCAAGTGCCTCCTCAAGGAGGTTACATTTAAGCTGAGACCTGCATATAATGAGTGAACTATCTGCACATCTGAGGAGGTGCCTGCCCGCAGAGAAGAGAAGGTGCGCAGGGTCTGTGCTCAATATCTGCTTGTTGTTCTTGAGGATCAGTAAGGGGCCACAGTGTGGGGAGTGAGGAGGAGAGTGCAGGAGATAAGGTTTGAGAGGTGGGCAGGGGCCACATCGTGCAGGGCCTTGTAATCCATGCCAAAAACACCAGGATTTCAAAGCAAGGCAAGGAGCCATAAGAGGGTTTTGAGCAGGGAAGTGACATGATTTGACTTGTTTTTGAAAGGCTCAGTGGCCGGTCTTTTGAGGGTGAACTTTAGGAAGATGTGTGGGTGCAGGACTGTTGCTCTTTTCCAGGTGAAAGCTGATGGTGGCTTTGGTTTAGGTAGAGGTGGTGAGAAGCCATTCGTTTAGGACAGTGGTTCTCCTCTGGGGCAATTTTCCCCCCCAGGGAATCTTTGACCAATGTCTGGGAGACATGTTTGATTTCCACAACTTCGGGGGTATTGGCATCTAGTGGGTAAAGGCCAGAGATGTTAACTATGCTACAGTGAACAGAGTAGCCCCTCACAAACAAGAATGATCTGGCTCAAAGTACCAATAGCGTAAAGGTTGAGAAACCCTGCTCTAGGAATATATTTTTGTAGAGAGAGCTGACAAAATTTGCTGGTGGGTTGGACATGCATGTAAGACAAAGAGAGGAGTCCAGGATCTTGGTCTGAGGGACTAAGTGAAAGGCAGTCCCCTTTACTGACATGAGGAAGCCTGGGGAAGAAAGGTTTGGATGGGAGTGATCAAGAATTCAGTTTTGAACATGTTCATTTTGAGAAGCCAGTTACTTAGCTAACGATTCTTTAGAAGAGCCTGAGAAGGAGTAGCCAAAAAGGAAGAATAGGAATCAAGAGAGTCCTGGTCATAGAAGCACATGCAGGAAGTGGCTCGAGGGTCATTGAGAATTGCCTGTTGGATTTGGCTATGTGGAGATCATTGGTGATGAGGACACTCATGGTGTCAGTGGAGTGGTAGGGATGAAAACAGGGTTGGAGCAGGTTCTTGAATCAAAATCTGCCTTCCTGTCATTTCTGCCCAGCAGCTCTACTTCTATGTGGCTTTCAAAGGTCATGGAGAAGCTTGTACTTACAGATATGGTAACAACCACCCAACTCTTGCTGTCCTGTGTTATAGAGAAGGGGACTGAGGCCTTGTATTGACCATGCCTTTTATTTTCTGTATTCTGATGCTTTGCCATCTTGGAGCCTTGTGACCCTGGAGGGGCTGCCCCTTACAGGGTTAGCCACTTCCTAGAGAGAATAAACAAATTGCCTTGGAGTGTGCCTTTCTTATGCAAACCAATCAATCCAGAGCCCCCACCCCCAAGCCCCTCCTTTAGGGGGCTCTCACACTCTGGGCAACTATCCACCTACCCTCATTACCGGGGACCAGGTACCAGGCAACTAAAGGCAGCCTTCATGCTCTTGAACCTGCTGAAATGATTACAGCTTAGCCTATCCTAAACCTGCTTACCTTATGTCACCTGTTTCTTCCCATAGAAACCCCATTAAAGGCTCTTGCTCACATTTTCCTTTCACTCCCTCTGCCTCCTGACTGGCCCCAGTGCTTCCCCATGTGGCCCTGCATGCGTGGCTGCCTCCTGGAGCCGAATAAACTTCTTCCTTTTTGACGATCACTTCCGTGCCTGCATTGCTTACCACACTTGATTACAGTGAATCCTGAGTACCATTAAACAGGCCCAGAGTGGTAACTGTCTTGCTCATTATCACACAGGTAGTGATAGAGCCACTTCTGGAATCTATATCTCCCAAAATATAGACATACGCTCCTTGTTTTACCTCATATAGTTGCTTTACAAACAAACAGTGCAGAAATGTTGGTCTCAAGAAAGCAGACTAAACATTTAAAATCCTGTCCAATCTTTTCATGGAGGATAAAAATTGGTAACTCATTCTTTGACAGGCTGTATGGATGAGGAATAGAAGGAAATGTAATAAATTACAGTGATGTCAGAATTGTAGTGTTGGAAGCCCTTAGGGGAAATAAAAACAACAATAAATGATTATATGCTTCTTCCATACCACTCACTACTATAAAGTGGCACTATTGCATGCAGAGCGTCATCCTTACTTGTCAGGAGAGTGCCACCTGAAATTATTAGTGAGTAAGGTTATAATTGTACGTTTGTGGTTTAAAAATGAGTAATACGCTTGTCATTTTTCTCTGCCTCCTCTGCCTTCATTAGTCACCTGTATTTCAGGAGTGAACCTGCCTGTCAGTGTGGGCTGCTTTCACTCTGGGGTTTGGGAGGCAGGGGCTTAGGCTGCATGGCTGGCTCACAGCCCACGCATGGGGCCAGGGAGGGCTCTGTGGCTGCCTCTGGGGCATGTCCCAGAGGAACTGAGCTCAGGGCCCAAGCACACCTCCTTGGAGCTCTCCCTGGGACCTGAAGCAATGTAGCTTGAAAACAGAGATGCTTTCTCTTTGGCTAGAAGCTGCTGGTTTTGGTTGATGGTTCAAAAATGGTGTTAGCTGTGGAGACCCATGCAAGCTCATTGTTCAGTAGGCGCTACAGTGTGGTAGTTAGGAGCATGGGCTCCAGAGCCAGACTGCTTGGATTCCAGTCCCAGATCCTCTTATTGGCTGTTTGACCACAGGAAACTTTCTTAACATCTCTGAACCTCAGTTTCCTTATCTATATAATTAGGGATGATGCTACCTGCCTCACAGGGCTGCTGTGCAGATTAAATGAGCTGGTAGTATAATTCAGCAATTAGGAGGAGGACGTGGAAGCCAGACTGCCTAAATTCAAATCGTAGCTTGACCCCTTATTAGTTGTGGGGCCTCTGGCAAGTGTCTTAACCTCTTGTGCTTCACTTGCCTCATCTGTAGATTGGGGGTGACCATGATACTAAGGTAGTTGGTAGGATTTAATGAGCTAGCCAATGTCAAGCTAAAATTAAAAGGGTTCCTGCCAAATGAAGGACTATTTAAATGTCTGCTATTATTACTATTGCTAATTTCTCTCAAGAGCCAAAGGCAGCATGGACTACAAGAGTTGCATACCCCATGTGCTTCAGAGTTCACAGGAACAAGAATGCTTGGAGAGCTGGGGACTCAAGGAAGGCATCACAGAGCAGATAGGCCCTGGGGACGCTGCACATGTTGGTGAAGAGCAGCTCAGCCGTGGGGTCTACCGGAACTAGGTTTGAACCCCTGCTCAGCCACCTGTTAGCTTAGTGACCTTGGACAACTTACATCACCTCTGTGTGCCTCAGTTTCTCTGACTGTAAAGTGGGGGTGATCACAGTGCATCCCCATGAGGATTAAGGGAAGTAGTGCTTGTACAATGCCTGGCATGCAGTTTGTGCTCAGTAGATGAAGATGTTGTTTACTAATTACTACTCATGCTCATGGTTGCAGTGAATGCAAGGAGTAACCCTCATTATTACCAGGCAGAGCACAAACTGCCAGTGTGAAAGGGAGGCAAGGACGGGTGCTCTGAGAGGGAGAGGTGGAGATATGGCCAAGGGCCGGAGGTGGGGAGCTCCCTGCGGAGTCCTGTGGTGATGAGCACAGCAGTTGGGACCCCGTGGCAGTCTCCCGTAGTGGGAGACATGGTTTAAAGTACAGATGAAGGGCCTTGGATGCCAACTTGGTTTTTATTTTGCTGGCAATAGAGACTATAAATCATTGAGTAGGGGATCTACAGGGGGTTTCAGGAAGATTCTTTCATTTTGCCTACATGTCAAAAGCTGTAAAACTAGAGTGGGTCTGAGGCTCCTTTTCCATCTGTCTCCTCCTTTGGGGATTCTCCCTGTTTCCTAGTATATACACTTCTGTAAAGGGACAATCTGCTGCTTGCATCTGGCCATGCAGGATGCCCACTACCTCCCTCAGGAAGCCTTCCTGATTCTCCCAGCTGCGTATGTACTCCTGGCCTCCCCAGCACTGTAGCCTATAGAGACTCTTTTCTCAGCTTACCTGGTGGAAAACCCTGGGGAGCTCCTGGGGGATCTGGACTGTGCTTTGATTTTCTCTAGATTTCTTTGATTCCCCACTCCCAGGCTCAACTTAGTGCCTTGTACCAAAGAGATGGCATGAAGAGGTTGGGATGTGTGAGGAAGCAGGAGAGGGGGTGCCTCGTTGAGCAAGGAGTGGGCAGTGATTGTGGGAAGGCAGAGAGGTGTCACCTTGAGCATCATGGGATATAGTGTGTGTGGAGGGGAAGGGGCAGGGTGGCTGTCTCCCCTCTTATGGCTGTGCTTCTCATCTAAGAAATGATAGCAAGAGGACTTAACTCAGAGGGTTGCATGCCTTTCTGGATAGTGATGGGCTTCTAGCCAAAGGGAAGAAACCCTTGCTTCAGTTTCTCTGAAAATACCTGGGGGTTGGGAAGTGCTTTTCCTACTTTTCTAAGTAGCAGGACACTTTATTCAAATGAAATTTTAGACTATAGCCAATAGATAGATAGCTAGAAAGACAGAACTAGGTGATAGATAGGTAAGAGTGACTTTGAAGAAGACACACTCCGTCTGGGCCTTGATCTTCTCTATACCATAAGGGGTAGAGCTTAATCTGGATTTCTCAACCATTGACATTTTGGACTGGATAATTCTTAGCTGAGTGATACTGTCCTGTGCATTAGAGGTTGTTCAGCAGCATCCCTGGCCTCTGCCCACTAGATGCCAGTAGCATCTCCCCCCGCCTCCAGTTGTACAACCCAAAATATCTTCACACACTGCCAAATGTCCCCAGGGGGCAAAAAAACCATCCCCGGTTGAAAAGCCCTGGGCTAAGTGGTCTCTTGTACCTCTGTTTTGAAAATTTTCAGTTATTTAAAAAATGTTCTGAATGGTTAGTCCTATGTGGTCCTTAACACAATGTCAGGCACACGTTAATTTCTCAGTTAATGGTAGGTGTTGTTATTGTTACATGTTTCCCTTTAGTAGTACTTAAGGCTGGGCTGTTCCCCATCTAATACTGTGGCTCATATTTTTAACGTCCAATTTGGTAGTGTATCACATCTCGGGAAGCAAAAGGTCTACTTTGCTTTCTCATTAGCAGTGCCCAGGGGATTGTAGCCATCGGTAATCAGGTGGTTGCCATGGCGGAGGTGGAGCGTGGTCAGTCTGTACCGTTCTCTCTCCTGCTGTATGCTCTTCAATTTGGCCTTTCCTGTCCTCGATAACGTTCCCCCTAGTGTGCTCTTCTCGCTTCTTGGTTAACTAGACACAGGGCAAAAGGGAACTTTTTTCTGCTCCCCTTTTTCTTTTCTTTGCCAGCTGGAAGCAACAGGATCCAGCCTGCAGAACAACTCTCAGTATGAGTTCAGGTTGCTTCCACTGAAAGACCATTAAAGTCAGCTTTTAGGTTTGCAACGAGAAGGGGCTTTTGCCATTTTAGTATTAATATTCAAGAAAATGCCGAAACAATATTCATGGCAGGACTTCATCTATGAGACTAGACAAATCCACAATAGAATTATTATAGTCTGTCGTATATTAATTACCCAAAACAAGCTGGTCTTTTGGGATAAATGAGAAATATTTGTTTCTGTATTTTCTTAATCTAGGAGGAAAAATATGAATGCAAAAAGAGTATGTTGGACATGAGCAAAACAAATTAAGGATATTAATCTTAATGCCATAATGTAGGCATCCCAATATTCTGGAACTTGTACATTTTTAATGAAAATTAGCAATGATCACTCGTCACTCATCCTTGTTAAGATTTCAGAGTAGCCCATGATCAGAGTCTGGCTGCATTTGTTATTTTCTGTTGAAATAGAGTTTTTGTATGAAGTACTATGAAATGAACATTTGAGAACACTTCTCTTCAGTCCCCCGCATAAGGCCTGGCACCTAGTAGGTGCTCAGTAAACTTTTGTTGAATTGTATTAACAGAAGTGATCCTGGAGATCTGTGCATTTACTCATTGAGTCAAAGGGCACCTCGTGAGTTTTAAAAATGGGAGTGACCTGGTGTACCCACTCTATGTCATACCATATTTAAGTGACTTGAATAATTTATTTGAAAAATATTTGTTAAGTTCCTATCATGTGCCAGGCATATGCAGGGAGAGGGAAACCGAGCCGACATAGTCTGTGCAGTCCTAGAGTCAGCATTGTAGTTGGGAAGACAGACAAGCAACAACACTGTAAAGAAATAAACAAGTTAATAATAAATGCTGTGAGAAAAACCAGTAATTGAGCTGAGAACTTACAAAAGTCATTCAACTCCAGACAACAGAACATTCTCAAAATAGTAGCTTAAATATGTTTCTGTACCATGAAAGAAATCTAGAGGTGAGCCTTCCAGTGTCCTCAGGACACAGGCTCCTTCTAGTGTCCTGCTTCTCTAGCTCCTCTGGTTTTAGAGCGGGGCTTCCATCCTTAAGGTCTTTTCTAAAGATCCCCCCTCCCTCCTTCCCTTTTTTTCTTCCAGAGCTATCTAAGGAGCACTTACTATAGGTAAGGCACTGTTCTAGGTACTGCTGATATATATTAAGAACAAAAGAAAGATCCCTGTCTTCATGTAGGGCATTATAACAAGGTGAGACAGACAAGAAATAAGTAGATGACATAGATAATGCTTTACATAAGATTGAGGAAGCATTGTAGTCATAATTGTTATGGATTTTTATTGTGTCAGCACATGCTGAGGGCCACATGGGCAGGCCAGACGGGACAGCCTTGGAGGACGCAAAGGCAGGGGAGAGCTGGCAGAAGGCTCCAGTTATGTGGGAAGACTCCCTTGCCGCTCCTTCTAGCCTAAGTGCCTGCTCCATGCCGGGCACTCTCCCACAGTAAACTCAAACTCAGGAGTTTTAAACCATGTTCTACAGGCAATGGGACATCAGCAATGGCTTTTGATCAGAGGGATGACATGGTGAGAGGGGCACCATAGGACAGTTAATCTGAGCATGCTGTACAAAATACATTTAAGAAGCCGGTTAGTTCCTAATGGCCAAAAGGTGTAGACAACCCAAACGTCTACCGATGGATGAAGGGATAACTAAATATGGTCTAGCCATGCAATGGACTATGAGTTGGCCATAAAAAATCATACGGTACTGATGTGTACTGCAACATGGATGAACCTGGACAACATGATGAAACTTGAAATCATTGTATTGATTTTGATAGCCCTATCCCCTGACCCAGGACCTGGCATTTAGGAAGTACCCAATAGCTGTCTAGTTGTTGAACAGAATCAGCTCAGACTTACATACCTAGCATTTAATCCTCACCGCCAGGGTTTGAACCCATTCATGTCATGTTCTTCGGTAGTGTGAACAGTTGGGTCCAATATATCTATTTTATACATGCAAATTTTTTCTACACTGCCCTGCAGTGTTAATAAAATAGCACTGTACATTGAGATTTTAGATAATTGTGTTTTCTAAAGCAGACCCATTTGCTTAATGGAGTTTACTTCAAGGTAAAACAGCTCAGACTCTCCAAGGCAAGTCATTCGACACACAGGGCTTTCTTTCTGTGCCCATGAATTTTCTCTCATTTCCTTTGGTAAGCCCACTTCCAGTTATCTGGGCCCTGAGGCCTTGGATGGAGACCTGAGCTCTCTGCTCTTCTCTAAGGAGTTCATGATTAAGTCACCTGATGACTTGCCATCTAAGGTTGTAAAGCATTAATTATTTAAATTAAGTGGGTGTTAGGAGAATTTGAAGTCAGCTTTGTTTTGCCTAGAGACATCAGCAAATCTAAGAATATTAGAGTTGGAAGGGCCCTCAGTCATCCCTGGCTCAGTCCCCTCATTTCCCAGGAAGAGGAAATGGAGATTCAGAGCGGCGGCAAACAGCTAGGGGCACTGCCATCTGACTCCCACTCCAGAGCTCTTTCTACTTTATCATGTTGCCACTTCTGTGACACATAAAAGCGCTTTTCACCAGGTGTAAGAAATTGGGAATGGACTCTTATTCAAGAGTAAAGAGGTGATTCATTAAAATTTAACCATGTCTTTCAAATAATAAGCCAGGTGTAGTCAACCCCCATCCTAGTTTGAAATAACATCTGCTATTGAGTGCTTATATTTTATAGTAGTGTTTTTCTACTTGGATGCTACCAGCCACCATTGCAAAATGCACAAAAGGCAAGTATACTTTTCTTTTTTGATTCCTGAAAAAAAAACCCATTAATGATTCTAATAAGGCAGCAGTGTGATGTAGCCAAGAGAGCATAGGCTTTAGAGTCATGCCGCTTGGCTTTGAATCATAGCTTCATAACCTCCTAGCTTTGTGAGCCTTTCATAAGAACCTTCTTGGAGCTGTTGGAGAATCTCGCAGATGTATTTTCACACACTTGAAGGATGTGAGAAGGACTGGTGGTGGGGAGCTTGTCTGGGGCTCTTGAATGTCACTGAATTCCACTAGGTCTCCATGGCTGAGTGTAGACAGTGGTTATGATAATTTGGAGCCATGTTGGTGGATACAGCCCTTGGGTAAACTAGCTTCTAGCTGGCATTAAATGTGAACATTTCCTTTTGCTTTCATGTTTTACTACTATTCAGGAAGCCATGTTAAGTTTTTTTTTCTGGATCTGGTCTAAAATGAAAGGAAATGTACATGTGCACACACACACAACTGCTACATAATTAAATAATTAGCTCATGAAATACATATTGTGCTGTGTGCAAGGCATCCCCTGGGGATGTGTTTTAATTAATGATAATGAAAAAAAAAAGTGAAGAAGAAGAAGAAGAATATAAGAAGAAAAAATGAAAAGGAAGAGGATTGTGATGCCGATGGCTGCCATTTATCTGGTACTCACTGTGGGTCCTCCATGGGCAGGTGCTGTGTAAGCATTGTCTCACCAGATCCTCACAGCTGGCCTATAGGGCAGGTACTATTACCATCTGCCTCTTACACTGAAGAAATTGAGGCCCAGTAAGGCTGAGTAATTTGCTGAGGGTCACACAGCTAGCAGCTAATAGAGCTTGGACTCAAACTCAGATGTGACTGGCTCCAGGGCCCAAGTTTTAGCAATCTTTTTTTTTCTTTTTTCTTTTGGTATCATTAATCTACAGTTACATGTGCAACATTATGGTTACTAAATTCCCCACTTCATCAGGTGCCCCCCACGTACCCCATTATAGTCACTGTCCATCAGTGTAGTGAGATGCTATAGAATCACTACTTGTCTTCTCTGACTTGTACAGCCCTCCCCATGCCCCCCTAACATTACATCTGCTAATCGTAATGCCCCCTTTTCCCCCTTATCCTCCCTTCCCACCCATCCTCCCCAGTCCCTTTCCCTTTGGTAACTGTTAGTCCATTCTCGGGTTCTGTGAGTCTGCTGCTGTCTTTTTCTTTCAGTTTTTTTCTTTTTAGCAATCTTTTTTAAGGATTAAAAAGGCAGTATAGTGACTGCTAATGAGTAAACAGTTTCTTTATGGGATCACAAGAATATTTTTAAATTAGACTGTGGTAAAAGTTGCCCAACTCTGAATTAATACAAGAAATAATTGAACTGGTACTTTAAATTGGTAAATTGTATATTCACACACTTGAAGGATGTGAAGAATTGTATATTGGTAAATTGGCATGTATATTATATCTCAAAGCTGTTACTATAAAAAGGCAGGGTAACTTGGTTGTTAATACTAATTGAGAGCTTACTCTACATTGTTACATAGCAAAGTAATGCTAAGAGTTTGACAGATTTTATTTACTGTCCTAACATCCTTGTGAAGTAGGTGAACCATAGTCCCCATTGTACAGATAAGGAAACAAAGGCTCAAAGAGACGAAAACGCTTGCCTGAGTTTATGCATCTAATAAGCACTGGAGCCAGGACTCAACCCCTTGTCTATTTTCACTCTAAAGCTTGTGCTTTTTCTGTCTCCTGAAAACAAGATAGAGATCGGTTTCTATTTTGGTATCAAAGAAATGTGGCCCCAGATTTTATTGGTCTTAGACTTTATAATCATTTCATGTACTAAATGGTCATGGAATAAACCTTTGCAGTGTTACTGCCCCATCACTGTTCACATGTGTTATTGGTCCATGTAGACGAAGCTGGTGAGGGTAGGGATGTTGTTCAGCAATTTAATGATTAAATTTTAATATGTGAGGTGTAAGCTGTAGACTGACAAAGTCTGCATGTCTGAGAAATTAGAATGGGGAAAGTGTATTAGCTGTTCATTGTGCTCATTTTTGGCAGTCCTGGGCCATTTTATTTTAAATGTACTGTTCCTTTTGGGTGTCTGTTTTGTTTCTCTTATGTAAACTTTCCCCATTTATGACATGCAGCAGTGTGTGTTTTTTTCTAGAAATAGATAGCATTCATAAACTGAAGCGGTTTCACTGGGGAGATTTTCTGTGGCACTGCGACAGAACTGTCTTGGCAGAAATACTGAGATCCTGTAAAAGAGAGTTAATATTGATATACTTTAATCAAAAATTTCTGTTTAGAAGCAATAAAATTCATTGTTAGGCAGCCTCGGTTGTGTCCTTATCGTTTCTGGTAAAAACATCTTTCATCTTTGGAATATGATGCCATAACTACATAACTGTGTATCTCCAAATTTTCTTTCTCTAGTACTAAAAGAGTACTCTTTTTTTTAAAAGACAGCTTTATTGGGGAATAATTGACAAATACAATTATATATACTTAAAGTGTACAATGTAATGAGTTGATACACATATACATTGTAGAATGATTGCCAAGATCAAGATAGTGAACCTCACATTATCTTAATTAATTATATTAATAAACCCTATATTAATGAACCCTCACCTCACATAGTTACCATAGCTAACTCTTTTTTGTTTGTTTGTGATGAAAATGTTCAAGACCTACTCTTGGCAACTTTCAAGTATACAGTACCGTATTATAAATTGTAGTCACTGTTCTGTGCATTAGATCCTCAGAACTACTTCTTACACCTGAACTTTGTATCCTTTGACCTATATCTCCCTATTTCCCACCCCTCCACCCACCCAGTCCCTGGCAACTACCATTCTACTCTGATTCTGTGAAATCGGCCTTTTCACAAGAGGGCTCTTGAGGGTTGTAATGGCACTGAGCTTCCTCTGGGGTTCATTTTGTTGCATCGGTCCCCAGAGCAAATCTTTGCAGACTCGCTGTGATGGTTCACTCTGGCAGGAGGCACCTGCCTCTGACTGCCTCCTGCACCCTGCTCTGCACTTTTGCTCAGGCTGTTCTCCCACACTGGGGTGTTCTGACTCTCTCTCTCTCTCCACTCCATCTCTGCCATTTGAGATCTGACCAATCTGTAGCAGTCAACATTATTCGTCTGCAGCCAACCGAAGCTACTCGCCATTTTCAGCAGACAGGTGTTGTAGTGCTGTTGATTAGGTACTTAAGAGAATCACTGGGGTGAGTGGCCGTGGGGCCTCTAAGCTGGGTTTCCAGGAATGACGCTCAGAACACCACCACTGAACTGACCCACCAAAGGGTGTCACTTCTGCTTTCACACCCAGGGAGGTGGGGCACTGGGTGGCAGGCACCCTTGGAGCCCTGGAGTTCGGGACACGTGAAGCTGTAGTCTAGGGTGTGGGGGCCACTGCCACAGCTGCTGCACTTGCTGCTCACCACCCACAAAGCCAACGACTAAACGCTGGAGAATTACTGTGCCGTACTCCATTCTCCATACTGTGGCTTGTGGCAGTAAACCTAAAAGTCACAACTGCAGAAGATGTAGAGGATCACCTCTGCTTCCCTCTTGTCTCTCAGATATAAGCGCATAGAAAAATCAACAAATGAATGAATATGTGTGTGAATATACACACATAAATACATGTATATGTAGATTCCAAATATGAATATAAATGACATAAGTGGAAATATAAATATTTCCACATATTTATATAAAAACATATGTAGCTTATGTGCCAGGCAGTGTTCTGAGCTCTTTACATGTATTCACTCTGTTAACCCCATGAGGTAGACACAATTATTGCCACCATCTTTTACAGGCACAATGACATTAAGTAACTTGCACAGATTGTAAGCATCTTCACCCACAAGACACATTTTACTACCCCCGACCCCCACACTCCTAGAATAGTGTTTTGCCCAGATGCTCGAAAAATGTTTACTGAATTAATTGAAGAGAGGTGTGTGCCATAGGGAAACTATCTCCCCGTCTTTGGCCTTTTGTGTTCTCCTTTGAGAAATGAAGGGCGTGGACTTGATCTCTAAGTTCCTTCCGGCTCATAAACCTGAGGGCTCCTTGGGTTGATTTGCAGGGGCAGCCATGAGACGAGCTACCGTTGTAGTTCCCTGGGCACCAGGCTCTGTTCTGAGCCCTGAACATGCATGGCTTCCTGTGAGCCTGTCAATGCCCCTGTGAGGGAGTTATAGTCATCATTCCTTCCTAGCTCTCATGGTGCTCAGGACATGGGGTGCCAGGGAGGGGACGTGACTGGTCCATGGTCACACCACTGGTGAGGATGTGAGCTCAACTGCCAAATGATGTCTGCCTGACTCCAGAGTTCCTCATGGCTGAGAAACCCTAATTCGTTTTCTCGAAGAGAATGGCATCTAAGGCATGGTTTTGTCTCCCCCTGCATACATTCTTTTTTTCTTCATCTCATCTTCCTCATCCAAAAGCACTATAGGTGCCCTGCCTGTATCTTAGGATTCTTACCCTTTTCTTGGTATTGAAGGCATGTGACAGGTGTTGACAGCTGGGAGCCTTTTTCATTGTTGGGTTGGCTGTTAACAGCACTGGGGAGCTGGTCCCATCTTCCAGAACAGGACAGATACCCAGGACCTGTTTCTAACAACTGTCAAGAGAATAAGAACATGGTTGTGCTTCCCCTACCATGTTGTCCCATTTCTTCCTTACTTTTATTATCTAATATTCTTCTGCTTATTAAAACCCACTTATTTTTGTAAGAAAATACCTTTACTTAAAGAAAAAGATCATGATGTATCATTGTAGTCTTAAAAATCCATGTTTATGCATATAGATTCAGATCCAAAAAGACATACTAAGAGGTACTAACCACAGTTATATGTAGGTGTGGCCTTTTCAGTTGATTCTATTTTCTTCCCTGTGCATTCTGACATTTTCTATCCTGAGTTTGTGTGACTTCTATAAGAACAGAAGTATGATAAAGCAAAATGTTGGCCATAGTATGAGTTGGTATGTTCTTAAAGCTGACCACATCCTGTGTCTTTCTTCTGTGCCTTGTCTCTAAGTCAGATACAACACTCTTCTGTGTCAGCTGCCCAGGCAGAGCAGGGGTTGTGAGGCATTAGCCTCTTGTCAGAAGCTTGATGACAGCATTTGCCAGAATGTCCTATAGCTTAGAACTTCCAGTGACCAGGATTCTCTAGAACTCTTGACCTCCAGAATGTATTTTCCTGCATAGGTTTCTGTACCTTATTTGATGTGGAAACAACAACAAAACTGTGCCTTACACATAAGAGCCTTGAGAAGGTACATTACTATCTGTCAAAGTCAAACAGCATTCTGTAATGGGAAGCAAAATGATTCAAGATGATAAATGATGTTTGTACAGGACTTCAGAGTTTACGTGTCCTGTTCACTCCCATCATGTTCTTTGGTCCTCAGTCTTCTCAATGGTCAGGACAGGGTTTGTTATTTAAATTTAGAGGAGAGAAAACTGAGGCTCAGAGTGGGCCCCTAGGAATTGGCAGAGCCCAGACTTGCATCCGCATTCCTTTACTTTCACCACCTCACCATAGGGTTCTCGTTAATTAAATGAGAGAATATTAGGTATTCAATAAAGTGATAGCTGTCCCTACTGCTGCCTCTCCTCCTGTCTTCCTTTTCATTGCTGTTGTTGTCCTCGTCATTGTCGTTGTCCTCCTCTTTTTCAGTGACCTTATGGCAGTTTACATTTTATATTTTGAGGAACAGAGTATCAGTTCATGAATGAACCCTCATCTTCCCCATGTGCTGGAACCCCCAGAAGAGGAGAGGTGACATCAAAGGCACACAATCATTCCTCTTGCATCTCCTTCCCTCTTTCCTCCCTTGCTCCATCTTTCTCTCATTCTTCAGTTAATTCTCTAAATATTTATTTTAAACTCTCCTTTCCAAGATTCACAGGAGATTCAGACTTAGCCCTGGCAGATGGCCTGACAGGCCAGCTTTCCTAACGTGATCCTTCTCTTCTCAGCAGCGAAGGATAAATATTTCATGATCAGCATATTTTATCGATGGCCTAAGGCTTTCTGATTGTTTTCCATCTGTGGGGCCTAGTTTATTTTGTTATCTTGGCTTTTTAAGAGGTTTCTTTTGTGTAATGTATTCATGACAAATAACCAGTTGCTTTTGTTTCAAGGAAGGACATCTTAGAGGAGTAAGTTGCAGTATGCTTTTCCTCCTACAGCCATAATTTTAGGTGTTATAAAGTATCATCTAGAAGCATTACTCTAAGGGGCCAAGTGCCCCTTATGATAGTGCCTAGCCTGCACCTCTCTCAATTGATCATACTTTGTTGTGCTTGTCAGTTTACTTGTTCATGCCCCTCCTCTTCACTCTGCTGTGTATTCCTTAAGGGTAGCACTGCATCTTAATCATTTTTATATCCCCAGGGTCTCCTATATATTAAAAGTGAAATAACAATGCAAAAATAATATGGCCTCTGCACACAGTGTAATTTACAAGTTTCTGAAGCCTTCTGGAAGTATCCTGAGGCTCGAGTTCCTCATCTGTTCAGCGGGTGCAATAGTAATTTCACCAAGTTGCTGCTCTGGGACTCTTGCTTCCCTCCTGCTGGCTTCTTCTCTGTCTTCTTGGGCTCCTCCCTGTCCTTCAGGGCAGTGATTGCATCCTCAAATCCAGGCTCCCTCACACTTGGCAATAAAGAGTTTAGAATCTGTTTATAAAGAATGTCCAAGCTCTGTTTACCTCCCTGTAGTAGCTCTCACATATTTTCATTAGTAGCTTTAGAGTCCTAATTGGATCTTAGAAGTTGCCTTCTTTGCTTACACATTCTCTGAGCCTGAGCCCTGTAATGTGATTCATTAAAATATTTAAATCAGCTACCAGAAACAATAATGAGGATAAACATCTCAGAGGCCCAAATCGATTATCCATGCTCCCATTCCGTCTGTAAAGGCTGGCTTTTCATCCAAACCTAACAAGTTTGTAAGTGCCAGGGCCATAGAGCCATTGTCAGCAGGAAATCACAGAACTCTGGGCTCCTACAAGCAAAGCCCAAGCTTGCATTTAGAAATCTATGGTACTGCAATTGAACACACTCCCATCGAAGGTGTAGTGAGAGTAGCTGACAAACTGGATGGCCCTGGGTAAGTCACCAAACTTGTCTGTGGCTCTGTCTTCCTTCCCACTGACAAATGAGCATAATCAGTCTTGAGAGCCTCTGTGGAGTTGCCGGGGCAACTTAAGGGCTCCTCTGTGTATGGCATGGGCTAGGGTCAGCTGGAAGGTGCTTCCCACGCACAGGAGGGATTTATATTAGGATGGCTGCGCAGTCACAGATCTCGCATTGGAAGTGCAGGTTTGCTGTAGCTCCGGTTTCCAAAGACGCAGGGTCAGCACCCCATGCAGTGTCATGCACATTGCTTCTGGAATCCTGCTATTACCACTAGAAGTCAACAGAGTGCTTCCCCTTGATGTGTTCTAAGCCTGCTATACATTTTTACTCAATAGAAATGATCTTGAAGAAGTGAATAAAAATCACACAGTCATACAGAAACTCTTATTTACTTGAGGGAAGTTTACTTTTTGCAGGAAACCTGTGGTGAATTATTTAGTAAAGGAAAACGTCATTTTGTAAAAGAGATAATCATCTTCTGATCTCTCTCTTCTATAAGTCTAGGTTCTTTTATGTAATTTTTTTCATAGTAATGCCAGCCTGTGATATATTCTAAAGAAATATGAAATCGTGTGCTCTAATATATTCTACAAAGATAATGTAATTTAAGTATTTAGGAACTAAAAAGCAAATAGTTAGTAATTGCTCCTGTTTATTTGAGTGCTAACTGCTTCAGTGCTGTATCTCATTAGATTCTCACTACTTGACACATGGTATGAAGGTGGACTATAGTGGTTTACGTTGTATAGAGTTTGGAACCTGAGTCGTGGGGAGGGGAGGGAACATAGAGGGTCTCGGGTACAGAGGAGGACCCTGTGGTTCAGAAGGGGAAAGCAATTTCCCTTGAGTCACTAGGCAAGTTAGTGGAAAGGCCTGGAGTAGATGCAGGCACCCCAGTTGCCAGCCCAGTGCCTGTTCCCTGCACCGCCCTGTGTCTACTGAACACAGTGCCTCATGATCTATGGATGCCAGCTCTTGGTAGTTGCAGGTTCAGAGCTGAATCAATCACCAGGTGTTATTATTTAAAGTGTCCAGTACCACTGAGTCCACCTCCTTTTGTACCTGAGAACTGTTCAGTCTGGTAAGGATGGGCCAGATACGGAATGCTATTGCAAAACAATGGGATATTAATAATGGCCTTGGTAAACTACAGTAAAGAAGAATGAAGAGGTTAAAATGGAAAAATGTTGGAAGAAGTAGAAAATCATACAGGACACAGTAACAGCCTCAATGTAACTTAAACTGGGGTTGGGAAAACTTTTTCTGTAAAGGGCCAGATAATATGTATTTGAGGCTTTGCAGGCCACGTGGTCTGTTGCAACTACTCAGTTCTGCCATTGTAGTACCAGAAAAGCCATAGACTATACAGAAACACATGGCCATGTCTGTGTTACAATAAAACTTGATTTACAAAAACAGTGGCAGGCTGGATTTGGCATATGTGAGAAATCCTTTTGTGTGGCAGGAAATGGCCAAGCCCACGTTAGGGGAGCACAGTCCAGTGTTGCCCAGCGTCCCTGCTTTCCCTTGGATGTGCCAAAGGCCACATTCTTGGAGGGTATTCATTACTGACAGACTAGTTATTAAGTTTCACTATTCCTTTTAGAAACGCAGCTTAAGAGGTATTTTGAGCAGTGACGTCACGTCTGCTAACACATATCTCAGGGGTAATGACAAGAAGCCGTAGGCTTGGCCTCACCAAATGTCAGGCCCTACAAACTGACCCATCCTCCCCGCCCCCATTGTTTTCCCTGTTTAGTCAAACGTATTTCTGAATAATGATAATGATAATCATGATGATAATCATGGTGGTTAACATTTTTTGAGGACATTCTGTGTGTCAGGCAATTTACCTGATATTAATTAATATATTTTCATCATCAAATCCTCACAACAACTCCAAGGCAGATACTACAATCTCCCTGACTTTGCAGGTAAGAAAATTGAGGCTCAGAGAGGTTCAGGACTTGAACAAGGTCAAACAGCAGATCCAAAGCGCTCTTTGTCACTCTGCCAGACTTCCTTCTCTGTCCCACGTTCTCAAGGACACAGGGAGCCTGCCTTCCAAAGTAGTCATAATCTCCATCTTCATCTGAATCTGGGTCTGAGAATATTTTCTCACATCTTCCTCCCATGCTGCTCCTGTCTGTCATTAAGTTTCAGTCTCAGGCCTGGGCTATTTTGCATTCAGATTGCTACAGTGGCTCCTGAATGGTCTCTTTTAAAAAGGTCTATTGAGATAGAATTCACATACCATACAAGTTACCTACAGTCAGTTTTGGAACATTTTTATCCCCTCAGAAAGAAGCCTCAAACCCTTTAGCTATGGTGCCACTATTCCCCAGTGCGCCTCCCCCAGCCCTAGTCAACCACTAATGTACCTTCTTTCTCTCAGCTTTCCCTGTTCTGGACTTTCATTTACACAGATTCATTTGGTATGCGGTCTTTTGTGACGGGTTTCTTCTGCTTAACATAATGATTTCAAGTTTCATCATGTTGTCAAGGTTCATCCATGTTGCAGTATACATCAGTACCTATTGATTTTTTATGGCCAAATCATAGTCCATTGCACATGGCTAGACCATATTTGGTTGTCCCTTCATCCATTGGTAGACATTTGGGTTGCCTACACCTTTTGGCCATTAGGAACAAACTGGCTTCTTTTTTTTTTATTTTTTATTTTGCTATCATTAATGTACAATTACATGAGCAACATTATGGTTACTTGATTCCCCCTATTATCAAGTCCCCACCACATACCCCATTACAGTCACTGTCCATCAGCGTAGTAAGATGCTACAGAATCACTACTTGAAATAATCCAATTAAGAAATGGGCAGAGGATATGAATAGACACTTCTCCAAAGAAGAAATTCAGATGGCCAACAGGCACATGAAAAGATGCTCCACATCACTAATCATCAGAGACATGCAGATTAAAACCACAATGAGATATCACCTCACACCAGTTAGGATGGCTGCCATTTAAAAGACAAACAACAATAAATGTTGGCAAGGATGCGGAGAAAGGGGAACCCTCCTACACTGCTGGTGGGAATGTAAATTAGTTCAACCATTGTGGAAAGCAGTATGGAGGTTCCTCAAAAAACTCAAAATAGAAATACCATTTGACCCAGGAATCCCACTCCTAGGAATTTACTCTAAGAATGCAGCAGCCCAGTTTCAAAAAGACAGATGCACCCCTATATTTATCGAGGCACTATTTACAATAGCCAAGAAATGGAAGCAACCTAAGTGTCCATCAGTAGATGAATGGATAAAGGAGATGTGGTACATACACAATGGAATATGATTCAGCCATAAGAAGAAAACAAATCCTACCATCTGCAACAACATGGATGGAGCTAGAGGGTATTATGCTCAGTGAAATAAGCCAGGCATAGAAAGACAAGTATCAAATGATTTCACTCATCTGTGGAGTATAAGAACAAAGAAAAAAACTGAAGGAACAAAACAGCAGCAGACTCACAGAACCCAAGAACGGACTAATAGTTACCAAAGGGAAAGGGACTGGGGAAGATGTGTGGGAAGGGAGGGATAAGGGGGAAAAAGGGGCCATATGATTAGCAGATGTAATGTTGGGGGGGCACGGGGAGGGCTGTACAACTCAGAGAAGACAAGTAGTGATTCTATAGCATCTCACTATGCTGATGGACAATGACTGTAATGGGGTTGGTGGGGGGGACCTGATGAAGGGGGTAGTTTAATAACCATAATATTGCAAATGTAATTATAGATTAATGATACCAAAATAAATTATATATAAAAAAAGATTCCACTGGGCCTTAGGTCATTCAGTAGAGATGCTTGGATGTGAATGTTCAAAGCTTAGCAAGGTGTTTTGTTTTGTTTTGTTTTAACAAGTATGAAACAGTGCCCAAGCCCTATTGGACCAAAAAAAAAAGAGAGAGAGAGAGAGGAATACGATTAATATTATGAATTCATGGGTTTATAATAAATAGCAAGTGTAAGTGTTTTCCCAGGATGTCTTTTTTTTCTCTTACAAGTAATTTATCACTTTCATTGGATATTTTCTTGGAGATCAGGCTTTCTCAATTATATTATTCTAGTGTGTTGAGGTTTTAAACTTTGTTCCTTTCAATACATTTTTTAAATGTGAAAAACAAAAGAATCACTACTTGTCTTCTCTGTGCTATACTGCCTTCCCTGTGTCCCCCCCCCCCCCATATTATACGTGCTAATCGTAATGCCCCTTTTTGCCCCTTATCCCTCCCTTCCCACACATCTTCCCCAGTCCCTTTCCCTTTGGTAACTATTAGTCCGTTCTTGGGTTCTGTGAGTTAGCTGCTGTTTTGTTCCTTCAGTTTTTTTCTTTGTTCTTATACTCCACAGATGAGTGAAATCATTTGATACTTGTCTTTTTCCGCTTGACTTATATCACTGAGCATAATACTCTGTAGCTCCATCCATGCTGTTGCAAATGGTAGGGTTTGTTTTCTTCTTATGGCTGTATAATATTCCATTGTGTATATGTACCACATCTTCTTTATACATTCATCTACTGGTGGACACTTAGGTTGCTTCCATTTCTTGGCTATTGTAAATAGTGCTGTGGTAAACATAGAGGTGCATATGTATTTTTGAAACTGGGCTGCTGCATTCTTAGGGTAAATTCCTAGGAGTGGAATTCCTGGGTCTAATGGTATTTCTATTTTGAGTTTTTTGAGGAATCTCCATACTGCTTTCCACAATGGTTGAACTAATTTACATTCCCACCAGCAGTGTAGGAGGGTTCCCCTTTCTCCGCATCCTCGCCAACATTTGTTGTTGTTTGTGTTTTGGATGGTGGCCATCCTCACTGGTGTGAGGTGATATCTCATTGTGGTTTTAATTTGCATTTCTCTGATGATTAGCGATGTGGAGCATCTTTTCATGTGCCTGTTGGCCATCTGAATTTCTTCTTTGGAGAAGTGTCTATTCATGTCCTCTGCCCATTTCTTAATTGGATTATTTGCTTTTTGTTTGTTAAGGTGCATGAGTTCTTTGTATATTTTGGTGTCAACCCCTTATCAGATACATCATTTATGAATATATTCTCCCATACTGTAGGATGTCTTTTTGTTCTACTGATGGTGTCCTTTGCTGTGCAGAAGCTTTTCAGCTTGATATAGTCCCACTTGTTCATTTTTGCTTTTATTTCCCTTGCCCGGGGGGATATGTTCATGAAGAAGTTGCTCATGTTTATGTGCAATAACTGGCTTCTTAAATGTATTTTGTACAGCATGCTCAGATTAACTGTCCTGTGGTGCCCCTCTCACCATGTCACCCCTCTGATCAAAAGTCATTGCTGATGTCCCATTGCCTGTAGGACATGTTTTAAAACTCCTGAGTTTGAGTTTACTGTGGGAGGGTGCCCGGCATGAAGCGGGTACTTAGGCAGGGGAGGAGCGGTGAGGGAGCCTTCCCACATAGCTGGAGCCTTCTACCAGCTCTCCCCTGCCTTTGCCTCCTCCAAGGCTGTCCCGTCTGGCCTGCCCGTGTGGTCCTCAGCATGTGCTGCTGCACCTCAGAAGGGAGGTGCTTCTCTCTGGATCTGATTTCCTTTCTAGGACTGGGAGCCCCTTGGGGTTAGGGAGCAAGTATGACTCAGATTCGTGATCATGACTGTAATAGTAATTCCTATCATTTGTTTGAGGCATTGTGATGTGCCAGCTCCTCTACTAGTCCCTTGATGTGTTAACTAACAAGGCAAGTCATTAGGGTAGGTGCAATTATGCCAACTTCATAGATGAGGAAACAGACTCCCAAGAGTCTGCGTAACTTGTATTTTGTGATTCAGTAGGTACCCGATAGAGCTCATGTCTGTGGCCTCCACTGTTCGTCATTCCAAAATGCTACACCCTTGTCATGGTGTATCATCACTCTCATTCTGCAGATGAGGAAGTTAAGTCTCTGACAAGTTAGGTATCTTCTCCACAGTTACATTCTTAGTAAATGATGAAGCGGGGACTTTAAAATTAGAATTTCTGTCTCTAAGCACATTTTTATTTTCTGCAATTGTACCGTGGCATTAGTGTATGTTGGGGCCTCAGTGAGCTGTTTGATGATGATAATTATCATGTTATAAAACAGTAGGGAGGAGAAGACGCACATACATAAACAACTAGCAGAAGTATAAAATACTGGATTGTGGTGAGGATTATAAATGCCCTTGAAATTTGAGAAACACTCTGGCAGCCTCAGCAATGAGGGGATACTGATGGAGGACCTCGAAGGAGGGGTGAGTTTAGGGAGGAGAGAGGCAAAGAGAGGTATAAGAAGGGAGAGAGGAAGAGATTAGAATCTTCCTGAAGGGCCATTCTCCCAGTGCAGTCCTCCGCGCTGACCCGCATTCCTGAACAGTCTGGGCGCTGGTCTTACCACCACTGGGACAGGTGTTAGAATGAAAAAAATATTTGTATAATATGGAACTGGGCACATGCCTTTGGAATGTGCTTATATTTCTCAAAAGGACAAAGAAGGGTATTATATATTTGGATGATGTCTTATCAGAATTACTTGAAGTTGTATTTGAAATAAATTTGTTTTGGTGAATATATCAATACCATTTTCAAGTGTAAGTTGTGGGGGAGTTCACAGAAGCAACCATCTATGCATCAAAGTATGAATCGTGCATAGACATAGTTACAGCATGCTCACTGCTGTAACAGGTCAGCCCTTCTCACCAGGGCATCAGCCCTAAGCCAAGGCCATGGCCTGCGGAGGTTCTCCTCTTTCCTTGTTTGGGCTGTGCCTTGTGAAGCACGGAAAACAGCACAAGCCTCAACTATTGACTTGATCCAGGTTCAGAATAGCCCAATGATAAGGGAGCATATCCCTGTGGACTGCTCTGGCTGCCTTCTCCCGGGAGGTCCCCCAAGAGACCCCAAGGAAGGAAGACAGGCCATGGTAGATGCCTGGGCCTCTGACACGGGGAGCCAGAGCTGGGTGGAGGCCTACCATTGCTTGGGGTTCTGCTTTGCATTTTTCTTAGAAGCCTTTCTCTGTCCTCAGAACAATCCAGTTGTAACGTCCACTTGAATTTCTGAAGAATCTGTCCTCTGTGTTGAGTTTGTTATTTCCAGAGCACTGTTTTCTCCTCATGTCAGTAACCCTTCTGTACAGTGTCACAGAGTTGCTTCAGGAGGCACATCTGGTGGTCTGTGCAAATATTAAACTGATTTTTTAAATTTGCATTTCATTTACTGTGGTTTTTAAGGGACTAGCTTCAGGCCTTAATGTATTTCTTTTTCATTGCAAAAGTATTTTATATTTATCCTGAAGATTTTATACTTCCTCCAATTCTAGTTTTTGTTCCCTAAGTATAATAGTTCTTTCAGGCTCTTGAAAGGCAAAGTAATACGCATTCCATCGAATATCCTTTTTCAAAATTGTAAATCTGTTTCTCACTTAAAAATACAATGCTATGTCTGATTAAAAAACAGAAATAATAGAATATGTTTGTAACAAATGCTATAGTTGGAAAAGCAGTAAAATAAATTGCACTGTTTTTTAGGTATTTGCAGCAGCTTGGTCAATAGCTTTTGGCTTCAAGGATGATTAAAAACTACATTTATTGATTTCTAACCAAACCACAATATTAATCTCTGGAGGCATAGTGGACTATTGGCTTCTTGTCAGAACAGCTTTGAGGAGAATATGGCCTTTGGTTTTAGTGCCAGCTTCCTCAGCAGGGGTCAGAGTTGGGTCTCTGAGTCCCCTGCATTTACATTTAGCAGCAAAGTTTCCCCAGTCTTGGTGGACTTGTTCAGTTTGAATGGGCACGAGTCATGTTTGGGGACCCGACAAACTCTGAATACCTCAATCTTAGAGAAGATTGCTCCCCTTGCTTGATGTTTTGTTTGTGTCTTCCCAAGATGCTAAGTCATAGCAAGTACCTTTCTTGGCTTGTGGTATCGTGGGAGAAGGGCAGAGGATGGATGGTAGTGTATCCATTTCTTCCACTTGGGCCAAGGCAGGAGGCTCACATATAAAGTCTGCAATGCCTCTTTCACTTTTGGCATTCGAGAGATCAAATCCTTGCACCGAGGCTTGGCCTCAGAGCTTTTACTTTTCAAGAAAGAGGGAATTACTATGATGCTTTTCAGTGTTCTTGGCTAGTGGAGAATCCTGTTGTTCCCAGGTGTTCATACTTTCTGAAGGGAAACACTCTTCCCTTCCTGTCCCTTGTGTTACAGCTCCCCTGAAAGGCTCCTCACCTTGGCCCTTTCAATGCCATGTTTCTGGGTGGTAGTCTGCCTTCGCTGAACAGGACAGTTTCTGGGGTCTGGTGCTTTGACCAAATCCTAGTGTTATATATTGTCAGTGCTGTGCTGGGCCTCCCACCCTTGTTCTGTCTGCCTATTACTCTCTCTCCCCGTTTCTTTTGCTTCCTCTCTCCTTCTGCCTTCTGTCACTCCCTCCTTCCATATCTCCATTCTTTTCCCTTCTGAGTGCTAGCATGTCCTTACTGAGGTATGTCTTTGGTGGCTTTTCCTCACCTCCTTAATCTTCTGCTCGTGTGTCCTTAGTACCTGGTCCACTGACCGTAGTAAAGCTGTGTTCCAAGCTGGGGCCATCTGCTCTGCAAACGCTGCTCATGCCCAAGCTTTGTGTGTCACACTATGATGGGTTCCAGCCCTAGAGGTGTTTTGCCTCCCTGGCAGTTGCTGGGCATGCATGTATGCATGTGGTTCTTGTCCCCAGTAAGGGGCAGAATGACCTGCAAGGCTATTGCACAGGAGTATGGATGGCCCCTCCTCACACTCAAATCGGCCTCTCAGTTGCTGCCAGTATTTTGGGTTATGATGAGTTATGATTCTGGGCTTCTTGGACTTAGTGATCTAGGAGTAAGTTGTCATTTCATGACCAGAGGTCTTCTAATATAGCAATTTTCGCACATTTTGGTTTTTTTGTTTTGTAGACTTTTTTTGGAAAGTCCAGTATTTCCAACAGGTCAAATTGGAGCTGCTGTGCTTGCAGTGTGGGTGGGAAATTCAGTGCATGCCTTTGTCCTGCCTCAGAGGCCGACCAAGGGATTCCCCGAAGAGCACTGTGTATGGTTCTCTGGAGCAGAGTTTGATATACTTCTGGGCTGGGTCCCTTCCCTTTGAATTCACAGGTGAGATTCAGAAATATGGGCACAGGGGAGGACATGGTACAGAAAGGCCCAAGGGTGGTAACTTGAAGTATTGTGCAACTAGGAGCCCAGACATTGGTTCTGTATCTACCAAAAGGGCCACCCTTGAGTCTACCTTTGTATCTGTATTTGGGCAGCTGTCTGGCCAGTCTTGGGGCTTAGGATAGAATCATTATTCCTTTTGAGACAGAAAAGATTGACTTCACCACTATTCCCTACAAGCCAAGAGCCCCAACAGAACACCATGCTGTTCCATGGACAGCAGCTTGACAGGTTACCATGACTTTGATAGAGATTAATTAAGTATGATTTGTTCTTACCTTATTATGACGTTATTGCCAACTTTTATTCTAAGAAGAGCAGCTGGGTCAGTGAGCCCAGCCAGTGCGTATTTACTTGATTCATTTGGCTCTGCCATTCTAAGGCCAGGGCTCCAACAGGCTGTGCGTGCAGGCACGGAGGTGTCAGAGTAAGCAAGGCAGGGAGCTGAGATGAGATCACCAGTTGTAGCCATGGGGACCCAGAGCAGCTCCACTGTCTGTACTAGGCAGTGTAGAGCCAGGCTGTCAGGAAAGGGGCTCTGGGGCAAAGGCTGCCCTCAGGGGGGAGGCCTCATCAACAGGGAGGTGAGGCATGCCTCTGTGCTCTCTTCAGACTCCTCTTCCTCTCACCACCCACTCTGTGCTCTGGGGTTGTGTGTGCGCTTCCTCAGACAGCCTGCGCAGCGGGCCGTATTCACTGTCAGTGCCCTATTTCAAGCCCTTCTCTCTCTCACCTGGACTATTAGAATACAGCACTGATGTTTCTGCCTCCAAGATTTTTGTTTATTTCTTTTTAATGTTATACTGAAATGTACACACAGAAGGGTGCCTGTAACATATGATTGAAGATTAAAAATTATTGTAATTAAAAAATAAAATGAACCCCTGTGTATGTACCATACAGCCTGGCAAACAGAATAATACTGCATGTACTTAAAAAACCTGTATCTGACAACCTTGCTACATTCTCTTAGTAAATTGTAATAATTTGTAAGATTCTTTTATTCTGTGTAATCGATCATATCATCTGCAAATAATGACATCTTCAATTCTTGCTCTCCGGTCCTTATGGCATCTTTTCCACTGTTTTGCCTTATTGCACTGGTTAAAGACCTGTAGCACAGTATTGAATCCAGCTGGTACAAGTGGACATTCTTCTTCTGCTCTGATTTTAAATGGATTACTTGTAATATTTCTCCATTGAGTTATGATGCTTCCCAAATATTTTGTATCAGATTAGAAAAGCTCTTACCAGATTAGAAAAATTACCACCTATAGTAAGTAATAGATTTTATGGAGAATGCATGTTGATTTTTATCAAATATATTTTCGGTATGTTTTGAGATGACCATGTATCATGGTGGTTTTTTTTGCCTTACTCCTTTAATCCTTTTAAGTGCTGCAGTGCTTTACACTCATAGAATTTGTAATGTTAAAACTAACTTAAATTCTTGGAGTTAACCCAACTTGGTCATGATTTATTTTCTTTTGTATACATGCATTGCTACATTTCATTTGCTAATATTTTGTTTAGCATTTTTGTATTTATGTTCACAAGTTAGACTAGTATGTACTTTTCTTTTCTCTATTATTCTCATCTATTTTCGGTGCCAAGGTGAAAGTAGCCTCATAAAATTAGTTGGGGAATATTCCATGCTTCTTTTTTCTGGAAGTGTTTGTATAAGATTGGAATTACTCGTTCCTTGAATATTTAGTAGAACTTGCCTGTAGAAATCCTCTTTGGGTCTGGCATTTGTTTCATGGGATGTTTTAAAATTTTTTGAATGACTTTAGGACCATTCTTGAACCTATTATAAAATTTGTATTTTTCTCATAATTTGGATATTTCATTGAAATTTCTAAATGTATGGCCGTAAAGTTGCTCATAATACTGTCTGATCTTTTTCTTCTCTGTTGCATATGCAGCTATTTCCCTTTTAATCCTTAACTGTTGTTTATTTGTTCTCTGCTCTCAGTACTACTCCTTTTTATTTCAAAGTCTACATAATCACCCAAGCTGTGTCATTAAAACATGGTACTAGTCATATAGTGATTTTCTACTGTTACAAATCAAAGGACTTTTGAGGCCTTTATGATCTAGTCCCAGACTAGCTTTCCATTTTTAAAAACCCATTTTCCTACTTATTACTTTGAGTTCCAGCCACACTGGACTACTGTTGTTTCTCTTGATAGAGTCTCACTTTCCATTAGCTAGTACCTTCATTTATGCCCTTCCCACCAGCTGGACCACCCTTTCCTGCATCTTCATTCTTTGAAATATTCATTGTTTCTCAAGGCTCATCTCAAATTCTGCCTGTTCCATGAGCTTTCCCCTAATTCTCTCAAACAGAATAGATATCTCCCTTCTCCTGTGTTCCCATCACATATTCCCCCAAACTCCATAGTAAAGTATTACATATTTTTTAAATATTTAATGGGTTGCATACATGTCTGGAAACTCCTGCAGGTGATCCTCTTGAAGGGAAACTCCTGGCTTATTTGTGCCTGCATTTGAAGAGCCTAGCAAGGAATGGTCCAGAATCTAAGTTAGTTGAACTGAACTAAACTGGAATTGGACAGGCATTCATCTTTTGGCAAAATATAAAACTGAAAAAGTGAATTGTAGGCCACATGGTGCAATCTGGGGTAATGTGAAGATATCCTTACCTCTAAAACCTCCCTTTTCATCAACTGGCTAAAGTCTGAAAGTCCATTATTTGAGCTTCATTTGTCTGAATGTATTTCTTCCTTGCTGAAAATGCTACCTAGTCTGAGGAGACAGAAGAGAACTTATCAGGCATTGAACACCCCGCCCCTGACAGTGAGCGCATTTGCTTGATCCTTTCCTAAGAGAAATGGACAAGGAGCATCTCTTAAACGGAATGAGGATGCAGAAAGGGATGGTTAGATGTACTCATAGGTGTTATGCTTTGTTTAACATATGCTATATTCCAGGTATTGTGCTAAGTTGTATGTAATATTCATACCAACTTGAAGAGCTAGGTACTATTATCAACTCCATCTATACAGACAAAGAAACTAAGGTTCAGAGAGATTAAGCAATTCAGCTAAGGCCACTTAGCTAGTAAATGGCAAACCTGAGGGTCAAAGCGAGGTCTGGCAAACTCTATTCTTGTACTACTCAATCTATCTGTTCTTTACGATCCCATCTCAAAACCTCAGCACCTGTTTTGTGAGTGGCCTCTGCCTCTGCTCCCCACTACCCCACAGTCAGTTTTTCAGACATCTTAGTGGTCAAAAGTGACATCCTGTTTGGTGACTTATCTTGGAAGCTGCTGGAATGAGATAAGTACCATTGCTTGGGCTCCTTCCTGTCCCATAGCATATCCCTCTACTCCCTGAGATGGGTCTTCTGGGTTTCAGAAGGGTTTGAAACTTCCTTAGAAATAAAAGTCTCTACTGTGCTATGTCATTCCCACCTCATCTACAGGCTGTTCCTGAAACCTTAGTATACAACATTTAGATTTTAGAAACAACAGTTTCCTTGATTAAAGGGGAGGGAGATAACTAAGGAAGCTGGGAAATAGCTCAGAGGGACAATCAGAGACCATGGATGTGTGTATTTGGGGGCAATTTGTAGTTTACTGTTTCTAGGCAGTTCTCCGATGGCTGGGAGAGCTCTTCTTCCTCCACTCATCCCACCAATCCACAGAGTCAATTAAGGGCTGCCAGATCAATAGTCTTATAAGTCATCTGGTCCGAACCCATCATTGTGCAGATGAGGAACTGGAGGCCCAGAGAGGGAGCAGTGTCTCACCCAGAGTCACCCAGAGTGGGAGTTAAGCCTGCATTAAGACTCAGAGCTTTTGATGGAATGTCCCAGATTGGGAACCTTTATTGGGCCTCAATGCAGACTACCCTTTGTTCTCAGTTATCTTTGCAAGGGAACATGCTTTTTTTTTTCAGTTAGTGCCTTGAAGACAGAATGCATTTTGTAATTGATTTTGGATTCCTACCATGACTCATACATAGCTGGCCTTCAGTGGGGGATTGGTGGCTTGACTGGGTCAGCCTTCTCCTTTTCTGACTCTTATATCCAACAGGACCCCTAGTCTCTGTGTGGCCTTGCCCTTGGCGAGGTGCTGTCCTCCACCATATGCAGCTCCTGTCACCTGGGGCTGGGCCCTCTGCAGACTGAACCTCAGCACTGCCATAGCCAGCCTCGCTATTAGCCCCAGTTTCTTGAAGTCCTTTTCAGATTTTGTTTCTAATTCATAAAGGTTTGTTAAAATGGTCCTGCATTGCATATGTACAATTTACCTTTAGAGCTTAACTTGAGAGCTACTTGGTAGTTCTTCACACAGCACCATTAAGAAAGATATATACTTATATCTACCATGGCCATAAAATGCAGAGTAATTTGGTTATGAATCTTGGTTTTCTGTATCCTGCCACTTGAAGAAAAGAAGCCTCCCTTGGGATATTAATCTAACTACAGACAAACCAACAGACAGGCACTATAGAGGGTCTGTGTGAAAGGCAACCTTATTTCCCAATGGGGTATTGGGTTGGCTCTTTTTTCCTTCATTTATGTTCCTATATTAGGCTGACATCCTCTACCAAGCAGAGCGACCTTAGTTAAGTCATTTCATCTTTCCCAGCCTCAGTCTCTTCATCCATTGATAGAGATAAAATACTGGGAGGAGCCAAGGAAGTAACGTCTGTCAGAGCACTTGAACACGGTATATGCAGTCCTCTGCGCAGGATCAGTGTGCTTGTTCATTATTGGAAGGCTCATAAAAGAATAAAATTGTGTTGAAGGAGCTGTTGCAAGAGCAGAGACACTGTTGTGCTCTTGTGCATGTCCCCTAAGCCCAGTGTCCTGAATGCTCCCCAGTATGTGCATCTTGGCTCCATGGAAACACAGCAGGCTGGAGCCATTGACACCTCCAGCAGTTGGAGGGAATTAGTTGTCCTGCCCCAGAAGAGCAGTTTGTCAAGGTAACTCTAATCCTCCGATGTGGATTCTGGAATCACACCTTCCTTTAACCTCCGAAATAATAGCTGAGCAAGTACTGCAGTAACTCCAGAGCCCTCTTCAAGATCTTCATGAGCCCCCCTGTTCCCTCACAGTGGTGGGGGCTTATCTGTTCCTTGAGACAGTTCCAGCTGCCACCTGCTTCTCCACCGTCCCCTGGATCTCCTAGCAATAGCAGATGGTTAAAAGTATACACGAGCATCTCTAAGGCAGCTGCCAAGGGGGAGCTGTCTGAAAGTTGTGAGGACCTGCAGGGCAGTCAGTTGGAATTAGCAAGGGACGACTTTGAAGGCAAGCTGTCACATGGATGTGTAAGCTGGGGTGTGATTGTGACAACAGCTACCCCCAGTCCACTAGAGCCCTACTTTCTGCCTGGTGTGCTGCAAAAGGCTGACTGGCCCATTAATTTTACATCTCTTCTTTTGGGATGACTTTTCTTGCTGTTGGTTCTGGGAAATACTACCCCACAGGTGTTTCCAGCATGCCCCAGTGCTCATCCCTGGAAGACTTTATTATTCTTGTCCCTGCTGATTGCACCAAGATCTATTGCTTATTTGTGGTTGTTCCAGCTTCAGCTTTGGTGAGAGTTGTGCAACAGATTTGGTTATAGGAAGATCTGAGGTATGTTGTGCTGATACAGACAAGGATTTACTGAGTGTTCTTGCCTTATCCTAAGATCAGTAACTCATCTTAGGGGAGAAAAGCAAATCCACCTAGTTAATTTTCAGCATATAACTTCACTGAACATTGGGAAGATCGTGCAAATTGCTCTGAGTAGGACATATAACATTCAGTACTGAGGATTGGTGCCTCTTGTGGGGCTTTTGGGTTTCTTTCACTGCCTAGGAACATGATGGATATTTCTCTGCCCTATGTTGCCGAGCTAATTTTGCAGTGTTCCAATTGGTAAATACGGACTTCTGAATGCATATATCTAATTGTTAAGTAGCTTTTTCGGTTACCTTTGGTCCTGGGGGGCAGGTGCCTTTTGTTGCTTGAGGATTGGTGCAACCAAAAGCCCCAGCTAGAGTCAGCCAAGACCCAGAAGACCAGTGGTCCCAGACAGTAGGATACAATTGTTGATGTGATCATAATTAAAGGACTGTTGGCTGGAACTGGCTGAGTTCTGCCTGTGCCTCCCACCTCCAAACTCCTCCCTGCAAAAAGGCAAGCAGTAGAACCATGTTGATGAGGCCATAAAGTTTAGAATTGGAGAATGGCAACAAGGCACTCAATTATGCCAAAGTTTGGCCAAATACAGCCCAGAGGAGAGGGACTGTGTGTTCAGAAGCTATTTAGTTGGTCATACCTGTTCAGGGAGCAAGAGCCTCGAAGGAGTAAGGTATATGTGACTTGGGACTACTTATCGCTTCAGGTCCCTTAAGTGCCACCCAGCAGTTCAGACCAGACTAGTGGAAGAGAAGGAAAGTATACCTAGCTGCCACTGTCACATTTCCAGCAGGCAGTTGTTACCTTTTGTCTGTCCTGTTGCAACAAACAGCTTCCTAATCTCCAATTTCCCATGTGTCTCCTCTCTGACCTCTTCCCCCTCCAACCTTTGCCATAAAGTGGTGCCAGGTCCATTCTTCTAAGACCCAGTTCTAGTCACCTTCATCTTGTACTCAGATTCCAACAGCCTAGGTACACAGTCTTCCCTCTGCAACTTCCTGTCCATGGGCTTCCCAAGCACCTGAACAGCCTTATGTCTCTCTCATCTCCTTTACTTGTACTCATTTCCAACCAAACTGGACCCCTCAATGGGTTTTGAGCACACTAAAGTTTTCTCCCTCTGCTATAGCTGTTTGCCTAAGTGTATTTCTCCTTCTCATAATTGTACCTGTCATTTGTCACTATCTACTTTACTAAGCTTTCCATGACACCCTGGCCCCAGTTGGATTTTTCTTCCTCTGAATTCAGAGCCAGGTGATTCAACTTACCTTTTGGCTTAACTTCATCTTGCTTGTGACTTGTCTATCTTGAGATGTCGGCGGACAATGAGCTGCTTCAGGGCCAGGGCCTGTGTGAGATTCATTGTCACATTCTGTCTTGGGACCCCAACATAGCCCTTGGTAAATGTTGGAGTGGTCCCAACCTGCCACTTTGAAAAGCTTGCAAAAACCATGAGATTCTGTGGGGCACAATGAAAACACATTGCTCCACTTCTTTTTTTTCTTTTTTCTTTTTCTTTTTGGTATCATTAATATACAATTACATGAGCAACACTGTGGTTACTAGATTCCCCCCGTTATCAAGTCCCCACCACATACCCCATTACAGTCACTGTCCATCAGCGTAGTAAGATGCTATAGTCACTACTTGTCTTCTCTGTGCTATACTGCCTTCCCTGTGCACCCCCCTATCTTATGTGTGCTAATTGTAATGACCCTTATTCCCCTTCTCCCTCCCTTCCCACCCACCCTCCCCAGTCCCTTTCCCTTTGGTAACTGTTAGTCCATTCTTGGGTTCTGTGAGTCTGCTGCTGTTTTGTTCCTTCAGTGTTTTTCTTTGTTCTTATACTTCACATATGAGTGAAATCATTTGATACTTGTCTTTCTCCACCTGGCTTATTTCGCTGAGCATAATACTCTCCAGCTCCATCCATGTTGTTGCAGATGGTAGGATTTGTTTTCTTCTTATGGCTGAATAATATTCCACTGTGTATATGTACCACATCTTCTTTATCCATTCATCTACTGATGGACACTTAGGTTGCTTCCATATCTTGGCTATTGTAAATAGTGCTGTGATAAACATAGGGGTGCATCTGTCTTTTTGAAACTGGGCTCCTGCATTCTTAGGGTAAATTCCTAGGAGTGGAATTCATGGGTCAAATGGTATTTCTATTTTGAGTTTTTTGAGGAATATCCATATTGCTTTCCACAATGGTTGAACTATTTTACATTTCCACGAGCAGTGTAGGAGGGTTCCCCTTTCTCCACATCCTCGCCAGAATTTGTTGTTTCTAGTCTTTCCTATGTTGGCCATCCTAACTGGTGTGAGGTGATATCTCATTGTGGTTTTAATTTGAATTTCTCTGATGATTAGCAATGTGCAGCATCTTTTCATATGCCTGTTGGCCATCTGAATTTCTTCTTTGGAGAAGTGTCTGTTCAGATCCTCTGCCCATTTTTTAATAGGGTTATTTGCTTTTTGGGTGTTGAGGTGTGTAAGTTCTTTATATATTTTGGATGTTAACCCCTTGTCAGATATGTCATTTGCAAATATGTTCTCCCATACTGTAGTATGGCTTTTTGTTCTGCTGCTGGTGTCCTTTACTGTACAGAAGATTTTTAGCATGATGTAGTCCCATTTTTTCATTTTTGATTTTGTTTCCCTTGCCCAGGGAGATGTGTTCAGGAAAAAGTTGCTCATGTTAAGATTCAAGAGATTTTTGCCTATGTTTTCTTCTAAGAGTTTTATGGTTTCATGACTTACATTCAGGTCTTTGATCCATTTTGAGTTTACTTTTGTATATGGTGTTAGACAATAATCCAGTTTCATTGTCTTTCATGTAGCTGTCCAGTTTTGCCAACACCAACTGTTGAAGAGTCTGACATTTCCCCATTGTATATCCATGGCTCCTTTATTGTATATAAACTGACCACATATGCTTGGGTTATATCAGGGCTCTCTAGTCTGTTCCATTGGTCTATGGGTCTGTTCTCGTGCCAGTACCAAATTGTCTTGATTACGGTGGCTTTGTAGTAGAGTTTGAAGTCAGGGAGCACAATCCCCCCAGCTTTGTTCTTCCATCTCAGGATTGCTTTGGCTATTTGGGGTCTTTTGTAGTTCCATATGAATTTTAGAACTATTTTCTCTAGTTCGTTGAAGAATACTGTTGGTATTTTGATAGGGATTGCATTGAATCTGTAGACTGCTTTAGGCAGGCTGGCCATTTTGACAATATTAATTCATCCTGTCCATGAGCACCGAATGACATTTCTCCAGTTCTCAGACTTCAGATTTCTGGTCTACCAATCAGAGAGTAGGGGCGGGGGTTGTAGAATTTGCTCTCCAGAGTCCTTGCTGGCTCTAGTTTTCTATAACCTAACTTTCCAAGGAGGGCTCAAGGGTTTGTGTTACTGGGTTTTCTACTTGGGACCCAAATGATTCCCTGTGCAGCATGGGCTTGTGCTGTATTTGTATGAAGACAGAGACCAAGGGATAGCCTTTGCTTTTTTTTGCCTTCTGGGACTCTAGTTCTTCCAATATTTCTAGTGCCTTTCTCATTTGTAATCCTGGAAACCAAGGCAGTGTTTTAAAGTTATGCAGAATCTGCCTAACACAGTTATAATGCAGGTTTAGCATTGTGTACAATGTCTGGTATATAGTAAGTACTCAATGAAGCTTTGTTACTTTCATTATCATTATTAATACTCCCTTTCTAGTAAGACAGACCTGAGCTCAAATTCTGGTTTGTCACTTACTTGTGATGTGATTAGTAGTGTCACTTTCTTGATCTATAGGAACCTCAACTGGGTGATTATTCTGCAGGTGCATTAGTATTAAGTAAATTACTTCATATTACACTGCCTAGAATGGTAAAAAATGGAGTTATTGTCTTGATGGGTGATGATGATAATGATGTGAATTGTGACATAGGAGCTTAATAAATTAATTCTAAAGCCATTTTTAAGTGCCTACTATATTCTGGAAGCTATGAAAACATCTTGTTAATAACACTGACCCAGGCAATATTACTGTTACCCTCAGCAACAGTTATTGAGCACTTTCTCTGCTGTGGACATTTAGAGAACTCTACATCTGTATCATGTTGTTAAATCCATAACAACATGCCCAGGAGATACCTACTACTACTATGCACATTTTATATGAGGTTGCTATCCATATTTTATGAGTGAGGAGAGAAAACCTTAGAAAAATTGAAGAAATTGCAGAAAGTACCTCAGGATTTGATTCCAGATGAAGAAACTGAGGCATATAAAGCTAGTCAGTGGCAGAGCCCATATTTGAGTCCAGGCCTTCTGTTTCCCAAACCCATTATTTCTGTTATACCATAACCATTGAATGGAAATAACTACATGGAGGTCCACATGGACATAAACAGGGCATCGGAACATTGTTTTCACCCTTTAATAGACATATGATAAGGTACCACATAGACATGGCCATAAGGACGTTGATGGATTTAAAAATCCCATAATGATGATACTATTTTTGTTTGATTTGATTATTTTCAAGGACTGTAGTATTTATGTAGTCCAAGAGCTTTCAACTATGGTTTACCTTTTGAAATAAATTAGAGTGTGCTAGCAGCATTCATGAGCTACCTGCTGTTTAGAATGCAGTCTCGTTAGGGTGCTTCAGCCACCTGTCCTCTGCTGCCTCCCTGCCTTGCTTCATCCATGATACATATGCAAACACACATGTGCACACACAGTGTCACAGGGCGACATGGGGTGTTAGCATAGTCTGGGTACCCCCTCACACACAGGAGTGTGGCTCTCGCATGTGTGTCACGTAGAAAAATGTATGAGGAAACCACAGCAGTCATCCAACCTTCTCATTTTATCCCTGGATTGGAGACTGTAAGAGGAGACATACTGTTGGCATTCCTTTTGTAGTTTGGTCTACCTGTGGATAGTGGTCAGATGTAATGTTGGGATTTATTTTGTTTTGGGGGTGTTTTTCTTTCAAGTAATGATGAGTGAATCCAACTGAGGCTGGCTTTGTTGAACGTACTTGGGAAAACTCTGTAGATTGTACATTCCCTTGTATCAAAAACCCTACTACAAACATGGTCCTGGTTCTACACTGATTATGTGCACAGAAGGGGATATTAACCAAGTAGAATTCCCTCCCCTTTCCTTCCTGCTCAAGTTACCACTTAACATGTCATCATTAGCTCTCTGATAGGCAAGAAACAAGTTGAGATCCTTTGTCTTGTTTGTTCAGAAGCCTAGGGAGTGATGTCAAGTCAGCATATAGGGCTTCCCTGGTGGGGCATGAAGTGGTTAGACCTCTGGAGGCTGGGATCCAGATTCAGTTCAGATCAGTCCCTCCAGCTGTATCCAAACCCCCAGAATGATAGAGCTGCTCAGAATGTTCTTAAAAACCTGCCAGTTTGCAGTAATGGGCATACTTCAGCTCAGACTCTAAATGGCTAAATGAAGGTGTTGCAAAACTGCAAATTGGTCTCATGTCACTTAATAAAATGCCCAGAAAATCTTTGCTGCCTCCATCATGTCAGGCTTCTTTAATTCCAAATAGCAGATCACTGTCAGTCACGCAGTTCAACTATGAAAAGACACATTTGAGAGTCATTTGATCAGAGGCCTTCTGAGAAATTAATCCCTACAAAGAAGTAAGGTATAATTTTTCTGGCTGTGGTTGGAAAGATTTTTTTGTCCCTCAAATAAACAATCTTGATGGGTTATGGCGCCAGGGCAGTGTGAGAAGTGCAAGCACAGAAACTGCTGTGTTAATGACAGTGTTTTTGAGATTCAGATGAAACCTAGATCTTCAGCTTTCCCAGGGATAAAATGGTAGGGCCAAGAAGGTGTGGAGCATTGAAGAGTTAATCCACAGCCCATCACCTATGTTGTACAATTGAAATAACTGTATTAAACAAAGATGAATTTGCTCAATACAACTGTCAAAATACATGGCCAGTGAGCAATATATCAAAGAATTTTCAGTGCACAGAGCAAATTCTGAAAATGGTGTGAGGCAGAAAATGTGATCACACAGGAAATATTTGTTCAAAAATAATTTTGAAGAGGCCCAGAAAATGAAATGAAGAAAAAACTAGTAGTGGATTATTATGGAAAGAACACTATGCAAGGGCACTTGAATTCTAAATCCGATTTTGTAAATTACTTGTGTGTTCAAGTCCTCTCTCTTCTAGCCTCAGTTACCTATTATGTAAAGTGGCTGAACTTTCAATTCTAACATCCTGTGGCTCCGATAATGACATGATTAAAACTGCATATTGGCTAATAATATACATGTCCCTGAAACAAAGTGAAAAGACTTCTTTTAAAAACTTAAAGTCTAGGTCGTGATGTGCAGAGTGTTTACATGTTGGACACCCAGAAACTAAACAGGCAAATTCTCCACAGCCATAGTGAAGTGACCTGCACCCAGTGTTCATGGCTTAATTTTTATTTTATTGAAGGGAAGGAAATTCCCATGTCGTACAGTCAGCCATTTAAAAATGTACAGTGCCTTAGTAGATGGCATTTAGGGTATTCACCATGTTGTGCAACCATCACCTCTAGTTCCAAAATGTTTACATCACTCCAAATGGAAATCCCATACCCACTAAGAGTCACTCCCCACCCCCACCCCACCCCTCTGCAATGGTGTAAGTTTTAAAATGTACCTTCACAGTGATTTCAAAGGTGTATTGGGAATTTGGGAAGCTGCAGCAGGGGATGCAACAACTATACCTGCCTTTCTTTCCCTGATGGGGGAAATCTAGGGGGGCAGCAGGTAGGTGCCAGCCTGTGTTTCCTGGGAGGCCCAGGGCTCCCTGAAACCAGTGTATCATCAGCATCTGACACCAAGTTTTGGCAACTTTGATAGACTTAGAGACTTATGCTTAGGGACCCTATCTGTCACGTGGTTGAACAAATACAAATTCATTGTTAAAATAAAACGTGAGAAAAAACCCCAGAAAGTTCAGCTAAGTACAAAAGATAAAGTGAAAATCACCTAGATTACTATTATCCAGAGACTCACCATTGAGTTTAAAGTCTTTGAGAAATTTTCTGTGCACTTCAAAATACATATATACTATATGTTTGCAAAAGTGAAAGCATCGGGTTTGCACTTTTTTATTTTATTTCAAAGGTAAAGTGCATTTGTTAAAATTCATACATGATGGGTTTATGAAGTATAAAATAGAACATCTGTTTCCTTTTTTTTGTTCAGCAATATTGTCTGTTAATAAATATACTTCAAGAGTGCCATTTTAATTGCTACCTAGTAGTCTGTTATCTTTATGTATCACCAGGTCCTTGACTAGATGCCTTTTGGGGACATTTAGGCAGTTTCCCGTTGGCAGCTGTCATAATGATGCCACAGCCGTACCTAACTTTGTGCCCACAGGTACGATTAGGTCATTTGGACAACTGTGATTATGTGCTTTTTACTCATGATGACGATGGTGGGGCAGACGCAGTGTGATGAAAGTAAGGCTAAAGTGGAGTTGCTCACGTTGAAGCCAGCTGTTTGGTGGTCAAATTTTTCGGGGCTCCTCTTGTTTTACATCGCAGGCCCACCCATGTCCATTATTTCATTTAATACTACCAGTGGCTAATAGCTAATACTTCTTGTATACATATGTACTGGACACTGTGCTGTCTTATCTAAAGGTGACTTATTCAAACCTTATTTCTTATGTATTATTATTATTTGCGTTTGGTATTATTATTATTTGCCTGCTGCAGAGATGGTAAAGTCAGGAGGCTCAGAGAGAATATGTAAATTGCCCCAAGTCCCATAAGTGGTAGAGCCAAAATTTTACTTTGGTCTTTTGGCTTCTACAGCCAGTATTCTTTCCAGCCTACCACAAGGCCTCTTTGAATTACGAGATATTCTGAGGCTATATATGGGCAAGTGATTTAGACTTCACGTCAGTTAACTTGGAGTGATTGAAGAATAAGGAAATAGCACAGCGTTCATGGACTGTGTCCATTCCCCTCCCAGTCCAGGCCGGGTCCCGTGCAGATGGCTGCCTGGGGTTGGTTTAACCCTGAGGTCCAGAAGAACTTTGAGTGTGGTGACTAGAGCCGTGCCCGAGGCAGTCAGGTGTGCTTTATGGAAGTCTGAGAGGGACCAGGAGCAGAGATTGCGAGAGGTCTCAATTACATTAAGCGTCACTTTGAATTCGTTTCTGGGGCCAAATTCACAAATGAATTCATCATTAAGGAGCCAATAAAAAGTATTAAAGGACAAATTGGCTGAACTTCACTGGACTGTTTCATTCTGTGCTGAGGAACAAATGATACTCTGTGCTGTTCATTTCCTGGGAAAAAGAAGCTGCAAATGAGATGTACACATCAGTCGGGCCCAGGGAGAATGCCTTCCTGGGAAGAAAGGTGGAGGCTATGGGGAGGCAGCGAAGGGTCCACTCAGGGACCAAAAGAAGTTTGTCACTGAGTCTCTGCCTGCTTTAAGGACTTCTGCTAAAGCTACGAGCTGTGTCCTGCTTGGCCATGGTGCTTGGTGGCTCCATGGACCCAGATCATGGAGCGAAGCTGGTAACTGCAAAGATGAAAAGATTAGGGATTTACAGAGGTCAGAGTTTCGAGGGTCCTCAGAGGGTATCTAAGATACCAACTTCCTGCTTTGACTGGTGAAGACACCAAGGCCCAGGCAAGGAAAGGGATGTGTCCAAGGGGCCCAGACTGGTGACTTCCGGCATCTGAGTTTGGTTCACATCGTTATAGTAGGTAGACAGGGAGACCTGAGCAGGGAAGGGGAATGGGGACTTCACTAGTGTTTACATTTGGTTAGATGCTTGCTTATATTTGACAAATTCTGTGTGAGCTGTTCTGGAGAGATGTGGAGTGAGAGTCTAGATAACAGACTGGCCACAACTGGCTACGTCCAACATGGAGGAGAAATTGACCCAAATTTCACCCCAAAATCCATTAGCATAGTAACGATCACACCTCCCTGCTCTATGACAGTTCTGGCAGGGATGAAATACAGTCAGGATCCCTCCACCTGATGTGAGGGTGGAGCAAGCCCTAACTCCAGGAAGACTCCACTGGTCTCCTTTGAAACCTAATCTCCCTTCGTGAATATTCATCTCCCTTCATATAAAATAGGCTCCCTGTTGTCCTCCAGGAGACCACCTCTGGGTCTGTCCACACCCCAACTCCCTGGGCATGCGCTCTTTCCTTTTTCCAATGCTAAATCTCCAAATCAACTCAGTGCTCAACAGCAATTCTGCATCTGTTCTTGAATTCTTTCTCACGAGACCAAATACCCGTCTCCTTGGTGACAACATCAGCAATCTTCCTTTAAGTTCTGTTCACCACTGACATGTAGAATTCGAGTACATTTCCTCCTTCTCCTCTCTCCTCCCCTCACTCTGCTACCTTCTCCACTCCTCCTCCCCCTCCATTGCCCTGTCTCCTCCACCTGCTCCTCGCTCCTCTTACGTTTCCACCTTCTCCATTCTCGTCTTCTTCACCATCTCCCTCTGTGGGTATTGGCAACAGTATTTGGAAACCGAACATTTTACTCATAGACAGAAAATGCAAGCCAAAGACCCCTCCCCATTCAGGCTGGAGGGCTTCCTGCATTGTGCAGATGGTATATAAAAGCCATGTACTTCCTTCCTGTGATACCTTCTGTAGATGTTTAAGGGTTGGACTTTCCCTGGCACAGCCTCAGGCTCAGTGGCAAGGAAGGAAGGAAGTTAAGAAGCTTTCCTGTCATTGGATCTGGACCCTAAATAGACCTTAGCTTGGCAAGCATACTTCCCATATTCCCTGGTTGGCCCTGCTTGGTGAGTCGGACCTCACTCCCTGGCACTGTCTGGCCAGGACTGGTTTCTGTGCAGGCATTATCACACACGTGTGTGCCCAGGCTATGCCTCCCTGAAGAGCATGACTTCTTAATAGCCTAGCCTCCTGGGACATTAGATTACCATCCAAAAGATGAGAGGTGTGCATGGTGGCAGGGGGAGGAGAGGAAGAGAGCTATATGCATGCAAAAGGGAATCTCACACAATGAGAACTTAACGTTTCTTTCCTTGATATTTTCCATTCATTCCACAGATAGTGAGGGTCTAATAAGTACACTGGCACTGCTTTTCACTGCAGGAGACAGCATTGTCCTCAATGAGTTTATGTTCTAAAGGGGGGGGCAGACAGTAAACAAATAGACCCATGTTATATTATCAGGTAATTGCTGTAGCATCATAATGCTATGAAGAAAAACAAAGCAGGTGTATTACGTTCCTAGTATTGGTGCAGAACTGTCCTTAGGAGAAGGGATGCTTCATCTGCAGGTAACAGGGAGCAGGCAGAGTCTCTGTGTTGAGATGCTGGTGGTGGGTAGGTGTGATAGTGGGAGGATATGGAATTTCTCCTAGTTAATACTTTTTTCCCACTGAAATCAGAAGCTAGGTCATCAGCCTAGAGGGAGAAGGAAGAGAGGAGCGTTAGAGGTATGAGCGGAGAGGAGGTGGTATGAAATCAGCTCAAGCAAAGTAGACAAGTGGACGGGCCAGGATGGCTGGCAGACAGTGCTGAAGGCTTACACCTGAGGTTCGAAGTCAGTCACTTTAAAGGTGAACCGATAACATGGTTGTGTGTTTTCCCAGCTATGTTAAGCTGCTTGGGAGGAAGCATAGAATCATTACAGAGCTCTTTTTAACCCAAGTTGGGCTTTTGTCCAGGGTACATGATAGTGGGAGAGGGGAATTGAGGGTGAACACCCACCTCTTCTTTGTTTTGTCTCCACCAGCCTCCATAATGTTTCCTCTTCACCTTTTTGTGTCCTCTTTCATTTTCTAACTTGGCAGGTGACACTTCTACACAAGTATGAAATATGCCCTCTGCAGCTATAGAGCGATATGGAGGAGAGGGTGAAAGAGTGGGAAAGCTCCAGAAGAAGCTCATGTATGTGAGCAAGAGAATTGTACAATTCTCTGAGCTGGTAGAATATTTCATTTTAAGAAACTTCATAACAAGTGTTTTGGGGAAAAAAGTCACCATGATATTGCTTTTTGTTTTCTTTTGAGGTAGCAGTGTCTCCGTTTTGGTCAATGCAAAAGCCTTCTGGTCATCTGTTAACAATAAGAATAGCAACTGCCAACATTTCTTGAGTGCTTGCTGTGACAGACACTTGGCCAAGTCATTTAGTCCTTAGAACAGTCAGAGGAATTCTGTAATTTATCCAACGTGATACAGTTAACAAGCTGCAGAGCTAGGTTTTGAACCTGGAACTTTATGATGACATAGTCCACACACTTAACCACTCCTGCACTGTTCTTCACTGCCCAAGGCTCTGTATGTTAAGGTCGGTGCACTCAGGCATCTCTCCATCCATGAGAAATAGAACTCTCCCAATGCCCAGTCTGTGCTGAGTTAATGTGGTGGTTGCTGCATGGGAGAGGGCGTGGGTGGGGTTAAGCTCCCAATGCTTCATCCTTCTGTGCTCATTTAGGGATTCTAAAAGAGGTTAGAGGGTGGTGGCCTTTGTCCTGGGAAGCTCTTCTGGAGACTTGTGTTCAGGGCTCGGACTATATATTCTGATGACTAAGCCTGTTGGACTATGACTCTGCCTTCTTGATCTCTGAGACCTTGTTATATCTTTTGATTTTGCTAGTTCTGTGGATATTAGGCTTCCTTCTTTTTCTTCTCTGTGCAGACATCCTCCCTCCTCTCCCCCTCCCCCCATCTGAACTCTCACTCCACTCTGGTAGGTGAATCTGAGACCTTATCCTGGCTCCTACCTCACCAGGCTTGGCATGACAGATTGCCTTCTTATCATACTTAACACTGGCATGTAAAATAGAATATGCTTTGTGCTCACATACTGCTACCATCTCCTATATCCATCTAGATCTAAGAAGCCTATTTTGTCAACATAAAATCCATTGAAGCAACGCATGCTGGGAATCGGTCCTCCATATCAGAGCTGATCAGGATGAATCGGTGAATTCTGTAAATCGCATCTGTCTTAAACAGCAAATTAGCTATGCTTGACTTCAGCTACCACATTTTGCCTGCTGTGAGCTTGCTCTACCCTTCGATGAAATGTATTTTGTAACAGAGTGGAAGAAATGCACAAGATTGATTAGAGTTGGCACAGTTTGTGCCTACTTCTGCAGTTATTATTGTAGTAGCTGCTTTAGAAGACTCAAAAAAAAATTCTTTAGCCAATTTTGTTCCTCTGTAAAGTTTCATTCAAATTTTAGTGGATATATTTATGTGTAAATCGGATCAACTTGCAATGATACCTCCTTATTGTTAGTGTTTTGATGTTCTATTTGCCTGAGCAGATTGATTTGCCATTACAGGAAATGTTTGAACTGAAAAAACTCCTCTGAACTTTGTTCCACTAATCTTATCAAAGAAAATAGATGCAGAACATGTAGACAGAAACCTGCAAATTAAATTTACTTTTCCAATTCAAATGTATTTGATCTGCATTCGTTATGGAACTAGGGCAGAAGTTGCATCTTGATTCTGCCAATAACTTTGAGGCTTAGACTATTTTCAAAAGTCTTTAAAAATTCAATGGGGAAAAATCAGCAATGTTACTGGTAATAACTACTCTTTGGCATTAAGTTAGGATACCTTATAGATTATGTCATTGTCCTTACAGTCCCATGTATCAGGCTTGGTGAGCACCGTGCAATGGTGTTGTGTCTGGAAACAGCTGGGCCAGCCTTGCTACATGGTGACAGATTGTTCAGGACAAGCCAATAATGGCAGCAGTGTTAGAACAGTTGCAAAGATGATTTGCAAACATTTGAAGGTCCAGTTTCTTCTGCTTGACTCATAGGGATGGATTATTTCATACAGCCGTATTCTGATCTGAAGTGTGCTCATGGTCTGAGCTCTGCTTCATTTCTCACTCTCCCTCCCTCTTTCTCTCTCACTCATGTTTTTAATCATTCCCTAATTTTCTGACTCTTAGCTAGGCATATGAATCAGAACCACTGTGGAACCTAAGAAAAAAAAGAAATACATAGGCTTAAGCTATAGTGATGTTGTTCAAATAGCTCAAGTAGTTGGAAGGTAGTAGGAAAGAGGAGGTCACATAGTCTTTGGTCTGAATCCTGATTCCATCGCTTGCTAGACATGTGCCCTTGTGTGAATCATTTACCTTTCCCCAAGCCTCTTCACTCTCTTCATTTGTCAGATGGGTAAAATGTTAGCACAGCTTTCGTTTGCTGGTGGAGAGGGGTGAAAGAGAGAATACACAGTGGACAGTACATAGCTAAAAACATATGTACTGAATATTTTATTGCTGTTACTATTACTAGCTCTTAGGTGGTAATCAGGATTCTGCATTTTAAGAAGTTTACAAGTCATCTGGAGTTCTGTGTCCCCTGAGAATCACTACTCTTAAAAAGTTCCTAAAAGATGGCTTTTAATATGAAAACAGAAGCACTTGCCTCAAGTCTGTGCTCAGGGGCTGGTTCAGGTTCCATGCTTTGTTGCCACTTCATAAAAGTATTATGTATGTATTAATCTATGTATTGGGCATTTATGCTGTGCCTGGCCCTGTGCTAGGCACTGGGGACACAGGAGCCATGAAACATAGTTCCTACCCCATAAGAAATGAGGCACCTAGTACTGAGTCTGCTCTGTGATGGAATGGCGCAGTATTTACAAATACAGTGTGACAAAAATTCCCTGTGACATTCAGAGGTAGGTTTTATTTCTACTAAACCTAAGCTGCTCCATACATAATTGTTTTATAAGCTAATCAGTGATGTTCCATTGGTAATCTTTATTTTAATTATCTTTCAGTGGCTTTTTAAATGGAGGCACATTTTATTAAGGCTCAATTGGCATTTATTGAGTTTTACCATATGCCAGGCATTTCTACTGATACTCTCCCTTTCTGCTCTCATGACAATCTATGAAGTTACTCTCATGACAATTTATGAGAAACTGAGGGCTCTGAGAGGTTTAGTAATTTGCTTAAGGTCATATAGCTAATAAACAACAAAGGCAGGATTTTAATCCAGACCTGTGTGACTCCAAGTTACATTTGTGGCTACCCTGCCCCTATGCACGTAGGAGTTAAAGGTGGGAGCTAATTGCCAAGCAAAGTTGAAGGGCCACCATAACTGATAATTTTAAGGAAGGCTCCGTAGATGGATATGATAGATATATATAAATGCTCAGGAAATATTTGCTGTGTTAGGGGTAGAGATCTTTTTTAATGTCAAGGATAGACTGTGTGTTGTCTTAAGTTCTGTTGCCACTGAGACGATCAGTTTTTTTCCCACATCTGAGCTTGCTTATTGGAATTATTAATTGAATTAATCATTTGAGGCTATCAACTGTGTGATCTTCAATACTATTAGTTTACACATGCTTCAGCTCAACTGAGTCATCTCCATGACCTCTACTTGAGCTATATGTGTGAGATTATTCACAGAGTTTACGTACAGCTGAATTGAATATGAAAAACAAAACAACAGCAAAACACCATTTGGGTCCTGAATGTTCTATTAAATATTAAAGTTTGAGAGGTACCTCCTGCTGTTGAAATAAGGACCTCTAAGGGGTCCAGAGAGTGGGCACCTAGAGCCTACTAGAAGACAGCACCATCGAGGTAGAGGCAGTATGCTGGAATCGAAGTTGCGTCCTCAGGGCCAGTCAGTGTCACACTGTTCTGTCCTTTCGCAGCATAATGAATCCATCCCCGGAGCAGTTCAGGGCAGCAATATGGGGAAAACAGTCCTGTGGATACACAAAGCCCTCCTCTTCAAATCTGAACATTTTGGAGAGAACAGCCTTTCTCCTCTTCTCTGCCAACAAATAGACACACCTGTGCCGGGTGCTGCGCTCTCCATGGGCTGCAGTGCGAGATAGGCAGAAATACCTCCTCTGATGCTTCTGGGCAAATCTCAGAGGTGCAATCCATTATATGTGCCAAGAGATCTTGCCACCTTAAAGGCATGGAGTTCTCAGAGTTGCCAAAGGATCAGGGGAGGGCACTGAGAAAAACATGGGACTTTTTCTCCCCTCCATTCCCAGGTGAGAATGAGATTCCTCCAGCTTCAGTTCAGGGATTCTTTTTCACCTTTGCATTGTTCAGATTGGTGTGCGATCATAACTCATTAGAAACATTATGATACCACAGAATTGCAGTTTACTTTATTCATATTTCTACTTAATGTTCTTATATCACTGGCCAGAGAGGCGATGGAGAGAACACATCAGGCCAGTAAAAGAAAAACGATACCACCCACTAAGGTTGATTGCTTCAAAGCAAATTAATTTCTGTACAGGCTGAAGATTCTGTGGCTCGTCCCTTCCCTTTACTCTTTCTTTTTAAAGAAAAGAACATGAAGAACCCACACTGTTTCTGTGCATCCAAATGAGTGCAAATTACACTTCCATACTAGTGCATTTATTCCAGTGATTGCACTGATTGTATTTGACCATGTGATAATTAGGCTGTATTCAGATTACAAATTCCCATTGTACACCTTTTGGGTTTTCTAATCCAGAATGCACTAATGGCCTACACAGTGCTTCAGTGTTAGGTGACCATGGAAGCCATTCATATGATGTTCTTGCTAATGTGGGGCAGGCCTACTCCACACATGGAGGCTCCAAAAGGTCAGAGAAGGGCACCAGTATAATCATCGGGGAGCACTTTTTCTTATGGGTAATGTTGTCTTATTGCTATAGATTCAAACTATATAAATTAAGGTAATTGGAGAAGTACACACACATGTGCCATTTGCCATTGGTTTGGAATAGTTAATGTAATCTGTATACAGATATATACAGATTTAACATTAAATTATCCATTCCAAATGAATGGGAACATAGGCCAGAATAGAAAGATGATTTAGCCTGTGGCCAAACTGAGAGCCTTTTCTTTCTCCTCCCTTCTTTCTGATTTCAGTTCTTTCTTCCATTTAATTATTTGAGCACTTTAGCCAACTCTAAGCCAGGTGAGTATGGACTCAAACAGGTTGACTCTGAGGGATGGATAAGAGGAGTGTTATCATCTCGCAGAACTCTTATATGGGCATTTTGAAAGAGGATTACATGGAGACCGCCATCCTTAATGGGAAGGAATAATATCCTGATGGTGGAGTTTTAGGTATGAACAGGTAACTGCAGCTACTGCCTGTGACGAAGGCTGTCCCTAGACAAGGAGCAGCTGCCAATGAATGTCTAGGTGGAATTGCGAATAGCCCCCACTGAGCCACCGAGAGGGTGAGGCAGTGCCTGTTGGGAGGAGGCCACTGGCTGACAGGTAGAGGACAGAGGAACAGAGCAGTGCAGGAAGGCCAAGTGGGAAGGTAGAGTCTGGGGAGCAGGAGGGAGTAGGGAGAGGTTGAATCCCTGGTAAAAATAATCCTGGATCTATTCCCTACTCAAATGGCACTCGTAATCCTTTTGGAGCTTCCCCTCTAGTCAAGAAGAGAGGTGTTGATCAAATGATTCATGCATTCCCTAAATAGATATTAACCTTAAGATGTTACAAACATGGTAGGTGCTTTGAAGAAAAAGTACATGTTATGAGAGCCCTGACCTCTTCTGGGGCATCAGTGAACTTCACTGATAGACCTTCAGGACCCGAAATAGGGAAACTTGAGGTGAGGTATGAAAAATAGATGTGCAGAATGAAGAGTTGTTTGGGCAAGACTATGTAAAAGACATATGCCCTAAGAGAGAAGAGCAGGCCTGAGGAGAGAATGCAGTATGTTCTAAGGCATCATATGAGGGCCAGCATGTCTAGAGCATAGCAAACTGGAGGCGAGAGTGGTAAAAGCTGAGAGCGAGGAGATAGGAAGGGGGCAGAGTCTTCCAGGCCTACCTGTCCATGATACAATGTTTGAACGTGCTTTGTAAGAACGGGGAAGCTGCTGCTTGGTTTTATGGGACATAATGATAATATCTTAATTAGATGACTCAGGCTGTAGGGAGGTGGATGATGGATTAAAGCAGGAGCCACACCAGAGCCAGGGAGACTATTTAGGAGGCTGTTGCAGTAGACTGGATATGGCATTTGTGGTGGCTTAGACTATGATGGAAGTGGTGGAAGAGAAAAATGGGTGGACTGTGTGACCTCGGGCAAGCTTCTTCACCTCTCTGAGCCTAATTAGGCTTATTTTATTTCAGATTTGGTCTATCATATCTAGTGACTTAAGGGCAGGTTTTGCTGCTTACATCATCTGCTATTTATAATGTCCCTTTAGATGTCAACTATTCAGCAAAAACATTCTGTCCACACTTGATCTATGAGGGAAAGACAGAGCTTGTTTGGAAGTCTTTAGAATTGAATTCATTGCAATTCAGTGAGGGAGGTCAACTGGATGAGTTGTACATTTTTGTGATAAAAATTGGCTTGAAATGGATAAAAGAATATTTGAAATAAAGCCACACCTGTTATTCCTCTCATGCGAAACTGTCCAACAGATACTTTACAGCCAGAAGATCCAACCAAGGTCTCCCTGACATTCAGCAGTAATTAAATACAACTACACTTATTTCGGAAACTGATAACAGTAAAGAGAAATTTAGTGCCAGCTCTCTGAAAAGAGTTTGTTCCTAGAGTTACAAACACTTTCAAACAAAATTGAAAAGAAAGTTCCTTTCAGGGTTCTAGTATCTTCCCTCAGACCTTTGAAACATGGCAAACATTTCTTGCCAGCTCATAATACTAAGCTCTGTAATAATTTTGCACAATGTCCAATAGAGAGCAAATGGCTCTGTGAGTGAAGATTTTGGTTCTAGGTATGCAAACAAATTTCTGGTGGGGGTAGGAAAGCACTGAACTTAGATGCTTAAGCTTTTCAAATGGTTCTGTTCCATTTGGTTGATATTTTGTTGTGCAGGTTCTCTGGGCAATGCCTTGTGCTAGATATCTTCAGGGAAGGCAATTATGGGGATCTAGCCAGCAAACAAATATTGTTTAGTATATAGAAGATTTGAATAACGAAATGATAAAACTTGATCCAAAGGACACATACAGATTAAAGAACAAAACAACTGAAGAATAAAAATCATATTCTAACATATATGAAGATTGGCCTGGTATTAATCTTTCAAGGAGATCTCTAATACCAAAAAGCCAGTATCATATAGACTAGGTTATGGACAAAAATGCAATACCATGTAATATCTACAACATAAACTGGTTTAAAGGAGATAAAAACCCTACTGTCATTGCAGTAGGTACAGAAATCATTTGGGAAAGTTCAACAAACATGTATGATTATTAACAAACACACAAAAAAAACCCACTAAACAAACTAGAAGTAGATCCTTCACCTGATGAAGGCTGTCTGTCAAAACTCTACAACAAACGTCATGCCTCATGGTGAAATATTAGATGCCCATATGTACCTTTCAAGTCAGGAACAAAAGTGACAAGAAAACCTCTCATCACTATTTTTATTCATATTATAAATGAGACCCTAACCAGCTCACTGGAAAAAGAAAATTATAAGGATTGAAAATGTACTGTTATTTTCAAAGATGGTGTGATTGTCTGCACAGATAATATAAGTGAACATGTAGACACCCTAATAGAACCAATACAGAGGTCAACAAATTTTCTTGGCAAAGGATCAATATATAAAAATCAAGAGTGCTCTGTTAGAAACAAGGAGAAAATGTCATAAAAGAAAAATTCTGAGAACTAGTGTGGCAGTCAACATTGCACACTGGTATCTCTTCTCCAACCTCTCACTTTCTTTCAGGCCTTAAGTGGGTTTTACAAGATCTGTCTACCTCCTCCCACTAGGCTTGGCCCATGAAGTTTGTTCTTCCTTTCTTCCAGGCCTTCTACAGAGACATTAAACAATTTAAAACAAGGAATAAATGAAAAAGAAATGGGATTATTGCGAAGAACTTAGAGAATATCCCTTTGCAATGATCCCTCTTCCAAGATTATAGTTACTTTTAGCTACTGCTATGGAAATTTAAAAGCAAAGTGATATCTGGTACCAGTTATTCAAAATTCAATTTACTCCTGTCTCGCTAAAGGAAAGGAGTCAACACACCATTAGAGAATGTGTTTCCTCACTTGAGGGTATTCAAGCAAGGAGTTCATCAAAATTTCTTTCCTTTTAAACAAACCCCATTGACTTTATTTTATTTATTTATTTTTTAATTTTTTGTTAAGGTATTATTGATATACACTCTTATGAAGGATTCACATGAAAAAACAATGTGCTTACTACATTTACCCATTTATCAAGTCCCCCCATACCCCAATGCAGTCACTGTTCATCAGTGTAGTAAGATGCCACAGATTCACTAGTTGTCTTCTCTGTGCTACACTGTTTTCCCTGTGATTTCTCACACCATGTGTACTAAACATAATACCCCTCAATCCCCTTCTCCCTCCCACCTCACTCGCCCTCCCACAACCCTCCCCTTTGGTAACCGCTAGTCCCTTCTTGGAGTCTGTGAGTCTGCTGCTGTTTTGTTCCTTCAGTTTTGCTTCATTGTTATACTCCACAAATGAGGGAAATCATTTGGCATTTGTCTTTCTTTGCCTGGCTTATTTCACTGAGCATACTATCCTCCAGCTCCATCCATATTGTTGCAAATGGTAGGATTTGTTTCTTTCTTATGGTTAAATAGTATTCCACTGTGTATATGTGCCACCTCTTCTTTATCCATTCATCTACTGATGGACACTTAGCTTGTTCCATATCTTGGCTGTTGTAAATAGTGCTGCAATAAACATAGGGGTGCATATGTCTTTTTAAATCTGGGAACTTGTATTCTTTGGGTAGATTCCAAACAGTGGGATTCCCAGGTCAAATGATATTTCTCATTTTAGTTTTTTGAGGAACCTCTATATTGCTTTCCACAATGGTTGAACTAGCTTACATTCCCACCATCAGTGTAGGAGGGTTCCCCTTTCTCCGCATCCTCGCCAACATTTGTTGTTCTTAGTCTTTTTGATGTTGGCCATCCTAACTGGTGTGAGGTGATATCTCATTGTGGTTTTAATTTGCATTTCCCTGATGATTAGTGATGTGGAGCATCTTTTCATGTGTCTGTTGGCCATCTGAATTTCTTCTTTGGAGAACTGTCTCTTCATATCCTCCAACCATTTTTTAATCAGGTTATTTGCTTTTTGGGTATTGAGGCATGTGAGTTCTTTATATATTTTGGATGTTAACCCCTTGTCAGATATGTCATTTACAAATATATTCTCCCATACTATAGGATGCCTTTTTGTTCTGTTGATGGTGTCCTTTGCTGTACAGAAACTTTTTAGTTCGATGTAGTCCCATGAGTTCATTTTTGCTTTTGTTTCCCTTGCTCGAGGAGATGCATTGAGGAAGAAGTCGCTCATGCTTATATTCAGGAGATTTTTGCCTATGTTGTCTTCTAAGAGTTTTATGGTTTCATGACTTACATTCAGGTCTTTGATCCATTTTGAATTTACTTTTGTGTATGGGGTTAAACAATAATCCAGTTTCATTCTCTTGCGTGTAGCTGTCCAGTTTTGCCAACACCAGCTGTTGAAGAGGCTGTCATTTCCCCATTGTATATCCAAGGCTCCTTTATCATATATTAATTGTCCATGTATGGTTAGGTTTATTTCAGGGCTCTCTAGTCTGTTCCATTGGTCTATGGGTCTGTTCTTGTGCCAGTACCAAATTGTCTTGAGTACTGCGGCTTTGTAATAGAGCTTGAAGTTGGGGAGCATAATCCCCCCAGCTTTATTCTTCCTTCTCAGGATTGCTTTGGCTATTCGGGGTCTTTTGTGTTTCCACATGAATTTTAGAACTATTTTCTCTAGTTTGCTAAAGAATGCTGTTGGTATTTTGATAGGAATTGCATTGAATCTGTAGATTGCTTTAGGCAGGATGGCCATTTTGACAATATTGATTCTTCCTATCCATGAGCACGGGATGTGTTTCCATTTATTGGTATCTTCTTTAATTTCTCTCATGAGTGTCTTGTAGTTTTCAGAGTATAGGTCTTTCACTTCCTTGGTTAGGTTTATTCCTAGGTATTTTATTCTTTTTGGTGCAATTGTAAATGGAATTGTTTTCCTGATTTCTCTTTCTGCTAGTTCATTGTTAGTGTATAGGAATGCCACAGATTTCTGCATGTTAATTTTGTATCCCGCCACTTTGCTGAATTCACATATTAGATCTAGTAGTTTTGGAGAGGAGTCTTTAGGGGTTTTTTTATGTACATTATTATGTCATCTGCAAACAGGGACAGTTTAACTTTTTCCTTGCCAATCTGGATGCCTTTTATTTTTTTGGTTTGTCTGATTGCTGTGGCTAGGACCTCCAGTACTATGTTGAATAGAAGTGGGGAGAGTGGGCATCCTTGTTTTGTTCCCTATCTTAAAGGAAAAGCTTTCAGCTTCTCACTGTTAAGTATAATGTTGGCTGTGGGTTTGTCATATATGGCCTTTATTATGTTAAGGTACTTTCCCTTTATACCCATTTTATTGAGAGTTTTTATCATGAATGGATGCTGAATTTTGTCGAATGCTTTTTCAGCATCTATGGAGATGATCATGTGTTTTTTTTCCTTTTTGTTGATGTGGTGGATGATGTTGATGGATTTTCGAATGTTGTACCACCCTTGCATCCCTGGAATAAATCCTACTTGATCATGATGGATGATCTTTTTGATGTATTTTTGAATTCGGTTTGCTAATATTTTGTTGAGTATTTTTGCGTCTATGTTTATCAGGGATATTGGCCTGTAATTTTCTTTCTTGTGGTGTCTTTGCCTGGTTGTGGTATTAGAGTGATGCTGGCGTCATAGAATGAGTTTGGAAGTATTCCCTCTTCTTCTACTCTTTGGAAAACTTTAAGGAGGATGGGTTATTTTGTTTTCACTAAATGTTTGATAAAATTCAGGGTTGAAGCCATCCGGTCCAGGCATTTTGTTCTTAGGTAGGTTTTTGATTATCAGTTCAATTTTGTTGCTGGTAATTGGTCTGGTTAGATTTTCTGTTTCTTTCTGGGTCAGCCTTTGAAGGTTGTATTTTTCTAGAAAGTTGTCCATGTCCTTCACGTTATCCAATTTGTTAACCTATAATTTTTCATAGTATTCTCTAATAATTCTTGTATTTCTGTGATGTCTGTATTGTTTTTCCCTTTCTCATTTGTGATTCTGTTTATGTGTGTAGACTCTCTTTTTTTCTTGATAAGTCTGGCTATGGGTTTATCTATTTTGCTTATTTTCTCGAAGAACCAGCTCTTGCTTTCATTGATTCTTTCTATTATTTTATTCTTCTCGATTTTATATATTTCTGCTCTAATCTTTAGTATGTCTTCCTACTGACTTTGGGCCTCATTTGTTCTTCTTTTTCTTGTTTAATTAATTGTGAGTCTAGACTGTTCATATGGCATAGTTCTTCTTTCCTGAGGTAGGCCTGTATTGCAATATACTTTCCTCTTAGCATGGCCTTTGCTGCGTCCCCCAGATTTTGCAGTGTTGAATTATTGTTGTCATTTGTCTCCATATATTACTTGATCTCTTTTTTTATTTGGTCATTGATCCATTGGATATTTAGGAGCATGTTATTGAGCCTCCATGTTTTTGTGGGATTTTTCATTTTCTTTACATAATTTATTTCTAGTTTCGTTCCTTTGTGGTCTGAGAAACTGGTTGGTACAACAACAGTCTTTTTGAATTTACCAAAGCTCTTTTTGTGGCTTAGTATATGATCTATTCTTGAAAATGTTCCATGTGCACTTGAGAAGAATGTATATTCTGCTGCTTTTGGGTGTAGAGTTCTGTAGATGTCTGTTAGGTCCATCTGTTCTAATGTGTTGTTCAGTGCCTCTGTCTCCTTACTTATTTTCTGTCTGGTTGATCTGTCCTTTGTAGTAAGTGGAGTATTGAAGTCTCCTAGAATGAATGTATTGCATTCTATTTCCCCTTTTAATTCTGTTAGTATTTGTTTCACATATGTAGGTGCTCCTATTTTGGGTACATAGATATTTATAATGGTTATATCTTCTTGTTGGATTGACCCTTTTATCATTATGTAATGTCCTTCTTTGTCTCTTGTGACTTTCTTTGATTTGAAGTCTATTTTGTCTGATATAAGTACTGCAACTCCTGCTTTTTTCTCACTATTAGTTGCATGAAATATCTTTTTCCATTCATTCACTTTCAGTCTGTCTATGTCTTTGGGTTTGAATTGAGTCTCTTGTAGGTAGCACATAGATGGGTCTTGTTTTTTTATCCATTCAGTGACTCTATGTCTTTTCATTGGTGCATTTCGACCATTTACATTTAGGGTGATTATCAATAGGTATGTAGTTATTGGCATTACAGGCTTTAGATTCATGGTTACCAAAGGTTCAAGGTTAACTTTCTTACTATCTAAGAGTCTAACTTAACTCACTTAGTATGCTATTACAAACAGAATCTAAAGGTTCTTTTTTTCTCCTCCTTTTTTCTTGTTCCTACATTCTTTATATATTAAGTATCATATTCGGTACTCCTTCTCTATCCCTTGATTGACTTTGGTAGGTAGTTGATTTAATTTTTCATCTGCTTAGTAATTAACTGTTTACTTTCTTTACTGTGGTTTCATTACATCTGGTGACAGCTATTAAACCTTAGGAACACTTCCATTTATAGCAGTCCCTCCAAAATACGCTGTGTAGACGGTTTGTGGGAGGTAAATTCTCTCATCTTTTGCTTATCTGGAAATTGTTTAATTCCTCCTTGAAATTTAAATGATTACTTTGCTGGATAAATTATTCTTGGTTCGAGGCCCTTCTGCTTCATTGCATTAAATACATCATGGCACTCCATTCTGGCCAGTATGGTTTCTGCTGAGAAGTCTGATGATAGCCTGATGGGCCTTCCTTTGTAAGTGATCTTATTTCTCTTTCTGGTGCTTTAAATAGTGTTTCCTTATCCTTGATTTTTGCCTTTTTAATTACTATATGTTTTCGTGTTTTCTTCCTTGGGTTCCTTGTGTTGGGAGATCTGTGCATCTCCATGGCCTGAGAAACTATCTCCTTCCCCAGATTGGGAAAGTTTTCAGCAATTACCTCCTCAAAGACACTTTCTATCCCTTTTTCTCTCTTCTTCTTCTTCTGGTACCCCTATAATGCGAATATTGTTCTGATTGTATTGGTGATACAGTCCTCTCAACATTCTTTCATTCTTAGAGATCCTTTTTTGTCTCTGTGCCTCAGCTTCTTTGTATTCCTCTTCTCCAATTTCTGTTTCATTTATTGTCTCCTCCACTATATCTAATCTGCTTTTAAAACCTTCCATTATATGTTTCATTTCTGATACTGTGTTCTGTAGTGATTGGATCTCCAACTGTAATTCATTCCTGAATTATTGAATATTTTTATGTACCTTCATGAGCATGTTAATGATTTTTATTTTGAAATCTCTTTCAGGAAGATTCATGAGGTTGAGTTCATTTGAATCTTTCTCTGGTGTATTCATAATTTTGCTTTGAACCAGGTTCCTGTGATGTTTCATATTTGTACGTGGTGCCCTCTAGTGCCCAGGAGCTCTACTCTCTGGACCTGCTCAGCCCCTTGAGCAATGTTGGGGTTTGCAGGGGAGTGATGTTTATGCCTAGGGGGAGGAAGGAGCTATTTTCTGCTTCCTGGCTGCTATGCCTGTCTCCACTGCCAGAATCAGTGATCCGAGCACACAGGTATAAGCCTGTATGCTTTGCGTTTATAGCTGCTATAGGCAGGATTTCCCTTTGGCTGGCCTAATGCCAGGGTAGGGTTTTCCGGTTTGTGAGCCAAGTGGGGCTGGCCAGAAGGAAGGCACAGCAGGCTGCATATCATGGTGGGGGGCCTTGGAGCTGTGTAGCCAGCCAGGGGGCTAGAGCACCTGATGATCATGAACATTCCCAACCTGCTGGGCAGAGTGCATCCAGACAATTTTGTCAACCTGTCCTTTCTCTTGAGCATTAAAGTCTGTGCAATCCTTGCCCCTTTAGCAGCCCTGTCGCTGTTCAGAAGTCTCTCAGACTGCCTGCCTTTCTTTTGTCCCAGAGCAGCTGGATATGGATCCCTGCTTTCCACAAGTGGCTGGAATCTCTGTCTCTTCAGGTATTCTGCCTGTCTTAGCTTTCCAATATCCCTAATCATGAGAGCACCATGAAATGTAGGTTTGTGCTCCCACAGCAGATCTCCGAGCTAGGTGTTCAGCAGTCCTGGGCCTCCACTCCCTCCCTGCTCCTTTTCTCTTCCTCTCGCCAGTGAGCTGGGGTCAGGGAAGGGCTGTGGTAGTGCAGACCATGGCTTTGGTACATTACCCTCTTCTGTGAGTTTTATTATTTTCTCCAGGTGTATGCAGTCTGGTGCAGCCCTCTTCCCTGTTGGTCTTTCAGGATTAGTTGTATTAATTATATTTTCATAATATATGCAGTTTTAGGACAAAGCCTCTGTCTCACGTCTCACACAGCCATCTTTAATCCCAAGTTCACCCCATTGACTTTCAAAAGCTCTTTTGAAGTAATGAACTTTTAGAGCAGTTTATTTAGGTTTATAGAAAATGTAGATGGAATCAACCAAACTATCCATCAATAGATGGATGGATAAAGAAGATGTACATATATACCATGGAATATCTCTCAGCCATAGAAAAGAGAAAGAAATCCTACCACTTGTGATAACATGGATGGACCTAGAGGATCTGAATAGATAGTTCTCCAAAGAAGGTATCCAAAGTGTTTAATATCATTATCTATCAGGGAAATGCAAATTAACTGCATTTGAGATACCACTTCACACCTACTAGGATGACTGTCATTAAAAACACAGATTATAACAAATGTTGGGGAGAATGTAGAGAAATTGGTACCCTCATATACTGCTGGTGGGAATGTAAAATGGTGCCATCAATTTGGAAAACAGTTTGGCAATTACTCAAACAGCTAAACATAGAGTTACCATATGACCCATCAATTCCACTCCCAGATACATATCAAGAGAAGTGAAAACATATGTCCACCCAAAAACTTGTACACAAATGTTCATAGCAGCATTATTCATAATAGCCAAAAGAGTGGAAACAACCTAAAAGTCCATCAACTAATGAAATGGATAAATAAAATATGGTATATCCATACAAGGGAATACTACTCAGGAATAAAAAGAATATTCTGACACATGCTGTAGCATTGATGCACTTTGAAAACATTATGCCAAGTGAAAGAAACTAGTTAAAAAAAACATATATGACTTTGTTTATGTGAAATGTGCTAAATAGGTCAATCCATAGAGACAAAAAGTAAATTAGTAGTTGCCTATGTTTGGGGGATTTGGGCAGAAATGGGGAATGATTACTAATGATTATGAGGTTTCTTTTTTGGGGGTGGTGAAAATATTCTGAAATTGATTATGGTGATGGATGCACTACTCTGTGAATACACTAAAAGCAGTCACACTGTGAAGTGAATTTCAGTCATTGAACTGATGGTTAAATTAGTGAATTGTATAGTACGTGAATTATGTCTCAATAAAGCTATTATTTGTAAAAATTAAAAAGAAATAAAAGCTATTTTGGAAAAGTTCAAGGAAAAGGAGTAAAACAAAAGGAAAGAGAACGCAAAAAGAAAATACAAATACTTCAAGACTTTCACAAATAATAAACTATTTAAAGACAAAAGCCTTGGGGTCCTGTGATTAGGTTCATAGAATGGCAGGAAACCATTCCTCTGAAAAAAAAATGTTAACCTTTGAACAAATTAGTTTTAAGAGGATTTTAAAATTGTATTGAAAAACTGAAGTGTGATACCAAGGAATCTTTGAAACTTATGAATGTTAGCAAATACTTAGTGACAGAAGATCTTGATGATTATAGTTATATAGTTATGAATATCTGGATGGCTATGGATCCATTGCACTTATTGTAGAATCCGTTACAGAGGATACACATTCTTTTTAATATGCTGATGAATGTGATATCTAGTTGACAGAAGATAGTTATTTCATAATAAGTACTGAATTGCTAAAGTGTATGTATGTATATTTCAAACAGAAAAATGGCAAAGAAGCTACTTTGTCTACAAGGAAGAGATTTTCAAAGATGAAAAAATTAAAGCTTAAAATAAGGACAGAATGACTAGAAATGGAAAACAGAAAACAATATAAAGGCAGAACAAGGAAAAAAAGTAACAAAAAGAAAAATTTTATATATTTAAAAAGCCCCAGCTGAAGTGTGTTTGCATGTGTATGCAAATATGTGTGTGTGCACATAACATGTCCTCTAATCCTTTTTAGGGAGAAAAAAACATGACTTTGAACAAGGATATACATTAAATGAAAATAAAGGACCAACCCATATTTTAAAGAATAAGAAGAAAAATGTTTCATTTAGAGGAAATACTGCAGTTGTTGAGTCCTATGTAGGAAAAATAGAAGTGTTCACAGGAAAAAATTTTATTTTTGAAATACAGAAATAATGTCACACTAACTAAAAAGCAACTTGTGAACATAATAGGAATTGCCCTACTTCCATTAGTGAAAGTACAAAACGCAACTCTAATTTGGTCAGCTCAGGATGTCAGCTACTTTCAAGCACATAGCTCTATTTCCTTATTTACTTATGTAATTTAGGAACATATACTAGAATTAGAGTTTATTTGCAAGATCAGTTTCTAAATTGGAAAGGAAAATAATCCCATTCATTATAGCAGCAAAACCCATCATAAATCTAGAGATATACCTAAGAAAATACAAGTCTTTTAAGGAATTATTGTATAATTTTATTGACAAACATAAGCAATGAGCTTAATATAAAGAGAAGATACACATCATTTTAATTACCTGGAAGGCTCAATATCACAAAGAAGTGAACTCTCTACAAATTAACTTGTAGTTCAGCATAATTCTAATCAAACCCCACATATTTTTTTTTTCATAGAACTTGACAAACTTATCCTAAATTTGTATAGAAAGAGATAGGACAAAGATTAGCTAAGATTCTCTTGGGGAACAAAAATGAATGAAGAGACTAGCTGAATGAGATACTAAGAATTTATTTTTAAACCATATTAATAGAAAGTGTAATATTGGTACAGGGATAGGCAAATGTACGAATAGAACAAAATTGAAATGCCAGAAATAAGCTCACACATGTATGAAAATTTGCTTTATGACAGAGAAGACATTACAAATCAACAGAGAAAGGATGAATCACTCAACAAATAGTCCTGGGACAATTGGCTATTTAGATGGAAGAAAGTAAAGTTCCCTTCCCAATACTATACAGAAATGTAAATTCAAGATGGATTAAGGATCTAAATGTTAAAAGCAAAAATTGTTTGTTTCTGAAAGTTTTGAAGAATATCTTAACGATCTCAAGGTAGGGAGGGATTTCTTTGAACCATGAAATGGAAGCCATAAAAGAAGAGGTTGGTACATCTGACTTCATTAAAAATAAAAACTCTAATTGATGAAAGAGTCCACCAAGAAAGTTTGAAATAATGAGCCATAGGCCAGTATAAGGTATGTTTAGCTCATATAGATAAGGCAGAATTAATGTCCAGAAACTAAGAAGTATTCTAAAAGTCATTATGAAAAAGACAAACAATTCATTATAAACAAAGGATATGACCAGGCTATTTACAGAGGAAAACCTGATTCACATATAAATGTATGACACAAAGGTACTCAGCCTCACCAGTAATGAGGGAAATATAAATTAAATTCAAAATAGGACAATATTTCACAACCATCAAATTGGCAAACAGAAAAGAGCATGGTAATGCCAAGTGGGCGTAACAAGAGAGGTTGTGGGAACTTGGAGTTCTGGTGGGAGGATAAATTTGTACACCTGTTTTGGAGAACATTGTGGCAATATCTAGCAAAGTCTAAGATAGGCATACTTAATTACGGTCCTGAAGTCGCTTTTCTAGATATCTACCACAGAGAAATCCTTGCATGTGTTAATAAGACATAAACAAGAATGTTTATTTATTGCCTGTCTTGCCTATGGGTTTCAGCCCCAGGCAACTTCACTATGGATTCAGTAAGACCGAGGTATGACAGTGGAACGTTCTTGGGGTGAAAGGGTTATACCCAACTTTATTTCCAGGTGGCAGGTCAGTCACTAAAATCCCATTCACTCAGAGCGAGTCTGTATGCAGCAAGCCGGTCTCTGCCTCCGGGTCCCTCTGTCTGCACAGCCATCTCGCACAGCCGTCCTCTGGGCCTCTCTGCACAGTCATCCTGCACAGCCATCCTCTGGGCCTCTCTGCGCAGTCGTCCCACACAGCCATCCTCTGGGCCTCTGTCCTTGGCATTGCCACCACTCCAGCCTCTGCTCTGCTCTCCTGCAGCCTTGCAGCCCTGCCACCCTGTCACGCGCAGAGCAATGGGTGGAGCTGTTTATATAGAGTTAACAGCCATGTATTGCCCACAGGTGTGCAGTGAGTTAATCAACCAGGGCCAGGTGAGAATCCTGGCCACATGAACTCTCATTTTATCCACATTGCCATATAAAAGATAAATGTCCAACAATATGGGAATGGATTAATATTAAAAATAGCAACATATTTCAAGAATGGAAGGCTAGATGATAGCTTGAATGAACTCCATCCATATGCATCAATAAAGATGAAGCTGGAAAATAGTGTTGGGCATACAAAGCAATTTGAGAAAAGTTGGTACAGCATATTTGTGTAGAAGAGCAGGCAAAGACAGAGTTGGCCATGACTAGGGGGTCTCTTGGGACCTTTGTGTTGTGGGCCACACATACTCCGTGTGGTTCTCTGAGGAGACAGTTGGCAAAACTTAGTCTTATCTCCTGGGGTCTGAAAAACCTGAAGCAGTGAAGCAGGGAGACCTTCCTGGACATTTTTACATAGAGAACATTCTCTTTTTACCCTGATGAAGAGTCTGGTGTAACACCATCTATTGTTGTGACAGTGACTTGGGCACACTGTGCAGCTCTCTGCTAGGGAGGGTTGAGGGGTCAAATGATTCAGAATTCTTCATGAAAAGGCTGAGTTTACAAGCTGTAACAAGGGACTTTAAGTTGTAGGTCTTTTCCTCTTCATGCATCAGCGAAAACCTTTGAAAGAAAAGCACCCGGTAGTAGTTAACTTTTGGTTGGATTTTGTTAAAGATTAGGAAGTCATTTCTCAACAATTCAGAATCTTCAGGATTTTGGCCATATTAATAATGAAAGTGATGTTCAAAGTTTTTCTCTTCTCTCATATCCTCCTCCCCTCTCTTTTTTCAATCTCAGAGCATGAAAGATGTAGGCAGTTCTGAGGAGTAACTTTTTGGTTGTGGAATCCCCTTGAACTCGGTGTAACTTTCAAAGAAGAGGAGGCTAACACAGATCAAATCAGGGCCTCATATCAGGTGGCTGCTCAGGCTCCTGTGAGGTGGTAGGGTTCATGGGTCCTTGTGTTTGATCTGAAATCCTCTCTGCATATATGAAAGAGCATGGCTGAATTATGTATTCATTTGGAACTTTCTCTGTTCATTCTTGGAGGGTGCAATTATTATATACCTTTGTTGATATGTAGCTTTGTGCTAATCATAGAAACCATTGTGATATAACACTGTTGACTTATGAACTTTCCCCTCATTTCTGTGGACTTCTCACAGCATTACTGTGGGAATCAGCATAGGGACATTGTTTTAATATCATTGAATAAATGGTCAAATCAGCAAGTAATATAGAAAACTGGACCCAGTCCACTTAGAAAAGACATTTTAGTCATTTATATGACTAGATTTATGGCTATAAAGTTTCAAAAGTCTATACAAGCCTCAAATATTTTTTTAATCTTAGATGCAGTTTTAGCACTCTCAATCACCTGGTGATGTTCTTCGGTAAATGCCATGAGGGCATGGACTTTGTCTGATGTGGCCAGGCATAGCACAGTGCCAGGTGCACGGTAGGGCCTCAGTATTTGCTAAATGAAGGAGTGGATGGACAGACGGATGGGTGGATGAATGGATGGATGTATGAAAGGAAGAAAGGTGAGAGGCTGGGAGAAATCTGCTTTGAAAAGGGCTTCCATGAAGAAGGTATTCAGTTTGCAGGAACTTGCCTTCTTTATTTAAAATGTCTGTCCTCTTACTTAGGATTCCACAGTGACAGCCGCAGGATACTTGCTATTTATGATATTGAAAATGTTTGAAGCCTGTTCCAGGGAGTAAAGAAGAAAACCACATCAAAGCTACACTGCTGCTTTTCTGGTTTTGGGTTCAAACCTAGCATTCAAGATGATGCGGGTATTTGATTGTACAGAGCTAACATTCCTCTGGAAGATAGAAACAGTCGGATTATAAATAGCCTCTTTAGATTTTTTTTAGTTAACGTCTTTAGGAGAATGGCATTCATACAGAAAAGTGCACAAATCCTAACCTTATTAAATGTTTGCAAATGGAACAAACCAATATAAGTAGCACCAAGATCAAGAAAGATAACTTTACCAGCACACAGGGGCCCTTCTCCTGCCTTCATCCAGAACCTATTTCTCACTACAAAGGCAACAACTGTAACTGCAAGCCCCAGTAGACAGTATTTTCCTACTCTGGACATTTCTTAGAAATGGGATCATATAATATGTAATTTTGTGCCTGGCCTCTTTCATTTAGGGTATTCTCAAGGTTCATGCACATTGCAGCATGTGTCAGTACTCATTCATTTTATTGCTGAATAATATTACATTGCATGGATATACTGATGGAGATTTGGGTTGTTTCTATTCTTTGGGTATTGTGAACAATATTGCTGTGCACGTTTATGTACAAGTTTTTTGTGTGGACACCAGTTCAATTCTCTTGGTTTGTACTGGAAGTGGATTTGCTGTACCATATGGTAACTCTGTGTTTAACTTCTTGATCAATTGCCAAACTGCTTTCCACCATTTTACATTTCTATAAGTAGCCTATAAGAGTTCTAGGTGCTCCACATCTTTGTCAACACTTGATGTGGTCAGTGTTTTTAATATTAGCTATTTTGGTGGGAAATGTCTTTTTTATTCTATAGGTTTTTATGTCTTATGATACTCAGAAAATAACTCCAAAGCTAACTCTATAAATTAAATAATATTAAGTCATTTTATATCCAGGGCCTACATTGAAGCAAACAATAATTCCCTGTCTTTTCTAAAATATGTGGATAAACTGTTGAAGATTTAGCTTAGATGCCTCTTCTACTGGAAAGCCGGTTACTCAGTCTGCATGTGGTGGCCTCCCCTTTGAAGGCCTGTTTCCTTGATGTCTTTCCACACAGGCCTAACACAAAGTAGGTGCTCAAATTCCCCTTTGCTGAGTGACCATAGTTTACTACCAGATTCTTATTCTGTGCCACATTATCTCAAATGATCTTTGTACCTAAATTGTTGAGAGAGCATGAGAGGTCATCTACCCAATCCTATCATTTTATTGATGAGAAAGTTAAAACTCCTGAAGGAAAATAGGCATAGCCAGATAACCTGGGTCTGGTGGGCAGGTCTCCTGCCTCCTCTTCCTGGGTTCTTTCTACCTATCCAGAAAAACTTCCTCCATCATCTTTGATTTCTTTCTGCTGCTAATTTGCAGAGCTTGAAATTAATCTGGCAGGGAAAGAAACTGTACATTTCCGGGGCTTAAATTAAAAGTCAAAGAAGCAGCTCTCCTATTATGTAAAATTTGTGTGCCCTAGCACTGAACACTGCCCTCATTTAAGCCAGAGAAAGGAAACTTAAAGTGACTTTTCAGCAAATACAGTTTTTAATCATACACATATAATATCTTGTTCTGTTTTATACTCTTATCATGATTAAGGATTTCAAATAGCTCAGGAAGAATTAATAAGATTTACACCCACATTATTACTCATAACCACTTAGAGCAACGAAAGAAATCTTAAAAAAAGATGTTTATTGCTTTCATACCAAACGAGAATCTGAATTAAAATGATTCCCAGCACAATCTTTTGAGTTGGAAGTACATTCAGCATTTTTCAGAATCCCTTGTGATAACAAGAATGCTCTGTAATTTCATGGAGTTTGTATTTCTTCAAAGGAGATTAGAAGGAAATGCTGTAAACCTGAACTTCCTAATCCCCATCGTGCAGCGGCTGCCCCGGGTCCATCTTGTTGCCCCTGCTCCTCAGGTGGAGACACTAACAGTCTGACTGGCTCTCCAGGTTTCAAGGTCTGACCCTTTGGTTCCCTGTGAATTTACTTCAAATGGAAGAACGTTACTTCTTCAGTAATTATCTGACGCTCAGTTCCTAGGCTGGGAAAGGTGATGATCATATACCCATTTCTGAGATGTAATGTACAGAAAGCACCTATCTCTTAGATCTTCTTGTTTGGTAGCTACTGTTAGATTCTCTGCTGGAGACTAGGAAAAGAGGGCTTTGCTGATTGCCAGCCCCCTCAAATATCCCACACCCATCCATTCATTCACTGAGACTAGATTTTTTCCTAATCTGGTAGTGTGTGGGGGGAGGGAGATGTGGTGGGAAAACAAACTGTCCACATTTAAGCATGTCAGATTTTTATTATTTTTAGCTTATGATTTCTATAAATAGCCATCACTACCAGTGCTAAGGCCTAGCCTGCTAAAACTAGGCTAGCAATGTTAAAAAGAATGTTTCAATAGAAAACACATGTTATATATCATATATCAGATAGAAACAGAGGAGCTAAAATAACTCCTCCTAGCTAAGTAAATGTTGGAACGAAAGCTTCAGGGACGTGTAATTTATACTAGTTCATGGATCTGGGATTGTTGCTGTTGGATTAATGCTGTTGTTGCATACAATGGCCTAAAACAAGCAAATTGTAGTTTTTTGCCAGGAGGATCTTCAAAACTTTGCTGAGGTCAGTCACATGTTTACATGCTACACTCACACACCAGTGCTAACCCCTATTTTCTAGAGCACATACAGGGCAAGAGAAGCTGCAAGGAAGACTTCTAGGGGTAGAAATGCTCTTTGGCTAGGAGTCAGGAGCCCTCACATCCAGTTCCAGATGAGTCAGTGCTGTACAGGGTGCCCCCGAGCAAGTCACTTTGATGTGGTGGGCTTCAGTTTCCTCATCAAACTACCAATGGAGTCAAGACTCTTAATTATAAACCATATTCTGCAGATTAATAGGGTCCCACCAGGGTGTCCCAGAGGCCACTGAAGGAGGTACCCTGAAACCTCAGTCCCTAATCCCAACCCAAGCAGTTCCATTTGCCACTGGAACATTCGTAGGGGTTCTTCCCAGGTTTTCATCTGAATAAAGGGTTCCAAGGCCTGAGTATAATGGAAAGCCACTAGGCTAAGTGATCCTTAAGGATCTTCAGGTTTTAAGGTTCTGTAATATCTAAATATCCAAAGTGGATACCTGTGACATTTTTCAATCACTAATATATTAGTCAGCCTGAGGGCTGGAATGACAATGGTAATAGATAACGCCCACTATGCTAATGCTACCTAAATACATCATACACAGGGATTAGTGGATTCAACAGTGTCTGAATCATCAAAGAAAGGTCAAATTTGACTTAGTGTTATTTTACTGTTGTACATTTCTCTCTATGTGTAGCATATTTATTGGGGCTCTAAGTATGTCTGCTGGGTCTCTAGTAAGTAGAATGCCTCATAAACCCATACATACCATTCCCTACTTATGCCAGGCAGCAAAAAATTTATTGAGTCAGACAGTGAACAGTTTGCATCTGGGGCAGTGCTTCTCATGCTTGTACAGAGCATGTCCTGAGGAAGATCCAGGGAAGAGGGATGTGTAGGAATGTTGGTCAATTTTTTACAGACATATAGTAAAGGCTGATTTATTTGAGGCATAGAGTTATTTCAGGCCATCTGAATTAACTATGACTGAAAATGGTCCTTCTGAGCTATGACATTTCCAAGTGACTAAAAAACACATACATAAGAGCATCTCCAAGAAAATAAACTGAAGGTGTATTGCACATTCCATTTTAAAATGTAATGCCCTCTGTCTGAGTGACATGGTGCAATTAATGCCATTTTCCATGGAGGGAGAACTTTGTAGCACTACTGATGCTTTTATGGCATTTCTCCATTTATTTTCAGCCTGTTTATCATCTACTTACCTATTCTTTCACTTCTTTTGCCCTTTTCCTTAGTAGCCCCTAATGCTTTTGATATTTGACTGCATTCATGCATTCAGACAATCCAAAACACAGACAGGGTGCCTGCTGATACAGAGCAAGGTTTATATGAGGCACTGCTGGGGATATAGAGGTGGTGATGAGCTGCTCTTCTTAGTAGTTACTGCATTTTGGAAGGTTCTGTTTTGAAATATTATCACTGTAGGTGAGGCTCTTGTTTAAGATTAGTGAAAGAAAGTCAATTGTTATATATAAGATGGAGGCTGAGGGGGAAGACTTGAAGGACGTGGGTCCCATACATCCTTCTTTTATTGCATCATATCTTATTGTGTCATATTGATTTGTTAACATATGTCTCTTGCATACTAGAATGACTTCCTTGAAAGCAGGTTTTTGACTCATTTGGGACTCCCAGAGCCTAACACATTGCCTTTAGACTTGGCTTTGCATATCATTTTAAATGAATAAGAGAAAGGAGTCTGAGCTACAACTTGAGAGTAACTGTTCTAGAAAGTAAAACGTGGTTAAGATAGGTCACTATACAGAATTTGAAATTTTCACTAATATCAAGGGTAAGGAAATTTTTACTTAATTGGCCTTTGAACAAGTAAATGTTTAGGTCTCTCCCAAATGTTTATCCAAATCTTTTATCCCAAATGTAGCCCAAATTGTTCTCCTGACTGCCCATTACACAAATGCACTAATTCCAGAAATCAGAAGGAAGGCCATGGGATTCTAAAACATTTTGCCATCTGTGCCATGTATGGCTGGACTATGAAAAGTCATTCAGTTAGCAAGATAGAAATAACATCTGCATAGGCAGACAACAAACCCTGATCAGCTTCCCTCTGAAGCCCTGCTGCCATTGTGACTCATGGCATGCTCCCAGCCTGAAAAAGCCAAAAACTGCAGAGTAGCAGTGCCCTACCCAGGGTGGACATTACAAAGGGCAGGGGCAACACACAAGCCAGTTTTTTGACATTTATGAACAAATAGATTCCCATTAACTCATCCATTTCCATGGACTCAGGTTGGCAGGTGGGCAGGAAAGAGGGAGAGTTAGAGGGGATGAGTAACAGAAACACTTTATATCAGGTTGGGTTTAGTCCAGGAATGCAAGGCTGGTTCAAGAACTGGCAATTTATCAGTGTAATAAATGTAAAGCAGAAAGGTCATATCATCAGTAGGTACAAAAAAAAGAAAATACTTCATAGAGTTTTAAAACTCAGAAATGAATGCTCTATTTCAAGTGAAATAGGAACAGAAAGCTACTTCTTAAATATGGTGAAGCATATTTACTATAAGCCAGTAGTAAACATCATTATAAATGGAGAAATGCAAATGATATTTCCATTAAAATTAGGAACAAGACAGGGATTCCCTCATCATCACTATTATTCAACATTGTTTTAGAGGTAATCATTAATGTTATATGTTAAGGCAAAAAAATTCATTTTATAAGCAGGAAAATGAAAAAATTATGTGAATACCATGTCAGTGTATATCTATAAAAACCAGAAGATTCAACTCTAAAATCTTTAGAATGAATATGAATTTAATAAGGTGGCTTGATGTATGATAAATATTAAAAAATCAATAGTAATAACACTAACCAGTTAGAAATAGGACAAAACCCCATTGACATAGGATTTTTTAGTGTAACTAAAACACATCATCCATGAGTGGAATTATTAGAAAAATACAATCTATATGAAATATTATAATGTTTCATATAATGGCAGAAAATAAGACCTGTTCAAAGCGAGAAGCATACCATGCCCCCATTCATGGTAAGAATTCCTAAACACAAAGTTTTTTAAGCTTGATGTCATAATTAATAATTATGATGTTCAGATGTAAGAATAAATATGCTAGAATTATTAAGGAGATCTTGGAAAAAGGAGAATGAGGGAAAAGTTGTCAGATAATGAAATTGACTTTAAACAAATGGAATAGGATATTGATCCAACATAGACCAATGAATGGAACAGAAAGGAGAATGTAGATCCATGTATATATGGGAACCTGCTTTGTATACCAAAGGAGTTGTTGAAGTCAGTAGGGAAAGTGGCCTTTTCAATATATGGTGTTAGAAGAAAATAAAAATAGAACCTCTTCTTCACAACATATACAAAGATAAACTCTAGATGTATTAAAGGTGAAATGTGAAAAGAGACTATCAAAGTATCAAAAAGCAGTGCCAGAGAATATGTAAATGACTTTAAGGTGATATTCCTTAAGATACAGATACAGAGTGAAGAAAAAATAAACTTTACAGATTTTATTACACAAAAACCATCAATTGGGGTAAAATATTTGCATACATCTGACAGAAAGAAAGGTTGTTATTGCTAATCCACAAAGTACTTCTAGAAATTCATAAGGAAAAGGAACTACTGAATGGATACACACACAAAGTATTTGAACAGGCAATTTAAAAGAGAAAGGACAAATTTGTTGACGTGCTTTATTTGGAATATTAAAAATCTGGAAGGAACTGGAATGAATGTAGGGAAAATACAAAGGTGAACAGGTTCTCAATGCCTGTCCTCAATTCCAGATCCTCAATTACTAATTATCAGGTAAGAGCACATTAAAATGAGATGTCATCACACTGGCCCAAATCAAACAGATCAATAACATTTACATCCATCAAGGGTGTGAAGCAAAGGCAGAGCTCTCCTACACAGAGCTCTCCTGGTGGAGGTGCAAATGACCATGACCCATTGGGAGAGGAATATGGCAGTATTTATTAGTATTTAAAGGCATATATTCTTTGACCCAGCAATCCCATTCCTAGAACCTTATCTGATAGAAAAAGAATATCATTCCTTAAAGATATATTTATAGGAAAATTTGTTGAAGCATTTATTTGGAATAGACAAAAACTGGAATGGCCATCTCTAGGGAGATAGTTGAATAAATTGTGCTCTTTTCCCTACTTTGGAGGAATATGCTGCTAGGAAAATATTCCTATAGACCTCTCCAGTTGTCTACACACTTGAAAGATTGTCTGCCATATATAATTAAATGAGTAAGTTTTATGATTGCATGTATAATATGACCCCATTTTGCTAAAAAGCAAGTCCAAATATGGGCATATATATTTTTGCTTGTTTGTATGGGAAGATAAACACAAAATTGTTGATGGTGGTTATATCAGGGGCTGTATTGGATGAGGGGGGACAGTGCTGTCACTTTTACTTTAGTTACCTCTGTGTTGTCAGAAAGGATACAATGAACCATAAAGATGAAGACTAGTACTGTTTTCATTAAAGCTAAAAACCCTTTGAAATGTAAGTAACACCCATTCAAGGACAGAGGGAGTAAACTAAAATTCATGAAGCACCCAGTGTGTGCTAGGTAGTATGCCAAGATCATTGAATACATCTCATTCAGGCCTCAGACTGATCGTAGAGTTAGGCAACGCAGGATGAGTTTAACTTACCCAAGTTCATGCAGGCCATCAGCAGCAGAGCCAGCATTTGAATCCAGTTCTGATTGGGCTCTAAAGTCAATGTTAAATCCTCTACTATCCAGAACCTGAGGAGTGTGCAAGATGGTGACGTAAATGGATTCTCAGATCATTAAGAAAATATACCCAGAGATTGTTGGCATAGCAGTGATGTGTAATGTAGTTCCAAGAGGATGAATAGCCAAGGAATCCAGTTTATTGATTCCATCTTGACCAGCAATTCAACAGGGCAACCTTGGGCATGCCTTTCAGGTCCCATGAGGTGGATACAAAAGTGGCTTTAAGAAGTGAAGTAGGAGAATGCTGAAAGAGGGCTTTGTGGCTACACTGTCCCAGTATATTCAGGACAGACAAGTTGTTTTCTTCATTGTTGTATTCTCTGAGCAGGTGCTCAGCCTTCCTTTGTAGACTCAGGAGTGGGGACTGACAATAGGCCCTTCTCTATCTTTCCCTTCTACTGGTCAACCTTGAAATCACCAAATTGCATGAAGCCACAGGAGCCATGCTTGTCAGGTTTTTCAATTTTGTTCATGGGGCAGGGGATGCCAATAAACAATATTGCATTCTTTCCTTCCCATGTTAAAAATTAGTTGAGCAATAAAATTCAAAAGGCAGACAAATGGAGACAGAATGCCAACATTATTAGGAATAAAGCTGATGGGAGAATTTGGCTTCATATCTGTAGTGGGAAGTGTTTGTTAACAATTGTGCTCCACTCTATCAGCTAACTGCCACCATATCTAGACACTGGGACAGCAAACCTGAGGAAAAGGTTGAGCCCACAGGTGCAGCTATGTGTATCCAGGATGCTGCCTCTTACTGATCCTGGGAAGAAGGGGACAGAAAGAAATGAATTCCCAGTACTTGTGGACTTGAAAAAATAATTGTGGTAAAGTATACATAACACAAACTTACCATTTTAACCATTTTACACTGTACAAGTGGCATTGAGAACATTCACAATGTCAGGCAACTACCACCTCTGTCTAGTTCCAGAACATTTTCATCATCCCAAAATGAAATTCCATACTCATTAAGCAACCCCCCCCCAAAAAAAATCCTTGGCAACCACTAATTTATTTTCCAAGAATTTGCCTCTTCTGGAAATTTCATATGAATGGAATCATACAATAGGTTACTGTGTATTGTTGCTTTCACTTGGCATAATGTTTTCAAGGGTTCAGCCATGCTGTAGTGTGTGTCACTACTTCATTCCTTCCTGTGGCTGAGTAATAGCTCCATTGTGTGGACACACCACATTTTGTTTATCCATCCATCTGTTGATGGACATTTCGGTTGTTTCTCCTCTGGCTATTGTGAATAGCGCTGCTGTGAACCTTCATATCAAGTATTTGTTTGAATACCTGCTTTCAGTTCTTTAGGTTAGATAGCTAGGAGTAGAATCACTGATACATGATAATTTTTGTTTTACTTGAGGAGGAACCACCAGACTGTTTCCCACATTTGTGACCTTCTAATGTAGATTACCTCTCCCTGATAGAGAAGTGTAGCCCAATGGATGTGCCCCACCGTTTAGATAACTTACTCGTCCTCCTTGTGGTAGGGTGAGTCACAGGTGGGTCATAAGCCAGGATGATTACTCCAGCTGAAGTCCCTTCACATGTACACATAGCACAGGGACATGGAGCGCCCACTCCCACAGATGGCACCCAGTTGGGAGGAAAAACTGACATCCATGTATTAAACCAAAGTTATTGAGGAACTATAATGTGCTAGGGAGTGGGACAAGCATTGTGGACGCAGAAACAAGGAATATTCGGGCCCCTGTACATTCAGATTCTCAGAGCTGAGCAGAGATTTTTTAAAAATGAAATAATGCACTAATCAGAATCCATGATACATTTAAAATTCCAGTTCTCTGAATTACGAATTTAACATTGCACGGTGATGTCTTTCAGTGATAAGTGAACCCACTTTTACATTATGTCAGTTCATAAAATATTTAAAGGACCATGTCCAAAAAAATTACACATAATTCTGTTGAGATGAGCACTGCACAAAATTGAATAAATTATAGTGGATCATCTGTCTTTTAAAAATAATGTTTAAATTAAGAAACCAAACGGAATCATTAGCTGTACTTTATTATTAAAATCAAACATTTTTACATAAATGGATGGTAATAGCTAGGCAAGGAACACTGCAGCAATCACTATATTTGTCAGTTTAAATTTACAGCTGAGGAATTTACCATCATCACGTAATATGTGAATCTTCCTGTAGACTCTTAAGTGCAGATACTACCAGTGAGCTGATTAAATCTTCACCTATTCCACTAAACCATTTTCAGGTACTGCCTGGCATCTTATACTAGCACAGCACTCCATTTTCAGAATGATTCCTGGTCTAAATACCTCATCTGTTATGGATCCTCATAAGAAATATTTCTACATACCGCAGACCTATGTTCTGCCTGAATGGGTACCACATTTGTGTAGGCCACAGAGAATACCCATCTTTTGCTAAGAATAACAAAACTATTCTATAGATAGAGCATAGTTCAGTCTTTTGAAATGGAAATAGACAAGGTAACAATGCCTCCTTTATTACTCTTAGTAAATTTCATTTAAACTCTTAGTTAATGTAGACATAACCATTCTTCTAGTTAATGGCTCACTGTCAAATACCGTGGTGGAATATTCTGTGAGGTCAGCAGTTTTACTCATGTGATTGAATGTTCCAGCTATTTCCATGACAGGCCACTAAACACCATAAATAATTTTTTGAGTGTTTTTGACAGAAGAATAGGCATCATTTTATTTCTAGAGAGTAAATGCTTTTGTGGTTTGGTATCTAGGATTTGGACAAATTCTACTAGAACATCTTCCATGCTGCTCATCCACCCACAAAGATTAATTGTGATGTTTTGTTCAAATGCCTACTTTTATATTTGATTAAAATCCAAGTTGGTGTGGTTAATGTAATTCAAAAATACCCATAAAGTTACCTGAAAAAAGTTAGGAACCATGACTGCAACTACAACACAGAATCAAAGTTATCCAAGCAACCGAGTTCGGGTAGAGTACCTGGGTTTCTATGGAACAGCAAAGCTAAGGTGTGGCCAAGAGCAGTGCCGAAAATATGCTTAGTGTTCAGTAAATGCCAGTTAAATGGATGATTGTGTGTAATGAATAAAGAAGGAAAGTCATCCAGAATATAATTATAGGTGTCACTGGGAGACATCTGTCCCTCAGAAGAGACTCAGATTGAAATTCTTGTTCCAACAAGCTCACCATATATGAGCATCAGTGCTTTTGTGTGCACATTATAATACTAGCTCATCTTCTCAAGAGTGCTATCCCATTCACTTAAATGTGTTATAATAGAAAATAGGTCTGTCCATTCTATTCCACAGAATAGGAGATTTTTAGAAAACCTTTGTTGTGCCAGCACACATACTATATTGGTGTACTGAAGGTTGTCTGAGATTCTGCTTTCTTAGGCAAGTTTTGATCCCTCCCCAAGCCCCTCCAAGGATTTGGGTTCTTAAGAGTCCTTGAAGGTGGCCATTCTAATCTACATCCTATTCCTAGCCTCTGAGCATCCCTCTTGCCCTCCATCTCTAAGCTCCCCTCTCCTGACACAAGTAATGCTTCAGTGAAACTGAATTCCTTATTTTGTGAGTCTCCTGGTTGACCCACATGACTAGAGAGTATCTTCAACTTCTTCGTCTGGTTTAGTTGCTCCAGTGATGAGATGAAGCCTTTATGTGGCCACCCTTTGGAGCTAGACTGGAACAAGGTCCTCAACTTGTCTGTGCCTCAGTTTCCTCACCAATGCAGAGAATGACAGTTACCTTATTGGGTTAAACAGAGTAAATCACTTCTACCTAGTATAGTCCCTGAGCAGAGTAAATGCTCAATGTCACAAAAGATGATCGTGAACACTAGGTTTCCATATCAAGTTCTCTTGAGCCACCCTGTTTAACAAAACAGCTCTGGGAAAGTATCTCACTGAGCTCATTTAACTTGTTTGAAAATTTAAATTTTCAATCTTTTTGATAATTGTTTGCCCACCCAAGTCTTTTGACACATCTCACATTATTCACCTTTCCTCAGATCACAAATGGTCGCTCAGAAATCCAACCTGCAGGTTCTCTCTTTGCCTGTAATGTGGTCTAAACAGGCAAGGGACTTGATTAGTTCATTCATAAACTACTGATAGCGTGTTTGCTGTGTGACAGTTACTGTTCTAGGGATACAGGGTGAACAAAACAACATCCCTGCCTTCATGAAGCTTCTCTCCCAGTTAAGTTGAAATCACTTAAGATAGCCAGGGGTTCTTTTCTAGTCTCCTCACCTAGATCTGCCCTGTCCTTTCCATTATTCTCTTAATAACTGCCTTACTTCTGCCTTTGTCCTTTGCTGGCCCATTACCTTTGATGGAGAATATAAACAAAATAGGAGTTGAAAATCTCTGCTTTCCCTCTCCTCTGGTTATAGCATGCTGTTGTTTCCAAGAACAAGCCTATCACCTCCTCTCTTACCCTGTCTGGGAAATAATGGAAGAAGTCATTTCTACGTAAAGCTCACCTTTTTCTAGGTATCAGTGTTTCTGACTCTGTTCTAAGGGCCCTTGCACTTCTTGATGCAAAGGCAAGGGCTGTGGAGTCACACCCAGCTGGACTCAAATCTCAACTCCACTTCTTCTTAGCTGTGTGACTTCCGGCAGGCCATTTTACCTCTCTGAGCTTTAGTGCCCTCGTTGGTAATTAAGGATAATGATTATCACTTTGTAGCGTTGTTATGAGCATTAGAATGAAAGGATGTCTATAAAGCACTTAGTGCAGGCCTAGCACAAAGTAAGTGGTCAATAAATATTAGCCATTATGAGCAAAAGCCATAGAGTAAAGGATGCCTGGTTTCAGATCTCTGCTCCAAGCTTACTAGCAGATTAACATTCAGCAAATTGCTTGCTTTCCCTGAGGACTGGCATCCTTTTTTTTGTAAAATGAAACTTAATATCTACTTATCCACATGATTGTTCTAAAGATTAAATGACAAAATTTTTTAGTGATTGTGTGCAGATAGTCTCTCCACTCTTTCGTTCTGTTGTTTAGTAAAGTTATTTTTAAAGTCTTGTGCTCAGCCCTCGGGGTACAGTGGAGAACAAGATAGACATGATCCCTTGCTCTCCTGGAGACAGACAGACAAATTAATTGGATAAGCACAGATGGTGAGAATGTTATGAAGGAAATAAGCAGTGCTATTTTGGAGAAGCGTAGTTTTTTGCTCTAAGTCGAAAGATCAGGGAAGACTTATTTTAAGAGGTGACATCTAACCTGGAGATCTAAATGGTGAGAAGGGACTAGCAATGAGAAAAGCATTTTAGCCAGAGGGGACAGCATGTAGAAAGTCTTGACTTGGGAAGAGCTTGGCCTGTTCAGAGAGCTAAGGGAAGCCTGATGTGTTGATTATTTTGAAGGAATATACCTGTCCCTTATTTAGAAAAGTAAAGGGAGAGCCATTAGCATCATCAAATACTCTAGAGAGGTCCAGGTTGTGAGGACGGGCAAGAAGGTTTTAAGAAGGTCATAGTAAGCTTTCCTAATAACTGCACTAGTTGGGGTGGGCATTTAATAATGTAGATAAATGTTGAATCACTGTGCTGTATACTTGAAACCAATATAATATTGTATTTCAACTACAGTAAAAAAAAAATAAAAGGAAGGTCATGGTAAGCTTTCCAAAAGTAATTTCAGTATATTTATCACTTAGGTTTCCAGCAGAAAATAGGTGGTACACCCAAAGGAGTAATTAAAGCATGCAAAATTTAAGGAAGTGACTTGTTACAAACTGCGGCCAGGGTTTAGGTTAAATGAACAAGGAAGGGGACAGCATTCCAGGCAAGCAACAGTAAGGAGTTTTTATCACCCCCTGTGCTGATGGGGCTGGGGGAGGGGTGGTTCCAGGGCTTGGAGAGAGTAGCAGCTGTTGGGACAGCTGTGACCTTTGGTAGAGGAGCACAGGTACTACCAACCTGTAGCCCAAGGCCATGGAATCTTGCATGCGGACACACATCCCACCCTTCTTTCACTCTCCTGCCAGTGCCTCTCTTTGCCCAAACCCAGCTGGCAGCCAGAGGGAAAGGGAGCTGGGTTGACCTGGAGAGACAAGTGGAGGCTGTCCAGGACAGTACCCAATATACAACTGTGGTAGGCTGAACTGTGCTGTGACCGCACACCCCGCCCCGCCCCACCACAAGCTGTCTAACACCCAACCCTGGAACATATGAATGTATTATCTTACCTGGTAAAAAGGGCTTTGCAAATGTGCTTAATTTAAGGATTTTTGAGAATGGAAGATTATTCTGGATAATTATGTGGGTGGGCCCAGTGTAATCAGAAGGGTCTTTAAAAGGAAAAGAAGGGGGCAGGAGAGTCAGAGAGGGAGATATGAAGACAGAGGTCTAGTTGATATATTGCCATGCACCAAGGAATGCAGGTCACCTCTAGAAGCTGGAAAAGTTGAGGAAATGGATTCTTCCTTAGAACTTTCAGAAACACAGCCCTGCTGACACCTTGATGTTAGCCCAATGAGACCTAATTTGAAACTATGAGAGAATAAATTTGTGGTGGTTCGAACACTAAATTTGCGGTCAGTTTTTATAGAAACACTAGGAAACTAATACAATAACCTATTTTTGCAGTGTTTTTCAGTTCTCCTAGTGGATTCACAAACATTACCTCCTTTCCATGCTTACAGAAACTCTCTGAGGAAGGAATTCCTTTTTCCGTGTCTAGAGAGGGAACGTGAGGGTAAGAGATTTGAAAAGGCTTGCCCAGAGCTAGTAAAGGAGGCAGCTGGATGTGGGACCTATCTCTCTTGACTCCATACTTAGTACCACAGAGAAGTGGCCTAAGGAAGTCAGCTTGCAAGGACTTATGGCAGCTGGTAAAGTATACAGTGCAAAGTAGCCAAAGAGGGTAGAAGAGCTGTCTTTCCTGGAGCTAACAAAATCAGCACTTGATCTGAGCCCACCTCCAGTTTCAGGGCATCAGCCCTCCCCTAAACCTGTGCTACAAGGAAGTGGTTTTCAAGATGAGCACCCCAGAAACCTAGGGTTTTTACATGGGATGTTCAGATGATCGCCTTCCTTCAACCAGAGTTCTATGTGTATTTATTTCTTAAATATTTGACTTCTAGGTCAGATTTCACTAAGAAAAAAGAGGAATCTGGGGCTAAAAAGAATTTCAAATATTCTGGAGGACATTCTGCGAATTTCCAACATAGAAGATGAGAAGCAGAAACTCTAGGGTGGTGGCTAATCAAATCTCATGGAACTCCGAGGAAGAGGGGAAGAGCAGACTTTTCGGAGTCTCCCAGAGGCCTGGCCTCCCAGCTTACAAGCAGAGGATGGCTGTGTGAAGCAGCCGAATGCCATGCATAGGATACCATTTGGGCTGTCATTTGATATTTAAAATGGATTATAGGAATTGGAGCTCTCTTACCCATGAGGCTTAAACACATGTGTGATGCCAGGGTGTTTCTGTTGCATTGGTAAAGGTCAAAATCAATAGAATTCTCAAAATCTCCCACTATTTCATAGGTCAGGTATGCTATTATTCCACAGACAACTAGCGAATTTGTCTGTAATCCTTAAGTATTTGCTTGATATAAAAATGACTTAAGGTTTACTTACTGGTGCCTTGGCAAACGAAGGACATTTCCTATCTCTAATACCTTAAACATATCATCTGGAATGATTGCCAATTGTGCTGTTGCTGTGCCTCACTGCTGTGAGGTGTGCTTGAGTTTCAAAGGGCTTCTCTTTTGGAGGTGGGATGTGAAGAAGCTGTATTTTCTCTAGAAATGCTCTTTCTGAATGAAGGAAGCCCATGAGAAAACCGTGTCCCTGAAATGCATCAACCCTCCTCAGCTCACCTTCCCTGAATTGGACTTCAGCACTAGGTGCTGGACTTCCAGCGGGGAACTCTACAGGCCCTGTTCATCAGAGAGCTGTCCCTGCACTGTTAGTAGGAATGGTGCTGGGAGCATTGGTCTGCTGTATCCCATTCTATACACTTTCAAAGGACCCATTGGAGGGAGGGAGATTTTTCATTCCTCACTGCCAGGAAGAGTTCTGTTTCTCATGAGAAACTAATGTGTTTTCAAACTTGTGGGCATTTGGAATTTTGTTATTCAGCAGTCAGGCCCACTGAATATCAGAAATATAGCTGCAGATTAGGAATATTAATGCATGGGCTCAGTGTCTGGAATTTCATTTTTCTAGGATGATAATAATTTTTCAAAAGCCTTCCTTTCTCTAGTGATTCTAATGAGATGGCTGTTACAGCTGATGGGGTCTCTGCTTTGGTCACTGGAAAGCTCACAATGAAGTGTGGGGTATTTTCTAATGGCTGTGTAAGGCTCCATGGTGTGCAGTTCTGAGGGCATTTCAGATCTGGACTTCATCTTTGTGACACATTCTGATTTACTGTTGCTTCTCATTTCTTTACTGATTTTTAAAAGTCACACTGTTGTTTTATATTTATTGGGGCTTTCAAATGATATTCAGAATGAGGCAAAAGATGGATTGGTGGGTGAAGACATGATTGGAAGGCCAGTGCCATACAGTGTCTGCAGTGGGTCTTCTCACTGCCAGGGATGTTTTCGTGCACTAGGTACTGCAAATGTCTCTGTACTGGCCAATCCTGATGCAGAGGTGGTAGAAATACATTGTCCTTGGTGTGTTATAATAAAACCATTCTCGTAGTTCTTTTACTTTTTAATTGAATAAGGGAACATTAACAATCTTTATAAAAATTGAAGAAAGGTAATTTAAAAAATAATTCCTAATTGCACCTTCCACCCCGCCAACCACATGACAAAAACTTTCAGCTTTTTCAGAACACCACTCTGTCCTCAGAGGGCTTTTCTTTAAGAAAAAAAAGTAGAAGGAGTAGAAAAATCAAAAAAGCAAGAATTAAGACAAGCACAGGATTCTAGACACTCAAATCCACATTTGCCACCTGTGAGTCATGGAGACTGAACAACAAACCATTTGCTTTCGTGGCTTCCCCCTGCACTCAGGCACCAGGGCACACAAGGCCCTCTAAGAATTGCCCCTGTTTACCTCTTCAGCTTTCAAACCATTCACCACTTCCCTCCACCCCCCACCCCCCATTTTAGTCAGAATGTACTTCTTTCTGTTTCTAGAACATACTTTCTTGCCTCTGGGCCTTCATACATGCTGTTGCCTCTGTCAAGATCATATGCTCTCCCTCCTTCCCTATTCACCTGGGGAACCCCCTTCCTCATTTTCTCGATGTTTCACTTAGATGTCACTTTCGGCTGGAGCTTCTCCCAGAGTTGCCAGATTTGTTTCCCTGCTATAGCTACGTTTTCCACTGGGCCACTTTTCCCACTGAATGATGATCACCCACTTAATATCTGTGTCCACTCCAGACTGTAAGCCTCCAGGACACTGACTTTGTTACGAATTCCCAGCACTGACCATAGGAGCTAGATCAGAATTAAGTACTCAGTAAGTGGAATTTGCTACTATGGTTATACAGTGAATATTTCCACATTTGAAAGGCACTTGGGAACTGTCTGTAATGCTGATAGAAGTCATTTTTGGAACAGGACAGCTATAATCATTCAATGAGAAAAGACAGAAGCTCAAGTAGCATGTGGACCCTATAGCTGGATATTACTTTTCCAGCTCTTTAGGTATTATGCCAGGGATAATAAGACACACAGCAAGGGAGAGAAATCAGCTCATCTCAAACTAATTTTCACTTTCAGTTAACACTTGCTCTATGCAACAAAAAGGTCATATTAGTTGGGAGCTGAAATGCTTCCAAGATGATTGCCTATTTCAACAACTTGAAGGAGTGTCTGGAGCTTTGCCTTGCACTGCAGTCAATTGGTTATGAAGTGGAGGGTGCCTGATATATGACAGTTGGGGGCAGAAGCACAGTGGTAGGTATCATGAAATGCCATGTGTATTTACATGGCTATTTTTGTTCCAGTAAGATTTCATCTGTTTCCCTGGTAGAAAACATCTGTATATATTGGAAAGAACTTTGAAGTTGGAATCAGACTTTCTTACCTTTCCACTTCCTAACAGTGTTACTTTGGGAAAGTTGGTTGATCACTTTGAATCTTGATTTCTCACCTCTAAAAGGGGGACAGTGGTGTAAGCCTCATGATCACCTGGTCAAAATGATGTCATACCTAAGTAGGTGATTAATAAAGGTTTGTTAAATTCAAATGTCAAAAGATATATACCCCATTGGTATGAATAAGTGTGAACATTCTGTCTTTTTTCTTTCCCAAAGTTTGTGGATGAATTTAAACATATTTGTTGTTATTAAAATCACTTATTTACACAGTACCTTTCTGAGAAAAAAAAGATACAGAAAAAATATCATGTAACTTATCTTTCCAAATAAAATGTATTTGTTTAATAAAGCAGTATAGCTTCCAGAAACTCCAGTTTTACTCTGCTCTGATGTAATCCAAATGCAAACTGGGTACTTCCCTTCAGAGCTGAGAGGGAGAAAAAGGCCCACAAATCTCTCCAAATTAGTTTCTGAATATCAACCACATTTCTTTTCAAGTATAATCAGATACTCTGACTCTGGTCTTCTAATTATTTCACCAGGCTGGGAAAGGAGAGCTGACAAATAAGCCCGATTCTTTGGCACCACAAAATTCAAAGAAGAACAGAAAGCCCATTGAAGTCCTCCTCTGTTCTTTTGAAATGTGGCACTCTACCTCCTGAGACTGCAAGGTTATTAACTTGAAGCAGGAAGGTGGTAGAGAAATAGGTAAAGAACCATCTGTCCATCTCAGTTGTCATGGCTCCTCTTGTCATTCAGATGCCAGCAGAGCAGAGAGCAGTGAGCTGCAGTATGCAAACAGGAGCCCCCACTTGCTGCTCTCATGTGTACCAAAACCTCCTAAGGCTACTCAGTAACCTGGCTGATGCCTTCCTTCCTTCCTATGCCTCCTGATGTCTTAAGCCACGTCCTCCTTTGCCTAATGCTCCGAGGGTACTTCTCTTCCTTCTTGAAATGTCTTCTAATCATTCACCCTCAACCCCTAACAACTTCTCATGTAAGCTTGCTGAGAACACGTTATATGCTCATTAGATACTTAGGTACAGTGTAGAAACACAGAGTTGCGGAAGTATGGAAGTAAATGGGCTTTCCAAGGTTGTCCTAACACTACTTGATGGTTTTCAAACTCTGTTTCAGAGACCCTGTAGGTATATTCCAGAGGCATATCAAGGGCTTCATAGGGAGGATGTTGGTGGGAGATGGGTGTCAATGAAAGGCTGAATGGAAAAGGCTGTGGACAACCTATCATTGCTTTGACCAGAGAAGTTCTATTTTTATCTGTATCTCATATTTGACATCAGCATGAGATTTCATTTAAAGAAACGATTCTATGGCCAAAACAATTAGTGGCAAAAGCATTTGCTCAGCCCTGTTACATATCCATAGAAGTGATAGGGACCTGTTCATTGTGGATTATCTTATTTTATATCTGCTAAGGTAGAGATGCATTTTCTGTCTCTCCACATGGAATGTGAACTTGTGAAGACCAGGGTTCATATTTGCTGACTGTCTCTATGAATAGACAACTCACTGGTTCCCATTGGGCACAATTCTGTGTTCTTCATATATTTGTTTCTCTTAAACGTTTTTGAGTCATCTGTTTTTGAGAATTTGATCAAAGTTGTAGACCCACTGCTATGAAAAATGCTTACCAACAGTACAATTTTCATATTCTTCCAAGGAATTATGGTGCCACTGAAACCCAGCTGTGCACTCTGAAATTAATTGCTGCTAGAAAGGCTTCTCTTGATTGACCACACAAACTGTTGGTGTAAATGTACACGAAGGAAGCATGGTTTTTTTTTCCCCTAATCATTAGAATTGCCCAGTACTGGAATGGACTATTCATGAAAGAATAAACGCTTGATTACTTCACATATACAGATGGCTGGCCAGATAGGCAGGGTGGCATAGTGGGAAAAACCCTAGACTTGACATCAGGCAGAATGGGCTTTACATCCTATTGCTACCAATTCCTATATATGTTACCTTTGGCAAACCACTTAATTTACCTGAACCTTAGTCTCCTTATCTGTAAAATGGGAATAATGGTATTGTATACTTTATAATGACCTCATAGGATTGTTTTGAGGAGTTAATGACATAATGCATGAAAGTCATTTATGATGGTATAGAGGAGTTCATCAAATGGCAGTTCCCTAAAACTTACTACAGAAAGGTCACATGCCTTGTCTGGGAAATTGAATTAGATGTTATCTCAGGTCCCTTGTAATTCTGAGATTCCCTATTGGTTTACCCTTCCTGCTAGGTTTTGTTGAATAATCCAGGAACTGTTATCTTCTTGTTTTGGATCTACCCTTCAACAGGTTTTGTGACTAGAATCTTGAGCAATGATTGTTTTTCACCTCAAAGGTCAGCTTTTAAAAATGTCTTAAAAATGTCTTCAGCTTCTTTGAAGACATTGCATGTCTTTATTGCAAAGTGGCTCTGTGTGCCCCTTAGGAAGGTGAAGAGACTTTAACTGAAACTTCTGACATGTTGCTCTCTGGAGCCAAATAGTCTAGGGAAACACACATGTAGGAGTAGTTAGTGTAAGTTTACAGTTTGTGATCTGATTTGGCCTCGGATTTTTAAACAGGTCAGTCAGGTATATAGTTTCAAAAGTTTCATCTTCGAAATGGATCCCTTTGACATGCCTGTGGTAGCTAGTCTCCAAAAATGTCATCCGACTAAACCGTGCTTCATTATATTTAGGTGCTCCCTTTGGACCTGGGCTGGCTTTTGACCAATAGAATGTGGTTGAAGGCATGACACTGCATGACTGTCTAGGCTAGATCATAGGAGCCTTGTGACTTCAGTCTGAGTCTCTTGGAATACTCATTCTGGGCGAAGCTGGGTATGAGGTAAGAGGCCCAGGCCCCCCTAGTTCCACCATGCTTGAGGGAGCTGATGTGGAGAGAGAGATGTCTGACCAGCCCCACACTGCTCCAGCCATCCCAGCTGAGTGTGGACATGTGAATGAAAAAGCCATCTTGGATATCCAGCCCAGGTGAACCTCTGCAGGATTTCAGCTGCCATCTGACTGCAGCTTCAGGAGAGAACTGAGAGTAAGAACTCTTAGTGTAGTGCAGTGAACCCACAGAACCATGAGATAACATAGTAAATTGTTGTTTGGAGCCACTAGTTGGGGTGGTGTTTTCTACAGCAGCAGATCACTGGAAGGATGCCTAAATTACACACATGTGTGGGCAGGCACACACGGACCCAAACACTCTTAAACTGTGTGCAGAGTACCTGGTAGGCTTGTTGGAGGACCTATGGCTTCCTAGTGAGGGGGCTGTGCTGATTGCCATTGACTCAGGTTGATGAGCCTTAACCCTTATAGTCAAGAAAACTACTTGTTCTTGGATTGAGACCACTGGGGCAAGAAGTGAGCTTATTTCTCTCCCACTGAACTCCTTGGTATCCAAGTTCATACTCTCTTTCTTATTCTTTTTTTTTTTT
>JAQQAC010016209.1:116114060-116172906 GCA_029783875.1 Phataginus tricuspis | reverse complement strand
GAATCCCACTCCTAGGAATTTACCCCAAGAATGCAGCAGCCCAGTTTGAGAAAGACAGATGCACCCCTATGTTTATTGCAGCACTATTTACAATAGCCAAGAAATGGAAGCAACCTAAGTGTCCATCAGTAGATGAATGGATTAAGAAGATGTGGTACATATACACAATGGAATTTTATTTTATTTTTTTATACAAATTTTTATTAAGGTATTATTGATATACACTCTTATGAAGGTTTCACATGAAAAACAATGTGGTTACTACATTCACCCATATTATCAAGTTCCCGCCCATACTCCAATGCAGCCACTGTCCATCAGTGTAGTAAGATGCCGCAGATTCACTATTTGCCTTCTCTGTGCTACAGTGTTTTCCCTGTGATACCCCACACCCTGTGTACTAAACATAATACCCCTCAATCCCCTTCTCCCTCCCTCCCCACCCACCCTCCCCACCCCTCTCCTTTGGTAACTGCTAGTCCCTTCTTGGAGTCTGTGAGTCTGCTGCTGTTTTGTTCCTTCCGTTTTTTCTTTGTTCTTATACTCCACAGATGAGTGAAATCATTTGATACTTGTCTTTCTCTACTTGGCTTATTTCACTGAGCATAATACCCTCCAGCTCCATCCATGTTGTTGCAAATGGTAGGATTTGTTTTCTTCTTATGGCTGAATAGTATTCCATTGTGTATATGTACCACATCTTCTTAATCCATTCATCTACTGATGGACACTTAGGTTGCTTCCATATCTAGGCTATTGTAAAAAGTGCTGCAATAAACATAGAGGTGCATATGTCTTTTTGAATCTGAGAAGTTGTATTCTTTGGGTAAATTCCTAGGAGTGGAATTCCCGGGTCAAATGGTATTTCTATTTTGAGTTTTTTGAGGAACCTCCATATTGCTTTCCACAATGGTTGAAGTAGCTTACATTCCCACCAGCAGTATAGGAGGGTTCCCCTTTCTCCGCATCCTCGCCAGCATTTGTTGTTCTTAGTCTTTTGGATGGTGGCCATCCTTACTGGTGTGAGGTGATATCTCATTGTGGTTTTAATTTGCATTTCCCTAATGACTAGTGATGTGGAGCATCTTTTCATGTATCTGTTGGCCATCTGAATTTCTTCTTTGGAGAACTGTCTCTTCATATCCTCTGCCCATTTTTTAATTGGGTTATTTGTTTTTTGGGTGTTGAGGCATGTGAGTTCTTTATATAGTTTGGATGTTAACCCCTGTCGGATATGTCATTTACAAATATAGTCTCCCATACTGTAGGATGCCTTTTTGTTCTGCTGATGGTGTAGGACAAACATTTTTTAAATGGCTGTGTAGTCTGTAACCAAAAAAGAATACAGGAAAAAAGCAATATTCAGAAAACATAGGCTTTTAAGTACATTACTGGAAATGACTTTACAACCCCAAAATTGCTATGTAGCTAAAAGTTGGTTATTGTCTTTTTTCTAGAATTTAAGTCCTTTCTGTGCTCCTTTCCACATTCATCCTTTTTTCCTTCATTCACATCTTAGAAGAAAACAGTCCGTCTTTTTCTACTAAAACTAATCCATTGGACCCGCTGCTGCTTCCTCCTCTTGCTCCTGTCCCTGCCTAGTAAATCTCCCATCTTCTTCATCAGTTATCCCTTAATCTTCAAACATTCCTAGTGATGTGTTCTACAGAAACCTTGTTGCAGGGTCCTCTTTGATATTTGGAAGAATGCAATGCAGTCACTGATCCTTCCAAACACAATAAATTCTCAATCATCTGGATCAATAGAATACACAGTTAGCATGGCAGCAGCTCTTTTGTAAACTATTCACCTTTTAAGTATATGCAATGCTTACTCTATTCAAAAATTTTTAAATCCCCTTAACAGTATTTTGTTTGACCCTTGAATTACTTAGATTGCTATTTCAGTTTCCATACACACAGACTAGTAGGTTTCTCTCTCCCTCCTTCTTTCCCTCTCTCCTACCCCTCTCCTTTATTACCACTTGTTATTGGATCTTGAGATTTGGGACAGAGCTTGTGTTCTTTTTTAAAGCATTTCTTTGGAATTTTTGAGAGTTCCTTTATGTCCAGTGTGTGATTACATTTCCTTAATGTCTTATGTGCGCCTGAAAAGAATGTGTATTCTCTGATCATTGGGTGCAGGGTTCTATACGGTTCAGTTACCTCAAGCTTGTTAATTATGTAGTTCAAATCTTCTATGACTGTATTAATTTTTTGCCTGGTTGATTTGTCACTTTCTGAGAGATGTTTGTTACAACTCTTCTGCTATAATTGTGGATTTATTGATTTTTTTTCCTTGTGAGTGTGCCATTTTTGTGTCACTTTAGATTATATTATTTCATGTATTTTATATGTAATCATATGCCAAACCTCTTTATTTCTAATAAAATTAATAAAAATAAAAACATAAACCAGTACTTACCTTTTAGAAGTATAATTTTTAGGGGATGGAGGCCTAATATTTACCTCCTTAAGTATATCTTAATTTTTTTAACTTATAAAAGCAATACCTGCTCTTGTGGGAATTAGAATTCATATTGATTTCTTTTATCTATGCATGCAGTTTTTATTAAGGTACATATAATAAAATATACAAATCTTAGTGTATAGCTCAGTGAATTTTAACATGTATATTCATTCAGGTAACCCTCACCCAGAGCAAGATATCAAAAATTCTGACAAATTTTTTTCCCCTTATCTATTTCATCCATCTCCACCCCCTCCCACTCCTCCTCCCTATGGCAACCACCAGCCTGTTCTCTATCTTTATGAGTCTATTTTTGCTTTGTTTGTTCTTTTGTTTTTTAGGTTGTGCATGTAATTGAAATCATGTGGTATTTGTCTTTCTCTGACTTAATTCACTTAGCATAATACCCTCTAGGTCCATCCATGTTGTTGCAAGTGGCAGAACTTCATTCTTTTTTATGACTGAGTAATAGTCCATTATGTATATGTACCACATCTTCTTTATCCATTCATCTATTGATGGACACTTTGGTTGCTTTTGTATCTTGGCTATTGTAAATAATGCAGCGATAAATATAGGGTGCATATATATCCTTTTGAATTGGTGCTTTTGTTTTCTTTGGGTAAATTTCCAGAAGTGGAATTACTGGTCATGTAGTATTTCTGGTTTTAGTTTTCTAAGAAACCTCCATAAGCTTTCCATAGTGACTGCACCAGTTTATATTCCCACCAACCATGCATGGGAGTTCCCTTTTCACTACATCCTGACCAACACTTGTTATTTCTTGTCCTGTTGATGTTAGCCACTTTGACTGGTGTGAGAGTCATTGTAGCTTTGAGTTGCATTTCCTGGTGATTAGTGATGTTGAGCATCATTTCATATGCCTGTTAGCCATCTTTATGTCTTTGTACAAAGTCTAATCAGGTCCTCTGCCCATTTTTTAAGCAATTATTTGGATTATTTTGGTGTTGAGTCATGTGAGTTCTTCATATATTTTGGATATTGGCACCTTATGGGATATATCATTTGCAAATATATTCTCCCATGCAGTAGGTTGCCTTTTTTGTTGTTAATGGCTTCCTTTGCTGTACAGAAGCTTTTTGATATAGTCCCACTTGTTTATTTTTGCTTTTGTTTCCCTTAACTAGGGAGACATGCTCAGAAAAAAATCACTAATGCCAATGTTCAAAAGTTTATTGCCTATGTTTTCTTCTAGGAGCTTTATGGTTTCAGGCACTATCTGTAGGTCTTTAACCCATTTTTAGTTTGTTTTTATATATGGTGTAAGACTGATCCAGTTTCATTTCTTCACATGTTTGTATCCAGTTTTCCCAACACCACTTATTGAAAAAACTGTCTTACCTCCACTGTATGTTCTTGCCTCCTTTGTCATATATTAATTGACTAATTATAAGTGTGGGTTTATTTCTGGGCTCTCTATTCTGTTCTATTGGTTTAGGTCTCTGTGCATAGTGTTTTGATTACTGTGGCTTTGTAGTATAGTTTGAAATCTGGAAGCATCATACCTCCAGCTTTGTTCTTCTTTTTCAAGATTGCACTGGCTATTCAGGGTCTTTTGTGGTTCCACACAAATATTAGGATTATTTTCTCTAACTCTGTGAAAAATGCCATTGGTGTTTTGATAGGGATTGCAATGAATCTATTGTCTATGCATACATTCTAATCACAGTCCCATCACCCATCATCATCATTGCCAACATTTCACCATACAGTCTTCCATTCTCCTCTGTACATTTTTTCTAGTTAAGATCATGTATAAAATGCAATATTATATCTTGATTTGTTTTAACTTCACTTTACTAAACATTTACTCATGTTTTTGCAAGCTCTTTGTGGACATCCTATTTCCATACCTCTATCCACCAAGGGAATTAAAGTGAACTTTGAGATACAATCAGATATACCTAAAGTGGTGAACAGAACAGAACCAAATTGTGAAGTACAGAAATTAAAGAATGTGACTTGAACATCAGTCACATTATTTACCACAGTTTGGGAGCATTTGAATTGCAGAATTTCAGTGATGGTTGTAGTCTTTGGAGAAAACTTCATAGCAAAGCTGGAATTTAAGTTTACCATTGCTCTCTTCCTCAATGCTAAGTCAACTCCATTTAACAAACATCTAGGGCAGGCATGAACCCCATCATATAGAATGGGTGATGGAGGGTAGGGCACAGATCAATAAGGAAGATCCATCAGCTTCACTCTGGAGAGAAGCAGTGACCTGATACACTAAGCAGGATGGGAGCAAATTCTAGAGGACCTGAACTGTCAAGAGTGCTGCTACTGTGTTCAAAAGCTGTGCTGCTGTCATATTAAGAAAAGGAAAGGAATTTTTGTGTCTCCCGAGGTCATGCTGTCTCAACTACACATCTCTGCTAAGAACACGACATAGCAGAACCACTTTAAGAAAGGAATGTGAAAACCATTAGGCTGCTTCTGCTGGTGAATTTGTAATTCAGAGTAAAAGCAATCACATTTTATCCTTCTTACAAAGCTATGAGAAAGTGATATAATTATCCTGATACTAAGTAGGAAGAAGCCAAGGTTTATGGAGGTTGAGTAATTTCATATGTCCATACCACTAGCCACATTTAGAGCACCTAGTTTGCTAATATCCCATTATCCCATACTGCTTCTCTATCCTAAGCATGATAGTTTTAATGATGGGAACAATGGTTAGTATTTTTATTCTGCAACTTGCATGCCCTTAAGGTATTAGTTTTTCATAGAAAAATTCTGCAGTACTAAATATTAGGAGAAAAACCAAACATCCCCAGAGAAGGCCAGCCTGATAGCTGTTTTATAAATGACCTCCTTTTTTCTAGACTGGATTCTTGTAGGATTTTACACACACACGCATACACAGACACCATATTTATTATTTATCTAGGCATGAATCTCTTTTCACTGGTTTTGCCTGGAATTTGAGGAACCCATTTTATCAATGTGCTCAACCTTTTCTTCAGCTCAGGAAGGTTGTCCTCAGTTATATTTTTAACCATTGTTTATCTTCAGTTATTCTGGTCTGTTCCTTAGGCATGTCTATGATATGTAAGTTAATTCTACCGTTCATGCATGTAATCCTTTCTTCTTTGCAGGAATGTAGTCTTTGACTTTTGTGTTCTGGAGATCTTCAAAATATGAATATTTGGTTTTATCTTCTGTAGTATTACTTTAGTTGTTTACTTAATGTGTCTCTCTTGACCTACCTTTCCTTCCACGTTTTACTCATTTCAATAAATGGAACCCTCATCCACCCAATTGCTTAAGCCAGGGGCTCTCTGTTTCTGAATACCTACAGGCAAATCATTACCAAGTCTTTCATGTCAAAGTCCAAAGTACATGTTGAATCATTCCATTTCACAAAGCAAAATAGTAGCTAAGGCAGGGCTAGAATCTTGGTCTTCTGGAAGATACAGGATGGAAAGATAAAAAATAGTGTCAGCTTTAGATCTAGGTACACCCTGATTGGTTTTCTGGCTTCACTATTTTCCACATGTGTGACTATGGGCAAATTACATAATTTTCTGAGCCCCCATTTCCTCCTTCATGAAAAGTTAAAATAACCCCATTTCACAGTTATATTAAAAATTATTGTATGATTCAATTTGTATGAAATGTCCAGAATAAAGAAATCTATAGAGACAGAAATATATTAGTGGCTGCCCAGGGATGGGAGGGTGTTTTTTGGGGGAGGGGGTGGAGTGAGGAGTGAGGTTAATTGGTAAAGGATCTGGGGTTTCTTTTGGGGGTGATGAAAAATGCTCTAAGATTGAGTGCAGTGATGGTTGGACAATTCCATGAGTATGCTAGAAACCACTGAATTGTTCACTTTAAAGGGTGAGTCATCTGTTATGTAAGTTATATCTCAACAAAGCTATTTAAAAAAAGTAAAACAAAAAGAAAAGTAAAGGGAGGAAAGGTTCCTGGGATGATGGACAATAGAATTCCTTGCACCTCAGTGGCCTAATCCAACCTTTCTGCGTACTTGAGGCTTGCCACCTGAGTCTATGTTTTGATAACCCCCCACAACTACATAGTCTTTGGTCCTGGACAGAGTCTCCTTAGCTGCATCATAGTGGCCACTGTGGAAGGATTGCCTTCTTTTAGGAATAACAGCTGGGAAATTTCTACCCCTTTTAAGATTTTGGGAGTTACTTTTTGCAGCTTCCTGAGGTAAGCACAATACAAAAATAATTTGTGTACCTGGGGCTTTGTGGCAGATAAGGGCAAGTGCCTCCCAAGGTCCCCAGCTGAAAAGTTAAGATGCAACTCTGGCCTCAATTTTCTAAGGGATTTGATCTACTTGTGTTCACTGCAAACTTTATTGGCATTGTAGTGCTGGTAATTCAATGCTAAATTCCTTGAGACATTTGATGGTGTTGAGGGTATACCCTTGGAGAAGTTTGGTTTACTCATCTCCACTGAGAAGGATCCTTCGAAGTGGTTTACTTAATGCAACTTTGCTAAAGACATTTGACACAATCTGGAAGATTTAAGTTGGAGATGGACCTTGAGCCTCCATGTTGTAACGGGTTCTAGCCACTGGAATGGAACTTGACAGCAAAACATGATTGGGGAGACTGAAAAGAAGTGACACAATGTGGGCCTTGATTTTGTAAGGAGTTGGTTGTGCCTGTCTTTACTTTGAACCTTCCTGAGTTAACATAGCTGAAAGTGAAGTTGCCTGATACTGATTCACTATAAACATTCCACATGACTGGGAGGAACCTGAAGTAAAAATGTCCAGTAGGTCTGAGAGACCAGCTCAGCATCATCTTGTCCCATTTCAAGAGTTACTTCAAGGGTTAAATGAGATAATATAATTATAGTACCTGGCACATAGTAGTCTCTTAATGAATACTAATTCCTTCTCCCTACCTGTGCACCCACATCTAGTACCTTCATTCGCACAACCAAATGGCCTTTTATTGTGTGTGTACATATATACACACATATGTATGTATGTATACATAGTACATATATATACTATATGTACATATATATCCTGTATATATATTATACGTCTGTATTTTTCTAAAGTGAAATGAGTAGTGATTTCAGATTAAGTCATTTGAAAGAATGCTGTTATTTACCAGAGAGGTCACTTTAGAGTATTTGGTATGAGAGAAGGAAATGAATATTGTAGAAAGGCGTAAAATAAAATGTGACTTTGACTGAAAGGAATTGGCACATTTGCACCTTTCTTAAAAAGACAGAAACTAAAATTAAGAAACAAGAATATTTGTATAGCGTGGGAGAAAGCAACTGTCCCTTGAGTGGCCAGCCCATTTCTTTTTGGATCTCCATGCGAAAGGCAAACTGGAGACCCACTGGGACGAGGCAGGCTGGCGCAACCTAGATAGGACATCGGTAGGGAGGCCATGTGACTGGCCCTTAGGCACCTCACAGACTGTCATCTCAAGTGCTGTTGTGGAGCCAAACGCTGAAGCAAATAAAATATGTTCCAGTTATGCTTGGGAGACCTCCCCAGCTCGGCTGCCTTACTTCCCGCCTCCCTTTGCTTTCTTCTGCTAAGGTAGTGCTAGAATGGAAAGATGAGAGGAGAGCAGAGGGCTGGGCCGACTCCATCACTGAATTATGTATGTTACTGTTCTAACTGCATTTGGAAAGCTTAGATTGCTTCCCAGTTCAGTGTTTACTTAGCAACTTCCGAATGGGAAGGGACTGGGAAGACTGCTGAAAGTGCTGGTCCTTCACTGACCTGGGGAAAACTGCTTTGACTCTCTGACCATCAACTTCCTTATTTACATAGACAGACACAGAGATGATCATACCTTTCCTACCCTTTTCACATACTGATTATCAAAATTTATAAAGCACCAAACTTACTTACCCTCACTTAGGTGATGTTTTTTAAACCCCTTCGCAAGATCAAGTAATTCACATTTAAAACGAGACTAAAATGTTTAGCTCAACTAAAAGAAAAAAAGTTAACATGAATGAAATATTCTCTACATATTAAAATAGCAGGTATTTTATAAAGATGACATGTTGGTAAGGGTACAACATGGGAAGAGGGCACTTTCATAGCTTTCCAGTTAGGGTTGAAATGTCCTTTCGGAGGACAATGTGGCATCAAAACCTTAAAATGTTATGAAGCCTTTGACCCAGCCATTCCACTTCTAGGAATTCATCTGAAATAAAGGATGAGAGCTGTGCCTAAAGCCATTTTTTCAAGGAAGTTTGTTGCAGCGTCATTTCTTGTAACAAAATGTTAGATATAACCGCCTGTCTAATAATCGGAAGTTAGTTAAAATGGAACACATGATGAAATATAATGGGGTTGTTAAAAAAAAGCACACTGTGGAAGAATATTTACTGATACAGGGAAATGTTTGCAAAGGTGGAGCTCCTTGTTTATTCATCTTTTGCACATTATAATACTGTTTATAAGAATGATGGAGAAACTCTAGAATATGCAACAATAGAGGGATAGTTAGTAATACAGTACATGCTCTGTTGACATATTAAGCATGGTTGAAAACCCTAATTTTCCTGTGTTTCCTAAATGAGCCTATAGGTTTATTGATGGAAATGCTAAATGGAAAAAACCCCACCATATATTCAGTATAGTTAATAATATATAGACACATCACACATATAGAAAATATAAAAGAAAATACCTTGAAAAAATAACAAGTCAACCTTTTTAGTAAGGGAGTTATGCTTTTAAAATGTTTTTATTTTCTCAATTTGAAACTAAGTCTACCAAGGAAAATAGTATTTGAAGTTAAAGAAGACAATAACAACAATGCTCAGATGGAATGTTTACATCCCCCCAAAATTCCTATGTGATGATATGTGGAGGTGGAGACTTTGAGAGGTAATTAGGTTTAGATGAGGTCATGGAGGTGGAGCCCCCATGGTGGGATTAGTGTCTTTATAAGAAGAGGAAGAGACCAGAGCTCCTTCTCTCTGTCTGCCAGGTGAGGGCACAGCGAGGGGGCAGTCCTCAGCAAGCTAGGAAGAGAGCTCTCACCTAAATCTGACCATGCTAGCACCATATCTTGGACTTCACAGCCTCTAGGACAGGGAGTGGATTGCTGAAGCCACCCAGACTATAGTATTTTGTTAGAGCAGCCTGAGCTGATGAAGGCAGAGAACACCGAAACTGGAGGGGCTGCTTCTTATTTGAGAGTCCAGTGGTCTCTAGTCAGACAGAGGAGGGAAGTCATGATCTCTTTAATCATTAGAAATAGTTTACATAATTTTAAGTGCATTGACCCTGAGAGAAAAGTTTGGGTCGTCTGGCATGATAATAAAAATAATGGAAATCGCAGTTACTACTTATTAAGCATCTACTAGGTGCCTGACACTGTGAGAGGCACTTTTACATATTAACTCATTTAATCCTTATGACAACACAGTATGTCATTTAATCTTTATTACACTTTATGTCAACATGAGTGTTATCCTAATTTGACAAATGTAGAAGGTAAGGCTCCGAGAGATTAAGACAATCAAGGTTGTATAGCTATGACATGCCAAAGAGCAAGAATTTGGTTTGTCTGGTTCCTATGCCTCTGTTCTTAGCTTGCCAAATGGCCAAAATCAGAAAAGAGTTTCTAGAAGGGGTGGTATTCAGCTATGATGGTCAACTAGTAACTAGAATTTAAGCCTGAATATTCTATTGTCTTAGGGACACGTTTTCATTAAGCGTAGATGACGAAAGCTGCTTTACTCAAGTTCTTCACTCTGGATGAAAGATTCAATGGCAAGGAGGGTCTTTTAAAATTTTTTCGTTTTGAAATTATTTTAGGCTTACTGAAAAGTGGCAAAATTAGTACAGAATTCCTATATACTTTTCACTCAGTCTCCCCTAATGTTAACCTCTTTATCACCATAGTAAATGAATTGAAACCAGGAGAGAGACATTGATATAAACCTAAAATACAGGTTTTATTCAGATTTCATCATTGTCCCATTCCACTACTGTCCTTTTGATGATTGACGATCCCATCCAGGATTTCACATTGCATTTAGTTGCCATGTATCCTTAGTCTCTTCTGGTCTATGAGACTTCTCAGTCTTTTCTTATCTTTTGTGACCTTGACACTCTCCAGGAGTACTGATCAGGTATTTTGCAGAATGTTCCTCAATATGGGTTTGTCTGAAGTCAAGACTAAGTTCACATTATGAGTTTTTGGCAGGAATAAGACAGAAGCAGTATCGTATCCTTTCCAGGGCATCCTATCAAGAGGTACATGATTTTACTATGTCTCCTTACTGGTGATATTAACTTTGATCTCTTGGTTGATGTATCACCAGGTCATTCTACTGTAAAGATACTAGTTTTCTTTTTGTATTAATTAGTATTTTGTGGGGAAATACTTTGAGCTTACATGCGTAGATATGTAGTTTTCATCATATGTTTGCTCACTAACTTTACTACCCATCAGTACTTTTAAGCTGCAAAAATTAATTTTATGGTTTTTGCCCAATGGTCATATTCTGTTTGTATCATTCCATCTATGTTTATTAATTTGAATTCCACTGTAAGGAAGATCTTCCTTTTTCCTCTATTGTTTGTTTGTTTATTTATTTATTTAGATCAATATGTACTCAGAGATATTTTATTGTATGTATTACATTCCATTATTAGAATCATTTAATTAAGCCTATATTTCATGTGACATATATAAAAGAATAAATGCCAAGTGGAACAGGTAAATAAATGTAAAAACGTGAAACCATATAAATACTAGAAAACATGTGGGTGAATACCTCTTAAACTTTGTTTTAGGGAAAGTCTTTTTAACTATCTCTCAAATTCCAGATGCAAAAATAATTAAGCACACAAAAGATTGATAAATTGACTCCAGGCAACTAAAACAATTATCCTATAAAACCCCGTCAACAAAGCCAAAAGACAGCTGGAAAACTGGCAGAAAATATCTGCACCATATCACAAAAGATTATTATACTTAATATATAAAGAACTCTTCAATTAAGGGCTGAATGACTAAAGACCTTACAGAAAAATGGTGAAAAGACAGGAACAGACAATTCACCTAACAAATCTAAAGATGTCTTAAAACATAGGAAAAATGTCCCAGCTCACTCATAATTAAAGACAAGCAAATTAAAACAATACCAAGTTGCCATTTACCACCTGTCACAATGGTGAAAATGGGAAAGTGTGACCACATAATCTGTTGGTGAGGCTCTAGGAGACAGGTCCTCCTCTACATTGCTGATGGCAGTGCAAACTGGTGCAGAGAGACTTTTTCAACTACCTAGTACAGATGTCAGTCATACAGAGGTTGAAGGCAGAAATGTGTATCTTTTCTCGTTACATTTTGGGAGAAGGTTGGTTTACAATGTTCCTGAAGGTCACTGGTAATATAAGTTGTATTACATAAGGTTGTCCAACAGGCATTTATAGGGACTTGAGATACTTCTCTAAATACTCCTCGTCCCCCATTTTTAATTATTAAAGAAACACAGTTATGATTGGGAAGGCTTCTGTATTGTTATTTTGCTACTTCTGCTGTGCCTTCAACCACCCCCCTACCGGCCCCCACTCCCCCTTATTTCTTTCTACATGGAAAATGGAGCTGTGGAGTCATCATGGTCAGAGCTGCTAGGACCCTTGGAGATGATCTAGCCCTTTCCTGCACAATTTAGAGGAGGAAATGAGGCCCAAAGGGTGCCAGTGATTTGCCCAGGGCCACTGTGCAAGTTGCTATGAGCCAAGCCTAGAAGAACAGGGCCCTGACCAGAATATTCCACAGTCTCTTGCTAGGTGCATGTAAAGTACTGAACACACAGTAGTCATGCAATCTATGAGAGCAATAATAACTGATTCCGTTTCATTCCATGAGAGGAACTTATTTTCTGTGCACCAGAATTGAGGGGACGTGTACACTGTTTTGGGATCATTAGGAATCCTTCTGGGATCCTCAGGTAACAGCAGTCCATTAGCAAATAGAGCCATAATATCAGAGAAAGGCACCAAAAGGTAAGTATATGTCAACTACTAAATTCTGGGCTAGTACCAGTATCCTTTCTGACTGGTGGTTTAACTCCATCTGTGGATGCCTGTGCCTGGTATCATGGGGCCACTAGTATCTGTGGGCCTGCACCAGGCCTGGAGTCTCCGTTTCAAAGGAGGCCTATAGTTGCACAAAGATACCCAGGGAGGGCTAGTGGGGACTGGAATTCAGCTTATGCTCTGCTAACTAAACTGTGAGCCCTGGCTCAGAACTTTTTCCTCCCTGGGAAGGGACCTTTTCTTGCTCAGGCTTAGTCTACATGTGCCTACAGAGTTGTGTCTCCCTTGAGCTTTTCTAATTCACAGAGGCACCATGTAGACTAGGGGAGGCCCTGGTGAGGATTCAAAACCAAGTCTGTCTGAGTCTAAAGCCTGTGTTTTTCAATCTTTACTTGGAAAGCTGAAAATGAGTTTAGGGAGTATCTACTCCAACCTTACCCTTTAGAGACAGACAAGAATTTAGGCTCGCACTGCTTAAGAGACCCACACATGGTCACACAGTACAGATCCAAGCCTAGAATTCAGGACTAAAACTCAATCCAGGGCTATTTATACAATCAAAAAGGTTCAGACTGTGCATTTTGGGGGAGAAAAAGGAAATCTGTAATTTCTCAGATTAGGAGGTTTCTAGGCCTGGACACATAGTGTCCAGACAGATACTTTTAAGATGTCAAAAACTTACTCCCAGCATTAATTTATTTTTACAAAGTGTTTGAAAAGCTCTGCTTAGAAATCTATGCTAAGGCTTCATTTAATTCAAGGTTGGTGGATTTTGTAGAATATTTGGGGATTCTAAGCTTGAATGTGGTAGTTTTAATGTGACACAGGGGTGTGACCATGGTTCAGGGTGGGATGAGTTTGGCTTGATGAGTTCCTGTGTTCCCTATGGTAGGTATATAACTCTAAGCAGGACACCTATTTAACCCCATTGAGATATGTGAACTGCTTTTTTTTTTCTGCTTAACTATAAATCATGAATATTTTTCCATGTCATTATTCTTTTACATCATTATTTTTCTATCTGTATAATATTCATTGTGTGAGTCAACTATCAAATTTAATCATTCTTTTATTGTTAAATGCCTGTGCTGTTTCCCTTATCTGTAATTATTTCCCTGGTAGCTTCATCTCTACGAGATCCCCCTAATTCTGAATGTTATTTTCAGATGGCATCTCCCTACTCCTGTTATCTGTGACAATACCAGGATGTTTCTTTAGCTGAGGAATTTCTAAATATGAGAAACCAATAATAATAGTTACTGTTTATTGAATATTACCACGTGCCAGGTCCTTCCTAAGGAAATACTTTAGATTAGGAAATTTCCAGAGAAAAACCCACTGAGGCTCTCACGACAAGCATGGCTGTGATCAGCGTCGCCTCTGGTGCTCTGGCCGGGACAACTTGGCAGTAAGATAAAATCACAGGACACCAACTAAGTTGACCTGCTAAGTGGAGTTCTTCCATATCGGCAAGTGGGTTTCTAGGGGGCAGAGTTTTCATTTTGATGCCATTCATAATGAGTCCTTCCTGATCATTAAATACCAGTTCTATTTCTTTCTTAGTTCCTCTTGGCATGGTTCCGGGCTGGACCAGAGATATTAAAAATGTAATGTTCGCACAAAGGAAGAAACTTACTTCCCAACTTGCCGTGGCAGGGCAGCACAGGTTTGATTCATTTGTAAGTGACAACATACAGCCAAGGGTACAAGTGAAAGGGAAGAGTTAAAAACCCTAGTCTTCCTCATGCTTCTAAAACTATCACTTAGTCATTATGAGTTTCTCACTTCCTCAGCAGTCTCCAGGATATTTGTGTATCATTCATAGTGGCCAGAAAATGAAATACAGAAATTCATGGAGAGATCAGCTACCACTGTGAAGATGCCAGCAAGCATGCTCAGAATGAGGCCATCCAGTGTACGGTGTCCTCTTTTATCGCTCTCTTAAACCTTAACACTCTGTATATGCTAGTTCTAGGCCCCGCTTTCTGTGAATTTTAAATGCTGCAGCTAGATGGATTGGCCATCTTATTCATCTAAGATTTTTTTTTTAGTTGTGGCAAGAAAACTTAACATGAGATCTATCCTCTTAACAAATTTCAAAGTGTATAATGACATACTATGAAATACAGGCCCTATGTTGTACAGCAGATCTCAAGAACTTCTTTATCTTGCATAACATGAAGTTCCTCGTTCCAGAACTAGAGGAAGTTTTGGTGCCCTGTGTGATGTCCAGTCAGCAATCATCTACACTAATGCTTGAGTACTCTTTTAAGCATATTCTTTCTGTATGCTAATGGCAGAACAGAGCTATTTTGAATGACAGTATTTAAATTCACAACCTGGAGACTCTTCGAAAAATAGTAAAAAATTTTGGTACATTTCCAATCTGTCCCTACACAAGCTTTGGAGATCCCAGCCAAGGAGCCTATGATAATAGCTCATCATTATATAGTATAGAGCCTTTCAAATCCATTCATTCATTCCGCAAATATTTACGGAGCACCTGGTAGGTGCCTATTTACCTGTAATGAGAATTGGAAATCTGGTTTGCTGACTTAATTGCCAAGTTAGTCTGCTGCAGAAAATAAGGCCCTTCCAGGGTTGTTAGCATATGGATAGTTGAAGCCAGAGAGCAGATGACGTTCACAGCAGGAGAGAGTATGGAGAGAAGGGGGTTAATGAAGGAGGGTTTGGAACACAAAAATTTAAGTGAGGGGTGTGTAAGTGAAAAAAAGAGCCTACTGAAAGAATACACAGTGAGTTAGGTGAAAAATGAGTGTTACTAACAAGGGAACAAGTGAAAATGGCAGAGAGTTGCAAATGAGCTTTATAAATCAAACTATTGTATTCATCTGCAACAAAACTGGGCTGTGTTCATTATTATAAGGAGATCTTTCCTGTCATCAAAGGTAGTTTAAGTTATTAATGAAATCACATAGATTATGTTTCTGTCCCCTCATCAGCACTGAAAGTGAACTCACAGATAAATACCAAGTTTTATACACACTTAATTATCACCAGAATGTTATAGTGAATTTTATAGCCAAAGTCTGAAAAGTAGCTGTTAAGAAAATGAATACGAACCTCAGCCACCATTCCTGAAAAATTTCCAATATGAGTTCAAGAATTCCCCCGACCACCGCCGTCTCCCCCCACCCCCACCCCACCGCGCAACACACCATGTACCTGATACTATTGCCATCAGCTAATTTGCGACTGGTAACGTGTTTTGTACATCATTTGGACCAGAAGTCTGTCTACTATCCAAGCCAATAAGAAGTCATTTTGGTCATTGTTGAGATTATTCTACTAGGTGAACACCAGCCAAATCTTAGCTTTAGCCAAAGATTATCCAGTTTTGAATGTCAAAATCTGATTAAATGAATTTAAGGCATGAGTTCCCTCTGTCGAGCTGCACATTTGTAGCTACTTGCAGGATTTTACCTTCCATTTTGCCTCTGCTGCTGGTCCCAGCAGTACTGGGGGTTATTCAGAAGACCAGGGTGGGAGGGTTATTAGTAGATTGGGAGCAGTCTAGCAGCTAACACTGTAGCGGAAGAGGAAGCAGGGGGCGGGGATACAGTGACCCTGGGGAGATCTGACTATAAGAAATTAGGTCCCTAGACAAACAGAGGATGCTTACTGTGGCTCCTACCCAGACTGTTGTCGCCTTTATGGATGTGTCCTGGCATTCATGCTGCACCTCAGAGAAATCTCAGCAGGCTTTCTGGTCTGTTGTGGGTTTTCTCCAGTTCCTCACCATGTAGGGGTCAGGTCTCCTGGCAGTGGCTGGGCCATTTAATTCAGTACATGTCCCACAGGGACACATGCACTTAAAAACCTGTGCTTGCTTTCTCTTCTTTCTTTGGAAGGTTTTTGAAGGTCTGTTCGTTTTCAGTATTTGTTGCTGAAGCAACATTAAAACAGTATTAAATATTTGGCCTAAAGAGATAGCAGGATAATGGATGATTTAAAAAAATGTTCATTCTATTTCTGCTAATATCCCATGTTTCCTTCCTGTGACTCTTTATTTTGATATACTTTTCATAATCTCATGTGACAGGAAAATTTAATGTTAACATGTTCCTATTTTTAAAAGAGATTCAATGGGAAAATTGGATTGCTTTACAGAAATTAACTCTAGAGCCTATTCAGTTGGTATGTCAGCCTTTTCTTTAAAAATATTTCCAGTATGTAGGAAGATGTGCCCTTTTCCCTTCCTGTGTGGGGTAGCACATACTCCGGATGAAGCAGTGATAAACTGGGTTTGCCAACCCTGTAGAGGGCACATTCAGTTTCAAGTGCTTAGTGTAGTGGAAGAAATTCAGACTGGGGCTGATATGGGGTCACGGCACATACCTTCCATTTCTGGCACTGCCATTCATCACTTACTGTTTGATCTTGGACTTGGCTTGGGCCTCAGTTTCCTCATGAGTAAAATGGGAGATAACATGCTAGCTGAGCTCCAAGTGCTACTTTGGTTGTAATTACCATGCTCAGTCATGGAGCTGGGTTCTTTTGCTCTTATAGAGCAAAAACGTAGAAACAAACAATCCCACCACTGGTAAGTTTCCATACACATAGGTGGAAGCACATAGTGGTTTAGGGCCTGGGCTCTGGAGCTATTGTGTTTGGGTTTGCATCTTATTTCTGTCACTTATAGGCTATGTGACCTTAGGTGAGTTCCTCAACTTCTTTATGCCTCAGTTTTCTCATCTGTCAAATGGGTATAATAATAGCACCCAGTCATCTGGTTGTTTTAAGGACAAAGAAAGCTAATATATGCAAAGCCTGCAGATTCAAGAGTCAGTTAAAAACAAGGTGCTAAACTTTTCTCAAGTAGTCAAGCTATTTGGTATCTATATAGACCACATAATGCAGCAGACATTTTTTTAAATCTCTCAAGATGCCTTTTATGACCAGAGAGTTTTTGTTCATCAGAAAGATAATAGTGTCCCCTTATAAGATTATGCTAATCCTAATCATTTTATTGAGGAAATGGTGTTCTAATTTACTATTTATTTATTTTCAGACAACAATAGTTTGGGTAATAATTATCCTATTTCTTTAAGACCAGTGTTCGGCAAATTGGCAGCCACATTCAGTAATCACTCACTTTTGTAGATGACATTTTCCTAGGGTTTGGGAAGAGTCAAGGTCCTTTTGATTGTTTTTGCCTAGAGGCTGGTCCATTTTTCTTCCCGTGCACTCTCAGCTGGAAACAAGCACACCTGGGTCAACACAAAGCTCAGAGCAGGTACTGCTCAGAGTCCCCACTTATCCAGGGTAACCTTAGGCAAAGCCCTGAGGCACTTTCAAGCTCTTTTGGCCTGTGTGGCTACTAACATTTTTCCTCTTTTAAATTGTACTGAGAAAAGCAGATAGTAGGGGATTTTCATTAAGGGTCACATTTTTTTATTAAGGCATCATTGGTATATAATCTTATGAAGGTTTCACATGAGCAACATTGTGGTTACTACAGTCCCCCCTATTATCAAGTTCCCACCACATACCCCATTATAGTCACTGTCCCTTAGCATAGTAAGATGCTATAGAGTCACTACTTGTCATCTCTGTGCTATACTGCCTTCCCCGTGCCCCGCCTACATTATGTGTGCCAATCATAATGTTCCTTTTTCCCGTTATGCCTCCCTTCCCACTCATCCTTCCCAGTCCCTTTCCCTTCGGTAACTCTTAGTCTATTTTTGGGTTCTGTGAGTCTGCTGCTGTTTTGTTCCTTCAGTTTTTGCTTTGTTCTTATGCTCCACAGATGAGTGAAATCATTAGGTACTTGTCTTTCTCCGCCTGGCTTATTTCACTGAGCATAATACCCTCTAGTTCCATCCATGTTGTTGCAAATGGTAGGATTTGTTTTCTTCTTATGGCTGAATAATATTCCATTGTGTATATGTACCACATCTTCTTTATCCATTCATCTACTGATGGACACTTAGGTTGTTTCCATTTCTTGGCTATTATAAATAATGCTGTAATAAACATAGGGGTGCATAAGTCTTTTTGAAACTGGGCTCCTGCATTCTTAGGGTAAATTCCTAGGAGTGCAATTCATGGGTCCAATGATATTTCTATTTTGAGTTTTTTCAGGAACCTCCATATTCCTTTCCACAATGGTTGAACTAATTTACATTCATTAAGGGTCACTTTTTAAAAAATCCGTGAAATAGACCAGAATGACTGAGGAGATGGTGTTGCAGAGAACTCTATTCTGTTTAAGAGAAATATTAGGTAGATAAGCCATAAGCTGAGAGACAGCCAACCTGCATTCTGTTCCATCCCTGCCACTATTCACCGTCCCCTCCCCTCTCAGTGTCTCTGTAAAAGCCTGTGAAGCTATGAACCTTTTTAGCTTGGTTTGGTAAACACACAAGCACACACACACACACACACACACACACACATACAGAGAGTTTAAAAAACAGATAGCCCCCCCCAAAAAACTAGAACATCAGTTCCTATCTGTGAATCTGTGAAGAGTTCAATTTCTTGTGACAACACGTTTGCTGTGATCTAAACAGCCTCAGCTTTCTCTTCCACGTAATCCTAATGGAGGATGGCCATGTTTTCCTTCCTCACCTCATAGCCTTGTCATGAGGACAAGTGTGCTGAAAGCCGGGGTGCACCATTTCAGCTCTTTGGGAGGATGCTGCTATCTAACTGAAAGGCATTAGTATGATTAGGTGCAATGCCATTAATATTTCCCCAAACTGCCTTTATCCTATTAGTGCTGTAGGTTATTTTTATGCCTGGGGAACATCCCCAGTTGTGCTTTCATTTTGATGAGAACTTATGACAGTGTTGCTTCATTGCTCTTAAAGAAGAAAAAATACAAAAAAAAACTTAAAAAGCACACAGTGAACTGACACAGATGCAAGAGACATTATATTTTTACCTTGCTTCTGGTTAGAAAAACAAAACCACACAAATAAATGCTGAGGTCCTTTTCAACTCTGGTCTTCATTGCCACCCTCCAGTAAAAACTTCTGATTTTATAGAGAGAGAAGCTGAAAATCCAAGAGGAATGTAATTTTCCCAAAGATTCTCAGTTAGCTGGTGGCAGAGCTGGGGCCGGGACCTTCACCTTCTGCTTCCTTGTTCATGATTTTCCCACTCAAGCTTGTACTGATTTCTGCTCTGCCACTGGATCATGTATGTTAAGGTTTCTTTTCTACTAGTCTGTGAAGCCGTGTATTTGATTATATTTGGCTGAAATAATTTTCTCAGCCTTTCTCATACAGTTTTCCCTATGGCTTTTCAATGCCTCCCTGAGTTCTGTGCAGAAATCTGTTACTGAAATGCAGAATCCATTTTCCCCCACTACCAATAAGTGGTTCTTCATTGAAAAATACACTCTAAGTTTGGGTTTTATCTTCTTAGGTTTTCCCAGGCATACATGTGTTCTGACTATGTGGATGGGCTGGACAAGGATTGTGACATTCCATAAGGGAAAGGTTAAAGATACTGGTAAAGCTGAGAAACTGGGCTTAAAATAAGAAAAAAAGGAAGTGTAATTATTACACGCACAGTCACTCCCCTTAAATCAGAAGTATGAATCCTAACAATACCCAGCAACTCAGATGATTTCCCCCAGACCTGTCCATATCCTATCTGTGGTCATGCCTGCGTTCCTGACCTTAGGGACCCTACCTCAACCCGGCTTAAATCCTGCAACCTGAACGAGCCACTTCAACTGAGACTGTTCTACCCCGTGAGTCAAGTCTTCCTCTGCTGACTACATCCCCTCCTTCATGCTCCCCAATGTGGCCACAGCCCAAGAGTACCGAACATACCCTTCCCGACCCTTCTTCCAAGCCTTGCCAGGCCGCCCAGCCCTGATCAGATGCCAGTCTGATCCTCAAAACTGACTGCCTACTGGTAACTGATTCTGGAAACCAGACCGAAGGTAGGGTTGGAAGCAAAGGAATTAAAAGAATCAAGAGGTTGTATGGGAAGGAGAGAGAAATAAGGGATGAGGAGAAGGGTGGGGAGAGCTGTTTACAAGAGGAGCGTCACAGTGTGGCTCCTGAACCTAAAATGAAGGCCCTGTGCTTTTGGATGGAGATTGGGGATGAGTCGAACAAGTCAAAAAGGCTTTTTCCCAGTTTCCATCCTGAGAACTGTGAACCAACTGGACTATTGGGCTCTATCCCCTGACCCTGAAGAGCAGAACTGGTTGAAAATTCTCTGGAACCCAGTGGGGGTGAGTGATAGGGTAAATAAAGCATTTGTCTACAGGCCCTTCATGGAATATATCCTACCCAGTCCTCATGTCTTCCCCATCAGTCCTAGTACACTGGTATATACTTGGCATATAGTATTTACTCAATATAGAATTGCTTATTAAGAATAATTGTCAAATTCCTTAGCATGGCACATTGAGCCCTGATTCCTACCTGCCTCATTTCTCACCGCAATAAACCCCCTTCCTGGTGTTCATACACGCACACACATACACGCATCGGTACCGCTGTTCCAACTGTGGTTCTCTGACTGCATATTCTATATACTCTGTCAAATTCTTTTACTTCCTTATTTTTATTTATTTATTTATTCCTTCCTTATATATTATTATTTATTCCTGTGTCTTTGCACCTGTTTCTAAATCTAGAATATCCCTTCACTCTAACTCTTGTTCAGCCTTCCAGTCTTAGCACAAGCATTACTTTGTCCTGAAAGCTTTTCTTGCTGACTCTAGAACTCCCCCAGATATTCTTTCTCTGTGTCCTCATAGCATTCCACTCTCGTGGCATCATTGTTATAAGAGTGAAATAAACAAAACTTAACAGTCTTGAGTTCTGATCTCATCCCATAGTGAACTATGAGCTTGTCGAGGGCAGAGGCTGCATCTTACTCATCTCTTCCTATCCCTGGTGCTTAACCCAAAACCTGACACATTATTAGGCTTTAATACCTATTTCCTGAATATGTGGATGGAAACCTTCTTCCTACTTACCTTGTCTGCACCATTTGCCCCTTTTGTTCACCTCTTCTGATTTTTTTTTTTGTCTGTAAACTGAATACGTAGATCATGAAGTCACCAAAATTAATGGGCATTGACAAGCAGACCCTATTCATAATAATCATCTGGAAAACAAAAGATACCTGTATCTCTCCTAAACATGAATTTCTCCTATGCTTTCCCTCCCTTAATACTAAGTAATACTTCTGGAAGCATCCATAATGCTATCATTATTGTTCTCTAGAGATTATTAGTATTTATCAACCAGCTGTTTCATGGGCCAAGCTTTAGCAATTGTTTTGTATTTTGTAGCTAATTGCAGGCACAAAGTGGCTACTAATGCAAAATTTAGTTTTTAACAGAAAATGTTCTCTCCCTAATCAAGTCCACATGGTAAAGACAACATGAAATTATCACTGATCAGCGCTCATGAGCCAGGAGAGAGATGAAGTGATAAATTCGTTTTGATTCCTTGTTAAGAAGTTGAAAGGTAAGATGTTACATATTTTAAGGAAATTTGCAGAATCTAGTGATACAAATGCTGAAGACTTAAAATGAGGTGAGGTTTGGCTCAGGGACTAAAAGGAATGGGTAAGAAGTGCTTTTTGAACATTTGAGAAACCCAGACTAATAGAGCTGGAAAGGCTTTTAACTTCTAGTTCAGTGAATTATTGTTTTGTTTGTATTCCCCTTCAAATGATAAAAGTGTTTTTCAAAAATTGCATAACTGTTCCCATGTCATTATTTTTGTGTGTATAAATCAGGAGTTTAAATGGGTGCAAAGGACATAATTTTCAGCATAGTGTATATTTCTTATACATTTTAAGTATAGTTTAGTTACAGCCTTGGAAGTGGCTCAGTTAGTTCCTTCAGTTTATGGAAAATGTCCAGCATATAATATCAATAGTGAAGCCAGTACTCATTGTCCAACCAATCAACTAATTCAGACTGACTTTCTGTTTGAAAGAGTCTGACTTTCTTGTATTCCCCCTGTGACAAATGTCACACTACTGAATTCTGACATGAAGGTAGGTAGAGAAGGCTCTGAACTTGCTGTGGTTTGTCACCTGGATGCCAGCCCCCGTGCTTCGCTCTAGAGGGACTGTCCTTCCGGAGCCTCTATGTACTGAATCCTTCCTTCATTGGCACTCTGCAGGATTTTACTCCCTGAGATGCAATGCTTCATAGGAAAATTCAGGATGGGCAAGAGGTCTCTCTCTCTTTTGTCAAATGGGAAAAGGACACTGTGAAATGGAGGAGGGAAAGGAGAATCTACACATGATAGGCAGCAGTCCCAGCTTACTGCCCTTCTGCCAAGTCAGATACCCAAATTAGCATCTCGAATTTTGTCTCCTCCTCTTTCATTGTACTGCTGAATTAACTAAGACCTAAAAGAAGCATGGACTCATCCAAGGTGGCAGTGCTTGTTAACCAGCGGCAGAGCCAGAACTGGAATATAGATATTTTGATTTCCCAGCTAGAGTGCTTCCTGCCCATGATGGCTCACTAATCTCTCCGACATTTAAGTGACTGCAGTCTCTTTAGGTAGTCACAGTGGAGTTTTCTCAGGGAAGAGAAGTGGTCTGACCTTGACATTTCTTCACAGGGCAGTGTGTGTACATAGAGAACTCACTGATGGTAGTTATTTGTATCTGCTCTGACATTACTTGCAGATTAAGCAGATTGGGGTCACCACTTTGTTAACAAGCCTTCATTCAAAAGCCCATAATTTAACAAGCCTGTTCCACATTAGTGGAAAAGGCACTTTTCCATGCGGCCAAAACCTCTTGGTGGTTATCAGATTTTTCAACAGTTTACTGTATACCTCATTTTGTTAATGTCCTGGATTAAATTGTAAGGTCTTAGAGTATATAAACTCTGTCTTATTTCTTTATCTCAGAGTCCCCTAAGCCACTCAATAAGATAGTACAGAAGTGCCTGGCCTGGATTCAAATACTGGTGTCTGCCACCTGTGAGCAGTATGACTTTGGACAAAATATTAACCCCTCAACACCTCGGCTTCCCTTTCTGTGAAATGGGTTGTAAGGACTGAATGCATGATATTAGTCAAGTGCTTAGAAGTATACCTGGTATCGTCATAATAAGTGCTCAGTAACTGTTTGTTAGCTATTGTTATTATTGTTGATCAAAACTATCAAGTAATCTAACACCTAACACTAACAGGGGAGCTAACCCATGAAGACCAAATGGGTAGGATGTACATCAAATTTGCATAGAGGCAACCTCCAAAGGGCAGAGATCAGGCCTGTGGAGAGAAAGGGACTGGACAGTGTTGAGGTTCCTCAAGTCGCATATGAAATAATGGTTTAGGCCAATGCTCTCCAATAGAACTTTCAGTGGTGATGGGCATGTTCTATATCTGCACTGTCTAGTATGATAGGCAATAGTCACATGTGACTCTTGAGAAGTTGAAATGTGCCTAATCCTAATGAGAAATGCAATCTTTTCATTGTATTTAATATAAATTAATTTACAGTTAAATATAAACAGCCACATGGACTAGTGGCTCTCAATTTGGGCAGAATAGGTTCAAGGCTGCAGCTTTGCTTTTGTCAGTTACCGTAAGTCTTTGAGTAGTAAACCAGCCTAAATGGATGAGGAGAACAAAGGTGGTACAGTTGACTCGAGGGTAGTGAGTGCCATGTGGTTGGTAGCGGTCACTTGGAATTAGGGGCCAGTCCCAAATGGGATGTCATATGTCCATCCTCTGCTTCTGCCCCACCTTTTGTTACCACCTTCATCTTTCCCTCTAGCCCTACTTCCTTCCTCACCTTTCCTCTGTATTCTCTGCCACCATTCCTCCCCAGTTGCCCTAAGGCCAGGCTCCTCAGCCAAAGAGATTTTGAGACCTCTGCACATATGGGTAAGTCCTTACCTAGAAGTCCCAACTAATTAAGGTCAGTAAGATACCCATGAGGAAGTATATAAAGACATCTGTGGTGCAGTGGCCAATTCCTTAGGAATGGAAGGACACTGAGGAAGTTGCAAGCTGTGGCAAAAAGAGACCTTTCTCACACTATTTTTATTTATTTATTTATTTATTTATTATTATTTTTTACAGTGTGTTATATACATGCTTTATTATGATATAGGGACATCTCACACTATTTTTATGCAAAGAGTTTCCCTCTATCACTTTAGTATTGATTCCATTCATCTATTAAGTAGTAGGCCAAGGGCAAAATCATTTAAGATTTTGCAGATTTCCAGCAAAGGCTTCCACTGTTTACCAGAGCTAGATAGAGATATTTTAATGCCTAAAGGCATTAAATATAAAGCTTTCATTGTATTTTGAAAGCTTAAGTAGTGCTTTAAGGGAAAGACAAGCACTTAATATAAGTCAAGAAAATGAATTGTACTTATAAATTCTATTTGGAAGGAGAAATACTAGCCGGACCACATGAACTGAGAATCCCACATATTGCTACCAGGCTTTGTTTGGGGCCAGTGTTTGATATGTGAACAAAGTTGCAGGCTTTCTAAACCAACCCCTTTCTGCATTTCTAATAGCTAGGTTAAAACAGTTCCTTGTTAGTATTTTTAATATTTTAAATGTGCACTGAGTCATAGTTAATATCTTAAATGGATTCAACATTTGCTATTGTAGAAGAAGCTATTTTGTTGAACACCATAAAACGTTATTTGTGGAGCCCATACATATTAAAATTATAACTTCAGCCACTTTCTGTGGAGAAAATGGTGACTCTGACCTTTTAGTCCATTTGACCGTGGAGAAGAGGACCATAATTTCAACAATCACATCCCAAATGTGTTACTGTGCCCATTTTCTTTATACAAAAATGTCATTCCATCTGTCTGCTGATAACTCACCTTAATCTATTTTCAGTGGCCTGTTTTTTTTTTTTTCAGGAAATGCTCACAAATTCTATTTATTTTCTATAAAATAGAGGTAACTATTTTAAGTCGTCACACACATTCACAGAGTAAATGTATTTATTAAAACTGTAATTCACTCAGAAAGTCACAGGAAAGTGGGCTTTGCTTTAGTGTGGCCCCAAGGGAACAGGAGTTTTTCGGAGTCCATCTTGTAACACAGGGAATACAGCACTGGGAGGCCAGACTGAAAATGGTTGCCAGTGAATGGCCATGAATGCGATGCCAGGCTTTAAATTTTTTTCTTATTGAGAGAGAGTGAGCAGTGTGCAATGAGCAGTGGCTAAAAATCTAACAGGACAGGTCCCCGACAACTCCCTCAAGTCCCATTTTCCTACATAGGCCAGACTGCTGTCTTTCCAGTATGTTGTCCACACTGCTGTCAGCTTAGGCTCCCTGAAGCATAGCATAGTGCCCTTGCCCTCTGCTATTCTCGAACTCTGCACCACCTTAATGCCTTCCTGGTGCAGTTTCTTCCAACCTGAAAGTCAAGGTTCTTCATGATTTTGCTCTTGCCCTCAATCCCCAGCTTTTCTTCTCACTGTTCTGCAGCCCCAGGGAACTGCTTTCAGTTCTTTTGTCATCCCCCTGGCTTTTGGGCCAGCACCCCTTACTCACACCGTTCTCCTTCCAGGATCCTTTATAGCTCCTCTGGATCCATTGGCTGAAGAACTATCCATTCCTCTAGGCCTAGTTCAGATCCTACCTCCTCCAAGAAACCTGTCCTGAGCCCCAGACACACTGCAGGACTTTTTCTCTATAGTCCTCTGGCACTTCGATGCTAGGGTACAGTAGCAGAGCTTAGAATCAGAAACCCTGGGTTTGAATCCCCACTCTGCCGTTTGTTAGGTGTGTGATCTCGGATGAAACATTTAACTTTGCTTTCTGAGCCTGTGCCTTCCTCTGGAACATGGAGATAATAATGCCTCCCCTGCACATGTCTCAGGTCTGGTTTGAGCCTCACAGGAGAGAACATACGTGAAAGCTCTTGGTATACAATGAAATGCCATGAACACGGAGAGTGTTGTAGCTTTGATTACTGCTGTTCAATTGAAAAATCAGCCAAGGCTTCTGTGAAACAAATCATTCTGAGAGGTGCAGTGGGAGGAAGTGTGTCACCCAGTCTCTGAGCATGACCATCAGACTGTCCCAGAAACTAATATTTCAGCCTCTAAAATTCTACTTTCCAGACAGCTTCCAGCAGCAGAAGAGACATGGGAATCCTTGGTCACACTACAAGTTCTGATTTAGTGTTTGAAACTCAGGGTGGCTGTAGTTACAGCACTTGCTCACACTAGTGAGTTCCATGAGGACAGGAAAGGCGAGTGGACTTGTTAGTCACTGGCAGATATCATAGGCCTACTTGGTGCTTTGAGGGAACAGAAATTTCTCCTGAAAGTGTGTTTGGCACACTCTTAAACTAGAAGGGCCAAAGCCTGTTAGAGAAGGCTGTTTGTAGGAGCGTCTGAATAGGCAGTTTCTGGAGCCCTCTAATCCCTAAACAGAGGGACACATTGTTCTTCCTCTCTCCCTCCTATCTCTCTGAGGGCAGCAATATGGCCTAGTAGACATAGCATAGGCTATGGGGGCAAAGAGCATATAAATTGCAGCTATGCCCCTTACTCACTGCCAGAGTCACTGTAAAATGGGGCTTGATGCCCACCCTCCTTCCCTCCCTCCTTTAAATTGTTTTTCAAAATACTCATTGAATACCAACCATGTGCCAGGTACTGTGATAGCAAGTAGGTATATAATGCCGAATGAAACACGCTCTCCCTGTCCTCATGAAACTTCAAATTTACAGATTGTCCCCACCTTCCTGCCAGTTAAGCCTGCTGTGAGGATTAAATGAGAGCCGAGGATTAAAAGGGAGAGAGGAAAGAGGGAAGGAAGGAAACAAGTGACCAGCACACAGTGAGCACTCACAAAGTGTGGATAGTTTCCGTCTCCCTACTGTGGCCTTACAGCATTAGGTGTTCTTGACCCAGGCATGCACCCGCACATGCAGTCAGATCTGGGACTTCCATTTATTTTAGTCTAGATCATCGCCACTTGTGTGCACAGTCCTTATGGCAGGTGCATCTGTCGATCAAAAATGAGCCTCATTGATTTGCTTGAGTGACTTGCCTCCCAACAGAGCCAGATGGATGGATGGATACAGTCATTGAATCAAGTGACTTTCGGGATTTCCATTGGTGTTAGACTTTCAAATTTAGTTTCCTGTAGATGGTTATACATGGGAGGCAATGACATGCCATCAGCTCTCCAATTTGTTGTAGTTATGTGAGAATTACAAGGCATCCCTAATACATTGCATTTTGGGTTCCGAAGCCAGTGGTCTTAGAAGAAAATGACACTATTAAAGAAAAATGCACTGTGCTATCTTCTGACAAGTTTCATAACTATGACACCCCACAAACTCATTTTATTTTGCAAACATTGGACAGGTTACATATATTGGTGTATTGTGATTGTATGTTCTAACCAATGATCCCCCTCCACCAACTACTCTGTCCCATGTATTTCAAGTCTTTGAGTGGTACCGCCAAGTAAGTCGGGAACCTGGAAGTCAGCTTCAATGTGTCATTCTCCGTCACCCACCCTCCACCAAATGTGTCCCATCACAAAGTCTGGACTTAGCTCCTTGAATAGATCTCTCCCTCCCCACTGCTACTACATTAGTTTATGCTCTTGTTATCTCACCCATGGACGACAGCAGTATCCTAAACGACCTCTTTGCCTCCCATCAGTAGTCCTTCTCCACCTTTACCACCTCCTGCCACCCTTATTTCAGAAAAAATTTCTAATACCCAGTTGACCAAGTTACTTTCCTGTTGAGCATCTTGCAGTGGCTCCCCAGTTCCTCTACAGAATAAAGCCTGCAGTCCTTAGTATGATGCACAATACTCTGCCCAATTTGTCCCCTCTCTATCCAGTTTCAACTCTCATCGTAGCTGATTATTTCCCAGTCATACCAAAATACTTAGAGTTCCAGAATATAGCATTGATTCTTTCAGCGAATATTTATGTCTAGACACTGGATATGCTGGAGTGAACAAAACAGACAAAGGGTCCTTTTTTTTTTTTTATAGAATTTACATTCTAGTGGGGAAACAACAATAGACATATACGTTGTTCTACAACTTCTTTATCTTCCCTCTTTCCAGACTTCTTTTCCTCTGCTTGAAGAAACTTCCTTGCCCTATGTCTGTCTAGATATTGCCTTCTGCTGTTTCACAAATCAGCTTTTAAGCATCATATCCAAGGTAGATCTCAGCCTGCTCTCTTCTTTTCTGTGGGCCTCTGCATACTTGCCACACAGCATCTGTTTTGCTTTTGTTTCTCATTGTACACCACTCAGCCCAGAAAAGGTGTTTCAGCCCATGAAGAATGAAAGAAAGGGAAAAGGGAAAGAAGGAAGAGAAAGAAGGGAGGGAGGAAAGAAGGAAAGGCAGGAAATCAATTTTTTTCCACTTCTTCTTGGTTTGGAAGTGTTTTAACTAGTTTTGAATTATGACCCAGTAGAACTTGCATAGTCAAGAAAATACCACTTAATTTTATGGCTGATGATACTTCCTAGAAAGTATGGAAGGAATGAATATTAATCCCTGCAATTTAACTGATGAGTCATTGTCTTTATAATTTTGTATTAAACTAAGAAATTAAACAAAATCTTCCTCACACACACAGGTGACTTAATCTTTGCCTTCACTTCCTCCTGCTATGTAATAATTGTCAGAGCTTGCAAGAAGCTGAAAAGCGGAAATCGCAAAGAAAATGATTGATAGACTTGACACATCAAATTAAAAAAAAAACCTTCCATTCATCAAAATACGAAAAATAAAAACAGCTCTTCTTTAATGCTCCCTTTCATTGGCTGTAAACATTAAGAAAATTTCTGGCCTTTGGAGTGGCTTCAGGACGGCCTTCGTGGGTGTGCGGTCTGTGTTTGGTTTGAGGTTCTTCCGTTACCATCTTGAAATTGTTACTTTGCTCATAAGGAACACTCCCCTCCTTCATTTTGCACTGGGCTTCATAAATTATGTATCCAGTCCCAAGTCTCTTGAGTGATACTAGAACCTCCCTGCTCCCAGTGATACCTTTTATATCAGGCCCACTTGTGTGATGCTTGGCAAAAGAGTATAGGAAACCACCTGCTCGGGAGAATTGGACTGAATGTCATCCATCCCTTGGTAGCGTCCCATATATCTGGGCACTCATTCATTTGTTCCACTGTTAACCTACAAACATTTTCCAAGTCTGCCCTTTGTGCCAAGCACTGTACTTTTTTCTGGGGTGAAGTAGTGAGCAAGGTGAATGCTGTTGCCACTTTGAAGGAGGTGTAGGTGTAAGTGCATCCATCACAATACAACATACAAGTGTGTGCAGAGGGCAGCCAGAGCACAGAGCGGAGGCCCCTAATCAGCCTCAAAGAGGAGGGAAGGGGGGCTTCTGAAGGGAGCTGTCATCCTAACTCTAACCTGAAGGAAGAAAACAGGTAGAGGTGGGAATGTAGCCTGGGAAGAGCACTCAGGTCAGAGAAACAGCGTGCTCCCTTGCCGCTCTTCTATCAGCAGGATGAAGGGCTTGACCTGCAGTGGGAATTCATCAGCGTAGAGGTCAAGTGTGATGGAACAGCAGGCTGGCCATTCTTCATTGCCTGCTGCTGTTTCACAAATCAGCTTTTAAGCATCATATCAAAGTATATTAATATTTCTCACACCCCAGATCCCTCATTGGTGTTTGTTTTTTCCATTGCCAAGAAAACTCTCCCTCAAACTCCCTTCAATTGTAGGTCTGTTCTCATCCTCAAAGAGCCTTCTTCCTCTCCAGATTAGGTTATAACTTAAGTCACTGCTGCTCTATGTCTTTGTAGCATACAGGTGACTTGCCTATCAAGTCATACATCTACTTTAAGGACATTATTTATTGAGTGTTTAAGTCTTCTTATACACTGGAGACTTAATGGAAGTGGAGTCCATAGCTGTCTCTTTTTTTTTTAACAGTTAAATCCATGTTCCTAGCCACGGCCTGGCTGAAAGTAGCCACTGAACAAGTATTTGTTGAATGTATGTATGATTGACTAGAGTATTACTATCCCCATTTTACCAAAGAGGAATAAGACATAGCCAGCTGATCCTACCCAAAGTCAAAGTGCTATTAGGTGGTAAAATAGAAATAACTTTCCAGTTAACTGCACTCCTTATTAAGTCATTTTAAATTTTCAAAGGGCATGTGTGCAAATGAGACAAATAAGATAAATAGGACTTTCTATAAGCAAAACACCAACTATGAAAATTCTATTGGTTTGTTTTCTCCTTGTTCCCATGGAGTATGCAGTGCAATAGGGGAAGTCAAGTAACTGCATAGAAAGTAAGTCCAACAAGCCAAGGTAGTATGCGGCAAGTACCAAGAGAGTTTGTGAAGGGGTGAGCTGCTGGGGCAAGGTGGGGCAAAGAGAAGTTCAGACACATGCACTAACGAAGCCACGCCATGGGAGTCACCTACACTATATCATGCCAGGAAGGCACTTACGCGGGGATTGACTGGCCAGTGCAAAGGGAACAGTAACCTCTAAGGCAAATGTGTGAGAACATTCATAAACTCTTTCCCAGGTAATTTGTTCTCCGAACTGCCACATGCCAGTCTGTAACTGCAGGAATTGTGGGAGCTGTCCAGCAATGGGAGTAGTCAGAGGGCCTTGCCAAGACAGAGCTTCTAGCAGATGCCCAAAAAGTTAGAAGAAAGACTGTGAGGCCTGAAAGAGTTTCATGTTATTACGAGTGAGTGATGTGGGACAGTCTCTTAACCCATCAGCATGCATTTATTGAGCACCTACTATGTGCCAAGAAAATCAAATGGGGATTCTATTTCTGGTGGCTGAACTTATAACTCCCATCTCTTCATCTTGAATTTAATATAAATCTGGTATGGAGGTAAAAACTAAATCTATTTCTGTGCCTGTTCATTCTTCATCTACCTTTCCAGTAAATGGTACTGAGCAGCTGTGCCAAACCTTTCTGAATGCTGTGAAATCATTTATGCATTTTGATTCTGTATTCTGGAAATATTAATAGTTTCTCCTCGCTACAATGTGCTCTAGTTAGCTTGGACAATGCTCTGAGGCTCCTCTTTGAAGAGACTCTTCAGTGGCTTGTAATGACTCCTCTAATTTTGAATGTGGTAGATTAGATGGGAGCTGATCTCTCTCTTGCTCTCCTTTTTCATTACTTTTTTGTTTTGGAGACATAGCCTAATATCCTAATGTATGCCAATCAAGATTTACAGTGAGATGGATTTATATGTTATGGGCCTTTTGAACATTTCACATCCCTTTTAACAAGGATCATGGGTACCTTTGAGACTCTAATGAAAGCTATTAGCCCTTTCCCCAGGAAAGTGTACTTTGCCATAGGCATCTAATTCCACATCGAGTTACACAGTCTCAAGGATTTAGCCCATCCATGGATATTACCTTCAGCACATGAGGACCACATGTGCTGGGGTCAACCCTACATGTCATTGAGTTCACTGGTTTCAGATTTATTTTAACCATAGAACCCCCTGGTTGGTGGGGGTAAAGGGGAGGGAGAGGCTGGTTAGTGTCCACCCTTTCCTTCCCCTGAAGTGTTTCTGAACGAGGTTCTGAGCAACACAGTTTGAAGCCCAGTGATCTAGTCCAATCCCTCCATTCCTTCAACATGAGAGCATTGATTCAAAATGAGCAGAAATGACTAACACAACATCATGCATTCAGTCGGTGGCAGAGCTGAGACTGGATCCCATGCCCCTGATGCCCAGGGCAGAGCTGCACCATCCCCCCTTTCTAATTGCAAACCTCCTACCACTCATACCCCTTTCGCTTCACAAAGAACCTGGGCCCTACACAGTTTACACCCACAGTTATGTGTAATCACCACTATTTCAGCAGCAGGAGATGGAAGTACAGCTGACTTATGTGCTGTACTTCCATCAAGGCCTCTTCATTCTGTCTCATTTCTGCTGGTTCTTGTCTTTGTGACCTGCATCCATTTTGCAGCACGTACTTATTAGAACACACATCACAGTCCAAAGCATCTCCTTTGTCCTCAACAAAGTGTCATCCCGTTGGCTTTCCACAAACACTCTGCTATAATTCTTAAAGAGGCAGCAGCCAGCTCTGGCCCTGGCACGGTGCCTGCTTGGCTGCAGGCCGCCAGCTGGACAGCCCAGGCTGTTATCGAGCTGGTCTCCACCCCAGTCTTCCAGCCTACTTTTTCACTGTCAAAAAACCCGACTGAGCCCCAGCTGCAGTCTGTAGGCCTGTTAGGGCCTGACTACAGGGAGGCCAAGCCAAGTCTGTCCTGCTCTCCCTTTGCTGCATGTTAGTCCAAGATTTGGATAAGCGCTTCTGGGTACCAGAGTAGAGAGAGAGAAACAAACAAATAGACTCAGGAAAGCCAAAAGGCAGTTCCCAGACGCCTTTGTTGGGGATAGAGGCGAGCTTGTCTTTAGACATCCTGAGTTGAAGATCAGTATTTCTTGAGTGGAACTTCTCTGTGTTAGATCAGAAGCAAAAACAGTTCACCTGCCAGGCCAGAGATCCACTTACACATAGCTTCAACCTATCCAGCAGACCAAAAATGAGTGAAAGATTGACAGGCTAGAGTTCCCAACCAGGATAGTGGCATGGTGTAGTGGTTAAGAGCACACACTTTGGATCCAGTCTGATAAAAGTTTGAGTCATGACTCTGCCTCATACCATCTGTGTGGCCCTGGCCTCCATTCCCTCATCTAGAAAAATGGGGAAAATAATGTCCCCATTAGAATGTTTTGGAGAGTGACAGGGAGATGGAGCGCCAAACTTTTGATCCCCTTGCTATCTCCATCAGAAAATTCAGAGTTGGTATTCTGAATGTTGTGTTCACCACCAGCCATCTCTGCCCCTTTTGCCTAGAGTGGACACAGGAAATGTGCCAGGGCATGGGTATAAGAGCCCTGGCTTAGCCACTGATTATTGTGTGAGCCGTCATTCAGTTCCCTCCCCTCTGTTTGGCCTGAGCTTCCCCATTAGGGGAGGTGGGGTTTGCCCTTGAACAATTGTTCTGCATAGTGATCCAGGACTTGAGTATATCAAAATCATCTTAAGAGCTTTTTTCTTTCTCAAAAAACATATGGATGCACACGTGCCCCTCCCAGACTGTCTGATTAAGGAGACTGAATTTCAGACCCCCCAGGTAATTCTGATGAGTAGTTGGGTGTGGGGACCATCGATTCAGGAGAGTTCTAGAGTCTTCCTTTCTCTGACCTCCTTCAGTCTTAGAACTGCTTACTCTCACAAAAACTCTCCCCATTCATCAGGCCTACCAGTCAAACACAGTAATTTTCACACAAAAAAGCAGTGAGTATTTGCACTTTTTCTAGAGGACCTCGAAGGTGAATTTTTTTTCCCCATGGACATTTCCTTTCGTTCCTGCTTTAGTGCCTTGATGTCAAGTGCAAGGGTGAACTTTGAGGGATCTGCTTCACATTGGCTTCCCCAGATAATCACACAGATCATTTGAAAAAAGCATTTTCTCTATTTTATGACTGTAGGTGAAGTAATGAAGTTTAACCTTCTTGTACTGGAGTAGAAGTATCTCAGGGTAGATCATAATAATAGCTACTGAGCACCTTCTACATGTCAGTTGCTACCATAATCCTTATGATAATTCTTGAGATAGGCATTACTATTTTTCCTAATTTTAAAGCAGAGATAAAATGCAGAGAGGTAAAATAGCTTATTTAAGGGCACACAACCGATAAGTGATCTTCCGTTATTGAACGGGGATCAGCATAGCTTTTGCAAATGCAAATTGGGTCACATTACTCTCTCTCTTAAAATCCTTCAGTGATTTCTTTATCCTTAGCAAGGTATCTGAACAACTTTGTGAGGACAGTGACTTTTGTCTGTTTTGCTCACTGCTGTATCCCCAGCATTGAGCAGAGTGCCTGGCATATAACAGAGGTTCAGTCAATAATATTTGCTGAGTGAGTTACATGATGGGGCCTGGATTCAACCCAAGTCTATCTGATTTCAAAGCCCGCTTTGTGGCAGTTCTTATACATACACACACAACTTTGACTTAAGTTTACATGCCATGAAATGTACCAAAATTTAGTGTACAATTTTATTTGCACAAATAGCTTACACCTGTGTAACCTGCAACCCTATGAAGATATTTCCATCGCCCTAGGAGGTTCACTTTTGTTCCTTCCCAGACAAAGGCTTTTCTGGTTTTATTTTCATCACAGGTTAGTTTTTTCTTTTCTAGAATTTCATACAAGATGGAGTCATGCGTTATGAAGTCTTGTGCATCTGGTGCTGTTCATTCAGCATGATGGTTGGAAGATCTGGTGGTTGCCTGTATCAGCAGCCCTTTTTTATTACTAAGTAGCATTTCAGTGTAGGAATGTATCACTGTTAGTTTCTCATTCTCCTGTTGATGGGCATTTGGGTAGTTAAGAGTGTTCAGGTATTACAGATAAAGTTGCCATGAACGTTTTGTGTTCAGGTCTTTTTGTAAACAGATGTTTTCATTTCTCTTCAGTAATTCTCTAGATACGGATTTCCTACGTGATATGGAAAGGGTATATTCAGCTTTGCAAGAAACAACCTAGGATATTTCCAAAGAGACTGCCACCAGCAATGTTTGTGAGTTGTGGCAGCGCCATGCCTTTGCCAGCACTTTGATATTTGCTCTCTCTTTAATTGTAGCCATTGTACCCAGTGTGTTGTGGTATCATGGTTTTGATGTGTATGTCCCTGGAGGACTGTTTTTTGTCTTTTTGGCCATTCGTATATCTGCCTTGTGAAGTGTCAAGGTCTTTTTTTATTGGCTTGTTTATATTCTTACTACTATTGAGGTGTCAGAGTTCTTTATATACTCTGAATGTAAGTTCTTCATCAGATACATGCTTTGTGAATATTTTTCCCAGATTGTGGCTTGCTTATTCTTTTTCTGCTCCTCTGATGTACAGGATCTTTTCCTTTTGATGAAGTCCAGTTTATCAATATTTTTCTTTGATGATTAATACTTTTTGTGTCCTAAGAAATATTTGCCAATACCAAAGCCACGAAGATATTCTCCTGTGGTGTCTCCTAAAGCCTTCATTTTAGTGACTATAACATTCACTCTCTCTTTGACCATATTTTTTATACTAGATGCATCAATTCATCAGATAATCATTATCAGAATGAGCTGATGGGAAGCAGTATCCTAAAGAATTCAACAGGATGGCTTTGAAGTTTGAGCTGAGATCAAATCCTGACTCCAATACTTATCAGCATTGTGACCTTGTGCAAGTTACTTGGTCTTTCTGTGTGTCAATTCTTACATTTGTATAAAGGGGACAATACCACCTGCTTGTCTCATGAGACAGTTATGAATATTAAATGTACAATTGTATGATCACATCTTAGCATAGGGCATAATACATGGTAAGCCCTCCACAAATGGTATCTTCTGTCAATATAATAATTTTTATTTCTATTATAGGAATCTCACCAAGAGCTCTTAATGCTGGAAGCAAATAAAGAGTTGCCTTTTTTCACTTTGCCAGACTTCAAAAAGAATCATTCAACACAGAGTGACCCAGCAAGCAGAGACAGCCTATAGTTATGGACTTAGTTCTTGATATATAAGTCTAAAATCACATCTTTATGCTTTTGATTAATACTAATAATGGAATCGCCCAGCACAAATATGACAGATATGATTATGCAACTCCATGGTGTAGAGGACAATTTTACTGAAAACTGAAATTGTACAAAAAAGCTCATGTAATGCTTTTCCAGAAATGCAGTGTGTTGGTTAGATGTGGTCAAATGCAGATGTTTCAAAGGTTTAAGTTAGTGTTGTACAAAGCCTGGACTTTGAGATGAAGCAAACACAGAACTTGAATTACTGGATGTAGTTCTTGATTGTCATGAGCCTCACGTCTATCATCTGTAAAATTAAGCTGAATTAAGTACTGGTGAGTATTTTGTGGGTGTTACATAGAATGTGAGTACACAATCTGGCACATAGTGGGTCCTTGAAAATTGTATTCATTGTTTAGCCTCATATTTTTAGTTACTTGTACTATGACTTCCATATGTAATAGCAAAAAAAATGTGAGATAGCAAATCTCCAAGTTATAACCTAAAAGAGGAAAATAACATATTTTTGATGGATTTCCTCCCTGTGTTTGGGGCTTATATTCACAAATTATATCTGTTTGCTATGTGAGGCCATTTGCAGACCACTCATTGATTCATCACTATGATTTCTGAATCATAGAGGAGGATCCCTGGCTATTTGTCAGGTCTCAGTGGTGGGAACACATGTTCGATGATTCCATGTATGGAGAAGAATGTGGCTCCATACGTTTCCCCCTGTAACACCTTCCCTTTCAACATCTTCCTGTTGTGGTGGGGAGAGGAAAGAGGCTCCTGCATGTAAATTGCTTTCTGCCACTGCTCCCACTGCTGCTTTCAGAGTGAATACACAGACCAGAGCATGGAAAGCTGTTGGTTGGGCATTCTTTCTGCTTTTGAAGGCATCAAAGACTTTAATCAAGCCTTTGGAGCTGCATCCGCTGCTGTCCTCCCCATGGGACTCACGCTAGTCCCTTTGTGCTCTGATCTCAACCAACCTTTATCACCTTACCTCTTTTTCTTGCCAGTAAACCATTTACTTTCTCCAAATAGTCCCCATGTTTTTCTGTTCTGCATCTTTGTTCATGCTGTTCCTTTGTCTCAACTTGAGGAGCCTTTCTTTTCATGTCTGTCAGCTCAAACTATATCCATCTGTACTGAGTTGAATGGTGTTCCCTTAAAATTCACATCTGCCGGGAATCTTTGAATGTGACCTAATTTAGAAATAGGTTATTTGTAAATGTAATTAGTTTAAAGATGAAGTCATACTGAGTTATGGTGGGCCACAATCCAATGACTGGTGTCCTTATAAAAAGTCATTGAAAACACAGAGGCACAGACGGCACAGGGGTGAAGGCCATGTGAAGACCGAGGCAGAGACTGGAGTGATACAAGCCAAGGAATGCAAAGGATTGTTGGCAGCCACCAAAGGCTAGCAAGAGGTAGGGAAATATTCTTCCCTAGAGCCTTCAGAAGGAGATGGCACCAGCAACAGTGCTCGAGAACTGTGAGAGATAAATTTCTGTTGTTTTCAGTCACCCATTTTGTGGTAATTTGTTATGGCAGCCCTAGGAAATGAATACACCATTTTTCAAGGTCAAGCTCGAACATGCACCTTCCCAGGTCTCATCACCTAGGTGTGATTTGTCACTCTTCTCGACTTCTGTAGCACTACCGTAGTGGAAAGATTGCAAACTTTGGTGCCAGAGACATGTTGGCTTTAATCCTGGCTCAGCTACTGACTGGATTTCTTCACCTGTATAGTAGGAATAATAATGCCTACCTAATAGGGTTGTTGTGTCAACAAATATGACTTTATGTACCTCTCATAATAGCTTCACTCATTCTGTCTCATATTGTAATAATTTTATAATAAGAGCGGTGGTTCTGTTATCACTAGTTCAGGCACTGTAGGGAGCATAGATGGGTATGTGATGAACTTTGTATACCGTAATACAGAATGCAGTACCTACCAATGGTACAAACAATGTTCAAGGAGTCTACCTTTTCAAACTGAGGGCAGCAGGCATCCAGTTTTCTACACTGGAAGTTCCAGCCAAAAGTTTGTAAGTTGAATTACAAAAGAGAAATGGGGGAAATCTGCTTTTAAACCTTGAAATCCAGAGTTGTAGACCCAGGGTGGGTTTTGTCTCAGTGGCTAACTATGGAGCAAGAATTTTTGAAATGTGATTGCTTACTAATTGCACAGCTCCTGTATATGGCTCTGAGACAACCTTACCCTTGGCTATACATTATGATGATGGCAAAGGCCTCTACCTAGTATTCTGGTTTCTGTTCCTCCGGAACACCTTCCCAAAGGCCTCATCCTTCAAGGATTTCTCTTTTTTCACCTCTGGAGCCTTCACTGCCAGGCCCAAGTTGGAGCTCAACATATGCAACTTGTCCTGAGTTCTCTCTGACTTCTGAGTCCTCAGTCCCCACCCAGAATTCTCTGAGAGCCTTTTTGTGTAATCACTATGAACGAAGTGTTTATAGGCATTAACTTGTACTCTGATTAGCATGGCACAGTTAATAAAAATGCCTGCCTCCTCTGTCTGGGTAAGCCCTCGTATTAGTTTGCTAGGCTATCATAACAAAATAGCATAGATTGACTAGATTGAACAACAGGCATTTATTTCCTCACAATTCGGAAGCTAGAAGTCCAAGATCAAGGTGTCAGCAGGTTCATTCTGAGGCCCCTCTCATTGGCTTATAGATGGCTGTCTTCTCCATGTCTTCATGTGGCCAATCCTCTGCGTGAGCACATATCTATATCCAAATTTTCTCTTCTTTTTTTAAAATTTTATTTTGGTATCATTAATCCACAATTACATATGCAACATTATGGTTACTAGACTCCCCCCCATCATCAAATCCCCACCACATACCCGATTACAATCACCGTCCATCAGTGTAGTAAGATGCTATAGAGTCACTACTTGTCTTCTCTGTGTTGTACAAGCCTTCCCCGTGCCCCCCTACATTATCTGTGCTAATTGTAATGCCCGTTTCCCCCTTGTCCCTCCCTTCCCACCCACTCTCCCCAGTCCCTTTCCCTTTGGTAACTGTTAGCCCATTCTTGGGTTCTGTGAGTCTGCTGCTGTTTTGTTCCTTCAGTTTTCTTCTTTGTTCTTATACTCCACAGATGAGTGAAATCATTTGATACTTGTCTTTTTCCGCCTGGCTTATTTCACTGAGCTAGAAGCTCCATCCATGTTGTTGCAGGTAGGATTTGTTTTCTTCTTATGGCTGAATAATATTCCATTGTGTATATGTACTACATCTTCTTTATCCATTCATCTACTGATGGACACTTAGGTTGCTTCCATTTCTTGGCTATTGTAAATAGTTCTGCGATAAACATAGGGGTGCATCTGTCTTTTTGAAACTGGGCTGCTGCATTCTTAGGGTAAATTCCTAGGAGTGGAATTCCTGGGTCAAATGGTATTTCTATTTTGAGTTTTTTGAAGAACCTCCATACTGCTTTTCACAATGGTTGAACTAACTTACATTCCCACCAGCAGTGTAGGAGTGTTCCCCTTTCTCCACATCCTCACCAACATTTGTTGTTGTTTGTCTTTTGGATGTTGGCCATCCTAACTGGTGTGAGATGATATCTCATTGTGGTTTTAATTTGCATTTCTCTGATGATTAGTGCCTGTTGGCCTGGTTTCATGTGCCTGTTGGCCACCTGAGTTTCTTCTTTGAAGTGTCTTTTCAGATCTTATGCCCATTTTTTAATTGGATTATTTGCTTTTTGTTTGTTGAGGTACGTGAGCTCTTTATATATTTTGGACATCAATCCTTTATCAGATATGTGATTTACAAATATATTCTACCATACTGTAGGATGTCTTTTTGTTCTATTGATCATGTCCTTTGATGTACAGAAGCTTTTTAGTTTGATATAGTCCTACTTGTTCATTTTTGCTTTTGTTTCCCTTGCCCGGGGAGATATGTTCATGAAGAAGTCGCTCATGTTTATGTCCAAGAGATTTTTGCCTATGTTTTTTTCTAAGAGTTTTATAGTTTCATGACTTACCTTCAGGTCTTTGATCCATTTTGAGTTTACTTTTGTGAATGGGGTTAGACAATGATCCAGTTTCATTCTCTTGCATGTAGCTGTCCAGTTTTGCCAACAGCAGCTGTTCAAGAGGCTGTCATTTCCCCATTGTATATCCATGGCTCCTTTATCACATATTAATTGAACATATATGTTTGGGTTAATGTCTGGCCTCTCTATTCTGTTCCACTGGTCTATGGGTCTGTTCTTGTGCCAGTGCCAAATTGTCTTGATTACTGTGGCTTTGTAGTAGAGCCTGAAGTCAGGGAGCGTAATCCCCCTGTTTTATTCTTCCTTCTCAGGAATGCTTTGGCTATTCAGGGTTTTTTGTGGTTCCATATGAATTTTAGAACTATTTGTTCCAGTTCATTGAAGAAAGCTGTTCGTAGTTTGATAGGGATTGCGTTGAATCTGTAGATTGCTTTGGGTAGTATAGCCATTTTGACAATATTTATTCTTCCTAGCCAAGAGCATGGGATGCATTTCCATTTGTTAGTGTCCTCTTTAATTTCTCCTAGGAGTGTCTTGTAGTTTTCAGAGTACAGGTCTTTCACTTCCTTGGTTAGGTTTATTCCTAGGTATTTTATTCTTTTGGATGCAATTGTGAATGGAATTGTTTTTCTGATTTCTCTTTCTGTTAGTTCATCATTAGTGTATAGGAAAGCAACAGATTTCTGTGTGTTAATTTTGTATCCTGCAACTTTGCTGAATTCAGATATTAGTTCTAGTAGTTTTGGAGTGGAGTCTTTAGGGTTTTTTATGTACAACATCATGTCAGCTGCAAATAGTGACAGTTTGACTTCTTCTTTACCAATATGGATGCCTTGTATTTCTTTGTTTTGTCTGATTGCCATGGCTAGGACCTCCAGTACTATGTTGAATAACAGTGGGGAGTGTGGGCATCCCTGTCTTGTTCTCGATCATAGGTGAAAAGCTTTCAGCTTCTCGCTGTTAAGTATGATGTTGGCTGTGGGTTTGTCATATATAGCCTATATTATGTTGAGGTACTTGCCCTCTATACCCATTTTGTTCAGAGTTTTTATCATAAATGGATGTTGAATTTTGTCAAATGCTTTTTCAGCATCTATGGTGACGATCATGTGGTTTTTGTTCTTCTTTTTGTTGATGTGGTGGATGATGTTGATGGATTTTCGAATGTTGTTCCATACTTGCATCCCTGGAATAAATCCTACTTGATCATGATGGATGATTTTTTTGATATATTTTTGAATTCGGTTTGGTAATATTTTGTTGAGTATTTTTGCGTCTATGTTCATCATGGATACTGGTCTGTAGTGTTTTTTTTGGTGTGGTCTTTGCCTGGTTTTGGTATTAGAGTGATGCTGGCTTCATAGAATGATTTTGGAAGTATTCCCTCCTCTTCTATTTTTTGGAAAACTTTAAGGAGAATGGGTATTATGTCTTCTCTATATGTGTGATAAAATTCAGCGGTGAATCCATCTGGTCTGGGTTTTTTGTTCTTGGGTAGTTTTTTGATTACCGATTCAATTTTGTTGCTGGTAATTGGTCTGTTTAGATTTTCTGTTTCTTCCTTGGTCAGTCTTGGAAGGTTGTATTTTTCTAAGAAGTTGTCCAATTCTTCTAGGTTTTCCAACTTGTTAGCATATAGATTTTCATAGTATTCTCTAATAATTCTTTGTATTTCTGTGGGGTCCGTTGTTATTTTTCCTTTCTCATTTTTGATTCTGTTTATGTGTGTAGATTCTCTTTTTCTCTTAATGAGTCTGGCTAGGATTTTATCTATTTTGTTTATTTTTTCAAAGAACCAGCTCTTGGTTTCATTGATTTTTTCTATTGTTTTATTCTTCTCAATTTTATTTATTTCTTCTCTGATCTTTATTATGTCCCTCCTTCTGGTGACTTTGGGCCTCATTTGTTCTTCTTTTTCCAATTTCAGTAATTGTGTCTTTAGACTATTCATTTTGGAATGTTCTTCCTTCTTTAAATAGGCCTGGATTGCAATATACTTTCCTCTTAGAACTGCCTTTGCTGCATCCCACAGAAGTTGTGGCTTTGTGTTGTTGTTATTAGTCTCCATATGTTCTTTGATTTCTGTTTTGATTTGGTCATTAACCCATTGATTAATTAGGACAATGTTGTTAAGTCTCCATGTATTTGTGAGCCTTTTTGATTTCTTTCTAAAATTTATTTCTAGTTTTATACCTTTGTGATCTGAGAAGTTGGTTGGTACAATTTCAATATTTTTGAATTTATTGAGGTTCTTTTTGTGGCCTAGTATGTGGTCTATTCTGGAGAATGTTCCACGTGCACTTGAGAAGAATGTGTATCCTGTTACTTTTGGGTGTGGAGTTCTGTAGATGTCTCTTAGGTCCCTCTGTTCTAGTGTGTTGTTTAGTGCCTCTGTGTCCTTACTTATTTTCTGTCTGGTTGATCTGTCCTTTGGAGTGAGTGGTGTGTTGAAGTCTCCTAAAATGAATGCATTGCATTCTAATTCCCCCTTTTATTCTGTTAGTATTTGTTTCACATATGTAGGCACTCCTGTGTTGGGTGCATAGATATTTATAATGGCTATATCCTCTTGTTGAACTGCCCCATTTATCATTATGTAATGTCCTTTTTTATCTCTTGTTACTTTCTTTGTTTTGAAGTGTATTTTGTCTGATGCAAGTACTGCAACACCTGCTTTATTCTCCCTGTTGTTTGCATGAAATATCTTTTTCTATCCCTTCACGTTTAGTCTGTGTATATTTATGGGTTTGAGGTGAGTCTCTTGTAAGCAGCATATAGATGGGTCTTGCTTTTTTATCCATTCTATTACTCTGTGTCTTTTGATTGGTGCATTCAGTCCATTTACATTTGGGGTGATTATCGATTGATATGTATTTATTTCCATGGCTGGCTTTGGATTCATGGTTACCAAAGGTTCATGGGTAGCTTCTTTATTATCTAACAGTCTAACTTAACTTTCTTATTAAGCTATTTTAAACACAGTGTGATGATTCTTTATTTCTCTCCCTTCTTATTCTTCCTCCTCCACTCTTTATATGTTAGGTGTTTTATTCTGTACTCTTCTGTGTTTTCTTTGACTGTTTTTATGGATAGTTGATTTTATTTTTTTGCCTTTAATTAGTATTTGGATGGTCTGCTTTCCTTGCTGTGATTTTATTTTCTCTGGTGATATCCATTTAGCCTTAGGAGTGCTTCCATCTAGAGCAGTCCCTTTAAAATATCCTGTAGAGGTGGTGTGTCGGAGGCAAATTTCCTCAACTTTTGCTTGTCCAGATATTGTTTAATCCCTCCTCCAAATTTAAATGATAATCGTGCTGGATATAGTATTCTTGGTTCAAGGCCCTTCTGTTTCATTGCATTAAATATGTCATGCCATTCTCTTCTGGCCTGTAGGGTTTCTGTTGAGAAGTCTGATGAAAGTCTGATGGGTTTTCCTTTGTAGGAAATCTTTTTAGTCTCTCTAGCTGCCTTTAATACTCTGTCCTTGTCTTTCATCTTTCCCATTTTAATTATTATATGCTTGGTGTTGTCCTCCTTGGGTCCCTTGTTTTGGGAGATCGGTGGGCTTCCATGGTCTGAGAGACTGTTTCCTTCCCCAGCTTGGGGAAGTTTTCGGCAATTATTTCTTCAAAGACTCTTTCTATCCCTTTTTCTCTCTCTTCTTCTTCTGGTACCCCTATAATGTGATTATTGTTCCTTTTGGAGTGGTCACACAATTCTCTTAATATTCTTTCATTCCTAGAGATCCTTTAATCTCTCTCTGCCTCAGCTTCTCTGTATTCCTGTTCTCTGATTTTTATTGCATTAACAGTCTCTTGCACCTCATCCAGTCTGCTCTTAAGCCCTTCTATCGATTGTTTCCCTTCTCTTATCTCCCTCCAGACTTCATCCCTTAGCTGTTGCATATTTCTCTGCAGGTCCATCAGCATGGTTATGACTTTTATTTTGAATTCTTTTTTCAGAATATTGGTTATATCTATTTCACCAGACCTGCACTCTGGGGTTGTCTGAGTGATTTTTGACTGGCCCAGATTCTTCTGCCATTTCATGGCAATAGAATTGGTGGCAGGCAGGTGGTACATGTGTCAGCTGGGAGAACAAAGTCCCTTCCTGCTTGCTGGTCACCTTGCCCTTCTCTGCTGCCTGTGCCATCCCGGGCACAGCCTCTGGGATAATCTCCTGAGCTGCTGTGGCAGGGCATTCCTCGGGGTAGCCTAGTGCACTGCAGGGGGGTTTCAGCTGTGCTGAGTGTGTTCTCCTGTGATAACAGCACCCCTTCATGCCTTCCAGACCTTGCTCCGGCTTCCGCTGCCCGTGCCGGTTACCCACACAGCAGGAGGGCACTCTCTGGGATAATCTCCTGAGCTGCCATGGGCAGGGCCGCTGTCAGGCTAGCCTAGAGCACTGCAGGGGGGTCTCAGCCACTCCAGGTGTGTTCTCCTGCAAGAACGGCACCCCTTCATGCCTTCTGGACCTTGCTCTGGCTTCCACTGCCTGTCCCAGTTAGGTGCTCACTGGGAGGAGACTCTGTGTGATTGCTGTTGGTGGGGCCGCTCTCCGGCTGCTCTGCAGCTGTGGTGGGTCAGCCTGTCTGTTTGCAGCGCCAGCCAGGGGGGAGCGAATGGCAGGCTGCTTATCTCTGTGAGGGGCTTTGGGGCTGCTTTACCCCCCAGGGGGTTAGGGGGCCCAAAGTTCCTCAAGATTCCCAGCCTACTGTGCTAAGTGTGCTGGGACGATTTTGTTCAGCTGTTGAGCCCTTGTCCCTTTAAGACTTTTAAAAAGCGCCCGTTTTTCTTTTGTCCCAGGGGAGCTGGCTGTGGGGACCTTCTCGCAGTCTTTGTCTCGGACCCTGCCCTTCCCTTTCTCTTAATGTCCAGTACACCATGCAATGTGTGTCTGTGCTCCCCGTGCAGATCACCAGTGCTGGTTATTTAGCAGTCCTGTGCTTCCACTCCCTCCCCTCTCTGACTCTTTTCCTCCCACTGGTGAGCTGGGTTTGGGGAGTGCTCGGGTCCCGCTGGGTCACGGCTTTGTATCTTACCCCCTTCGTGAGATGCTGAGTTCTTGCAGATGTAGATGTAGCCTGGCTGTTGTACTGTATCTTCTGGTGTGTCTTTTAGGAATAGTTGTATTTGTTGTATTTTCAAAAATATATATGGTTTTGGGAGGAGATTTCTGCCCCCCTGCTCATGCCGCCATCTTGAGCCCCTCCCCCCAAAATTTCTCTTCTTATAAGGACACCATTCATATTGGATTAGGGCTTCACCCCAAAGACCTCCTTTTACCTTTGTTACCTCTTTAAAGGCCTTATCTCCATATACAGTTACATCCTGAGTTACTGGGGGTTAGGACTTCAATTACAAATTTTTGGTGGCCACGATTCAGTCCTTAACAGTTCTGTGGTATGATCAGGGTCAAAAGGCTTTGAAATCACTTTGTGGTGAATTTCCTGTTAAGTCTTGTTTCTCCAAATATCACATGTTCTAAGGCCTGAGACTTTAGGCTCATGGTATACACATGGAAATTACTCAAACACAATTCACACATCTTCCTCATGAGGAAAGGCAAATGAATCACAGAAGTTACCACTGGCTGAGTACCTACCAAGTGCCAAGCACTGTAATGGGATTTATTTACTCTGCACAATCACTCAGCAAAACAGATATTTATACTCTCATTTTCCAGCTGTGAAAATTAAGATTCAGAGATGCTAAAGTGATTTGCTCAAAGGCACAAAACTAGTAAGTACTAGAGTTGAGATTTGACTATAAATTTGTGTTGACTGTAAAGCCATGCCATTTCCACACACATCCCTTATCTGGAATTGAAAAACAAGCTTTTTTCTTCTCATTTCAAGCTATTGCATTAAAATGAAAAAGAAAAGTTTTATGAAGGAGTTTCTAACTGTTCATAGTCATCATTTATTCATACTTCTATATATTTACTTCCATTTATTCCTATTCCTTATATAGCTAAAGTTGACTATGCATCATTCTTCCTAGTATTGACTTACTTGCTGCTTCTGTTTTAGAGCTTGTCATGCAAATCGCACAACTGAAGAATTAGGAAATGGTGACAACAAAGTGATTAACTGTCGCTTGAAATGTGAATTGGGGGCTGATGGTGCAGAGAGCCCTTTCAGCCACGCTGGTGCAATGAAATAATTCAGATCTGTCCAATGGCTTCTGCAATCAACTCTAGCTTGCTTTGTCACAACACATTGGCTTGCAGTACCAAAAACGATCTGTTCATGTGCGTTGTTCCCTGTGCAATTTTCCCAAACTGAAAGTAGTCTGAGACTCTATAGGAAAAGTCAGGAAAATCCCAGTTCTCTGGACATTGTCTATGATTATGACATATTTTGTGATACTATTTCTACCCAGTGACCGGGTCAGTTCCTAAGGATGAATTCTTTGCAGAAGAAGAGGGTATCGAGAGTTCAAGTGACAGATGAAATACATTTCAAAGGCTTGGAGGGCAGATACAAATGATGATGGCAGTGATAATAGTAATGCTTCCTATTGTTGAATTCTTGACAGTTTACATGGACCTTCTATATCTCATCTGATTTTCACAAAAACGTATTGAAGACAGGGATTGTTATATCTACTTTCCAGACGTAGAAGTTGGGGTTCAAAGAGGTTACATGAAGGCAGAGCAAACTCCCAAGTCTTTTGATCACTCTGCCTCCATTGCTAAATTGCTCTTTCTAAGTCCAACACACTGAGTGCATTCATTTTCAACTGTTGAGAATTTGTCCTCCTGGAGAAATTTATAAGTATAAGTGGGGCCATGAATAACTGCTTACTAGTTCTAAATGCGCAGTGGATGCCAGTCAAGTTACAGTGGCTCTTTTCTTCCTAGACTGCGTAAGCAGACCATTTCATTATTTCAGTCCATATTTCAATCTTCTATCCAATGCTTTTCTTTTGCTGCTAATCATTCATAACAAATAGCCACCATTATTGGCTATTAGGCACATGCCAGGTGCTCTGTCTACATTATTTCTAATTCTTACAAGAACTCTGCAAGAAAGGTATTATTGTGCCCACATTACAAATGGGAAAACTGAGGCTTGGAGCTATTAAGTAAGTTTCCCAATGTTATACAGAGAGTAAGTGGTAGAATCAGAACTTAAAATCACCCAGTCTGGCTCTGGACCACTGCTTTTAATCATTATACACCTTTAATTTGGAGGAATCCATTCCTAAGGAAATAGGCAAAAACAAATAATAATCTTAGAAAAATGCAATGGAATATGTACCTGGAAAGCTAAATTGTCAGCTTATCTACATCATCTAATTAGGTAGTAGTCTTCTACCATTGGATAGAAAGCTTCCAATATAAGGCAGGCTTCTCTGGGGCTAACCCACGGTAACAGTGATTGCATGGACGAGGCTTGCTTTCTTTGCTTATTCCTGCTACAAAACTATTTCTGACTGCTTATTCTCTAACCCACTGAATTTTTTTTCCATATACCTATTATTTTTAGTTTACACATGATCACTTAATTGAAAACATGCTAATGTAAGTCTCAGTTCCTGGATGCTGTCCTGATGAAGGATTAATCGCGTCTGTTGGCAAGTGGTGTTAATAAGCATCATAATAAAGAGCCCTGGGTAGGTAGATCCTTTCTCCTAGAAGTAGTCTTGTCTGTTCATGGAGCAGGGAGGAGTACTGAACTAAACTGGCTTCCTTCAGACTTCACTGCCTGAGTGATCTGTAGACATCTGACTCTCTCTTCTGCTGCTACCTGTGGTTTATCCTCATCACAAAAGATGGTGGAAGTTAGGGTCTGTGCTGGAGGGGCAGGGCAACAGCCCTCACATAAATAATCTTTAATGACTCTACACATTGTTAGGACTTAGTGCTTTGCAGAGAAAGAGACCCTCTGCAGTAGCAAAGAACACCATTTTGGATATAAAGATGTAGGAAATGGAAGTCCAAGCCCTCCATTGCACTACAGGTCCATCACGGGACTTTGTGTTGCTGATGGCAGCAGCTACCTTTTCCTAGGCTGTTACTTGGAGGTGCACTTAGACTTCCCCTAGGTTTAGACTACCTTAGTGCACTTGGTACCTCATCGTGGCCCACCTGCAACCAACAGGAACAGAATCCTTAGATCAGTGGTGACTAACAGCTTTTGTAGTAGGTCAAACTGGGAAAAAGAAACCTGTGGATGGGATAAATAGTAGACACTTCAATACATAGACCAGAAAGAAAGGAAAGTGGATGGTTTTCAAAATTAAGATGACTTTATTAATCCCATGGTGGTGATGGAGAGTGGGAAGTGTTTATTCTTAAAATTTTAGATTACCTCTTTCCCAAATAGAATGATACTAGTGAGAAAAATACCATTGCTTTTAAGCCACTAAAAAATTCAATATGTAAGCATATTTGAGGAGCAGCCACACAGTAGCTACTTTTTAATCTTTCATTCTGAAACGAGCCTTCCTGGCTCTAAGATGCATTCTGTGATCTATTGGCTGCTCAGGAGTGCTTTAGAGGATTTTTGAGCTGGAAGGGCCCCTGGAGATAATCCAGTTTAGTGGTTCCAAAAGTTTTCATCACCAAAGGCACCTTTAATTAATTTCCCCTTGCCTTCCATGTTTTGAAATATCTGGCCTACTAAATAAATTCTATTTATCACATCATATTTTCTTTTCCCATTGTTTGTCACTCAGAGCCATTGATAACACCCCATTAGAGCATATGGTCAGCATGAAATAATCAACGTGACTACAATAAGCTGATAGAATTCTTTCCCAAAGCAAAGGCCCTCAGAGGTTGAAGTAGCCTGGGATCTGCCAGATCTCAGGGACCTTTACAATCCATTTCCCTTAGGCTTATTGAAATGTTAAAAATAGCTCATAGACTCCCATCATGACCTTCTTGTAATTCTCATGGACAGCCATTCCTCTTCTCCCCCTATAAGGGCAGATGAGGAGACTTAAGATTTGAAGAGCCACAATGATTGGATCAAGGTCACACAGTACCTTAGTAGCAAGGAGGACCAGACCTTTTGGATAACAGAAGGTACCATGGAAGCTGGGATGAGAGTATAGTTTAGTGGAAAGGGCACAGGCTTAGAAACAAAATACCTGTGTTCAATGTCTGGGTCTGCCACTTAGTGGCTGTGTGACTCTGGGTCAGTTTCTTATTACTCTGAACTTCGGTGTCAGGCACATACAGGCATTCCATAAATATTCGTTTGATGAATCAGTAGAATAGGGACTATGATGCTTACCCCATGGGCTTGTGTGTGGATTGAATGAGATGATGCAAATGGAGTTCCTATGTGTCTAATACATAGAAGATACAAAAAATAAAAATCCATCATGGATTTATTAAATAATCTGTACAATAATAGTAATAGCCGACTCTCAGTCCTGAATTTGTACCCAGCCTCCTTTCTGGGAGTTATTTCAAGCGTGTCCCTATGGAATGTTTCAGGTGCTGTTTTTCTCAAACAGGTTCACTTGGGCAGTCAAATAATGTCCCTGACATCCTGTTAGAGTTTTTCCCTAAAGGCTGGAAAGCCATGGAGTTCTTCTCAGTAGTGAAGTTCACTCTCCTCTTTCGCCTTCATCCCCTTTACAGTGATGATCTTTGCCAAAATGATTAGAATTGGAATAGGAATACTTGAGGATGGCTTATTCCCAGTCCTGCTCCATGGAGTCATAGTGAAGATCCACTTAGCTTTTTGGCTTTTCCTTATTTTAGCCCGATCGCTTTGTTACTGTTCAGATACCCTGTAGTAAAGTATGTGGGACACATCCATTGGTCCCTCTTAGTTAATAACATTTTTTGAAAGACAGAAATATCTAGTTCCCAGTAGGTCAGATACTAAAGTTTCAGCAATGTGTACTTTATGTGATTTTTCATTGGAAATCATATCTGGGAGCCCTGGCAAGCTCATACTTTCTTATCTCAGTGAAATGTTGAGATACAACAGGCTTAACTGTAGGGCTTTGATTAGATTGCCATGTACTGTCCTACGTGTAGGGTGTCATTCACATTGACCACAATGAGTTATACGTGGCCTATAAGACTAGATGGTCAGGCCACCACTAAACATCCCACATTGGAGCTCACAGAGGACCTTTGCAGACCCTCATTAGTGGCCATACGCTGTGGGAGTGAGCCAGTAACATTTCCATGCACAGCCCCAGGGTCCACTTTGATGCCCAGGAGAGGAACAGATCGATTAGCCTCTGATCAACAGTCCCCTCTCATGGCCCCCCAAGGTGCAAAAAAAGATACGTGGTATGATTCTGATGGAGGGGTTAGAGTCAATAGGAGAGAACAGGTGAGGTTTTTTTTTTCTTGGAATTTTAGGTGAGGTTGATATACATTTCATGAACCAAGTAAAATCTTGGCTGGCCTAATGCCTGCAGAAACTGTTCATCAGGCTCAAATATAGTTTTTAATCTTATAAATTGCCTAGAGCAATTTGAAGATGAAAGGTTGTATGTTGAATGGCAAAACAAAATACTTGAAGAGCACAGTGTACAACAAGCCAGTTGAATGAGAATTTCCTTAGTTCTGTTTTTCTTGCAATATTGAGGGTTTTTTCCTCCTTGTAAACTCAGGAGATGGAAAATACCTTGGAATCTGGTCAAGAATGGATTCTTAATTAACTGCCCAGAGATTTCTGTGAGGTAAAATACTGAACAGTGCTCTTTTCCACGGACAGGGAAAATTAGCTCTGCAGCAAGTGAACAAAAGGGTGCATTTCCTCGTACTGGCCTTTCTGAGGGAGCCAGGGAGGATACAGACACCAGCACGGGCAGTATCTCATTGCTCAAATGAGCAGGCTTATGGGACCCGGAGGTGCGACTCATTCGCAGCTGAGCTAGGGTCAAGGCTTGTAAGCCATTTGTGTGATTTCCCTTTCTCTGCTTTGTATACTCCAGCCTTGGCTATTTCGAAGGCCTCCTTTGGAATGGAGGTGGCATTCTGTGGCATTTCACTCCGCCTCCTGAGGAGGGAGTGTGCCAGAGTGGGAGCATGGGTTCTGGAGTCTAATAAGTTCTGACGTGCATCACAGATATGGCCTGGGGCAAATGGCTTCCCTGCTGTTAGCTTCAGTTTGCTTACCTAAGAAATGGGAGAATTATACCACCAGTTTCCAATGGTTGTATTGTGGATCAAATGAGATATTCCATGTAAAAACTTCTCATTATGCCAGGCATATAGTAACTAGTTGCTCATAAAAAATAGATGATTATGGCAGTGTTTTGCAGGATAAGGACTGTCTGGGCTTATAGACTGTTTCTTTGAACAAGATGCTAATGAGAAGACCTCATGTTTTGGGTCAGTGAGTCTCACTCAGGGAAAAATTCTGACACAGGTCTACACAGACTGCAGGTTTAAAATCTGTCTGGTGCTCCTTTTGAAGGGGCTCCAGGTGAAAGATGGCTACAGTATAGACACAGTAGTGAAGAGGGGCCTAAGACACCTGTAGATCAGAAGAAGTGCTAGTTTTCCAGAGGAATGAGAGGCCATGGGTACAACCCAGTCTGGCCTCAAATTTTGGGGGCGGCAACCTCCCACTTAAATGCCACATGTGAGGTTTGAGGACTTTCTGTCTAAGATGAGATTTGCAATTTGTGAAATGTGAAGCAACATCTAATTTTTCTCATTTCTAGCAGATGAATAAAGGGGGAGATCATTTGACTTGGGTCCTATCCTGGGCCAGCTGACCTATGGCTTGGTTTCTATAGATAAACTTTCATTAGCAGCTTTGGCTTTAGAACCAGGCTAGGCCCAGATTCATTATTTCCTGGCACTATCTCAACCAAGCATGAAAGTCTTGGGACAAATCAGATTTTTTGTTTGTTTGTGTTAGGAAATGGCTTTAAATACTAGCCTCTCTTCCCCATGCACTCTAAAAGCGAAGTAAAATTAATATTATACTTAAATCCAACGAGACAGGGAAACCTCAGCAGGTGCCTTTCATAGCCTAACGGGCAAGCTTGTCATCAGAGCCTTTCTGGCCCTTGCTTTAGTCCTCAGCACATCCCAGAGGAGGAGCTAGGCAGAAAAGACTGCATTGTGCATGAGAAACTTACCTAAGAATCTAGGTTTAGAGCCTAATTTGTAATTGGACAGTTTCTTGGCAGTACATCAAGCTCAGCCTCAAATCAGAGCATCTCTTGGGGAGAAATCTGTATTTAGATGTTTCATTTAAAAATTCATCATTGAATAAAAAACTATTTTATTGCAACTCCTACTTGATGCATTCCAAATTCTCCCTAACTCGTTCTTGATTACGATGATGTCATTAATAATGGATGGAAAGGGGAGGGTGAGCATGTTCCGGGGCTAAGCAGCAAAGAGGCAGCACAGGCACATACTTCATGGCTCTTTAGGGATGTAGAATCCAGTGTCTCTCAAAGCCAAGAGCTTGCCACCCTGCCTTCCCTTTCTGGATGCCTGTTATTTGCATCCTAGAACTGCTCTGAGTCGGCCAGGAGAGAAATGTCTTTTTAAGAAGTGGGCAGGAGATGAACTACTAAAACGGTGTTTGGCAAACAGATTAAGTTTCCCCGAAGGTTGGAAGGAGGACTGATTTTTTGCATCCATCCGGCAAGCCTACACTTCCTCTTCTCCCATTCTCTCCTCATCCTGTTCCAGTCGTCCCTCCACTGGCACTGCTCTTGTCAAGGTCACCAGTGACCACCTGCGTTGCCCAATAGAACGGGCTTCTCTTTGTACATCTCATTGATCTCTTAGTAGCACCCACCAGTTCGCTGCTTTCTTTTCTTGGTTTCCTTGATTTTAAGTTGTCCTGGTTCTCCTTCCTCACAAGCTGCTCCTTCTCAGGCAGTCTCCTTTACGCACTTGTCCCCCTCTAAGAAATCTCTAAATGGTAGGGTTCCTTAGAGATTGTTTCTGGGTTTCTTCTTCTCTCCATCTGTACCCTGCCCTGGTGACCTCATCTCCTCTCAGCGCTTTACTGTTCATGCCGTGGACTTTCATATCTTTCGCCAATCCTAATCCTTTACCCCAGTGTGTTTTGCTAAATGCTCTTTCTAAAGCAGAATACTGAAGTGGGGCTGTGAGTAATACTGATTAAGGGCTTTCTTTTTCTCTCTTTGATTTCCCATTTTTAGATCATTTACTACAGTTACTCTTTCAACAAATATTAACAGATATTTTACGCTATATCAGACACAATGCAAGCTGCTATAGAGGTTGGTGTTAGGGGATAGACAATAAGTGCACTGGGATATGTGATTTCATGGGATGGCAGAGAAGTGTGTGTTCATCCATGCAGCCACTAACCTGCACAGAGCTACATACAAATACTCATTCAGCCAATATTCACTGGGAACCTACAACGTCCCAAATGCTATGCCACACACTATGCCACACTTGCAAGGACCAGCACATAGCTCCTGCTCACATGCAGCCTAAAGTTTAGTTAGACAACCTGAAGGCAATTATAAGCAGTGTTAAGTGTCCCACAGAGGTGATTTGGGTGCAGAGATGAGTAAAGTTGGGGGGTTCAAACCCAACTGTGTGTATTTTTGTTTGTGTTAATATAAGTCCTCTTGGAAATATCAGTATTTGCCAAGTCCCTGCCAGCTTGCCTCAGGATAGGCACAAAGGGGCACTCTCTGGGGCTTTGGGTCCCAGCACGACTGCATAACTGGTAGTCTTAGCGAGCTGACCTAGGTTTCCAAGACCCGACGGGCTCTGCTTGTCTAAATTCGGTCTCTGTGGGTTTCTGCTAAGCTCTCTAAAGAAGGGGATAGAGGGGCAGGAGGGAACCTCTTCTCAAGCAGGAGGGGGGTTCTCAGGCCTGCTCCAGTCACATCAGTCATGTAAGAGGGTAAGGAGAGAGCAATGGCCTGGCTTTGCAGGAAAATGTTCTCTTGGGCAGAACTACAGAAAGCCAAGGTCACGCTCTCACCTCCACTCCACAGAGGCACAGACCTTCAATCCTTTTCCTCTACGGGCTTTGTGATCATCCCCCCCACCCACTAGCCTTGTACCTTTTACCGACAGTCCTTGAGGGCTCCTGTACAGAGGGCTGAGGGAGAGTGTTGAAACAAGAGAGCTCCCCATGGAGGCCAGCATACGTGAGCTTTCCTGGACATGTTCCCATAGAAGGTGTGCTTCCATAGAAAGGAGCACATAAGAGGTACTTGATTAATGTGTAGGAATGAATGAATGTATTATAGTGTGAGCAGGAGCTTCCAGGGGAATAAATGAATGTATTATAGTGCTAGCAGGAACTGCCTAGAATCTATTCTGGCCAGCCATCATGGTAGACACTGAGACTGCAGAGATGAGTGACACCAGGTCCCTGTCCTCAAGGGGCTCAGTTCACACTTGAGTGCAAGAGATTGAAATGTTAACAAGTAAACACTACCTGGTGTTACAATTATCATAATAACAACTAATGCTTTCTGAGCCCTTACTATGTCCAGGTAATGTTTCATGTGAATTATCTCATCCTTACAATAACTCTTTGTGAGATCTTTTACTAGTCCCCACTCTCAGTCACAATGAGTCTGAATTAAACACAAAAGCAACAAAGCCAGCATTCAAACCAGGCAGATGGGCTCCAAAATTTGGGTTTTCAAGTGCTATTGACATTGCCTTTGGGTGAGGGCCAAAGCTGGAAGGAGTTTTGGCATGTGTCAGTTAAGATCACCAGGGGAAAGCTCTTTTGTGTGAAGAGAGACAGCCCAGGGATGGACCTTTAGGAAGAAGGAGGAGAATGTAGTGGGCTTGTCGGTCTGTGCGTGGTAGCACACACTGTGTAGATTCTGGGTCTTGTCTCCAAGAGGTGACTGGGTTTTCGTGAGAATCTTCAGCTAATTCATCTTTGCTCAGGTGCAAGTTTGAGATCTTGGAATCACCCAGTCTGCCTTGGCCCTGTCTGTGCCTCTAGTCATATATGAGACCCAGGAGAAGCAGTGGGGAGGTTAAATCTTCCCAAGTATGTTTTGAACCCTTAGCCCAGCCAGGCTGTACATGCAGTCCCTTGCATTTGGAAGCAGCCGGTCCTACAGGTGTATCACATGCACATCAGAATGAAATACACACCACGTGAGTTCCACTTTTCTCATTTCTTGGACATTCTAAAGAAGACAGAACTATACTGATACAGAACAAATCAGTTGTCAGGAGGTAGGAGTAGGGGAGCCGGTGTGCCTAAGACGGGGTAGCATGATGGGGTGTTGGAGTGATGGTGGTGGTGGTGGTTTCCAGAGTCTGTGCATGTGTTAAAGCTCAGAACTGTACACCAAGAAAACTCCATTATTCTGTGTGTTAATTTTAAAAAGCAAAATTTTAAAGAACCAAGCACACCCTACATAGGTTTTATTTTTCACCTCTTAATTCCTGTTCAAGCACATGGGCACTCAAAGCCTTTGGTGACTTGGCAGAGTTGGAAGAAGGATAATAAGAGGAAGAGTGCTTGAACTTGGCATCTGAATCTTTTCAAGTCATGAGAAATTAACTTCTCCTCCCATGTACCATCTCTGTTGTTAAGCTACTGAATGCCGTCAGTTGAAAAATTCCTTGTGGGCAATGTGGGATGCTGCATGGTGACATTGGGTGCTCCAGGATGCAGTGTGAGGCTGGGAGAAAGAGCATTTTCCCCATGCTGCAGCCCACAGTCTTCAGATATTCTCCTAACCTGTTTGTCATGACCTCAGTTCTTGTTATTACCTGCAGCACAGAGCGGGTGGACTTTGACTTACATAGGCCCCGACCCATTGCAGAGGTCACCCACAAAGTTTTCTGCAAAGACTGAAGACTGGAACCTTCACTTCTACTGCTGTAGGGCAGAAGGACCATTCGTGTCTGCCAAACTGGAGAGTTGTCCTCTTTCCCACCACTTCTTGTTCCTTCTCCTAAAGTCTTGTGTGTGCTATGGTCCAAGGCAGGAGGAGAGGAAAGGAAAAGATTTGTCACAAATCCCATTCTGGCCAGACTAGCTTTGGTAATATGCAAAGTATTTTTTCTACATCCTCCCCTTCCTGGCTATGGGGCCTTTGGCAAAACACACTTAATTAAACTTCTGTCATTCTTTCTTCATCTGAGACCTGTGAATAACTGTACCTGCCTCGCTTCACTCACAGAAAGACTGTTTGGGTCAAATATCAAAGTGCTTGGCCTATTTGTACAACAACAAGGATGAGTTGAATAGGATTTATGATGGCGTAGCTTGGACATCTACAATTTCTTCCTGTGGGAAGATGAGTTTTAATTTCTAGCCTACCAACCAACCTATAGCACAGGTTTTCCAGTTTATTTTCAAAGCCGTGAGCAGAGAGCCATGCTCTAGGAGCAAAACACTTTTGAAATAAAATAGCCATTCCCATTGAGGTACTGTGATATGGTAGACAGGGTGCCAAATTGTTACTGCACTGCAGAATAATTAAGCAGAATTGAGAAGCAGTTTTTCTCATGACTGCAGTGCATTTGCCCACAATCAAAGCAGGCATTTTGGAGATGTGTTCATAATGGGGGAAGAACATTCCTGCTTCTTCCTCCCTATCAGCTTTATGAGAAGAAGGTATCCTTCCCTGCTTCTTGACTATGGGTCCACTCCCTTCCTCTGAATCCCCACGACATTTTGCTGGGGCCACTCTTAGGGCTCTTGCCACATTTTGCCTTTTGGCAGCACTGTTCCTCTCCTTGCACATCTCAGATTAGTCTAGAAGCCCCTCCGCAGCTGCCAGGTCTGGCCAGAGCACTGTGAATGACGCCTGCCCTTGCTGATATCTAGTATTTAGCTCTTGAGTTGAAAGTTAAAAGCAAAAGAGGTTACGTTGAATTCTAAGAAAGCTACGTATTTCTTTGTTTTCGTTTGGAAAAGCAGAACTGAATCTGTTGATTACAGAAGATTTTGAAATATTGCTTCGCAAAACAGAGAAAATTGAAATAATCTATAATCCACCACTGAAGTGAACAGGGTCATCTCTTAATCCAACTGACTGTGCACTGTCCCGGTGGTCGGGGCCATGAACCTAAAGATGGCAGTGGCATGGGCAGTGCCCTCGGAAACCTCACAGACCTCTGGGGAGGACAGACACATGGACGTGGTTCTGCAGGCAACAGGGAGCCAGTCCAAGTTCTGAGCAGGATATTGACAACGCAAAAATATTTAGGGAATATTCGTCTGTCAGTAGTAGACAGGACAGTGTGAAGAAAGTGGGGCCTGAAGTATAGAGACCAGTGAGGAAGCTATCGCTAAGAGGCCACACATTTTACTCTGTGACCTTAAGATAAAGACAGTGTCATTCAACCAGAGTGACCTCCATTACAAGTTACTTCCCCTGGGAAATTCCAAGAGTGAGACTTGGAGGATAGCCTTGCCCCCTTCACATTTACTGAGCAGCATGGGGCTCAGAGAGCCCCTCTGTGTAAGGGCAGAAGCAACCCTTTTTCTATCTGACTGGCTGAGCTCCCAGGCCATGCTGCAGAACCCGAGTCCAAGGGGACAGATCTTTAATCTGCAAGTCAGCCACTGGGTTTCCATGGTAAGAAAACCTCATGGTTTCCCCAGGTCTGTCACTGTTATCCTCCAAGAAATTGATATTTTCTTAAATATCTGAACCCTCCTGGTCAGAAACGTATAGAACCAAAGACATATTTCAAGCTAGAAAAGACACGGACACCTCTCATTTTATGGATGAAGAAAGGAGACCTAGAGAGATGGTACTTGCTGAAGGTCTCATATAGTTAGTAAGTGGCAGAAGTGGGCGTCCTGTTTAGTTCCCAGCTCCTTCCCCCAGGGTGCGGCCAGGGAATGTATATTGCGTACAGCCTGGAGGGAATGGCCAGCAGAGCCTGAGGGAGTAGCAGCGAAGCCTGGACTAAATGGATTCCAGTTGATTCTTGCTGGCGCAATGCAGCGATTCAAAAACAACCAAGCAAACAAACTCAGAACTTAGCAAAGACATTACACTCCCCGCAGACCTTTCTGTTCTTTTGCTGGGGTTATTTTTCAGTTTATTTCCAGGAAGGGGGTTGGTTTTAATGGCTCAGTAAACTGTGATCTGGTATGGGGGAATGGGATTAGTGGGCTGTTTGGCAGCAAAAGATCCTAAGCTCTTCTGCTTTATACCATGCACCTCTTATCTGCATGGGGGGTATTTAGGTTGAAAAAGGACACTGTTGGGAGTGACAAGGACACTAATCTCAGGAAGAGTAAATGGCCATGAGCTCCTATAGACAGGGACCATCATTGGCTAGAGCCTGACCTCAGGAGGGGTGACCTACCCTAAACTCCACGGAGAAGCAACCTTTGTGGTGGGGCATAGGGGAGGACTGTTTGCTGCTGGCTTTTCATTCTGTGTGGCCACCTAAGCTTTTGGGAAATGCACATCAGAAAACACTAGCTGCAGACTCAGAGCCCATTTCTTAGAAACTGAGCTGTGGTCATTTCCTATTTATGTGCTTGTTTGGTTTGTTTTGAGCACATAAACCTATTTTTGAATGCTGCATATCACCTTTTATTAGGCTCTGTTCTTAGTAGACTCATAGGTGCTTAGGGAACAGCTGAGTACAGTACACAAGTTTTTGGAAAAGTAAATTCTCCCATTGCCATATCCTTGGGTAAAGCTAGAAATATACAAGCTTTTGTGTGTCAATTCCAAAAGCTAGTAACTATTCACATATAGCTATGTTAGGTATGTTGGACGCCTGGAGCTATCTGGCCACAGAGAGTTGTTTTTAGGTTTGGAAGAAAACTCAGCCCCCAAA
>JAQQAC010016209.1:116002299-116113560 GCA_029783875.1 Phataginus tricuspis | reverse complement strand
GTGACCATCTTTTCCAAGTATGACAAAATCTTGCCTGAAAATGAAGTCAACACAGCGAAAAGAAAAGCTGAGAGATGGAGAAGAGAGGCAGAGTGCAGCTGGCAGTGTTGAGTCCCTCAGAGCCTGTCACGCCCGAGGCCAGCACACCCCCTCGGACCTCCCATTTGTGAGCCAATAAAGTCCCATTGTTACTAAAGCTGATTTGTGTGAGGTTTCCGCCATTTGCAATCAAAAGAGGACTGACTAGTACACCCTCCCTCCTCTACCTCATAAAGCTTCAGGAAAATCAAAAGGAACTTTTCATCAGTAGAAGGTTATAAATTCTGGTATTACACTTTCCACGTGGTTCTTTTTCTGCCTTGATCAATTCAGGAATGCAGAGAGCGTGATGCCACTGGAGACAGACTGCCCTGGTAATGGGCTAAAGAGCACCTGAGGTGTGGTGGGGAAGGTTGCTACTTTAGATGAAGAAAGTTACATTTGGGCTGACAGCTGAATGATGAGAAGTAGCCAGGCATGTGCTTGTGGAGAGGAGGATCATGCCAGGTGGAGACAGTAAGCACGAAGGCCCAGAGACAGCAATGAGCTCAGTGCTGGTTTGAGACCTCCACATTAGGTCCATGTGGCTGGAGTTTTGTGAAGGAGGAGGTGAAGGGGAGGAGGTAGCCACCAGTCACCTGCATCTTTCGGACAAGGGTTGACCTGGGGAGTGATGACCACTCTGGATATGTACCTCTCTCTGACATGACACGGGAGTAAAAATTGGGAATAACATAGGTAGTAAGGAAGGCCTGCATTCATTTAATAACATCACCAGTGGCTTGCCTGGCTGGCACTGTGTCGTTCAACATAGCTGTACAAGAAGGTGCCTGCAAGATTGTAGGAGCAGATCAATCACTGTACTACCAACCTGGGAAAGTCAGTGAATCATCCTTCTGTTTTGATCATATAGTTAAATATATTCTGTTTGATCCTTTAGTCAGTTAGCAGAGCTGTGAATAAGTAACTCAGGTTTGAGAAATAAATTAACCTCTTATATTCACCACGGCTTAATTTAATGATCACCTTCTCGTTTCCCTAGTTGAGCTGCAGTGCACCCTATCTCCATGTAAGCACCTGACTCTCAGAAGTTGGGTTTTCAAGGGCAGTACTGTAAAATATGAACTCATCACACTAATACATAGGCATCATGAAAGCTCATCCTACTTCAAACATGCTGGTGATTTAATAGAATGTGAATATAATAGAAGTGTATTTTAATGAATATAATAGAAGTGAATATAATAGAAGGTATTTCAAACACCTTGACATCATGTTTATTCTCTGGCACTGAAAGCATTCCAAAATCATTAATGTGCACATGTCTTGAATAAGGAAACTGCCATTTGAGAAGATTGGTGCAGTTTAATTCATCTCAATTCAGCAAACATGTATGAAGCATTGGATAATGGATTTGCAGTCTAGAAAGAAGACTCTGATCTCATTATGGTGAATAATTGGATGGGGGGCAAGAGATTTAACAGGGAGTCCTATTAAGAAACATTTCTAATACTCTGGGAAAGAGAAAACATTAGCATGAGCTGCAAAAGTGACAGTGGAGATGATAAGTGGTGGATATAAATATGTAGGGGCTTAACTATCAGGACATGGGGACAGATTAGATGTGGGGAAATAGAGAGAGATGGGAATCAAATGTGTGTCTATAGACTCAACTGATCAGGATCAACTAACCTGACTGGGAAAATGATGGTGCTTTAGATGGAATTGGGAATCTTTGAGGAAATCTTGTTTGGGAAGATGCTGCCTAATGGCCATCTGGATGCCAGGTCTAGAGCTGAGCACCAAGTTAAGTCCTGAAGGTACAGCTTTGGTTATTACCCCCTGGAGATGATTGCTAAAGTCATGGAAATGGATGAGCTCATCCAGTAAGGCAATGTAGAGACAGAAGAGAATGACCACAGACTGTGGCTTGCAGTGTTCTATGCAGGCCACCTACTGTAACCCACCATGCCTTCCCCACGGTGAGGTGATTACAACCATTGGGTCCATCTTGATTTGGGATTTAAGCCTTATACTATGGAAGAGGGAAAGCCTTATACTATGGAAAAGGGAAATTTATGGGAACATCCAAATTCTGCCACTGGCAGTCTGTTTGATGGTTGGATGATGGACCCCAAACATTAAGAATAAACATTACTTCCACTCCAGATAGAGTTAGGAATCCCTAATTTAACATTTAAACATTTTCAGAAACAGGAAGTGATTTCTTGGAGAGGTTTATTTTCAGGCATAGCCAGCAACAAATTCAGCTGTTGACATCCTGACCTGTGGACCAAAATGATGAAATCATTGAGAGGTTTTTTATCTTCTTTTAATTCCACAAGAAGTACTCGATTGGCCAATTTCTCTGTTTCATGTGTATAAATTTCGTTTCTCCAGTGAATTTTCAGTTCTTTTGAAGCAGTGGTTCTGCCCCATAATTTTTAGATTTTCCCACATCTCTGACCATAGTGCCGAACTAGTGTGACACACATTCAAATATTTCTTGTGGAAGAAACGACATCACAAGTAGAATTATGAAGCTAGATAGAAAGACCCCTGAAATGCTGTCAGGTCTGTTCACAGGCCTACATGCAATATTGAAATCAAGCTGTCCCATACATATTTATTTTTTTTCTTATAAATCACAAGATATGTTTCCTAAGTGGAGGCAAAATGGCATCTGGAGAAACCATAGCTTCAAGGGCTCTTTCTAGGTGGAAGTCAGAAATACCAAGGGAATTAATAGTAATGTTAGGGGAAAGAACAACTGTAAGATTCACCCTAAGGAACTTGGTAATAGAATTTCTTATAATACATAGGCCATCAACATTGTCACTGAAGAGGCAGGCCCAGTTTGGACTTAGAATTAATACCATAAAAGGAAATAATAAATTTGCAAAGAACTTGGTAAATATCCGTATCATCATCACCTGAGTTCACACAGTAAAATGAAGCCTTTACATACTTAGGAGTTCATATTACACAAATTCTGCATGGTAGCAGTGATGAGCAGATGAATGTTCTAACCCAGTTCATTTTTTATGACCTGTTCATTCGCCTCAGGAACTTCTGAGCCATGATGTCACGGTCAATAGAGTCTGCTTTTGATATAAGTATACTTAATGGTTGGGTAGATTAACATTAGCTAATTCTTTGGGATTTACTATCTACCTGGCACCATACTAAGTGTCCTTTATAGATGATTTCATTTAGTCCTAAAAATAACCCTATTAAGTAGGTTTTATCATTCGTATATTCATAGATAAGAAAATTGAGACTCAGAGCAGTAAAGTAATTTGTCTAAGGGCATATAAGAAGTACATGGCAGAGCCAGTTGTCGAGTCCAGGGCTAAATCTAAGATCCATGCTCTTAAGAGCTAGGCTATATTGCTTACAGACATATTGACTACATTAGAATCAGTGTGAGTTCTTTTGTACATAGTTGGGTAGAGGTACATCTGAGTTCATAACTGTTAAAACCTTTGTCTGTGGATCTGAGAGAGTAGAGAAGACCAAGAGAGCTTGGAGCATTCTTGCCAGCAGTTATTCTCACCACGAGTTGTACCTTTCTCTGTGGTTAAAACATTGAGCGATAGTCAGAAGACTCTGTGACAGAGTTAATAGCATATCAGTTATCCTCATTTGCCTTCTCTGTTAAAATATCTTGTGGAATTATCTAAGGGACCATGTGAATTGATATTGCTAAAGTAAAGAAAACCATCAAAGGTGGACTTGTCTATGTAAGAAAGCCTCTGTAGATTAAACTGAGTACTCTTCAGCTTACTTTGTGGGGACTTGTCAAAATAATTTCAGCTGAGGCTATATAATAGGGAACAACCTTATTACCATCATTATCATGATTTCTTACCAGCCATTAATCACATTCATACTATATGCCAGGCATGTTTTATCCATTATTTTAATTAATCTTACAAAAAGAAATCTCTTTAAGGCAGGGATTATTATGGACTTTAAAAAGAGGAAACTGGTATTCTGAGAGATTAAGTAATTTTTCTCATGGTCACACAGCTAGTAAGTGACAGATCTGTGATTTGAAAGTAGGTATGCTTTAGTCACTCTACATAAGATATCCCTGTGTTTCTCTTTATAGCCATGCTCATCCCCTCTCCCTTTCCCGCATGTCTGGCAACTAACCTGTTCTCTATATCTAAAATTGTGTTATTTCACATATGTTACATAAAAGGAATCACACAGTATGTAAAGTTTTGAGATTGACTTTTTTTACTCAGCATAATTTCCTTGAAGTTCATTCAAGTCGTTGCATGTAGCATGCTGTGGTATTGATATACCACAGTTTAACCTGTTATCCTTTGAAGGACATTTGGATAAATCCAGTTTTTGAGAAGAAACCTTCATTTCTTCAGGATAAATGTCTGGGAATGCAATTGCTGGGTTGTATAGTCTAGTCTAGTTTTAGTTTTGAAAGGCCCTGCTGAACTATTTTCCAGAATGGTTGTACCTTCTCCCTCTTGTTAATTTTCATGTTCAGGATTATTTTTGAAGTGCAACATCTTTTTTTATGTTCCTTGGCCATTAGAGCTTTCTTTTCCTTGAAATTCCTATTCATATCATTTTCCCATTTTTTTCTAATGAGCTTTTTGGCCCTTTTCTTACAGATTTGTTTTAGCTCTTTATTTGTTGTTAATAGTAATCCTTTGCTTAGTTAAATATATCACCCATGTTTTCCAGTCTGTGACTTGCTGAGTTAATTTATTCATGGCATCATTTTTATGTACATATTTTATATTTTAATATAGCCATATTTATCATTCTTTTCCTTTATGGTTTGTAGTTTCTGTGGTCTTGAATAATAAATCCTTTTGCACTTTATTCATAGGTGAGCCCCTTAAAGTCTCAGTGTCTTTTCTCTTAATTTATACACAATAATAATACTCCTGATGATCTGATTTGAAGAAGCAGTACATTGGAAGGGGTAAGGAAATTCTATAGACAGATACTCTGATGACAGCCAATAATGGTGATTTTCAGCTCATCTCAATCATACTATCTGCCAGCCAGTCATTCACTTCTGCTCATCTTTCAGGATTCAACTTAAATATCTACTCCTCTGGGACGACTTCCTTGATACTTCTCAAGTCTTGTTCCAAGCTCTCCCTCTGAGTTCCCACATCATGCTGTGCTCCCCTCATTGGGGTGCTTCTTATGGTGCGGAGCACTGCATAAATACTTGTATGTGTCCCCTGTAGGGTTTTGGCTCCTGGAGAGAAGAGCTTGTGCCTATCTAACAATTGTAGCCCTCACTGCAGTGCCTGATCCCATGGTAGGTGATCAGCGACCTTTATCAAATGTAGGGGTGAGGGAAGATCAAAATAAGCAAACATGAGACTAACAAAGTGTAGTGGCTTAGTGTACTTCATTCAGAGGCAAACTCTGTAGTGGTCCGGGACTCCCTTCCTCCTGGGAGAAGCAGGCTGGCCAGAGCTTTGTGGACTGAGTTAGAGTAGAGAACAGGGTCTGGTGATCACAGGCTACAGTGTGAGGGTTTCATGCAGTGGGGGGCCTTGGTAGTGGAAGGGGTCAATTAAGCCAGAGTGAAGGGAAGCCAAGGTCCAAGTCCCAGAGAGAGCTTGTATGCACAGCAAGCCTCTGTGTCAGGATCCAAGAGCTATATGAAAATAATATTGAAGCACAAGTAGACAGGGAGTCTTACATTTTTTTTTTCTTCTATTTAAGGAGACAGAAGTGTATCAGTTATTTTGGAAAGGTTTTGCTCTAAGATGGGTAAGCTAACTGTTAGTATGGCTCCCTTTCGTCCATCAGATACAGATACAGACACAGAGATACAGATACAGGTTCTTTTCTAGGGAGATGGATCAAGACCTTATAACATTCTTGGCAGCTTCTTATTTCAGATGAAGTGATTATGTACTTTCATTTTGGACTCCTCATAACTCATGAAAATTGTTCCATTGGAAAGCAAGAAGACTCTTTTTAATTAGAGAGCTGAAAGCCTAAGCTTATGTCAGGGCAACCTGTGCAAATGACTGGAGCAAAATATGCCCATAGTGAGGCAGCTTCAGAGGAAAAAGAGGAAAATGAAGAGCAAACCTCAAGAAAGGATGAGACTTGGTGAACACAATTTGATCATCTCTACTGAACTGGAAGCAATTGTCCAGAAGTGAGCTATCATTTAGAATTTATGGTAAACTATAGGAAAGTAAATTCCCTTAAGCAAGATTTGCTGCTCAGAAAGTGAAGTGAAGGGTGGGGGAGGCTCAGAGCTTAAATTGGCATTTATCTAATAAGTCTTAGACTGCTTAGTTATTCAGTATAATGCTGCTCCATCTTTTAATTTATTTTACTTTATTATTGCATAATTAGCAGTGCTCTTTGAAACCACTACACAACTGTAGTCAGGGTTACCTTCCAAAAAAATCTTCCACATTTTGTATTCTCTTCTGCTTGTCCTGTCTCTCTCTCTCTCCCTCTTGTTCACCTCCCTACCTTTATTTAGTAATTCAGGAACAATCTGGTTTAGCAAAAAGGGCTTTGGTCCAGAAGCCAGGACATGTTGGCTGTGGTCATAACTCTGCCACTAACTCACTATGTGAACTTGGGCAAATTTCTTCTCTTTTGTAGAATTCAATATTCTCATATATACAGAGAGAAGGTTGGACAACTTGGGCTCTGAAGTTCCTTCTGCTTCTGCTCATATTGGTCTCGTTGAATATCACTACTTGATTGAATATCGATGTGATACCTGAACAAGCTGTAAATGTGATCATTCTCCTAACCGGAACAGCTTTTTGAAGGCAATTAATTTGTCAAAAAGGAGTTAATGTGTTCTTACTACTTCATATTAATATTTCCATTAGTGACATCTTTGTCCACAGCAGACATGGGAATTTATGATTAATGTGATACACTGAAAGCTAGCCCTTCTCTGGTTCCTTGTTGCCCCCTTCTGATGGTGGTCTCTCAGAGTGTGGACCCTTTGCTTTGTAATCCCAACACCTCTGGCAAGCTCCCTCACATCGTAAAGCCTGTTTCTTCTGGGATCTGGTTTACCCAGATCAGAGATTTCAAATGGGTTCATTTCACTTGCCAATTCCAATCAACTGGTGAAAGATGTCAGGAGTCGGTATTCAGAAGTATTGTGAGGACTGTTGGGCCACTACGGACTTAGAATTGTCAGAGTGGCCAATATGTTAGGAATTAGCCATCCCAGACCTGGCATGAAATTTTCAAGCCATCTCCTGCTGTCTGACAATTGACTCACTGGGGATCATGGAGCAGATGTTGCTCTATGATGAATAGGCCCCCCAAAGCTCTTGAGGCACCTTTGTGCTACACCAGCAGGACCAACTGAGGAAAATGTCCCAAACATCACAGAGCTACTTGCTGTTAACACTTTGCAGCTTCTTATAATCCAGGACAAAAATGTGTTTATAGAAGTATTTGCCACGAAATGGGTAAGAAGTAAATGTGACCAGTGAAAGTATTAAAACCAGAAAGAAATTGGAGAAACCAGCACAGTTCATCATGTAGATTTACCTGTCATTTATTCTGTGCATGCTATATGCCAGGCATTTTAAAAGGCACTTTACTTCCTATCTAATCCTTACAACATTCCTATGATGGGGGATGTAGAAAGTTTAAGTAGTTTTCCAAAGTTCATTATATAGCAAGTAATGAGTATCTTTACATCTCTGAAGAGTGTGCAGAAATTGATGACACTGATGAAGAGAAGGCCATGAACTCATCATCTTGAACCCTTAAGGATTTGGGATTCCTCACCTTTAGATCCTTTCTGACAGTGGAAGATGAGAAGACACAAGCTCCTGTTGATGCTTTACAGGATCAATAAATGAGACCCCTTCATTCTCCATTTGAGTTCTGAACCAAATGAGACACAGTAATGGAGTAGATGGAGATGAATATACCACCCTGATTTCTGATAAAGCTATTTAGAGCTCTCAGCTTAGGTCTGTGGCCAAGCAGACCAGAATATATGTTCCTTCAAGCAAACATATTGCAAGAGAAAGGAGGGAGCTGGGCTGAATATGCCCAGTTCTTTCTTTCAAACTTATAAAAGAGACTGGGTATTCCTTCCCTGGGGAGGGGTGAGAGAACAAGTGGAAAGAGGCCAAGAGTGTTATACTGTAGGCAGTGCCTCCAAACGGAATCATCAAGATGGCAGAAGAAATTGTCCCTAATATATAGAGAGTGCCCAGCTGAATGGCATGGGTCAGTCACGGGGAAGCCTAGTTACCCAGACCAGAGCCACGAAGTACAGTTGTTAGAGAATCTTCAAAATGGCCAGTCAGGTGAACTAAGCAAAAAGTCTTAGCATAGAACTGCTAAGGAATGACTCTGAGTAGCAATTTTAAGAGGACACCCTTCAGTGGGCACCTCTGGCCAGCTCACCAAATGTCTCTGTCCATAACAGACAGTAAAATCCTAGTGATGCCTGAGAAACGCCCCAGGCTCCTCCCCCGGCACATGGAAAGAGAGCTGGCATTGACCTCAGGGCAAGAAGGCTGCGGCGATAGTGCTGTTCCCAGGCCTGTTGGCTTTCCAGCAGAGATGGTCATGTAGCGATGGCAGCAGGGTATGGGGAGAGGCAGTTATGGGACCGGGAATGATAATGACAAGGGTCTTAGTCAGCTGCTTCCTGAAGTAGACCCAGGAATAGGATTTGAGTTCAAGTGGTTTATTTGGGAGCTGACTCCAAGAAGCACAGTTGTTGGCATAGGAAGGTAAGGCAGGGAAGCAAGGAGTGTAAACCATACAGAGTACATTATTTAGCATGTTCCAGCTGTGGACAGCTGGAGTTCACTCTTCCTGGGGGTTGTAGGAGTTGTGCAAAACATTGCCAGAGTTGAAAACAGAAAAACTGGGGTATTTATTCACAACTCCTAACTGTTAAGGGCAGGGCGTGTCCTGGAAACATCAACTCTCTGGCAGTCACTAAGAACTCTCCAGTGCACCCCATGCCTGAGCTGGGCAAGTTCCTGGGGCCAGAGAGTCCACTTTGGAAGGCACAAACGGCAGATGCTTGCAATAGAGAGCCGTCCACATGTATAGGAATGGGGAGCACCCAGGGGATGTGGGTGGGGTGTCGACAGCACAGCATTTGCTGGGAGACCTGAAAGGACATGACCCACTGGATTTTTCTAAGATTACCTAAGCCTCGGCTTGGAGCAGCTTTGCACTCCTTCCTGTCCTCCCCAGGAGTTCTCCCCAGGACTCCCCCAACCAAAGCACAAGGTTGGTTTTTCTATTTTTCAGTCCAAATAAGAAAGATATTTTTGCCATCTTTCTTTTATTTCTTTGTTTGTAAGGCAAGCAAGGTCCGAGAGAAGCTCAGAAACAGTACCAAGGTCTTGGCTTTACAAAAGCTTTGGAAACCATTAGTGAGTTTGGGAGCTGTCAGTGTGGTGTCAGGCAGATCGGTTTTAAAGAAAAGGGCAGAGATAAATGCATCCTGAGCCATGGATGGCCCAGCCCTGCTGTCTAGGGAACCTGAGAAGGAATGTGGCATCAGGAGTTAGGCTTTATTATCTGGGAATGGGCCAAGGAGCAGGCAGAGGCTCGCAGGTTGGCCTAGATGATGGTGTGGGGTCCCTGCAAAATAATGGTGGGAGGAGGATTCAAGGATTTGGGGACAAGAGACCTGGAAGCAGATTGGTGTGAGAGAAAATGGCTGCTCAGGGAGCAGAAGGGTGTCGAACCATCTGGTCCAGTGCCCCTGTGCCTGGATCTCAATCCTTCCTTGGCCATTAGCCACTTGCTGTTCAGGGGAGCAGAAGGAGGTGAGGGTGGGGAGTTCACTCAGGAGGAGCCCGAAGACTAAGATTTCTGAGAGAACTGATGACTGGTTTGTAATTAGTGAGTGAAATTTGTTCAAAGGCATGTGTACATTTTCCATGGTTTTTTGTATTTTCTTTATTTTTAAGACCCAGAAGGGGAGGAATTATCTCAGTGGTAGCCTTCCTCTCATTAGCGAGGCATCCGCTCACCTGGTTCCAGCATAGGCCAAATAATACTAATAGGGACATCAGTGAGAGCCTTCCCTCAGGGTTGCCCTGGATTTAATCGTGAGGTGGAGGCATGTTGTTTCCATCAAGTTGTTTCTTCCCCGACTCTTATCTTTGCACTGAAACTCAAAAACAAGCTCTTAAATTCTTCCAGTCATTAAGGATTGGCGAAACCCGTCAGATCATATTATTCTTTAAGGATGGTTTAAAAATGCTACTTATTGAATATCGTAGTTGTTTGTTTTTCCCTTCCCACCTGCTTATTGTTGTGATTCTGGGTAATTGAATTCATCATACTTTCACAAGCCTAACAGTAACCCAACTGTAATTGGAGATTCTCAATAGTAGAGGCTTTTTCTGCCCTGGTGCAAGAGAAGAAAATCATGACCAGGTCCTGTCCCTAAAAGGGGAATGACGCTGTCTGGTTACAAATGGATTTTGAGGTGTAATGAAACAGTGTTTGCAGTTTCTCGCTGTGGAATCAGAGCCTGGGTTTGAATGAGCTGTCTTTGCGAGCAGCTTGTTTTCTCTTCATACCAGGATAATACAAGAGGGAAAGTATGTTTGGAGGAAATATCAGGGCCAAATACTGGGTGCGACCAGGGGAAAGATCAGGATGCGCTCCTCCAAGGCTGGTACGGGTCTCTTTAAGGAGTTCATCTTCCCTGGTTGCCACCTGAGAACTATTCTCTCCCCGACCCCCGCCACCCCGATCCCCACAGCCATTTTGAATATGGATTTCAGGGCAATGCAGAACAGGGCCTGGATGTGAGACTTCAAATCTGACACCTTTGCAAGTGATTTAAACCCATGGTTTTAAATATAGCTGCACAACAGAATCACCTGGAAGCCTATTAAAATGCAGATTCCTGGGCAGTGTTTCCAAGATTTTGATGTAGTGGGTGTTGGGTAGGGACTGGGAGTCTCTGTTCTTTAATTTGCTTCATGGCTTGCCCAGTGTTGGTCAATTTGTGTCAATTCCTTACTCTAAGTCAATTAACCAATGGTATGTTGATAGAAGAGATTTCTAACTCAAATTCAGTTACATTTTTCTTCTTTTCCTGTGTATGGACAGCTAGCGGGCTTGTGATGAATATGCCTTCAGAGTCCGAGTCTCTGAAGTCAGTGTCTGTTCGCAGATCTGCCTCTGCTTTGAAAGATGACCTTTAACATCACTACAGTTAAGTCTTTCCCTGTCTTCTCTGTGGTCTTAACCACTCCTGTTTAGCATGCAAAATGCAAAAGGAAAATGGCTGTGAAAAGTTCGAACTGTAAACTGCCATGGAAACATTACAGCATCAGTACAACATGTATGCTCAGCAGATGAAGGGGAAGACAGATCGGGGGATGAAACTATCCATTTGTCAACCTTGGATTAATCAATCCGTGCTTGTCATCTTAAATAGAGCGATTTCAAAGGAATTATGGATTTTTGGATGGAATTTGTCTGGGTTAGTATTTTTTACGTCAACCCCAAACATTTGCATAAAATGTGCCATGCCGCTTCTGAAATATATGCAAAGACCAATGTCCAAAAGAGTAAGAAGCTGTTTGCTCAGGGACCTAGATGTGTCACTCTCTTTTACTCCTTTCCCAAGAAGGTACAGGAGCTTTCCTGGATGGATCTGTGTTGGGCATTTATATACCCATTCAAGTTGTGGAATTGTTCCTGAGTTCCTTCTGAAGCAGGGGTCTTTTTCTGGGGAGTTATTCTCAGTGTTTCAGGGCATATAGATGTAAGGAATATGCAATTGATGCTTTTACAAGATTATAGTCATGGGTGGGAAGTTTGGGGTAGGGATAAATTATTAGTTGGTCTGTGATACAGGGTGAAATATTTGCCATGGAGACTCAGAGCAGTGAGTGGGCCCAGCATGTTACAATAATGAACAGATACTTCATGATGAGAAATAAGATTTAAGATGGACTTTGGAAAACATGCATGATTGACCAGGCAAAGGCATTTTCACTGTACAAAACAGCTAGAACAATGGCCTGATGGTACAGGCAAGGTATGTTTGCAGTTGTCTTGAAAATCTCCCAAAAGATTTTAGATTATCCTGGAAAAGGGTAATTTCCCTTTCTTGGCATAAGTCTTGGGGGTTCTTTTTACTACTTAGTCATCCAAGGATTTGTTAGGCATCCAGGCATCTCAACACCTTTCTTGAATAAAGAAGTCCAGGGCTTGAACTGTGGGAATGTACAAACAGAGCACGGGGAGCCAGCTGTAGGATACTGGTAAGAATCCTACTGAAAGAGGCCAGGAGCTTTAGGGAAGCCAAACAACCTGTTTCTTTCATGGTTTAAATGAAAAACCTGCATTTTAGAATCAGATCAACCTGGGTCTCAATCCTGGTTCTGCCACTTACTAGTGTTATGCCACTTTCTTACTAGTTCAAATGGTTTAATCATTAAATATACTACATAAATGTATGTGATGAGCTGGTACAGCTGGTACCTAGTAAATGTTCAGTAAATTAAATGCCCAAGTCGTGTGTAGAGGTCAAGTTTCAAAGATGGGTGGTAGATGCTCACCTAGATTTTCCATAGGGCCACAGTTTATTTCTTCTGTTGTTTTATAACATATTCTGTCTCCTTTACATCTCAGCTCTTCGCTTGGCATGAGTCAGGCTGAGGATGCCGACATGTCGCCTGATCCGGCAGAAGGAAAGCCCATGCCTTCAGAACTTGCTGTGGCTTCCTCATTTGGGGATTCTTGCAGCTCATGTTCCCATCTTGCTATGCTGTGACACTCTGGTCCTGATTTGAACTTTCTAATCTTGCTGGCTTTGTCCTATCTGTGTGGGAGCCTGACCCCAGCCCTCCCAAGGTACCAGTGTCACCTCTAGGCTAAGCTACCTTCATGTCTTCTTAAGTGTACTCTGGTCTTTGCATGTGGATAATATTGCCAACCAACGTTATGGATTGCTGCTAGTGGTCAAAACTAACCAACCTGGTCATGACTGGGGACCTTGGACATTAGCTTGGGGCCAGTCTGAGTGCTTGTTGGCCTTGAGCTGGACTCCTCAGCCCTGACGACTCCTGACAGATAATGCCCCTTAGGCAAAGGCTGGAGATCCTGTGGGTCATAGCTTGATCTCGTCTCTACATACTGAATAAGCTAGTGGTACAGAATGGCTCTCTTGGGCCAGCCTAACATTCTTGGCATGCCCTGAGCTGTCCATGGGGCTTCTGAGAATCTTCTAGATTCTATAATAGGCTGGGAAGGTGGTGTTTTTACAAAAACAATAACTTACTTTGTTTAATCCATGTTTCTGAAAATCATTAGATCATGGTACTTTCCCTGCTCATGTACACCCTGATTCACATACATAACCACCAAATACATATTAACATACCTAGAAAATAGTTTCTCAACACTTTGAGAAAATGTCCTAATTTAATCTTCATAAACATGCTGTAAGATTTGTTATCTCCATTTCATTGATGCAGAAAATGGAGTTCAAAGAGATTGTAGGACTTGTCCATTGTCATGTAGCTATCAAGTCGTAGAGCTGTTGGCACCATTTGGAAATCCTCTTGCTCTTCTACCACACCTACTATTTCTGCATGCATAAGGCCTGCTATTAGCCCTTGTGGTAGAAATGTCATGTTAGCACAAAGTTGGGAAATAATACCCTTTCGTAGGCCACCCATGTTAATCAGAAGTCAATGTTAATGCCCTGAATCTTAGAGCCTGGATGGGCTCTACTTTGGGACAGAATTCAATTGTGACCATAAAACAAAGTCAGGAAGCCTCTTACTGGGATGTTATCAGTCTCACACCCAGGGGCTTGCCATGGGGATCTGTCTTCACCATTCCCTCTTTCTGAGCTTGGAGGAGCTCAGCAATGAGCCATAGGAAGAGCACACATCACAGCATAATCACCACCTGTTCTATTTGGAGACTCTGTCAGCATCTTCCACACCTCCTCCCAAGCCTCCCAGGCCGCTGGCTCTGGGTGGGAGTGGTGGTAGGGACTTTTGCACTGCTGTTATCTTCATGCCTCAGGCACCGGGGAGACATCACAAGAACAACAACAAGATCCTTGCTACAGGATTTGATTTCCCTGAGTCCCAGAGGAAAATCAGATGGAGACAGCTAGAAACTCAGTGACTCCCAGCAAAATCAGCTGCCCACCTCTTTTTCAGTCCAGTTCCTATAGTTGCATTTATCATGTCTGAGTGCACATGGGTTCAAATACTGGTGCCTAGCTGTGTGCTTCTCTGTGCCTGTTTCATCACTCATAGAAAGGGGATAATAATACTTTTTCCTGTTTAATAGTGTGCTTGTAAGGATTAAATGAGATAATTGATGTCCTTTGTTGTATGTTTCTGATGAATGCTCCAAGGCAGGATTTGAAATAAACAAATTGCTTCAGCTGAAGGCAGCTGTTATGAATAGGTTGTTATTAGTTCTACACTTCAAGATCCAAGATCAGGAGGACTGTGACTCACAAGCGAATGCAGAATAATAGGAACACCTGCTAGCTCTCTGACCCAGTGTCGGAAGCCTGCAGAAAGGATTAGCTCCTGCAGTACATGGCAACTCTGGTCAGGGTGACTTGAAATAGCAGTAATGGCCCAACTCTTTAAATTGCCTGAATCTACTAATGTTACCCCCTCAAAAAAAAAAAAGACTGCATTAGTAACACAGAATGTTAGAACTGAAGTTGCCTCCTCCAGTCTCTACCGCTCCTTTTATAGGTGGGAAAACCAGGCACCCAAAGAAGGGACTGTATTTGGTTCCAAAGAGACACAATAATACGTGATAAAAATGAGATTCTAACCCTGATCTTTTACTTTATGTAATGTCAGTATTCTCACAAGTTCACTATAGATTCAATGTGACCAAAGAAATGACAGTAGAACATTCCTGGGGTGAAAGGGTTATACCCAACTTTATTTCCATGGTGGCAGGCCAGTCACTAAAATCCCATCTACTCAGAGCAAGTCTGCATGCAGCAAGCTGGTCTCTGCCTCTGGGCCTGTCCACCCGCACAGCCATCCTCTGGGCCTCTCTACCTGCGCAGCCATCTCAGTCTCTGTTCTTTGCACTGCACCACTCCAGCCTCTCTGCTCTGCTCTCCTGCAGCCTTGCAGCAGTGCCACCCTGTCGCCCAGAGCACTGGGAGGAGCTCTTTATATATAATCAATAACAACATACTGTCCACACGTGTATAGTGAGCTAGCTGACCATGGCCAGGTGAGAATCCTGGCCACAGGAACCTTCACTTTATCCACATATGGAAAATGATAAGAAAAAACAACCATCTGTAATCCCACTTCACAGACAAATCCACTATTTCCATTTTGGTGCACTTCCTTCTTCTCTGTCTTGATGCATATTCTTGTACCTACTTTGAGACATAGTAAAACTCAGATCTTCTGACGTCACACTGAACACTTTCTCTAGCATATCAGGCTACCTTTCCAATCAGCATCTTCATTTAATATCTGATAAACAATAGTTAGGTTTTTAATTCTCAAAACCAACTAAAGCGGCCAATGAGCCCCCAGATGTATACAGTTCAGTAAGAAAACAGGTGAAATGAGATGGGGAACAAATCCAATCACCAGGATGGCCCAAAGCAGAAAGTCAACTGGGTGCTAGACCCTCAGGGGGAATCCCCAGAAACACCCCCAGCCCCCACCTCAGAGGCTTGGCCTCTATCTGAAGCCAGGTTTCTAAGCTGGTGTTCATTACAGCCGGAAACAGAGCAGAAAATGAAAAGGCCTCATGGGACCTTCCTACAGGCCTGCTAATGTCAGGAATAGGATGCCTGGGCTCCAGGGCATTTTGACTCCACTTCTGTTCTCTCTTCCAAAGCTGAATTACCAGAACTCCAGCTGCAGCCTGCACTTTAACTCCCGTCTCTTCCAGCCCACAATCTTGTCGTCAGTCTATTAGGGAAGGAGGAGGAGGAGCTAGTGGAAATGGGACTGAGGTGGACTAAGACAAGTCAGAAGGACCTTCCAGTCAGTTCTGTCTAAATGGTGGTGATGCTGCTCTGCCATGCGCACTGAGGGAGTTGGAGAACCCTGCCTGGATCCTGCTCCCTTAGTTAAGCTGAGCCAACATGTTCCCTGGGCTTTTCCTAATCCAGTAAGCATCCACTTCCTGTTTGCCTCATTTTCTGACCACAATTCCTTGGGGAGGCAGGAGCCAACTCTACTCTCCTAGCTGGCCTGACTAATAGGAAATACATGGAATGGAGAGCCCTGTAGCCTCTTTGTTACACAGCACCTTAGAGAAGCAGCCATCTATTTTTAGAAGAGGAGAAAAAAACGTAGCAGCTTACTCCTTCAGGATTGGCAGGTGGAATAACGATCTGCCAAACTTTACCATTCAAGTTTTTTCAGCTGGGCTGCAAATGAGACTTTTTTGCTTACCTTTTTGTGATGCTGTCAGTGTAATTGCACATCCCTGGGCAACCAAAACATGAATGTGGAGAAGAAGAGACATAGAACTGAGGACCGAGAGCCTACTAGGCCAATTGCCTAAGCGGTTGAATTGAAAAAAAAAAAAAAAAGAAATAGGTGGCCTAGTCACTACTAGTATTGAAACCTCAGGTTTCTGCTCAAACGTCACCTGAGTGAGGTCTTCCCTTAAAGTAGTCCCTGTCGTGGACTCTCCTTCTAGCCCACATTGTTCTTCCCTGCACACATCACAGCCTGACATTATGCTTTTTATCTATCTGTTTATTAATTTTTCTGGTGTCTGTCTCACCCAATAGAAAGTAAGGCCCAAGAAAGCAGGGACTTGGTTTTATTTATTGCTGTGTCCCAGGGCCTAGAATAGTGCCGGCACATGGCAGGTGCTCTGGAAATATATGGTAAATAAATGAATGGATTGTATGAATGAATGAACCTAGTATCAACGAGACAGTGAGTACAGCAAGGAGAATCACAGTAGCACTGGGTATTTATCACATGCTGCACACTAACGTCCTCTCAGCAACTCTGTGATGTCCTAGCCCCAGTTTTGCAGTTAAGGAAAAGGAGACTTGGGGTTTAGATGATTTTTCTCTGTGACCTTGGGGTCACAATGTGAGGAAATGGCAGCATCAGGATTTGATCATGGGCTGCGGGCAATCATTCCAGGCATACTAGACTGGATTCACTGGATATTATTTTGAATTGAACTATTTGGAATTTATTTCCATGGTTATTACCCAGTTCTATAAAGTTCTTTCACTAAAATGACCACAAGGGGTGGATAAGTTTCACTTGTCTCTATTGAACCTGTGTGACACCCATGAACTTGTCATCATAAACCCAAACTAGCAGAGCATAGCATTGCCTCATAGGTCTATGGCAGTAGGAGCCTCATTCTTTGGCACACTTGTGGCTCAATGGGGAAAACATACCAGATAGATAATGGTAGTTCCTTTTCTTGAAGATTTGGGAAAAAAGATTAATGACCATTCTGACGTGCTGTGATGTTGACTTTCTCCTGCTGGAGACATGGTCTAGACCACCTGATTTACTGACTTAAAGTGTTTTACAAAGCCAGAGCATGTTAGGACCTCTTCGTCAATTTTTCAATCTCTTTTATTCATGAAATTGCACTTAGTATATACTCCCTGTCCCAAAATAAAATGCAACAAAAATGTATCAGACCAAACCCCCCACTGAATAAAAGCAGCCCCTGAGCTCCCCAAGGGCAGTGTGTATTCGTACGTGTATCCGAAGCCCCCAGGGGCCCTGTGCAGCTCATTTCCCTCTGGGGGCACACAGGTGCTGTCAGCCTGCTGACAGGGGAGCTCACAGAGTCTCATTTGCATCCCGCACAAAGCGTACCCACACAGCAGCACGTGGCGCAACCCACTGTCAGAGGAGTCACATCATTATCTTGTGTTTATGAAAATTAAAGTCTCCATCATGTGTTTGTATTCTAATTAGCCAATTAAAGAACTTTATGATTGCTTTTAGAGGACACCTACATATGAGTGAGAGAGAAACTCTGTGTCTCTATGGAAGATTTCAAGACTCACTGCCGCATTTCCAAGGCAAGCTCCCACACCATCTACTCCGTGGATCTGTGCTCAGTCAACAACCTGTCCTAAGAATCCCAGATTTTAAGGAAATTCTGTGCCACCCAACCCAATCTGGACCTAGATTCCTTCTCAGTGTTCAAACCACTTTCTTTCCTTGTGATGAGGTCATGATTCTACTTCCATCTATTATGAAATCACTGAAATTTCAACGTACTTTTCAATATCTTGCAATGATTTGTAATGACTAAATCCCTAAAGAAGGAGTACAGACCCTTGACACTTGGATTCTTGTCTCATTAGAGAAAACTCTATTTTTTTTTTTTTACCAGGTTTCACTTTTCAGTATATTCCATCAGTCCAAGTCATGAATCAGGGAAGAAAAGTAGCCCGTGTGATTTGTTCTCTTGGGGTACATATGTCTCTTCTCCCAACTAACTCATGAGTTCTCACCCTGGCTATATATTCAAATCACTTGGGAGGGCTCCTAAAAATGACCAGTGTCCGGGCTCCTTCACAGGCCATGTAAATCAGGATGTCTGGGGGTAAGACCGGGAGGGGATTTTAATGTGTACCTTAGGCCAAGAACAACTAAATTACAGGCTCTTCAGTCCCACTGCCCCCTCACAAAGTTTTTTTGGTCATCTAATGCTGATTAAGAACCACTGTTCTAGAATGGAGCCATCTTAACGGCAGGCCCTATATTTGAATGTGTCTCTTTTCCCAGTGCCTAGCAAAGCGCCTGGAACTTGCCAGGTGCTCAACACATATACGCAGATGATAATAGATGTTCCAAATAATTCAATTTGCACTTTGTTTTTTTGTCAGAAATAGCAAGGCTATTCTGACCATGTTTCATTTTGATGGCCCTCCTCCACCCCCAAAACACACACATAAAATTACTAGGTCAGTGTCTTCTGGGAGATTTCAGTATTCCTTTGAAAACTTATTTGAGCTACTTCTATGTAACCATACTTAAAGTATCCTGACACAAGCCGGTGTCCTTTTGATCTACAGTTTTGGGCTTGGGGACTTCTTGTTTGGAAGAAGCAATAATCGTGCTGCAGCTTGAGATCCTCCTGGACCACACCTTTCCATTTTCCGGAACAAAGGTACAAACCATGTGAAAACAGGTGCTTTAACTACTTGAGAAAAATTCTCAGCCTGACATGCAATGTAGGTGAGATAACATGGGAAGCCTCTGAATGACTTTGCTAACACTGCAGGGTGCTGGGTTACACCCTGTTAAGCAGCTGCAGACCTCGCTGCACCACGAGAAGGGGCTAGGTTGATTGTTTTTCTGCTGGCAAAGTTTGTTTGGTCCCTACTCATTTTGCCATTTTCATTTTTTATCAACTTGTCAGTTTTCTAGTCTTGTGTTCTACAGTAACATTTTTCAGTGGTATATCAACCCTAACATTTGACTGTTGCCATATTCAGCACTGGGAATTTGGGGAACTGCTTTTAAACTGGTTGGTACTAGAAACTCTTTCACTGGGTGCTAGATCTTTTTTCTCCTTTTCTTTGCACCATTCCCAGAAATAATAGTAGACCTCAGCTTCTATGAAATTGACCTTAATTTAAGTCCTTCTCTTACTGTAACAGATAATGGGAAGTTGATTCTATGTCTAATCCAGTTCTCTAGAATCGAATATTGATCAAGTGCTGTTCTTTTCCATATAAGACTCGTAACAATTTTTGTCTGTTGAGTCTACTGATATTTAATTAAGTGTGTTTCTTTAAACTAGGAGTTTTTAGTCAAATGTGGTGATGAGACTCTCAGAGGAACCTGTAAACAATCAGAGGTTTTACTTAAGTATTTAGGTGATGCTGCATACAATTTGGGGTCTGCTTTAAATGCAAAGGTCATGAGCAGATGCATCTAGAATTCCTTCATAGATTTATCCATTGCATGAATAAATGTAGTTATAGTATTTAAATATTTCTACCCAAATGTTCCATATATCAGGGTTTTAACGGTATGATTTTCTATTCTGCTTCTTTCTTCCTTCCTACTTGTTATCGCACTGACAGAACAACGGGGAAGAAGTAGACCCCCAGTTTAGACCTTCTGTCCTTCACTAAAAATAGAGTAAAAGTTGATGGATAGAAGGCTGAAATGATTCATTGAGATTGTGAGAGTATCTGTACAGAGGAGACAAGCTACAGGGGTGATTGAATGCTGTTAGAAAAGGAGAGGTGGTTTCCTTCAGAAAACTAGGAGCAGATGGGAGGAGAAAGAGATTGAGTTACTCTAACCAGGGAAGAACATCCCCTCCGTTTGTTTTTCCACTGATTGGCCATCTGCAGAATGTTTGTGTGTATCACACAGAGTGGGTGCTGTATTTACCCCTTGTGAAAATGACAGCAACGGAGTGCCCTGCTCTAGCAGTCCAACAAATACCTGACACCATTAAATCTGCACCTCAGCAGGCTAAGAGGTTTGGATGTTATCAAGACATCAGGGAAAGTAGATTTCAGAGTCGAACAATCCCAACCGAGAGTAAACCTCCTTTGATGTTTGTTTGTGTTATTTCACTGGTTTTCCTTTAAATGTTAAGATGTATGAATAGCCTCACAAATCTAAAACTTTTCAGTTTCTCTGCTTGCCTCCCAAGGATGGTAAGGAACTGAGAATGTTTTACCATGTACCCTATTACTGTCGACATTATTTAGTTCCACCTCGTTCTCACACTCTCTCCATTAGCCATCGTTTGATGGTATGGGTGACAGTTAATGCTTACTCAGATTCACTAGCAAGTTCTTTTGCTTGCGATTTTTTTCTTACCTTCAACTGCCTTCTTTTCAAACTGCAATGTAAGGTCCCCACTGCCAACTGCAGCACGTGAAAAACATGACTGCGTTTGTTGCTGATGAGAAGTATGTTTTTAATCTGCTTTTTCTTTGGGGGCAATCTTTTGTTTCTCTTCAGAAGCCTTAAATATTTTTTATTTTTCTTCAAGGTCCTACAGTTTCACTACAATGTGTCTAAGTACAGATTTGTTTTTATTTATCCTTCTGGGAACTTAGTGTTTTTTTTTTTTTTTTTGCAGTTTTTTTTATTAAGGTATTATTGATATACACTTTTATGAAGGTTTCACATGAAAAAACAATGTGGTTACTACATTTACCCATATTATCAAGTCCCCACCCATACCCCAGTGCAGTCACTGCCCATCAGTGTAGTAAGATGCCACAGATTCACTGTTTGCCTTCTCTGTGCTACACTGTTTTCCCCGTGATCCCCCACACCATGTGTACTAAACATAATATCCCACAATCCCCTTCTCCCACCCTCCCCACCCACCCTCCCCTTTGGTAACCACTAGTTCCTTCTTGGAGTCTCTGAGTCTGCTACTATTTTGTTCCTTCAATTTTGCTTCGTTGTTATCCTCCACAAATTAGGGAAATCATTTAGCACTTGTCTTTCTCCACCTGGCTTATTTCACTGAGCATACTATCCCCCAGCTCCATCCATGTTGTTGCAAATGGCAGGATTTGTTTCCTTCTTATAGATGAATAGTATTCCACTGTGTATATGTACCACATCTTTATCCATTCATCTACTGATGGACACTTAGGTTGCTTCCATATCTTGGCTATTGTAAAAAGTGCTGCAATAAACATAGGGATGCATATGTCTTTTTGCATATGAGAAGTTGTATTCTGTGGGTAAATTCCAAGGAGTGGGATTCCTGGGTCAAATGGAATTTGTATTTTTAGTTTTTTGAGGAACCTCCATACTGCTTTCCACAATGGTTGAACTAGCTTACATTCCCACCAGCAGTGTATGAGGTTTCCCCTTTCTCTGCATCCTCACCAGCATTTGTTGTTCTTAGTCTTTTGGATGCTGGCCATCCTTACTGGTGTGAGGTGATATCTCATTGTGGTTTTAATTTGCATTTCCCTGAGGATTAGTGATGTGGAGCATCTTTTCGTGTGTCTGTTGGCCATCTGAATTTCTTCTTTGGAGAACTCTGTCTTCATATCCTCTGCCCATTTTTTAATTGGGTTATTTGCTTTTTGGGTGTAGAGGCATATAAGTTCTTTATATATTTTGGATGTGACCCCCTTGTCGGATATGTCATTTACAAATAAAATCTCCCATACTGTAGGATGCCTTTTTGTTCTGTTGATGGTGTCCTTTGCCGTACAGAAACTTTTTAGTTTGATGTTGTCCCATGAGTTCATTTTTGATTTTGTTTTCCTTGCTCGAGGAGATGTATTCAGGAAGAAGTCGCTCATGCTTATATTCAGGAGATTTTTGCCTGTGTTGTCTTCTAAGAGTTTTATGGTTTCATGACTTACATTCAGGTCCTTGATCCATTTTGAGTTTACTTTTGTGTATGGGGTTAAACAATAATCCAGTTTCATTCTCTTCCATGTAACTGTCCAGTTTTGCCAACACCAGCTGTTGAAGAGGCTGTCATTTCCACATTGTATGTCCATGGCTCCTTTATCATATATTAATTGACCATATATCGTTGGGTTTACATCAGGGCTCTCTAGTCTGTTCCATTGGTCTATGGGTCTGTTCTTGTGCCAGTACCAAATTGTCTTGAGTACTGTGGCTTTGTAGAAAAGCTTGAAGTTGGGGAGCATAATTGCCCCAGTTTTATTCTTCCTTTTCAGGCTTGCTTTGGCTATTCGGAGTCTTTTGTGGTTCCATATGAATTTTAGAATGATTTTCTCTAGTTCGTTGAAAAATGCTGTTGGTATTTTGATAGGAATTGCACTGAATCTGTAGATTGCTTTAGGCAGGATGGCCATTTTGACAAAATTAATTCTTCCTATCCATGAACATGGGATGTGTTTCCATTTATTGGTATCTTCTTTAATTTCTCTCATGAATGTCTTGTAGTTTTCAGAGTATAGGTCTTTCACTTCCTTGGTTAGGTTTACTCCTAGGTATTTTATTCTTTTTGATGCAACTTTGAATGGAATTGTTTTCCTGATTTCTCTCTCTGCTAGTTCCTTGTTAGTGTATAGGAATGTCATAGATTTCTGTGCATTAATTTTGTATCGCACAACTTTGCTGAATTCACATACTAGATCTAGTAGTTTTGGAGTACATTCTTTAGGGTTTTTTATGTACAATATCATGTCATCTGCAAACAGGGACAGTTTACTTCTTTCTTGCCAATCTGGATGCCTTTTATTTCTTTGTGTTCTCTGATTGCCATGGCTAGGAGCTCCAGTACTATGTTGAATAAGAGTGTGGAGAGTGGGCATTCTTGTCTTGTTCCCGATCTTAAAGGAAAAACTTTCAGCTTCTCGCTGTTAAGTATACTGTTGGCTGTGGGTTTGTCATATATAGCCTTTATTATTTTGAGGCACTTGCCCTCTATACCCATTTTGTTGAGAGTTTTTATCATGAATGGTTGTTAAATATTGTCAAATGTTTTTTCAGCATCTATGGAGATGATCATGTGGTTTTTGTCCTTCTTTTTGTTGATGTGGTGGATGATGTTGATGGATTTTCGAATGTTGTGCCATCCTTGCATCCTTGGAATAAATCCTACTTCATCATGGTGGATGATCCTTTTGATGTATTTTTGAATTCAGTTTGCTAATATTTTGTTGAGTACTTTTGTGTCTATGGTCATCAAGGATATTGGTCTGTAGTTTTCTTTTTTTTGTGGTGTCTTTGCCCGGCTTTGGTATTAGAGTGATGCTCGCCTCATAGAATAAGTTTGGATGTATTCCTTCTTCTTCTACTCCTTGGAAAACTTTAAGGAGGATGGGTATTAGGTCTTCAGTAAATGTTTGATAAAATTCAGCGGTGAAGCCATCTGATTCAGGTGTTTTGTTCTTAGGTAGGTTTTTGATTACCAGTTCAGTTTCATTGCTAGTAATTGGTCTGTTGAGATTTTCTGTTTCTTTCTGGGTCAGCCTTGGAAGGTTGTATTTTTCTAGAAAGTTGTCCATTTCTTCTAGGTTATCCAGTTTGTTAGCATACATTTTCTCATAGTATTCTCTAATAGTTCTTTGTATTTCTGCGCTGTCCGTAGTGATTTTTCTCTCTCATTTCTGATTCTGTTTATGTGCGTAGACTCTCTTTTTTTCTTGAGAAGTCTAGCTAGGGGTTTATGTATTTTGTTTATTTTCTCCAAGAACCAGCTCTTGCTTTTGTTGATCCTTTCTATTATTTTATTCTTCTCAATTTTATTTATTTCTGCTCTAATCTTTATTATGTCCCTCCTTCTACTGACTTTGGGTCTCATTTGTTCTTCTTTTTCTAGTTTTGTTAATTGTGATTTTAGACTGCTCATATGGGATTGTTCTTCTATCCTGAGGTAGGCCTGTATTGCAATATACTTTCCCCTTAGCACGGACTTTGCTGCGTCCCACAGATTTTGTGGTGTTGAATTATTGTTGTCATTTGTCTCCATATATTGCTTGATCTCTGTTTTTATTTGGTCATTGATCCATTGATTATTTAGGAGCATGTTATTAAGCCTCCATGTCTTTTTGGGATTTTTCATTTTCTTTGCATAATTCATTTCTAGTTTCATTCCTTTGTGGTCTGAGAAGCTGATTGGTACAATTTCAATCTTTTTTAATTTACTGAGGCTCTTTTCATGGCCTAGTATGTGATGTATTCTTGAAAATGTTCCATGTGCCCTTGAGAAGAATGTGTATTCTGCTGCTTTTGGGTGTAGAGTTCTATAGATGTCTATTAGGTCCATCTGTTCTAATGTGTTGTTCAGTGCCTCTGTCTCCTTACTTATTATCTGTCTGGTTGATCTGTCCTTTGTAGTAAGTGGAGCACTGAAGTCTCCTAGAATGAATGCATTGCATTCTATTTCCCCCTTTAATTCTGTATTTGTTTCACATATGTAGGAGCTCCTGTGTTGAGTGCATAGATATTTATAATGGTTATATCTTCTTGTTGGATTGACCCATTTATCATTATGTAATGTCCTCTTTTGTCTCTTGTGACTTCCTTTGTTTTGAAGTCTATTTTGTCTGATATAAGTACTGCAACTCCTGCTTTTTTCTCCCTATTAGTTGCATGAAATGTCTTTCTCCATCCCTTCACTTTTAGTCTGTGTATGTCTTTGGGTTTAAAGTGAGTCTCTTGAAGGCAGCATATACATGGTTCTTGTTTTTGTATCCATTCAGAGACTCTGTGTCTTTTGACTGGTGCATTCAGTCCATTTACATTTAGGGTGATTATGGATAGGTATGTACTTATTGGCATTGCAGGCTTCAGATTCATGGTTACCAAAGGTTCAAGGTTAACTTCCTTACTATCTAAGAGTCTAACAACTCACTTAATATGCTATTGCAAACACAATCTAAAGGTTCTTTTTTGTTTTTTTTTTCCTCCTCCTTTTTCTTCTTCCTCCATTCTTTATATATTAGGTATCATATTCTGTACTGTTTGCCTATCCCTTGATTCACTTTGGGGATAGTTAATTTAATTTTGCATTTGCTTAGTAATTAGCTGTTCTACTTTCTTTACTGTGGTTTCATTACCTCTGGTGACAGCTATTAAACCATAGGAACACTTCCATCTATAGCAGTCCCTCCAAAATACACTGTAGAGATGGTTTGTGGGAGGTAAATTCTCTCAGTTTTTGCTTATCTGGAAATTTTTTAATCCCTCCTTCAAATTTAAATGATAATCTTGCCAGATAAAGTAATCTTGGTTCAAGGCCTTATGCTTCATTGCATTAAATACATCATGCCACTCCCTTCTGGCCTGTAAGGTTTCTGCTGAGAAGTCTGATGATAGCCTGATGGGCTTTCCTTTGTATGTGATCTTATTTCTCTCTCTGGCTGCTTTTAATAGTCTGTCCTTATCCTTGATCTTTGTCATTTTAATTACTATGTGTCTTGATGTTGTCTTCCTTGAGTCCCTTGTGTTGGGAGATCTGCTCACCTCCATGGCCTGAGAGACTATCTCCTTCCCCAGATTGGGGAAGTTTTCAGCAATCACCTGCTCAAAGACACTTTCTATCCCTTTTTCTCTCTCTTCTTCTTCTGGTACCCCTATAATGCGAATATTGTTCCGTTTGGATTGGTCCCACAGTTCTCTCAATATTCTTCCATTCTTAGAGATCCTTTTTTCTCTCTGTGCCTCAGCTTCTTTGTCTTCCTCTTCTCTGGTTTCTATTTCATTTTTCATCTCCTCCACCATATCCAATCTGCTTTTAATACTGTCCATTGTGTTCTTCAACTATTGGATCTCTGACCATAATTCATTCCTGAGTTCTTGAATATTTTTCCATACCTCCATGAGAATGTTAATGATTTTTATTTTGAACTCCCTTTCAGGGAGAGCCATGAGGTCAATATCATTTAAATCTTTCTTAGGAGTGGTATTCATAATTTTACTCTGGACCAAGTTCCTTTGGTGTTGCATATTTGTGTATAGCGCCCTCTAGTACCCAGAAGCTCTACTCTCTGGAGGTGCTCTGCCCCTGAAGCAATGTCAGGGATTGCAGGGGAGTGGTTTTGGTGCCTTGCAGGAGGAAAGAGCCGTTTCCTGGTACCTGGCTGCTATGCCTGTCTCCACTGCCTGAACCAGTGGGCCGAGCACACAGGTATAAGCCTCTGTGCTTTGTGTTTTTAGTTGCTGTAGACAGATCTTCCCTCTGGCTGGCCTAACACCAGGGTAGGGTTTCCCGGTTTGCAAGCCTGGTGGGGCTGGCCAGGAGAAAAGGCACAGTAATCTGCCTGTCACAGAAGGGGTTCTTGGAGCTGTGTAGGCAGCCAGGGAGCTGGAGCAACTGAAGATCATGAAAGCTCCCAATCTTCTGGGCAGAGTGCACCTGGACAATTTTGTCTAACTGTCCTTTCTCCTGAGCTGTAAGCTCTGTGCAATCCTTGTCCCTTTAGCAGCCCTCTTGCTAAGGGCTTCTTTTTTAGGAAGTCTCTCAGACTGCCCACCTTTCTTTTGTCCCAGAGCAGCTGGGTATGGATCCCTGCTTTCCACAAGCAGCTGGAATCTTAGTCTCTCCAGGAATTCTGCCTCTCTTAGCTTTCCAACCCCCTAATTACAAGACTATCATGCAAGCACCATGAAATGTAGGTTTGTGCTCCCAGAGCAGATCTCCAGAGTTAGGTATTCAGCAGTCCCAGTCCTCCACTCCCTCCCTGCTCTGTTTCTCTTCCTCCTGCAGTGAGCTGGGGTGGGGGAAGGGCTTGGATCCCGCAGGACCACAGATTTAGTACTACCCTTTTCTGTGAGGGCTGCTCTTGTCTCCAGGTGTGTGCAGTTTGTTGCAGTCCTCTTTCCTGTTGCTTTTTCAAGAGTAGTTGTATTAGTTACATTTTCATATTATATGCAGTTTTAGGAGGAAGCCTCTGTCTCACCTCTCACGCTGCCATCTTTAATCCTCAGTGTATTTTCTGAATATGAGGATTCATGTCTTTTTCTTCAACTCTCGGAAATTATTGCTATTATATCGTAGCATGTCTCCTCTCCCCCCTCTCTCTGTTACCTCCTTTGGAAAATCCTTGCAGACTTTGGTTGCCATTTCTTATTTTGCCTTCCATGTCTGTTAACCTTGTTTTTATAACTTCCATCTGTTCACCTCTCTGTACTGCAGTCCAGAGTTCTTTTCTTAGAAAGCTTCCAGTTTACCAGTTCTGTAGTTCTGCACAGACTAAAAATAGCAAGGGATTTATCATTTAATTTTCAGGATTCTTGACACTTTCAAACTAACTGGAAGTTCAAGTGGAGGAAGGAATGCAGCCATGAGGTCACTATCAGTAAGGGTGGCTTGCGTTGTGCTGGAAAGGGCACTGGCCCTGGATTTGTTTTCCTAATAGTAAGTGCCCAATCAATGGCTACTGAATGAGAGGTTGGATTAATGAATGAATGAATCAGTGAGTCCATTTCCCTATGTCCCTGACCTCATGTAGCTTATGCTTTAGAAGGGAAGCCAGCATATTGCTTCATAATTGTTAACTTACCTATAGGAGATACAGGAGGAGCCAGAGGAAGGAATGGGACTTGGGAAGTATTTGCAGGTGCAGCAGTGCTCAGACTGGATTTAGAAGGATCATTAGGCATTTGCTACAGCGATAAGGCATGCAAGAGAGAAAGGAAACACTGTGTATTCAAAAGTTCTGAGAATCACGAGTGCCTGGAGATGGGCATATTGATGGCACCTGAAATGGGAAATGCTTCAGGCATAATGGGAACATGTTGAAGCCACAAAACAAAGGGGACATGTAACCCCCTCTCCTGGCCCCTTTCATAGGTCACTCTGCCCACAGCACACTGAGCTCCCCACTCTCCTGTGCTGAGCTCAGGGCCTATGGCAGAACTCCCAGGCCTGGGTAAGATTCCAGCAAACAGTCCCACCCTCTGTGTCATAATTTAATCAACTATCATCAGTCCAGATGCTGAATACTGAAACTGGGGAATAAAGAGATTTACTGACTTAAAAACAAAAATAGATCAAGCATGCCTTTCCACACATACTCGCTGATTATGTTCTAGATGATGTGCTGGGGATACAGCGGTGCACAAGACAGACAACATCCCTGTTCATGCAGAGATACGTGCCAAAGTGAGGAGACACATAATAATCACATAACCCAATACAGAGCTAATATAATAAAGTCATAAATGCTCTGAAGAGAGTACAGCCTGGTGAACAGGTGGAATAAATGGGGGAGACTTCTCTACCTAGGGATGTCTGAGTGGCATTAAGAGTGAGACCTAAATAATGACAAGTGGCTGGTCAAGAAAAGAGGCAAATAAAGAGTGGTCTGGGCAGCGGAAGCACAAAGCTTCTAAGGCAGGAACAAGGGGATTATGTCCAAAGGAGAGAAAAGAGCATTGAACTCTAGAGGGAAAATCAGAACAGATGAAGGCAGGAAAGTGGGCAGGGGCCACATCATCTAAGGCCTTTTGGAGGCCATGTTAAGGAGTTTGCGTTTTCTTCTAAGCAACATGAGAAACCTTTGGATGGTTTTAGCAGAGAAGCAACACAATCAGATTTGGGTTTTTAAAAGGTTGCTCAGGAGATTGTGTTAATAACTGAGTGGAAAAGGGCAAAAATGCAAGTGGGAAGATATATTCGGAACCTACTGTAGGAATCCAGCAGAGGCGCCATGGAGCAAGGATGGTGAGAATGATAGGGTTTGGGACCTGCTTTTGAGGTAGAACCCACAGGGTCTGCTGATGGATTGGAATTCAGGGAGTGGGATGGAGAGAAACCCAGCTTCAGTACTGACTTACCAGATGGTGAAGACGGGTGGGAGGAAGAAAGGTGGGAGATGAGTATCAAGAGTTCCAGTTTTGACATGCCAAGAGATAGAGGGTAAGAATAGAGGTATGGCGTACAGACATGGGAAGGCGTTGGGATGTGATCCTGTGTGGAACCCTGGGTTCGTGCAAATGTGGACACTAGTAAGTAGCATATCAGCTTGGAGAATTTTGAATGCAGCTGGGCAGCCAGTGGGAGCCCCAAAATATTGACAGATGTATAGTAAATCTGGTTTTGAGTCATGAACAAGAAGAACCTTGTTGACTTCCAGGCCTGCTAGGACCTGTGGTTATATTCAACTTCATTTCTTCTTCTCTTCTCACATTTTCTGTCTCTAAAACTGAGCTCCTTCCATGATTTTAAACCCAGGGTACAGGCCCTTATAATCACACACATGTGGACATTGACACATTCACATACACACATAATTGTGTTATTTCCCATTTTCTTACTGAGAGTGCATGACCTTGCTTAGGGAGATGTCTAGCCCTGTGCTTCTTATTGCAGACACTTTCCTGGGGATATGAGAGTTAGTTACTAATTTATTAATTACGTTAGGAAAGGCTTACAATAGGCTTTTTGTAGGGGTAAATACACTGCATGGAAGTTTCTTCTTTGGAGAAATCCAAGGCCACATATGTAGGTATGAATCTTTGTAATTGGCTACTATCTGGTTGAAGACATAGAAGGCTTGTCTGGGCATGTCTCCCTTGGGCCAAAAACATCAGTTTCTCATGAAATCCCATCGAACATCTCTAGAATGACAACTTTGGCAACAGTTGCTCCAGAAATAGAGAGAATTATATGAATGTGAGTGGATTTTTTTTTGCACTAAGGAACAGGCTGAAAAAATGACATTCTCCAGCCTCAAAGAGTGCCCTGTGGGATATGAGTGCAGTGCACATCCAAGGCAACGTGCCCTGATGCACATGGTGATTATAATCAGCTTAGCAATCATGACATTGAAAATTGTATTAAAACATATGCTTCTATTTCCCTGTGTTTCTCCTATTCACGCAGATCAACCTCAACTCACAGCCAGGAAGTGTTCAGTTTCTTCAGGTTCTGATAACCCCTCTTCCCACACACAAACTTTTTTCCCCCCTCTTCATCTAAGCCCTTCTAATAAGCAAGCCACAGCAATATCTGGCTTAGCCCTGAACAAAGAACTGAAGAAAGGATAGAGAATCTGAGAGAAAACAAGAGAGAGCACTGAATCTGGTTCTAACTCAGTGATCCTGGCTGTTGCAATTGTGGTGGAGCAGGGAGGCGAGGAGGCCAAACCCACCTGCAAGAAGGCAAATGCCAGAAAGATTTTTCCTTGGTGCAAGGAAGTGTTCCAAGCATTTCAGTGTGACTGTCTCCTGAGCTCTTGCAATGGGCTAAGAGAGATTACAGGAGTGAAGAGCAGGGTGACAACAGTAAATCACCAAACAGCTTCATTCAATTATTTCTCTCTCAACTTCTCCCTCAAATTTCCTATTGAGTATGGAAGGCACATGATACAGATTCTCTCCTTTCCATCTGTAAAATTGCTCTGATATTTTATGAAAATGTTAAGAAATGATTCTCTTTTTGATTCTCTCTCTCATGAATCTCTGCCTCCTGAACAAACTTGGGGCATTTCATCATCTCAGTAGTCTCTGAACCTTCTATTTAAAAAAGCTATGGATGCTTTAGAATAGCAAGAGAACATAGAGGAAAAAGGGAGTTTGGGCTGAAGATGAAGTAGTCCCTGTGTTTCTCCCTCAGAAATACAGGTATAAAGTGGGTGTTGTGTCCTCCAGGGTCTGCCTCAGTGACTGAATAGAAGGAAGCGCTACAAAACATTCAATTCAATTCACCGCACATATACCCACCACCTACTTAGTGCCTAATAAGGGGCCTGGCCCAGCCCTTAGTGGGTGTACAGGACATATGTATAGATCAATTGCTCTTAGCTTTCACTCTGTGCTAGTCGCGGAGGTGAACTACACAGGTGGTACTTGCCCTCAAATACAGATTTTAGTTAAAAGGTATGTAACAGAATAAACTAGCACTCTTACTCCCTCACTTTTGCCCAGTTTGTCTCCAACTCCACTAGGAAATCTTAATTTGTGTTGTTATTGTTAATGTGAGAGGAAGAACTTTTAAACAGAGAAGCAAATATGCCTCTTTTAGCTGGAGAAAGATCCCATGGCATTTATTAAGCAAGTGGGATTTAACTGCGGAGGCAGCTGATGTTATGGCTAAGCTTTGTGTATGTGGAGCAATTTGTCAGCAGTGCTGTGGAAAACCCAAGACGGTATTCTCTGATCCAGCAGGTGTTTGAGAGAGTCCCGTGAATGTCTGGCCTCATCAAGAAAAAACTGAAGCAGACTAAACGTTGGCATGTTAAAAAAGTAAAGAGAAAGAAAGGCAAAACTGTAGCATAGATTTTGGGTTCCTTTATCATAGGGAATAATCCTGGTTACAGATCTGAACTTGAACCAGAGCCCTGGGCCTGGAATGCGTTCACATGACAAGCTGCTCCAGATGACCATGCAGGTCCTAGATAGCTGAAACCTATCGGTCCTGTAGTGGTTTGGTGGGCCAGACTCTTGGGCAAGTGTTCAGGCCTTTGCTTTGCCTAGGTTAATCAGCAAGTGTCTCCAGCCTCAGGTGGCCTCCTAAAAGTCTTCTGGAACTAGCACAGTGGAAATGGTACTGGCCCAGCAGACAGAGATGTAGCAGCTGTACAGCATCTGCTGTGGCTTGCTTTGCTGCTCCACTGCTTTGCTGGTGGGATCCATTCTAGGCTTGTAACAACGGTGCCTGCTGTCTTGTGGCCTTAGGGCTCAGTTCACATAATTGTTCATGGTAGTTAGTGATCAATGGAGTATAAACCATCCAAGCCCGAGATCCATGTTCACTTGGCCAAGCAAGGCAGAACTGAGGTGCCCCCACCCGCTGAGTACTTTCGATTGGATCAAGGAATTAGCCACTCACCATCATCTGTCATCTTATCTCATTGCTCTTCTGTCCGGTCTGCTACTGTTACTGAAGCACTGGGTGTAGAATATGTAGGAGCTATTCAGACAGCGATGGCAGAAGAAGGGCTGAGGAAGGCATTGCAGGCAGGGGGATTAGCATATAAAAGTCCCAGATGTGGCAGAGCAGCTGTTTCCCATTTTACAAATAAGGTCACTGAAGCTTAGAAGAGCTAAAGTTTCTATACCTAGTGAATAGCAGAACCCAGATTTAAATCCATATGTGTCTAACTCTAAAGCCTGTGTATTTGCACATCTGCCTCCTCATGAGGGCCAGGCTGAGGAGTTTGGCCATATTTTGTGAGAAGTGGGGAACCCTTGAAAAGTTGGGCAAAAGAAAGCAATGTGTTAGGATGAGTTTGGTTGCCATGTGCAAGCTGGATTAGCAAAGTAAGAGGCTAGAAATAGACCAGTTCAAAGATACCACAAAAGCCTAGTCATAAATGATTTAGGACTCATGACTGTGCTGGGCTATTGATATTTACTTCCCCTATCATAATATTGATCAGAGTTGCATTTTTAAAGGTGATCTTCATCCACTCGTCTGTAAGCTTGATGAGGATAGGGACTGTCTCTCCTAATCACCAGTTTATCCTCGGTGCCCACACACAACAAATAGTGTCGGTTGAGTAGATTTGAAAGAGATTTGAAGAGGTTCAGCTAAAGTAAAATAGATAAATATTTAAAACATTAGAGTAATAAGGATGAAAATAGCTGCCATTTCATAAGTGCCTATTTTATTCTGAGAAAGTGCTTTAACTACATTTTTGCAATTCATCTTCACAGCCACCATGAAAGTAGGTCCCATTGTCACCCCTAATTAAAGCTATGGGCATTTCCTTTAAGAGGGGGTACAGAGGAGCATGGTGACTAACAATACTGAACTGGGTACTTTGAAAGATGTTAAGAGAGTAGATCTTGATCTCAAATGTTCTCACCACAGATGCAAAAAAGTAGTTATCTACATGAGGTGATGGAGGTGTTCACTAACCTGATTATGATAATCATTTCACAATATATGCATGGTTCAAATCATCGTGTTGTACATCTTAAACTTACAGTGTTATCTGCCAAGTATATCTCAGTAAAGCTGGGAAAAAAGGAAGGCTAATATGGTCGGCCACATTGCCAGGAAAAGGCTGAGCCAGCACTTGAACCTGGGTCCAGTTGATTCCAAGGCCTATAATTATATGTACTCTGAGAGACTGGGAGATCTTGCGGCTGAAGATTGAAGCTGGGAAGTAAGAAATGAGAGAATGAGCTCTCTGGGGTCCCTTTGGACTTATCGGTCTGTGATTATATGAAGATTTTAGTTTTAATCATCTTTTGAGGTGCCAGTGGGCCAGCCCAGTACGGATGGTATGGACCTGTAGCTTAGATGAGAAGTCAGGCTTGGGGTAGAACTTGAACAGCCATCAGCATGGTGGCAACAGGTGAGTCTTCAAGACAAAGAATGTAGAGTGTAAAGATCGCAGGCCCAAAGCCTCCCCCAGGGTTGATATGGTACTTGGCAGACTAGAGGAGGAAGAGGATCTGACAAAGGATGTGTCTTACCCAAGGTCAGGCACCCAGAATACTGCAGGCAGAGAGCCCAGATTAAGAGGAGGAGGGGTGGAGAGTAGTCATTCACCCATTCCCCTGGCTGGGCATCCGGGCAGGACACAAGCCCATGGGATTGATCTGCTCTGGAGCATGGCCCTTGTTTTCTTCTTCCCAAACAGTTCTGAGCAGGAATATGAATGCCAGAGATGGCGTCTGCAGGAGATTGCTGTGAGAGAGCCACTGACATACTTCCAGAGTAGGTTGTCAAGTAAAGGGGGCCCAAGGAAAGTATTGAGCATACACACAGAGCCAAATGGGGGAATTCTGTATTCCCAATCCAGATGTGGAAGCATGAACATCCTGGGGCATAAAGAGGTAAGACAAAGTGTAGACTTGGGAGCTGAATGAGGGGGAATTGGAACAGGGAACAATTATTAATGTTTTATGCTGCCAAGGGGTCATATGGTCAATAAGTGTACTGTCAAAAAGCCTGGAGAGAGGGACTCATGAATTGTCCTTGCTACCAGTAGGCACATATGAGCACCCGGATTGTATTGCTGCCCAGAGAATTAGAGTCACTATCACTCTGGAGTCTTGTCTTTAGAACTCTCAAGAATGATGTTGCAGTCGTTTCTTGAATGCTGTGTCCTCTTACTTTGGCCATCCCTCGGAGAACAGAAATGCGCATCCCCAGAGTGGTTGCTAAAGCAGTTGGGGCAGCACTGAGCCTGCCCCGACCCAGCTACCTGTACAATATGGCCCTGCCTGCTCACTCTTGGCTGCACTACAAGTGTTTTACTTTATGTTTAAGTGGTTCCCGGGTTTGGATCCTCATGATGTTGCTAACTAGAAGGTACCCCCAGAAGAATTGCTTCTTTAGCTTTCCTCCTCCAACCCACTTAAGACACAAAATGAATTGGCTCTAAGAAGCTGACAGTCCTGTAGCTGGACTACTCCACTCCATAGACTGAGACAGAAATAGCTTCTCCCAGCTTACTGACAGCTTACCAACTACTAACACAGCTGTTTTCATGGCCAGCCCTCCTCACTGCAGCCAGAAAGGAAGACAAAAAAGGCCCAGGGGTCACTGAAGCTCGCACGGTCCAAAATGTTAGCGCACTTTCTTTCATACACATTTCCCTCTGGCTGCCAAGCCCTGCCCAATGTATATGCACTATCTCACTCAGCCTGTCTCTACTCTTGTCCGGTGGGCATTCCAAGGGAGCAAGCTCCACATACGCCTTAGTCCCACAGCCAGCAGCCACCTAACTGTCTGAGATTGGAATCAGCCTGGGCATAGTATGACAGCTTTGGCAAAGAGTATAGCGAGACCTTTATTATCTGAGAGGCATATGAACAATCACTGTTTAATGTAAATCATTGTTTAGTCTTCCCACTCCTTGTTCTTCCATTGTACTTAAAAAGGATACTGATGTGTAGAAGCCATAGGAGTGACAGTCGTATGGTCTTTGTTCCCTAGATCCCTTTCTGCTCTGCCTCTACCATCTGATGTGTGTTCCAAGTGTCTCCATCATCTCTGAGGGGTAACAAGTATATCCGGGGTTGTTAAAAAGAAACAAACATGATGTTGAGCTACACACACACACACAGTGGGTGTCTCTCAGGAGTCTCAGCAGTGGTCAGATGTACCCTAAAAATCTGAGCCAAAGGAACTCTGGCAGTGTTTATACCCAGGGACAGTATTGCCCTCCTACCAGGCACTTGGAAAAGTGGTGGGAGTGTTTTTGGGTTGCTGTACAGACTCAAGGAAACTGTTGGCATTTTGTGGGTGCACACCAGTGTCGTGAGATGCTTTGCATTGAATGGGATATCCTGCCCAACAAGGAATTATCCAGGCTGCCATGCCATAGTGCTGCCCCTGTGGGAAAACACTGAAGAGGAAACTGGTGATGGGTGTGCAGGAGAGTTCCCACGGGATTTCTAGGGTAATCAAGATCTGTGATGAGCGGCCAAAGCGGTACTTCTCAATGTGTGATCTCTAGATCACCTATATCGGAATTGCCTGGAGGGCTTGTTAAAGCATACTTTATGGATCTTACCCATGACATGCTGCATCAGAATCTCTGGGACAGGGGCCAAGGAATCTGCATTTTAACAAGTTTGCCAAAGGATTTTTATGTGCACTGAAGTTTGAGAACCATTGAACTAAAGGATCTTTCTTTCTAAGGAAGAGGAGGCTGAGGCCTAAGCTAATTGAGTGTGTGTGTCTGTGTGTGTGTGAAAGTCATTGAGAAATCCAGCTATTTCCCTATTGAGGAAAGCACAGTCAGAAATAGGTTTGGACAATAGAAAGGTACATTTAGGATAGATTCAGGGAGAGAGAAGGAATCCTTATTTCTCCTTTGAAGATATTTAGACTCTCATTGTTCTAAACATGACCCCAGTCTGAAAGGGCTTAAAGAGTCAGTTACAAAATACAATCTACAAAGAGCCAATAAACCTATGAGAAAATGCTCAACTTCCTTCTCTAGTAATCAAGGAAATTCAAATTAATAAAACATCCATTTTATATTTATCATATTGGCAAATGGCCATTTCATTTATTTGTTTGTATTTTACTGATAACAGAATTGTTGAAAAGCATAAGATTGGTACTCAGGTACACTGCCATTGGAAGGATACATTCAAATAGTCTTTCTGGAAATCACATTGACCAGATATATCTAAAGCGTTAAAATGCATATATCCTTTGACCTTGTAATTCTACATATAGAACAAAAACTAAGATATTTAATTGTCTGCCTTTTGTCTGCACATCTGATTTAGATGTTCACTGCTGCTTTATTTATTATAACAAAAATGGAAACAAACAACCTAAATTTTCAACATTAGGGTTTATTTGATAGCATATTATGTGGCCACTTAAAATTTAAGTATATGATGAATTTTAATAACATGTATAGTTCCTATTATCCTGTGTTATGTGAAAAGATTGAGGTATAAAAGTTTGACTAATTATATGGGAGAAAAATTAACTATATGCAGAAAAAAAGAACTGGAAGAAAACTAACATCCTAAGATGTTAACAGAGGCTTGTGTGTAGTTGTTAGCTTCTTTATGCTTTTCCTAATTTCCAAATTTTTCACAGTGGGCATGTGCAACTTTTATAAGCAGAAATAAATTAATTTAAATACATCTGTAGCACAGACTGCAGTCAGGGAAGGATACCAAGTCCTTTCTGATTATGTTTCAGTAATTTGAGATGGGATAGGGATCATAGAGATTTCATTTAACATAATATGATCAGTTCTGTGCCCACTAGTTCCTATCAATATAGCATTATCTAAAAAGGAAATTTGTTAGTGCTTACTTTCCCCTCCTGGGTGCATTCTGTTACTGGTCTCATACAGATCTATCGCATGACATTCCCAACAGAAAGGTTGTTGGAATGGAGTGACTACTTGGATAGTAGTGGTAAGTTGGGCTTTATTTATTTTAATTTACATTTCATGAATAAATAAATTGGATTGACCAGAAAGTTTCAGGGAGACACCAGGAACCTGTGCAAATGAATGCCACTCTTTTAATTTTTTTCTGCATATGCCATTTGCATTCTATTCCCTTGAGCTATTTATTGTTTGTAGCCTTTGTAGATTGCTGAATTAAATCTCTCTAGTGCTATGTATGAATACAATACAGATGCAATAATATACTTATGGGGTCACTTTGTCAGGAAGAACTTGGTTTTGCAATAAATGAGATGCAACTAAAAGTATTTATTATAAATTCAAAACCACCAAGACCATACTGATTCCATTTGGAGACTGAGCTTGAAAATGTGAATCATCGTTACTGATTTAAAAGACATAGATTGCACATGTATGCAGCACAACTTTACAGATTCTTGGGAAAATTGGAATGAGTTGCTGCAAATAACAGGAATTGGTATACTAGAGTTAGAAAAGCAAACAGGCAGTAGTTAGTGTATCATGAGATGTGCTTTGCTCATTTCTGATAAAGCAAGTTAGATTCTAATTATTTGTGAAACTCTCACTATATCCTTACTAATAATAACATGGTCTTCATAGTCAGATACCTCTTAAGTAATTCTGTGATGTGAACATGGGGCTAAGTTGGGTGCACCTGCTCAAATGCTGTTTTTCTTCTTCTTTTTAATGAAATATTGAGTCTGGGGATTAGTCAGAAAGACCTGGAAGAAGATTCTTCCAAATCAAATCTGTGAAAATACTAAGATGCTTCTATGGTACAGGAAATAGAATTTGGGGGCTAAGGAGACCACAAGGGAGAGAATCTCAGACACACATCCATTCCCAATTCTGGTGGAGAATATGCAACAGCCACTGGAGCCCTTGCTTGGGGAAGCAAAATACACACTTCAGGCCAAACCAACTGGATCTTTGTTAAAGAACCAGTGGCTCAGCAGCCTTGCTGGTGAATAGAACTGGTAGTCTTTTTTTTTTGCAATGATTTGACAGTCATTGGCATCATTTAGTTATTGCTGTGAAAATACAAGTTCAGCCATAACTGCAATTCCTAATTATATAATCACTTGGATTTTCACAGAGCCTTTTTCCTTATGAACTCCTGGAATATTTATACCAATTTAAGTTTTCTCCATATAATGTAAGCAGGGAAGGTAGTATAGATACTCAGTCTTCTCTCCAAATCCCTTGGGAATCAGTGCATTTCAGAATATAAAACTATTTTGCAATGAGAATGGTAATAACAAATACTATGAGACAGAAGCTATTCCTGGAACCATGACCACCCAGTTACTCCTTTGTGGGCTTCTCCTCATTCCTACACCGTGGCCTATGTATTAGCTCAGGTTGTTACCCAGTCTGAAATGCCTTCCCTCCTCTGCTTCACTTATTCTTAAGCATCTTTCAGCTCTGCCTCCTCCATGAAGCCTTCTGTTACACTCACTGTCTATACTAATCCTCACTATACTGACTTCCACAGTCCATGTCCTCAGTACGACTGATTCCCTAGTTAACAATTTTCTGCTTCATGTGATATACATATATGTTTCACCAGTATACATTGAGTTACTTTGGTCAGGCACTTTGCTTACAATTTTATATTGACCATATTACTTAATCCCCACCAGTCAGAATTGTCATTTTCTCAATTTTTTAAGATTCATAAAGGATAAGTAACTTGCCCAAGGCTACACAGGTCATCAGTGGTGAAACTGGGATTTAAACCCAGTTCTCATCTGAATTCAGGACCTAAACTTTTAGCTACTACATTATTGAGCATTAATCAATGTCCTAATAGAGCTCACACTCCAGCTGGGAAGATAAGAATTTAACATCATATATTCCATTGTTATGGACTGAATCTTTGCACCTCCCCACCCCCAGCCTGCCCGATTCTTATGTTGAAGCCTTAAGTCTCAATGTGGTAGTATTAGGAGGTGAGTCTTTTGGAGGTAATTATGTTTAGGTAAGGTCATGACAATGGATCCCCCATGATGGTACTAGCACCTTTATAAAAGAGGAAGGCAAAAGACAAAATTATTCAAAATAACTATAGCTACAATAATCTGATAATGGATGCAAAATGTAAAAAGATATAAATTGTGACATCAAAAACAAAATGTGGGGAGTTAGAAGTGTAGAGCTTTTGTATATGATTAAAGTTAAGTTGCTCTCAGTTTAAAATAAACTGTTATAACTATGACATATTTTATATAAGCCTCCTGGTAACTACAAAACAAAACCATATAGTAGATAAACAAAAGGTAAAGGAATGAAAGCATACCACTGGAGACAATTGTCAAATCACAAAGGAAGAAAGCAAGAGAGGAATAATGGAACAAAGGATCTGTACAACACCCAGAAAACAACTAATCAAATGGCAATGGCAAGCTTTTATCTATCAATGTATAAATGGATTAACTTCCCCAATCAAAAGACATACAGTGGCTTAAAGGATTAAAAAAAGAAGACCCAACTCTATGCTGCCTGCAAGAGATTCACGTCAGCTTTAAAAACACATACAGACTGAAAATGAAAGGATGGAAAAAAATACTCCATGCAAATGAAAACCAAAAGAAAACAGGAGTAGCTATACTTAAATCAGACAAAATAGACTTTAAGTCAAAATTGTAACAAGAAACAAAGAAGGTCCTTATATAATGATAAAGGGATCAATTTATCAACAGGATAAAACAATTGTAAGTACTCATATACTCAACATCAGAGTGCCAAAATGTATAAAGCAAATATTAACATATCAGAAGGGTGAAATAAACAACAATACCATAATAGTAGGGAATTTCAATACCCCAATTTCAACAATGGTTGGATCATCTAGACAGCAAATCAATAAGGAAACATTGGACTTAAACTACACATTAGAACAAATGGACCTAAGAGATGTGTAAAGAGCAATCCTTCCAACAGCAGCCAAATGCATATTCTTCTCAAGCACACAAGGAACATTCTCCAGAATAGATCAATATTGGGCTACAAGAAAAGTCTTTAGAACTTTAAGAAGATTGAAATCATATCAAGCATCTTTTCCCACCACAATGGTATAAGACAAGAAATGAAAACAGGAGGAAAGCTGGGAAAATCACAAATATGTAGAGAGATTAAACATGTTCCTGAATAACCAGTGGGTCAAAGAAGAAATTAAAAATTACCTTGAGACATAAATAGAAACACAACTTACTGAAACTTTTGGAATGCAGCAAAACAGTTCTATAAAGGAAGTTTATAGCAATAAATGTCTGTATTAATAAAAGAGGAAGATTTCAAATGAACAACCTAATTTTACACTTTAAGGAACTATAAAAAGAACAAAGTGCAAAGTTAGTAGATAGGAGGAAATAGCAGATAGCAAAGCAGAAATAAATGAAATAGAGACCAGAAAGGTAATAGAAAATATCAATGAAGCTAAGAATTGTTTTTTTAATAATATAAACAAAATTGACAAACCTTTAGCTAGACTAAGAAAAAAGAAATAAGACTCAAATAGAATCAGAAATGAAAGCAGAGACATTACAACTGATGCCACAGAAATACAAAGGCTCATAAGAGACTATGAACAATTATACACCAGTTGTATTATCCAATTATTGGATAACCTTGAAGAAATGGATAAGTTCCAAGAAACATGCAACCTACCAAGGCTGAATCATGAAGAAATAGTCTGAACAGACCAATAATGAGTAAGGAAATGAAATCAGTAATAAAAAATCTCCCAATAAAGAAAATTCCAGGACCAGATGGCTTCACTGATGAATCCAAGAAACATTTAAAGAAGACTTAATACCAATCCTTCTCAAAGAGTTCTGGAAAACTGAATTGGAGGGAACACTTTCAAACTCATTTTAGGAGACCAGCATTACTCTAATACTAAAACCCAACTGGATACTAAAAAAACTGCAGGTCAATATCTCTGGTGAACATAGATACAAAAATTCTCAACAAAATACTAGCAAAATAAATTTAATAGCACATTAAATGAATCATACATCATGATCAAGTAAGATTTATCCCTGGTATGCAAGCATGGTTTAACATATGCAAATTACTGTGATACATACACCACATTAACAAAATGAAGAATGAAAATCACATGATCAGCTCAGTAGATGTGGAAAAAGCATGTGACAAAATTCAACATATTTGTGATAAAAACTGTCAACAATCAGGTGTAGAAGGACTGTACCTCAACATAATAAAAGCTGTAAATGACAGGCTCAAAGCTACCATCACTCAGTGGTGGAGAGCTGAAATCTTTCCTCTAATATCAGGAACAAGACAAGCATGCCTAGTCTTACCACTTCTATTCAACATAGTACTAGAAGTTCTAACCAGAGCAATTAGGCAAGAAAAAGAAATAATAGACATCCAAATCAGAAAGGTAGAAGTAAAATTGCCTCTGTCTGTCTGAGATGACATGATCTTATATAAAGTCCTAATGACTCCACCAAAAAACAAAACTAATAAATTCAGCAAACTTTCAGAATACAAAATGAACATACAGAAATCAATTAAACAGTAACAACAAACTATCTGAAAAAGAAATGAAGAAAGCAATCCCATTTTTGATAGCATAAAAAAGAATAAAATACTTAGGAATCAATGTAACTAAGGAGGTGAAAGATCTGTACACTGAAAACACTGATGAAAGAAATTGAAGAAGACACAAATCATTGGAAAGATATCCCATGTTCATAGACTGGAAGAAGTAATATTGTTAAAATGTCTGTACAACCAAATTAATCTTTAGATTCAGTGTAATCCCATCAAAATTTCAATTGCATTTTTCACAGAAATAGAGAAACCAGTCCTAATATTAATATGGAATCACAAAGACCCCAAAGAGCTAAAGTAATTGTGGGCAAGAAGAGCAGAACTGGAGGCATCACACTTCCTGACCTCAAACTATAGCAATCAAAGCAGTATGGTATTAACATTAAAAGCAAACACGTAAATCAGTGGGACAGAATACTAGCCTAGAAATAAACCCAGGCATATATTGTCAACTAATTTTTGACAAAGAGTGGCCAAGAATACATAATGTGGATAGTCTCTTCAGTAAACGGCCCTTGGAAAACTGGATATCCACCTGAAAAAGAAAGAAATTTGGCCCTTACACCATACTCAAAAATCAATTCAAAATGGATTAAAGGCATAAATGTAAGACCTGAGACCATAAAACCCCTAGAAGAAAACATAGGGGAAAAGCTCTTTGACAGTGGTCTTGGCAATGATTTTTTGGATCTGACACCAAAAGCACAGACAACCAAAGTGAAAATAACAAGAGGGACTACATCAAACTACATAGCTTCTACACAGCAAAGGAAATAATAAAATGCAAAGGCAATCTATAGAATGGGAGAAAATATTTGCAAGCCATATATCCAATAAAGGATTAATATGCAAAATATATAAGGAACTCTTACAATTCAATAGAAAAAGAGCAACAAATAACTCAACAAAAAAATTGGCAGAGGACCATTTTTCCAAAATGACATTTTGCAAAAAAAGACATACAAATGGCCAACAGGTACATGAAAAGATGCTCAGCATCACTAATCATGAGGGAAATGCAAATCAAAACCACAATGAGATATCATATCATACCTCTGAGGATGGCTATTTTCAAAAAGACAAAAGATAACAAGTGTTTGCAAGGATATAGAGGAAAGGAAGTCCTTATGAAGGACATGTAAATTGGTACAACCATTATGGAAAACAGAATGGAGTTTCCCCTTATCTGTGACTTCAGTTTCCAAAAATTTGAGAAATAATTTTTGTTTTTTAAGCTGCTCACTCTAAGGTATTTTGTTATAGAAGCCTGAGAAGACTAAGTCACTCCTCTAAGCACATTGGAACAGAGCCAGGAACCTCTTCGGTGCTCAACATTTGTATGTTGCTTAATTGTTTAATAATTGAAAGGCTACTGACCCTCACTAAAGGCCAGCATGGCATGTCTTTAAGACATTGTAAGGGTACTGAAAACATTCCTGGGATGGTGTATTTCAATGTCAGATTGTGTAATCAAGCAAAAAAGGATTCTACAACTTTGTCAAATTACTTAACCTCTCTGTGCCTTAATTTATTCATCTGTAAAATGGGAATAATAATAGCACCTCCCTCAAAGGGTTATTCTGAGGAGTAAATGAATAAATATATGTACAGTACTTAGTACCTGGCAAAGAGAAAGCGCTATGTGTTTCTACTATTGGTATCATTGTTAGTTTTTACAACTTGATACAAATTGGAGAGGGATGGTTTGATAATGACACCAGTGATCTATATGTCTTAGGGAAAGAGAAGCCCTATCACTGTGTCATATGCAACTTGCCTCAGTGCTTGACCCATAACAGGTACTATAAAAATATTTGTAGAGTGAATGAGTTGTAGAATGATCGCAAACCCTAAAATACTACTGTGGAAAAAGTTCAGAAGGTAGAATTTGGATACCATCTTGCCCTCATGTTAAAAATGAATGGGTTTCTAATATACACTAACATCCAGTCTCTCCCTCCATTCTGAGCCCAATTTCTGGCTCAGCACTGTGGCAGGGCCCTTCTTTCATGACACATCATTCTCTGTTCCAGCCTTGATAAACAGTGATAAGCAAGGATGCCACAGTAATATCTCTGTTCTCTGGCATATGAATGAGAGCGATTTTTCTTGGAGCTCTCCATGCCTGCTGCTTTGAGTTATTTGTCATTGCCTTCACAGGCCTGCTCAAGAGAGCTGGGCTATGGGATGTGTCGTCAAAACCACATGCCTTGTGTTCTCTAAGACACCAGGGAGTTTTGATGGGTTTTCTTTTTGTTGGATTCTAAGGAGATGCCCTTCTAATCTTGGACAGACTGCCTGTTGTTAGTCTCATGTGGTTAATTAACCCTTGGGGTTAATCATGGTGGAATCACATCAGAGGACTTTTGTACCATTGGGAGGAAAAACAATCAAGCATTCTTGCTGGGAGGCACCTTTGAGACCATCTGGTCAAAATTTCTATCTAAGGGCGGGCATCATGTCTGTCTGCTTTCCTTTTGTATCCCCAGTACATAACATGATGCTTGGCATAGAGGAGGGATGTGATAGACATCTGTTGATTAAATGAATATTTTGCAAGTGGAAGACTAGAAATACTTTATGTTGGCCTATTTGGATTTGGTCATTGTTATCTGTACTGCAGCAGAGAAGGGCTTTTCTCTCTTCCTGTACCCCCCAATTAGGTCATTCCCCACATCCTTAATTTCCCTCATTACAGCACTTGGTATACTCTAATGTCTCTCTGTCTTTGCATCTATCTTCTTCGCTACTGTGTTCCTAGTGCCGAGAACAGTGCTGAGCTGGTAGTTGGTGCTTAAAAAATGTTTGTTGGGTGGATGATTCAATCATTCATCAGCGGACAGCAGAAACAATTACAGTGCCATGCATCACATTTACATCACACAAAGGGCTTCTTGTGGACAAACATGGGTTTGCTGCTAGGGGAATGGTTGATTGTACAGTTTTTTCATTTGTAGCACAGGAACAATAAAAATAGTGAATTCCCAGGAAAGTTGTAGAGATTCAGTGGGAAGATCCTCTAAAGGGAGTTAGTTCATGGCTTTTATAGTAGTAGGTGAACTTTGCTTTTCCCCTTAGTCTCAGTCCTATGAGTAAGCAGAAGGATGGGGAAGAAAGAAAAGTGGCAGCACTTTGAGAAGGAATCAAAGATGACCCCCCCTTCTCTCTCCCCACCTTTTCCCCCTTCCCACCATCCTTGGGAAACCAAAAGTAATGCTGAATTTCAGCCATCAACCTTATGGAGTCTGGTAAGCACCATTCCAGCTGAGGGCCTGCTGAGTATGCATCTTAGAGGATCGGAACAGTAGAGCACTAAGCCAGGTTCCAGGCAAGCTAGAGAAATGGGAGCCTGGGGTCTCCAATGCTGCATGCAGAAGAGACAGTGAGGGTCCAAGGACAGGAAAGTTTCCCTGTGATCATAATGAGGTAGATCAGTACCTGCAAAGACTGAGGTTGAGTGCTGGCTTTCTCAGTTTCACTGTCTGAGAATTTGTTACAGTACATTTCTACTGCTGAATAGTAGGGCTTGTAAAGTGATATTCATAAGAATGTGAGAATGAATGGTACCACACAATGGCAATAGTCTTAACCTAACAACTGAAGAATTGTGTAAATGGATGAGGCAGAAAGGAGGATCATTTCCATTATTTCATCTTCTTCTTATTCATTTACTTCCCCACTTGCTCATTCACTGAACCAACATTTAATAAGCTGTTCATGTTGGTTAACAATTGCCAAGGAATAAGAAATTAAGTGGTGAGTAAGATGGACAGGGGGCCCTGCCCTGGTGATATTTACAGTACAATGGGAAGAATGAAATCACCATACAAGAATAATATAATTTTGGGTTCCAAGTAGGACATATGGAAGAGCTATAATAGCAGGAGGAGCTAGGAAGGGTCAGAGAAAAGGGTCTTCTGAGCTGAGAATTGATGGATGAATGGGCATTAACTAGAAGGGAGAAGAAAGAGGAGGGAAATCATCAGAGACATTCTACCAGGCAGAGGGAACCACCATAAGGAGGTGGTCACAACTGAATGGGGTAAACGCTAGGAGAGGGGAAGGAGAGGGTACTGCAAGAACCCCTGCCTTCTCTTCAAATAACCTTGAGGGAGGGGATGGCAACTTATTACCCCTTTGAATGCATAAGGAAATTGAGATGCAGACCTATTCATGTCTTTAATTCATTTAATGAGGCATTATTGAGTATCTACTAGGTTCAACTCCCTGTGCTTGGGATGGATGAACATGTTTAGATATGGTCCCTGCCCCCAGGACCTTTCTTTCCAGTGGGGAAGTAACGTGAGTTAGCCTGGGTCACAGTTCTGGGGAGAGGTACTGCTGAAACTTGAAGTCTTTTGACTCCAAGTCCAGTGCTCTTTCCACATTGTCACATTGTGGCACAACAAGGATGAGGACTTGTTAGTCACATCCATTATGACCTGGCCAGATGGGACAGCTTAGCTTTTGCTCTAGCAGCTGGTGAGGGCATCTTTAACATTCATTGCACACATCAGGAACTTGGGACTATAAAAGGTAAAGTTGAAACCAAACCAGAATTTGGGCACAGCTCATCCGTGTGACAACTATGGCTGCCCCTTTTTAAATTATTTCTGTGGGCTGGACATTTCACACATATTGTATCTAATGCTAACAAGAACCCTATCAGTGAGGTACATACTCAGAGTCGTCTGCCCACTTTACACATAAGGATGCTGAGGCTCGTTGAGGCTATGCAGTGTTGCTGAGTTTGGCCAGTTGGTAATTCAAGGCTAGAGAATGCAAACCAACAGAGTCTGCTTCCATGGCCCATGCCCTTGACCACTAAGCTGTGTTGTATCTATCTTCCAGACTAGAATGAAGTAGATGACACTAGCCCAGAGACCAAGGGGCAGGCTGGGACAAAGTCAAGAGATTGCTTTCTGGCAGGAACCCCAGTCATAGCTATTTAAGAAGTGAGAAAGCACAAGATTGGGCATAAGAGAGCAGACTGACCACACCTGCTAATTTCAGAAATTGAGTGATTATTGAATCCCAGTTTCCTACCATCTTGTCCTTTGTGGGCATAATTTATAAGGCCTTTCTCTCCTCTCAGTGTTTTTTTTTTGTTTTCTGAGTAATTAAAGCTACAAAAAATAACCCTTATATCAGCTGAATTTTAGAGGCCTGTTGAGAGGCCAGGTTAACCTCAACCCTCATGTGTGCATCTTGCATTATGAAGTCACATTCATGATCTCCTGGGAGCCTCACAACAGTCCCAGTGAGGAACTTCCCATCTTATAGTTGAGGAAATGTACAGCTGTGAGAGCCCAAGGTGTTGTAGCTGCTAAGTGTTTTGGAGCCATTGTGGGGCACCTTTGCTTTTGGAAATGGGTAAAAACACACCCATTCTTGGAAAAGTTTGTCACAACTTGCAGTTGTGTTTTTGTGCCCTCACTGAAATGAACCAGTCAGTAAAGCATTTGGCTTTTCAAAATACATACTGTGTATGCAGGTACACAATGATATACTAAGATTTCTTTTTCATTCCATATCCAGAAAACTCATTTAATGAGTATTGACTGTGTTCATAAAACACTGTATTATATATTACAGAAGGAATTAAAATAAGTAACGTATTATTTTGTGTTTCCTAAAGTAAGTGGCATATATTGATAATTGCTTTAGTTGATGGAAGCTGTATAGATTTCTGTTCAGATACAGTTTGTTGGGATGAGAGTGGGTCATACAACAGACCTTCACTCCATTTGGATTTTATCTACTTGGCGTCAGTGAAGTCTTCCTTGCGCTGTCTTGTCCCCCATGACGGCAGGATTTGTTGCCTTAAGTATTTTCACTTTCAAAACAAACATGACTCATAACCCATGTGGATATGATGACTATAGTTGATTAGGTGAACATTTGAAAATATGAAGTGGGAATAAACAGGGCCATTACTGTAAATGTTTTTTAAAGCTAACCTAATGCACTGGAAATGGTGTAGATGAAATTGAGGGGAAAAATGTGAACATTGGAAATATATTCCAGTGAGCTCAAGCTTAGGGGAGAGGGCATTAAAATTAAAGAGATGTTCATTTGCTTATTCAACAAATATTTAATGAGGCTGGCATTCTAGGCAATGGAGATACAACAGTGAATAAAAAAAAGACAAAAATTCTTGCCCTGTTGGAGCTGACATTCAAGAGGGGAAGAGGAGACAATAAACATGAATAAAACTATTCTCTATCGGATGGTGATAATGGCTGTAGAGGAAAATAAAGCAAGGGAGAGAGATGAGGCCCTAGAGTGGGTGTGGGTGTGGGTGTGGGTCAGCTAGAAACACTAAATTGCAAAGATGACATCTGAATAATGGCCTGAAGGAGGTAAGTGAGGATGCAGAGAGCTGCACAAAGAGAGCTCCAGGCAGAAGGAGCCGCAAGTGCAGAGACTTGAAGATGAGAGCATGTTTAAGGGCCAAGAAGGGGACTGATGTGACTGGAGTGGACTGAGCTAGGGAGAAAATAGTACGAGACAAAGGTCAAGGGTGCCTGGGAAGCTGGCCGGCTCATGGGAAGTTTTGATGACAGGGTGTCTGGTTGATGTTCCACCAGTGTATTGGACACAGCTGGTGCCTCGCCTGCATTCCCTTTACCAGCCACGAGTTCCTATCCCTTAGCTGCTGGGGGTATTGGTAGCTAAGGCTCATAGTTGCCCCTTCTCTGTAGAAGGAGGCCTCTTGCCTAAGCAGTTTTGCCTCCTCCTCCCTGGGGGCAGCCTGCATCCAAGACTCATCTACCCCTTTGCCTCAAGATGGGACCAACCGTTGAGGGTGGTGGTGCAGCTTGTGCTCCAGAACTTCCCAAGGGATCAGAGGAAGCTCGGCTCCAGCTGAGACCCCAGCCTGGCTTCGTCAGCCCCTTCCCCAGCTCTCTCCTGCCTCCTTTCACTCTCCCCCAAGGAATGCCTGCCCTAGATCTGCTTTGAGGGAACCGAACAGGTGACAACCAACTTTCAGTACCACCATTTACAAAGCTAATAGGCTTCGTTTTTCTCTTTCAAGATCAACTTTGGGTTATCTTTTATTGAACCAGGCACCTCTATGGTGAGGCAGATCATCCATGCCTGTCTCCACAACTTTCCATTGTCTTATGGAGCTAGGAAAGGTATTTTGTGAGCTAGTTGGCACTAGAGGTGCCATGGTGGCCACCCGGGACTGTCTAATTCTGCTGCTCGAGGAGGAGGGTATTTTAATAGGGTCTTGATGGGATTGTGTTTACAGTAATTGATTCCTTTTACACTGGTAAGTGAATCCACAGGAGGGTCTCTTTCAATGCCTCATTTTAGTTATTTGGAATCCTAGTCAATCCATATTGACTTCCTCCCTGCAGTCATTGCAATTGTGTTTGAGTGACTGTAGTATCTGCAATTGTGTTTGAGTGACTGTAGTATCTGTGCTTTTCTGAGAAACAACAGTGGTCTACATGCCTTTTGTCTAACTATAGCCTCTTACTCCTGTTCTCTACTTTAAGGAGGGGAAATAAGCTATGGCTGGAAAATCCTAACCCATCTCAAAAATGCCAAGTGATAAACTTGCTTTTCCCCCACATCTCACTAGTGTGGGCAAACTGACTTGGTTATCAGGGACAAATCTTAGGGAACAAATGTTTTGGGTAACAAGTATCTGGTTATAAATCTGAACTTTAGCAATTTGTGTGGGAAAACTCCAGCTGAAGGTCCACTCTCTTGCCTAGGCTGTGAATGAGCAGAGACACGTCCTGAAGGGCCTCTGCAACTCTCAGAGTTTCTCCACTACCCACTTTCGACATAGGATTTGCTGAGGACATTGATGTCCCCTTCACAGGGCCAGTCCCAAGGTGTAAGAGCAGGGTAACCCACATTGTGTATGACACTTCAGGATATTTTAGGACCGCTGGGACACAGTACCAAAATGCCCTCTTCCACTGAGGAGCAGAATTAGAAGGACATTCCCACATGGCCAAGGTGGCACCTCTAGTGACACCTAGTTTACAAATATCTTTCCTGGCTCCTTAAGACAATGGAAAGTAGGTGCCTGGTTCAATAAAAGATAAACCAAATTCCACCTTGAAGGAGAAAAATGGAGCCTTTAGCTTTGTAAAACTGTGGTGCTGAAAGTTGGTTGTCACCGGTTCGGTTCCCTCGAAGCAGATCTGGGGCAGGGATTCCTTGGTGGGGAGTGGGAGGAAATAGGAGAGGGTAGGGGAAGGGGCTGACAAAGCCAGGCTGGGGTCTCTGCTGGAGCTGAGCTTTAACGTGCTCCCATGTATTCAAGCTCCTTTGCCCTGCTCTGTCTTCCCCAACATGTTCATCTAGAGTAGTCCAGATGGTGCAAGTTGCCCTGTCTCACACCTTAAAAATACCCTGTAAAGTAGGCAGAGGACTTGCAGTTATTCCCACTTTGCAGCTGAAGCAATGAAGTTTCAAAGACCTAAGTGACTCACCCAGGATCACAAAGCTAGTAGTTGGCAGAGTCAGAGATAGACCCCAGGTCTAACTGTTGTACCCTTCCAGAGACAAGTGTTGTGAAAGGGCAATGACTTCTTTTTGGCATTCTGTTTGTTAATATAGTCATTCTGCTTCTTCCTGGTGGGGGAAGCCAATGCACCTCCATTTATTCAAGCCAAATTTTTGTTTCCTCCAAGTAATTTGTCTATGTAGTACTTTCCTCTTTAAAGCCTCCTAGCAGCTTGCCGTGCTTCCCATGTTGTGATTCTGTAAGCCTGAGCTTCTAGTTTGTGGCTGTATTGTCCTGGGCCTCAGTTTACGTTCCTTTTCATCAATTGCATAGCCAAGCCAGCCATATCCTTGTCCATCTCCATCATCGAGCAGCATATTTGGCACTCCAGTTGATTTCCTCAGCTGCTAGTCAGTTATTATTGAAATGTCATCAATTAATGCCATGCTCTATTGTGCAGGATGCTGATTCAGACTCCTGAGAACTGGTCTCAAAGCTACCTGTGCCTGTATACCCAAGCTCCCACAGCTCCCGCAACATTTGCCAAGGACAAACAAGCAAACACTGAAATAACCTTACCAACCCACCTCAGTATGTTTGGATCAAGTGTTGTAGATCTGCTTGCTTCCAGTTCAGCTGGTTGGTCAAAATCTTAGACAGCAGGAGGGGAAGGTGGTGAGATGGACAGGGTAGGTAAGGGGTGGACAAGTACTTGGTGCTCTTTGGAGAAACTGGTGGCTCTGCCTTTGGTTCTTTGTTTTGTAGAGGAAAGTAGAACTCCGTCAGTGATCGAGGGCATCAAAGATACCTGGGATGTCTCTTGCCATTATTTTAAAGATGGCCAAAGGGAAGCAATTCAGTTACAAATATTGACTGAGGCCCTACTCTGGGTCTCCTAGGACAGTTTTAGGGGACATTGTTCTTCAGGACCTTAATGGGTGGTCTTTGTTGCTGGTTCCACCTGGTAGAGGATGACTCCCTGAAATGTGAAAGCTTGTGTAATTGCTGGGCTTTCACAGACACTGTAGGGCCTCTGTGCCCAGTGTGGGGCTTGGCTCAGATGCCTCACTCTCTTATTTCATTCTTTTCATGCCCAGGGGTGAGGATTGGTGACATGCTTGGCAAGGGCACAAGGCACAGGCCTGAAACTCTCACCTTTAATTTATCCATGCTGTGTATGAAATGACCAAGCTGAGTCACCAAAGACCATGTGGTAAAGCCGGGTATGTGAGAGAAGCCTACCTCATGTCTACATAGATGGCAGGGTTGGCTCTATGCCCAGTCCAGCAGGGGACAGTAAGCCTGGCCTGGGCAAACACCCCTTGTAAAGCAATGACGTGGGCTTGAGTGGCTCCTGTAGGGCATCTGGCTACAGAAGGCCCCAGCCCACCCCAGATGCTGAGTAATGCATACGTCTAAATGACAGCATTCACACGTTGGGTTACATACAAGCACCTCTATTTAGAGTCATTCCAAATGCAGGGGCACAAGTACTTCAATTTTCTTGCCAAACCTGGAAGAAATGAGGGGTTTGTTGCCTTTTAATTCAATGAGGAAAAGCACTACCCTCTCCAACAGCTAAGTATGTGAGGGTGCTGATTAAATCTTTGTGTTATAGTTCCACAGCCTGTTTTTTGTGACCCCCTTCAACTCTTTTTGCTGTTGTTGTTGCTGCATTTAAACTCAAAAAGGAAAATAAAAGACTTGTCTGGAATAATTTCCTCTCAAGAGGGAGTGCTGACAGACCTTAATTGAATAATCCCTGTCTGGTGGTGTTTTCCTTCCAAGGTTGTTTCTGAATTTTCCCTCAGCCCCCAATTTGCCTAGCTCAAAAGGTTTTCAGGTTGTACATGTTGTGCATGGTGTCTACCATAGTGCTTCATAGAAAGAAAAGTCTGTATTATCACTATCACATCAACATACCATGCACAAGTACATCATCTCTTTCTGGAGACCTGTATAAGAATAAAAGAAGCCAAGATCGATTCATTCATTTATTAAGCTCATGTAAACATTCATTGGTTTCTCATCTCTGTATGCCCCAGACAGAGTCTTGCATAGATCTGACACATAGTAGGTGCTGAATAAGAATACATGCTAATGAAATTATTGAATCTAAGTAATTTATCTATGTTAGATGCTCAATTTAGGATCAGAGACCTGGTTGTGTTTCTAATTCTGGCATGTATTTTCTGGGTAACCTTAAGCAAATAACTCCTGGACCCTCAGCTTACCTCAGTGTAACAATCAGGATAACACTTGCCTCCTTTGTTTCGTGGAGTTGTTAGGAAGAACAAAATTAAAATGAGGGACTGTATGGGAAACTACTTTTTAAACTGAAATGCTAAACACACTGAATTGGTTGCTATTCTGCTGGTAGCACATGTGGATAAAATGAGAGTTCCTGTGGCCAGGATTCTCCCCTGGCCCTGGTTGACTAGCTCACTGCACACCTGTGGGCAATACTTGGCTGTTGACTCTATATAAAGAGCTCCACCCAGTGCTCTGGGCATGACACGGTGGCACGGCTGCAAGGCTGCAGGAGAGCAGAGCAGAGGCTGGAGTGGTGGCAGCACCAAGGACAGAGGCCCAGTCAATGGCTGTGTGGGACGACTGTGCAGAGAGGCCCAGAGGATGGCTATGTGGGATGGCTGTGCAGACAGAGAGGCCCAGAGGACGGCTGTGAGGACAGAGGGGCTCAGAGGCAGATACTGGCTTGCTGCATGCAGACTCGCTCTGAGTGAACAGGATTTTAGTGACTGACCTGCCACCGTGGAAATAAAGTTGGGTACACCCGTTCACCTCAAGAACGTTTTGCTGTCAATTTCTTTGGTCACATTGAATCCATAGCAAACTTGCCCAGGGCTGAAACCCATTGGTAAGACACACACGACATGGGGTTGGGGTCTCCTCTATATCATCTCATGATAACATTCAGTGCTTTTCACTCACTGCATCAAAACATTTTAATAACATCCAATGGAAATGATGTTTATTACCGACAAATTTCATGTAAGAATCACCTCAGAACAAGGAGAGCACAGAATTAATTTGAAGTGATTTTATGCTTTTCCAGTGTGTGTAGTAGATACGTGGTTATAAAAATATGGAATGAAATAGAATTATTTTCCCATCAAATAAAAACTCATTCTGTCATAACAGTGAAGGAGTTGGAGGAAAGATTCCAACTCTGCAGACCCAGCGTACTGCACAGGACACCTGGGACTCATGCATTAGGATGGGGAAAACACAGAAACCCACAGTTATTGGACTGATGATTGGGCTAGATCAGTTCCAAATCTGGGAAAAAAGATAGTAAAATAGTAGGGTATCAGGAGGAATGAGAAGGACGAGGAAATGAAGATGAGAAGCTCATGGTCTGTGATATTTGAATGGGTCTGCCCATTGATTTTCCTGTTGCTAAAGCATCTCTGGGCTTTTGCAAATCTAGTATTCAGGCAGTATTTGGAAAGATTCATAAAAATGATCACATAGGGAGAGTGCCTGGGATGTAGTAAGCATTCAATAAACAGGGTCTCTTATTAGCATTGATATTTCATTATTATTATTATTTACCATATCATCATCACAGCAAGAGAGAAGTTGAAGCTTAATGGTCTACATCCCAGCACACTCACCCGATTTAGTGTTTCTTTCTCTGGCTCTGCTCCTGTAGGCTGAGAAAGAAGTCCTTCTTTCCCAACTGTCTCATTTCACAGAGAAGGATGCTGACACCCAGACAAGAGCCAACCTGGTCTACGTCCTACAACATGGAGAGGCAGAGGCACGACCACAACTTGGAGCTCATTGCCTCATCCAACTTCCTGCATATCATTGGCTGTCCCCTCTGGCTCTAACATTACCATCAGAAATATGGGCATCTTTCAGCCTGGTGAGTTATAAGTCTCACCGTCAGATGATTCTCTGAATCCTGCATTCCTCTAAACCATATATATATTCCTCTGATTGCTATAGTCATTTCCTTTTTAGGACAGTGCCTGACTCATAATAGCTGGTCCATAAAAATTGGAATATATGGATGGTTTCTTATTTTCCATTCCCCACAGCTAAAGTAATTGAGCTTACTGTCTCCTATTCAATCAGCCTTTTTGTAACAATGACTTGTGACCCCAAGTCCCTTGTGGTATCTCTTTTATCCACTTGAACAGACTGATCTTCTTTCCATTAGCTATGCCTGCTCTCCTAAGTGCAGGCCTGGTATCTCATTTTGGAGATGAACTTACCTTATGGGCCTCAATGACACATTTCTATTATGAGGTGGGCTCACTTGTGCTGCTCTCTGGTCCTCTGACCTCTACTGTCTAATGTCCAACTCCCATACATTGGCTGAAGATATGGGGCAATAGAGATGAAGTTGGGCTTTACCTCTAAACTGGAAGGGCTTACTTTTACAGTCCTTAGAAAAAATATTTGCACTACCCTGATTTTATTTGCTTGGTGTACGGAAGAGTGGAAGTTGAGATGAGTGCTGACACTGTGGTGGTAAGCCTGTTTGTTGCAACCACATACCAGCCTTGGACAGGTGATGCTGAAGATGACAGCTCTGCAATTTGCCTGGGCTATGTTTTGATGGAGCCATGTACCTAGGTTTCTTCTCCACATCACATGTGCTCTGTGCCTGACTTGGAACTCCAGTATAAACCGATACTCACTCTCCTAGAGAATTGAAAGATTTTCTGGGGCAGGCTTCTCCAACCTTTCTTCCAGCCTCAAAGCCTGTGATCTAGGGCAGTGGTTGTCAGACCTCCTGGCATAAGGAAGTGCAGTTTGAGGGAGGGGAGGCAGGGGATGAAAGTCAGCAGGGCCCCCTTTGTGCCCCCTCCTAAAATCAGTTTATGTAATTGGGTTTCCATGCAAGAGTTTGTTTGAAAAAAAGAGTTCTGCTTCTGAAGGAAGTTTGAAAAACACTAGTCTGGGTACTAATTTCAGGGGTAGTATCAGATGTTCTCTGTTCTGAAACCAGCCCAATTCATGTGTCCTACAAAATGAGAGCTGAGGCTAACCACCAATTAACTCTGTGAAGCTTCAATCTTTTGGGTTATAAAATGATACCATGCTTTCCTTGATATCACACCTTTCTTAGTGGGGAGCTAAAATTTTTGTTGGTTGTCTACAAAGATTTTGGAGCTCCTTTGAGGATGGGTGAGAGGAGAAGAAGAATTAGCTTTGCAGAAAGTCATTTGATTCCAACATGGGAATCATTTGATTCTAAACTTCTCCTCTTAAAGGATTATTGTGCAGAACAACACTATTCTCCAACTAGACCTAATAGGCATATATAACACTTCATCCAACAGGAGTAGAATACATATTTTTCTCAAGTGCACATGAAACATTCTCCAGATTGACCATATGTTAAATTATAAAACAAGTCTTAACAATTTTGTAAAGATTTGAATAACCCAAAGTGTCCAATCCAATCATAAGACATTGAATGTGGAAATCAATAGAAGGAAAGCTTGGAAATTTACAGTATGTAGAAATTAAGCAACCCATTCTTAACCAACGGACAAATAAGAAATCGCAAGGGAAATTAGAAAATAATTAGAGACTAATGAAAATGTAAACACAAAATACCAAAACTTATGGGATGCAAAAAAGGCAGTATTTATAAGGCAAATTTATAAATGTAAATGGATACATTAAAAAGAACAATTGAAATCACTAAACTAACTGTACACCTTGAGGAAATAAAAAAAGAACAAACAACACCCAAAGCTACCAGAAGAAAGGAAAAAGGAAGGAATTAATAAACATTAGGGTAGAGATTTTTAAAATTCAGAATAGAAAAACAATAAAGAGAATCAGTGAAACCACATGTTGGTTGTTTGAAAAGATCAACAAAATTGTCAAAAATCTAGGTAGAGTGACAAAATAAGAGAGAAGATGCAAATAATGAAAATGGAAATGGGGGCATTATTATTGACTTTACAGAAATAAAAAGGACTATGAGCAACTGTATACCAACTAATTGGATAACCTAACTGAAACAAACCCATTCCCAGAAACATACAATCTACCAAGACTAAGTAATGAAGAAATATAAAATCCAAATAGACCTACAACTACTAAGAAGATTGAATTAACTAATTGAAAACTTCTCAACCAAGAAAATTCCAGGATCAGATTGCTCCACTGGTGAATTCTACCAAGAATTAACAAAAATCCTTCAAAAACTCTTCCATAATGTAGAAGAGGAGAAAACACTTCCTAACTCATTCTATGAGGTCAGCATTACCATCATAGCAAAGACAGATAAGATATCACAAGAAAAGAAATTACAGACCCATATATCGCTTACAAATACAGATGCAGAAAATCTCAATAAAATACTAGCAAACCATATCAAACAGCATATTAAAAGTATTATGCACCATGGCCAAGGGGGGTCTTATCCCGGTAACATACAGGTGGCTGAACATGAGAAAAATCAATAGTGCAAATACATCACATTAATAGAATAAAGGGAAAAACTCCACACGATCATCCTAATTGATACAGAAAATGCATTTGACAAACTCAAGCATCTTTCTTAATAAAAACTGAGAAAACCAGGAATAGAAGGGAATTTCCTGAACATGATAGAGGACATTTATGAAGAACTCACAGCTAACATCATATTCATCAATGGTATAAAACTGAAAGATTTTCCCCTAAGATTACAAACAAGACTAAGATGCTTACCTTAACCACTACTATTCAACCTTGTCCTGGAAATTCTAGCCAGAACAATCAAGCAACAAAAGAAATAGAAAATATCCAGATTGGAAAGGAAGAGGTAAAACTGTCTCTTCACAGTGACACAATACTACATATGGGGAATCCTAAAAAAAATCCATAGGAAAGCTAATAAACTAATTGAAGAAAGTTGCAGGGTACAAGATCAACATGCAAAATCAGTTGTGTTTCTATACACCAGCAGTGGACAATCTGAAAAGGAAATTAAGACAGAAATTCCATTTACTGTAACATCTAAAAGAATGAAATATCTGGGAATAAATTTATCCAAGGAGGTAGAAAAAACTTGTACACTGAAAACTATAAAACATTGCTGAGTGAAATTAAACTAAGTCCTATATAAATGGAAAGGCATCCTGTGTTCATGGACAGAAAAACTTAATATTGTTAAGATGTCAGTACTACCCAAAGCAATCTATAGATTCAATTCAATTTGTATCAAAATGCAACAACCATTTTTCCAGAAATGGAAAAGCCAATTCTCAAATTAATATACAAAAGATGCCTGTATAAACAAAACTATTGTGAAAATGAGAAAGTAAGTTGGAGGATTCATACTTCTTTATTTCAAAACTTACTACAAATCTATAGCAATCAAAATGGTGTGGTACTGGAATAAGGATAGATATATGGACCAATGGAATACAACTGAGAGTCCAGAAATAAATCCACACTTCTATGGCCAATTGATTTTTTGACAAGGGTTTTTCCATTCAATGGAGAAACAGGTGTCTCTTCAACATGTGGTGCAGGGACAATGGATTTTCACATACAAAGGAATCAACTTGAACCCTTCCCTTACACTATATACAAAAATTAACTCAAATAGATTAACTGAATATAAGAGCTAAAACCATAAAACTCAGAAGAAAACACAAGAGTAGTTCTTAATTTACTTGGATTTGGCAGCAGATTCTCAGATATGACAACAAAAGCATGAACAGAAGAAAATTAGATAAATTGGAATTCATCAAAATTAAAACTTTTGTGCAAAGGACATTACCAACAAAATGAAAAGACAACCTACACAAGGGGAGAAAATTTTTGTAAACCATATGCCTTACATGGGTTTAATATCTAGAATATATTTTTAAAACTCTTAAAACTCCACTACAAAAAGAGAAAAAATAGGCATAGGACTTGAACAGACATTTCTCCAAAGATAGAGTGCCTAATAACCACACGATAAGAGGCTCAACATCATTAGTTGTTAGATTAGTGCAAATCAAAGCCATAATGAGATACCACTTCATACCTGTTAGGTTGTCTATAGTTTTTTTAAAAAAGGAAAATTAGTGTTGGTAAAGATGTAGAGAAGTTGGAATCTTGTATAATGCTGGTGTGAAGGTAAAATGGTGCAACTATTGTGGACAACAGTTTGGCAGTTACTCAAAAGGCTGCCATAGATTTACCATACGACCTACCAATTGTAGTCTTAGGTATATAACCCAAATAATTGAAGACAGGAACACAGATACTAGTATGCCAGTGTTCACTGCAGCATTATTCACAATAGCCCAAAGTTGGAAACAACCCAAGTGACCATCAACAGAAAAATGGATAAACAAAATGTGGTCTGTACATACAACCAAAGTTTTGATATGTGCTACAACATGGATGAACCTTGAAAACATTATGCTAAGTGAAATAAGCCAGACACCAAAGAACAAAATATATTATTCCACTTAGGCCAATTCATAGAAACAGGAAGTAGATTAGAGGTTACCAGGGAATGGGGGAGGAGGAAAATGGAAAGTTATTGCTTAATAGAGTTTTTGTTTGTGGTGGTGAAAATTTTTGGAAATAAAAAGTGGTGATGGTTACACAGCATGGTGAATGTAATGCCACTGAACTATACACTTAACATGGTTAAAATGGCAAGTTTTATGTTATATGTATTTTGCCACAAATAAAAAATAGTATGAAAAGGAAAATATTTTCCAATTAAAAATAAAGTTCTTCCAAAATGGCTATGTTATTTAAAAATGAAATTACAGTGTTTTCAAATAATATTTTTCTCTGAAACACAAAATAAAGATAACTACAAATGAGTCTCTTCCAAGAATAGAAAACTGATCATAAAAATAGACTTATATATTTCATATTTAGAATGTGTTTACTTCAAATGGAAGAAATATTACTGACACTCTAGTCTATTCATATTCTATTTAGAATTTCTTGTTATAACCTTTCTGAGATGACTACTGTTAAACATTGAGATAATTGTTTTTCTTTATCATGGTAATCTTTATAGAACACATAGAGAGAGCCATCCTCATTTCTCTGGTCCATCACCACAGCCTGTTTCTTCAATCTTAACAACCAAAGCCTCAAAACAACAGTACATTAATGGCTAATAATGTTCCTGACAATAAATGTTTGGAGGCCATGGCATAGCTGGCTTCTCAGTTTAGGATTTCACAAGGTCATAAGGTGTTCGCTGACTCTATTCCTTTCTGGAGGTCAAGATCCTCTTCTACACTCAAGTGACCATTGGCAAAATTTAATTGTTTGTGGCTGTAGGACTAAAGTCCCCATTTTCTTGCTGGCTGTCCTCTGAGGACCATTATCAGCTCCTAGAGACTGCCCAGAGTTCCTTGCCACATTGACCCCTCCTAGGCCTTCTCATATGGCAGTTTATTTATTCAAGGGCAGCAAGTGAATCTCTTTTTTAATGCTTTCATTTGATTAAGTCAAGCCCACCCAGATTAATCTCCATTTTAATGAATTTAATATCAACTGATATGGTGCCTGAATTACATCTTAAAAACCTCTTTTATCTTTTCCATCTTCTATTGGCTAGAGGCACATCACAAGTTACATTCACATTTTAAGGGAGGGTATTATACAAAGGTGTGACTCACTGGATGTCACCCTAGCAGGTATCCACCACAGTGTGGAACTGTCACCCAGCATTGAAAATGGATGTCAAGAAGGATGATATTTCAATGAAAAAAAAAATAAAGCTAAGTCAAACTTTGAAGAAATGGATGAGTAGTACCTTTAGGTCTCCAAGCTTCCCGTGGTGTGTGTTTGAGTTAGTCAGCATTCTACAGTGAAAAAGAAACAATAGGATATTTATTTATTTATTTTCCATTTACTTATTATTAGTTAATTGTAAGGAATTGGCTCATGCAGTTATGGAAGCTGGAAAGTCTCAAAGTCTGAAGGATGAGTCAGCAAGCTGGATGCCTGAACTAGAAGTTTAGTTCCAGTCTGAGTCCTAAGGCCTAATAATCAGAAGAACCGAAGATGCAGCTCAAGCCCAAAGGCCAGCAGGCTTGAGACCCAGGAAGAGCCAGTTGTTTCAGTTTGAGTTCAAAGGCAGGAAAAAGGCAGTTCAAAGGCAGAAGGACTTCCCCCTTTACTTATGGGAAGGTCAGTCTTGGTCTATTCAGGTCTTCAACTGATTAGGAGAGGCTCACCCACATTAGGAAGGGCAATCTGTTTTACTCAGTCTTACCAATTCAAATGTTCATCTCATTCAAAAACATCCTCACAGAAATATTTGCAATATTTTGTCAAATATTTGAACAAATATCTGGGCACCCTATGGCCCAATAAAGTTGACACATAAAATTACCTATTTCAGTGTTCTTCAATAATTGCATGCCCGGTTGTCTGACAAGTGGGGCCAATCCAATGATCATGAAAACAGGGCTCATCCAGTTCCTGCTTTTCCCATGAACCAGAGTTGGGGCTGAGAGACTTTACTCTGGCTTGTTCCGACAGCCATTGTGGGAGTACATTACAAGCCTAGTTACAGCATTTTAGTCCATATGCCTCCAGGGAGTTTCTGGGAGAAGAAAAGCAAGCTGCATTTGCTCAGGGGCAAAGAGGCAAAGATAAAGACAGGAGCAGAGACAGGAGGCCTTCCCTCCCTGGACATTGCCATCTAGGCATGCCCATTGCCCCTTCAACTTGCCTTTACCACTTCCTCCATTCACTGCAACCACCCAAAATATGGATATCAAGAAGAAAGCCACATTTCTTTTCTGCTCACCAGAAAGGGTGAGGGGACTTATAAGGGATTCCTAAAGTTCCCCAACAGAACTGAGGAAAGTATAAATAACCTGCAGAAAAAGTTGTCAACCCAAAGTAGGATGTGGATTAGTCCATAATCATTGTTACTTCCTAGATCTGAGTGTGACCCACCCTGCCCTCAGGCAAAAACATTTGGTCAGGGTTGCCATAGCTTGACCTGAGCATCTCTTTGCCAACTAGAGACTGACTCAAGGATGATATCCCAAGCCTCTGAGAATATCTCATATGATTAAACTTAGGTTGTCAGTTAAACAAGTGTCACACAAAGGCATCAGAAAGGAAAGAACTCCTCTCTAGATAACTCTAAATGGTTACCAATTGTGATTCTTCTGTATTTCTAGGAAACTCTGAAGGTGCCTCTTCCTCCACTCAGCAATTGAATGCCTGAGTGGCTGGGAGAGAATTTATGTGGAACATTTTGCTCTGGCTTTCTTGTATGCAATCTTGAACTCCGTTTAACTGTCCATTAAGGAGAAAGCAGAGAACCATCTTTAATATGATAACTGAGAAATGACTCCACTCCCACAGCTGACATTTTTCAAGCTTGTGAAGAGTGGCATGCTTCAATTTCTTGGTGGTACCAACAGGCACTCTTCAAATGACCAGATTTCTTGGTGTGAGTCTAATCAATGCAAATATTAGACATGCCAGAGGCGACTGATTTTCAGGGGCCATCAGAAAAAACAGGGAGGTCATATTTGGAAAGCTTGTACTGCCTCCCAATAAGGACACTTTACTCCAGGACAATCCAGTGAATGAATTCACAGCTGCATATACCCCTTGCATTAGTGTCCCTCTCCCCATGTATGATCTGCATTGTTCCTCTCCATCCCCTTCTTGCTGCTTTGAAATGAGGCGTTTGATTGATGTTCCTGTGGGACTACAAGAACATCGTCAATGGCTGATGAGCTCCATGGCAGCAGCAGGTTTTTAAATTTACGTGGCCTCCTGGTCCTTCCAAGTGTGAAGGAGCAAGCTGCCAGTCATTCATGTCTCCCCTCCCTTCTCTCTCTTCTTTTCCTCATTCCTCCCTTCCAATTTTTGTGGCGTAGGAGCAAATCTACTGGTACTGATCCTGGCCATGAAAATTAATGAAACTTCCATCAGCCAAATTGGCCAGCAGATCTTGACAGTCTATAGCCGTTTTAAGAGTTCTCCAATACTCCAAAAGTCATGATTCTAAGCATTCACAAATACTGATGGGATTTTTTCATGGTGGGGTGGGGGGAAAACATTCATTTTCTCCCTCTGTCCATGTTGTGAACAAATTAAGAAACAAGGCAAAAGAGACATGTGTATGAACAGCAAAATGTCACCTTTATTCTTACTAGAGCTGATACTGGGAGGTGAGGCTTTTATCCATGAAGAGCTGGACATACTAATAACAACCCCCTTAATTATCCACTCAGTCATAGGCAGCTCTGGATTGTAGCAGATGCCTATCTTACTCTACTATCTTTCTCTTGGCATGGGGCCTCCCTCTGCAAAACTTAAGGCCTGGAAGAGCAGAGGATAATGCATGCTTTCAGTGGTGATCTGGCTCCCAAGTAGAAAAGGTAAAGGAAGGGGCTTGGCCAGGGCTGGTGGTTTCTCTTTCAGGCCTCACTAGTACCCAATCCGGAAAGGAAGGAATGGTGAGGCAGAGAAGCCAACAGTGTTTGGCTCCTGAGCTTCACACCGAAGAAAATGTCAGTGAGAAGGTAGACCTACCCCCCACGCACCAAATTGAAGCAATGGAAAATAATTTACAGGTCATCTGCTCGGGTCCACTTGAGGAAATCTGGGCTTACACAGTTACTGTGACTTATATAGTGAGGAGTAGCTTCTGGGCTGCGCTACGAGTCCAGGCACCTCAGTTCTAGGGTTGTTTTCCACCAGTCCTCTCTGCCACTAGCACTTAAAGTGTTTGCAACCTTTGACATAATGAGAGAGGGAAAACAGGTTTATAGAAGAGGAAAAGAATGGTGTTAAGGCACAAGAACTGATTTCTCAAGAATGTTGTTTTACAAACTGTCCATCATCTCCATCAGTGCCATTAATACTCTTCTGCAGTGTTAATGTTTGCTGGGTACCTACTTGATCATACTCTTCATAGACGTATTTAGTACAATGAGATACTGCAGGGGAGAGCTAAGTGTGAGGAGATGTCTCTCTTCGTATGCCTAAAGAGTAGAATTAGCTAATCCATAGTAAATATTTTCCCTCTGGAAAGTGTATATTCTGTGGAATTACCATTGTCAAAAGGTCTGTATATGAAATATAGTGTTGTTAGATGCCACACACTGTTAGATATAACTTCTGTTCGTACAAGTCTATAGTTCTAGAATTTGTGCCCAGAATCCAACCACACCCTACACCGCTAAGTACTTCCTACCTACCTACACCACAAAGTACAAACTACCGTCATCCCTTGCCTGGAGTATAGCAGTAGCCTCCTGACAATCTCTCAGCTTCTATCCTTCTCTCCTAAAGTCTGTTGTGTACATAACAGCAACAGTGAGCTTTAGAACACGTCAACCAGATCACATCACTCTTCTGCCCAAAACCATCCAGTGGCTTCCCACCCCTCAGAATTAAAGCCAGAGTTCTTACTGTGGCCTACATGAGCAGTTTTCCTTTTCCCTTCCTTACCTCACCTCCTCCCACTCTTCCCCTCAGTCTCTCAGTTCCAGCTACATTGGTATCTTTCATTTTCTAAAAAAAAAAGTAAGCCATACTCCTACCCTAGGATCTTTGCATTTTTGATCCCTTTACTGGAACATTCTTCTACTAAATAACTCTGTGGCTCACTGTCTTCTTCACTTCATTCAGGCCTCTGCTTCAACATTACCCTGTCAGTGAGGCTTTCTGGGTTATTTAGATTAGACTAGGTTCTACTGCAGTGACAGAAAGCTAACCAATAAGTCAGGAGCTTAACTTGCAAAAGTTTATTTCTTGAGTATATGGGTCTAGCAGCAATTCAGAGCAGCTCCTTTCCCATGAGTGATTAAGAAATCTTTAGAGGGCTCATCTTACCCATTTATCTGTTTACCCTCACCCTTCACCCCCAATGTGTAAACTCCATGATGGCAAGAGTTTTTATCTACATGTTTTTCTATATGCTGTATACTTATGCATTGACTAGTGAGGGCCTGACATATAGTAGGTTCCAATAAGTGTTTGTTGACAAAATATTGAGAGACAATATTCAGAAAGGGAATGGAAAATAAAAAGGTCAAAGGAAGCATCTTTGTGTGTATGCTTTCTTCTAGGGCTGAAGATGTGAAAATATGTCATTTCCATATATAATGTTTGATCACTGTTATTAAAATAACTATAGAAGGCTCATTAGGTTTTCAGCATTAAGCTTTGGATATTGTATGAGCTTTCTATTGCTGCCATAACAAATAACTACAAACTTAGTGGCTTAAGCAACACAAATTTATTATGTTAAGGTTCTGTAGGTCAGAAGAAAGACACGCATCTCATTGGGTGAAAACTAAGGTCTTGGCATGGCTGCATTCATTTCTGGAGGCTCTAGAGGAGGTTCTGCTCCCTTGCTCATTTTGGTTGTTAGCAGAATTCATTTCCTGGTGGGATGGAGATCTCTGTTTCCTTGCTAGTCTTCAACTGAGGGCTGTTCCCATCTTCTAGAAGCTACATGTATTCCTTGGCTCATGGCCTCCTTCCTCAGTATTTAAAGCCAACAACAGCAGGTTGAGTTCTCTCACACTTTCATCTGTCCTGTGTCTTCTTCCTTTTCATTTTCTCTGACCCACTCTTCTGCCTCCCTTAAGAACTCATATGGTTACATTGGATCCACCTAGATAACCTTGGCTACTCTCCATCTAAAGGTCAACTGAGTAAAAACCTTAATTACATCTGCAACCATAAGGTAACATATTCACAGGCTATAGAGATTAGGATGTGGGCATCTTTGAGGAACCATTATACTGACCACCACAGATATGCAAATGAATATGAGATACACTACAGGGAGACATGAACCCTGGGTTTGATCCCAGCAAGGCATCTTGATAGCTGGGTTAGTCTGGATATGTTCCTTAACCTCTCTGACATTCAGTTTCCTCAGTCAAATGGAGATAATAATGACACCTGTCCCATGAGGTTGTTGTGGATATTGGAAATGATATGTCAGAGTGCATAGTATGCACCAGGCACTTTATTTTATAACCTTTAAAAATACAGTGTGTGCATTCCTAGTGTTTAAATGTGAGCAACAAACCCAGCTCAGAGGATTTTACCTTCTGAGGTGTCAGAAGACCTTATCTTTAATAGGATAAAGGAGGTCAAGTCCTCTTTTGCTAAAACCTCAACCAGCTGGTTTTGTAGGGAATGAGGAGGAAGTTTAAGTGTTTATGATTCATTTACACCTAAATCATTAAATGCTATTTTAAGGACCTTTGATAGCTTGAGGCTTTTAAAACAATCGTAATGCCTTTTTCTTAAATACAAATACTGCCAAGAGTAAACAAACTCAAATACCATTTGCTTTGAAATTCTTCTCAAACAAATTTAGAGTGGGTTCTAACCCTGCACAATATATTCTTCCATCTGTAATCCCTGCAGGGACAGCCCTTCTGAGAAGAACACCAGCTCTATTTACTGAATGGGGAATTAGAAACTGTGGCAGGCATGAGTACAAAGGAAAGCATTCATTGAATTGGAATGTCTCTTTTTTAGATTTATTTTCTGGATTTCAACTTCAAAGAAATAATTGGGAATTCTGTTTTAATGCATTCTATTAGCTAAAAATGTGCCTCTTTTAACTATATAATGGTGAAGAATTTTCCCACAGCATAAAGGTGAGAACTGCATTTCCTGGAGGTGTTGAGGACCATTTGAGCTTGCAAATTGATAAATGTGGTATTGCGGCCAAATTGAACTAACTGCTATTTGATGAGCTCAAATGCAGCTTGTGACTAACTAGACAGAGAGGAGGATTTAACCAGTGCATATTTTAAATGAAACAAGACCTGCCAGGACTCAGGTCTTGATCAAATAGAAGAGCCTTCTCCTGCTTCTGCTCCTGGGCCTTCTTTCTCCTTTTACTACTTGTCAGATCACTGGCACAGCTATGTTATGTGGAATGCCAGGTAGCACAAACCCACAATGACATACACATACCTTAGAGATTTTGTGAAATGGAAATCAGCCCATATATTGGTATTTGCTTTATGGTTCCTGCCAAGTGGTCAGTCAGGATGGGCTGTTAGTGTACTTGAGCGAACTTTCATCTGTGTCACTGTGGGTAGGATGAGGCACCAATAGGTGATAGAAGTGCATATGATCACAGAACACTAGCAAAAAGAGAAAATCAGAGAACTCTGCTTGCTTGAAGATAAGGGAGTATTTCCTAACTACTAAAGGAAAGTGAGTTTGCTGCTTAGATGCTTCTTTGCAGAGGGGGCGTATTGGCTATGGAGAGATAGAGGTGAGTTTGATGACACTGATCATTCTCCCAGTCATATAATTTTTAAGCAATATTATATTATTTTCCATTCACTATCACTAGAACCAAGGAATTCCTGGCTGTCAACAGAGCTCAAGAGATGGAATTTCCTGAGCTCTCAAGGCATCCCAGAAGACTTGGAACAACCATGAGATTTGGATCAAAGACTAGCTTTCAAAATATGAAATAAAAATATGAAGGAAATATAATGAGTAATGCAAGACACTTCTAGCATGCCACGTAAAGAAGTATGGGGTCGGTGAGCACAATTTCTTGGAAGACACGGGTTTGATGCTTGAGAGTGCTGAGTGCTTGAGTGTGTTGACCAGGAAATCTCAGTCCTCTGAGATTTAATGCTCTAAAAATGAAAAGATTTATGGTAGAAAATAGGCTTTCTATAGCAATGTAACCTGTGATATTTCCCAAAAAAGGTCTTAAGATAAGGCAGAGAAGATTGCAGGCAAGAAAGTTTCTCTGAGTAGCTATGACATTTTGTGAGTCTAACTTGAGCTGCTGTACTAATAGGCATCAAAAACATAGGCATATCCAGATATACAAGAATAAAAGAGAGGGTACACATAAACAGAATCAGAAACAAAAAAGGAATAGTCACAATGGATACCATGGAAATACAAAGAATTATTAGAGAATACTATGAATAATTGCATGCAAACAAACTGGATGACCTAGAAAAAATGGACAACTTTGTAGAAAAATACAACCTTCTAAGACTGACCCAGGAAGAAACAGAAAATCTGAGCAGAACAATTATCAGCAATGAAATTGAATTGGTAATAACAAAACTACCTAAGAAGAAAACCACTAGCCTAGATGGCTACATTACTGAATTTTATCAAACACTTAAAGAAGAGCTAATACCCATCCTTCTTAAAGTATTCCAAAAAGTAGAAGAGGAGGGAATATTTCCAAACTCATTCTATGAGGCCAGCATCACTCTAATACCAAAACCAGACAAAGACACCACAAAAAAGAAAATTACAGACCAATATCCATGATGAATATAGATGCAAAAATCCTCAACAAAATATTAGCAAACCAAATTCAAAAATACATCAAAAAGCTCATCCATGATGACCAAGTGAGATTTATTCCAGTGAAGGAAGGATGGTACAATATTTGTAAATCAATCAACATCATCCACCACATCAACAAAAAGGACAAAAATCACATGATCATTTTAATAGATGCTGAAAAATCATTTGAAAAAATTCAACATTCATTCATGATAAAAATGCTCAATGAATGGGTATACAGGGCAAGTACCTCAACATAATAAAGGCCATATATGACAAACCCACAGCCAACATCATTCTTAATAGCAAAAAGCTGAAAGCTTTTCCTCTAAGACTGGGAATGAGACAAGGATGCCCACTCTCCCCACTTTTATATAACATAGTACTGGAGATCGTAGCCATGGCAATCAGACAACACAAAGAAATAAAAGGCATCCATATTGGTAAGGAAGAAGTTAAACTGTCACTGTTTGCAGATGACATGATATTGTACATAAAAAACCCTAAAGAATCCACCCCAAAAGTGCTAGAACTAATAACTGAATTTACCAAAGTTGCAGGATACAAAACTAATACACAGAAATCTGTGGCATTCCTATATACTAATGATGAACTAGCAGAAAGAGAAATCAAGAAAACAATTCCATTTACAATTGCATCAAAAAGAGTAAAATACATAGAAATAAACCTAACCAAAGAGGTGAAAGACCTATACCCTGCAAACTACAAGACCATCATGAGAGAAATTAAGGAAGACACCAGTAAGTGGAAATACATCCCATACTCATGGATAGGAAGAATTAATATCGTCAAAATGGCCATCCTGCTTAAAGCAATCTACAGATTCAATGCAAACCCTATCAAAATACCAATAGCATTCTTCAATGAACTAAAACAAATAGTTCTAAAATTCGTATGGAACCACAAAAGACCCCGAATAGCCAAAGCAATCCTGAGAAAGAAGAACAAAGCTGGGGGGTTACATTCCTTAACTTCAAGCCCTGCTACAAAGCCACAGTAATCAAAACAATTTGGTACTGGCACAAGAACAGACCCATAGATCAATGGAACAGAATAGAGTGCCAAGATAGAACCCACACATATATGGCCAATTAATATACAAAAATGAGCCATGAATATACAATGGGGAAAAGACACCTCTTTAAGAACTGGTGCTGGGAAGTCTGGACAACTACATATAAGAGAATGAAGAATGAAACTGGATTACTGTCTAACTCCATACACAAAGGTAAACTTTAAATGGATCACAATAAGTCATGAAACCATAAAACTCTTAGAAGAAAACAGCAAAAAACTTCTTGAGTATAAATATGAGGAATTTTTCCGGAATGCATCTCCTTGGGCAAGGGAAACAAAATAAAATATGAACAAGTGGGGATACATCAAACTAAAAAGCTTCTGTACAGCAAAGGACACCATCAGCAGAACAAAAAGGCATCCTACAGTATGGGAGAATATATTCATAAATGATTTATCCAATAAGGAGTTAACATCCAAAATATATAAAGAAGTCACATGCCTTGATGCTGAACACAACCCAATTAAAAAATGGGCAGAGGATCTGACAGACACTTCTCCAAAGAAGAAATATGAATGGCCAACAGGCACATGAAAAGATACTCCACATCACTAATCATCAGGGAAATGCAAATTAAAACCACAAAGAGATATCACCTCACACCAGTTAGGATGGCCACTATCCAAAAGACAAGAAACAACAAATCCTGGCAAGCATGCGGAGAAAGGGGAACCCTCCTACACTGTTGGTGGGGATGTAAATTGGTGCAACCATTGTGGAAAGCAATATGGCGGTTACTCAAAAAAACTAAAAATAGAAAAACCATTTGACCCAGAAATTCCACTCCTAGGAATCTACCCCAAGAAAGCAAGATCCCTGAATTGAAAAGACATATGCACCACTATGTTTATTGCAGCACTATTTACAACAGCCAAGATATGGAAGCACCCTAAGTGTCCATCAGTAGATGAATGGATAAAGAAGTGGTACATATACACAATACACTATTAGTAAGCCATAAACAGAAAATAAATCATATCATTTGCAACAACATGGATGGATCTAGAGGGCATTATGCTCAGTGAAATAAGCCAGGCAAAGAAAGACAAATACCAAATTATCTCACTCATTTGTGGAGTATAAAACAGAACAAAATAGTAGTAGACTCACAGACATTGAGAAGGGACTAGTGGGTACTAAAGGGGAGGAGTTGGGGAGGCTGGGCGGGGAGGGAGAAGGGGATTAAGGAGCACTATAATTCGCAATCACAATATAGGTAGCTCTTGGGAAAGGCATTACAGCACAGAGAAGACAAGTAATGACTCTATAGCATCTTACTACAATGATAGACAGTGACCACAATATAGGGGTTGAGAACTTGATAATATGGGTGAATGTTGAAACCATGGTGTTGTTTCTGTGAAACATCATAAGTTTGTATATCAATGATACTTTAATAAAGTAAAAAATGCATGTACATCTCTAGCCTAAGAGACACACAACATACACATGGTGGAGCTGGCTGGAACAACATGCATCAGGCAGTGAATTATCTGGGAATGTTCACATTAGCTTATGTGTCTGAAGAGAAAGGCCATTTACTGAATGATACTGGGGACCTCCATAATTATGCATGGAGGAAGAGGCAAAATTTGGTGTCAAAGAAATACCTGCAATCAATCCATAAGTAATCTTTAGAGACTGCCTAAATGTTTCAGTCCCTAGGAAAGCACTCTGCATTAAAAACAAAATGACTAAGACCAAATAGAATTTTTCAATGAAGCCAGTCAAAATTAAACATTTTCAAGAAATTCCAGATGGCGTTCTGGAAGAAATACCATTTGTCAGTCAACTTACTATTCTGTGAGCAATACAGCCATCTTTTTTCTCCTGTGGGTCACTCTCCCTATTTTGTTTAGAAAACTAAAATGAAGGTCATTTGAAGCCTTGTCTGGACTAGCAAGAATGTGGGTGGCTGATTTTTTTTTCTTGGGGAAGATACTTTCAGGTTAACTTGGATTCAGCCTTGGGTAATACTTAGGGAGTACTTATTACATGTGGAGTACCTATCCAGGGCAGGGCACTGTGCTGGATGCTTCCACCCACATTACCTCTTTTAATTCCTCACACAAGTGTGTTAGGAGTTAAACACTGTAATTCAGTTTGGTCATCTGTCAAAGGTAGGAAATTGATGTGCCCAAGGTTATGAAGTAGGTGATAGAGGTCTCCCAAGTCCAGAGCTCTTTTCTTTACCCCATTGCTGGGTTTCCATGAATATGCATTTAACTGCTGCCCAAATAGTTGTTTCTCTCTCTCAGAGGAGAAAGGAATATACCCATGCTGAGGACCAGCTATGGGACTGTGTGGCAGTCACTGTTCCAGGTACATCTCAAACTTCACGTGCATAGCAATCATCTCAGAATCTTGAAAATACCAATTCCGATTCTATTGGTCTGAACATGGCAGGGCTGAAAGCCTGCATTTCTGCAAACTCCCAGATTATACCCCTGCTGCTGGTTCAGTGTCCTCACTTAAAATAGCTATCGTCCCATTTTATGGGTGAGGAAACCAAGCCTCAAAGAGAATACACCCCTTGTCCACAGTTACCCTGTGGAGACCACTTAACAGTCTTGGAGCTGGGATGTGAAACCAGGACCAGCTGATTATCAGGCACTTGCCAGTATACCCTACTGCATTCTCCAGGCTTTTGAAACATTCTCCTTGAGAGATCCATTTGTATTCCACACTTAATGAAGGGGCTTAGCACTTCAAGGTCCTAGTTTCTTCTAGAGCTCTTCCTTCTTTGCTCAGGAAAACATCTTTGCAGTTCATTATGCTCACACTTGTGGCTTTAATTTTTCCCTTCCTCCTTCAATTAGACACATGGGTTTGCCACCCTAGGTGCACCTTGGAACCACCTGGGGAGCTTTTTAAAGACTACCAAGGCCCATACCCCACTCTGAGACCACCTAAAGGAGAATCTCTGGAGGTGGGACCCAGGCATGGACATTTTCTAAAAGCTGCCTAGGTGAGTCTGAGTCTGCAGGTAGACTTCTGCAGGCAGAGAATCCTTTGATTACAGGATTCTAGGAAGCACTTTCTGGAACATATAACCCCAGCTCCCCTTTGATGTGATGTCATTAAAAGAAGGGCCAGTGTATTTATCCAGTCATCAGCAAGGTTCCCAATGAATTCTTGGTGTACCATTTTGCTTTCTGACTGTGAACTTGGACTGTGCTGTGTTTGGGGTTTGTCTTGCCAATGGGTTTCAGTCCTGGGCACGTTCACTATGGATTCAATGTGACCAAAGAAATTGACAGCAAAAAGTTCTTAGGGTGAAAGGGTTATATCCAACTTTATTTCCAGGTGGCACGTCAGTCACTAAAATCCTGTTCACTCAGAGCGGCAAGCCGGTCTCTGCCTCTGGGCCCCTGTGTCCGCACAGCTGTCCTCTGGGCCTCTCTGCCTGCACAGCCGTCCTCTGGGCCTCTCTGCACTGTCATCCTGCACAGCCATCCTCTGGGCCTCTGTTCTTGGCGCTGCCACCACTCCAGCCTCTGCTCTTATGCAGCCTTGCAGCCCTGCCATCATGTCGTGCCCAGAACACTGGGCGGAGCTCTTTATATAGAGTTATTGCCCACAGGTGTGCAGTGAGCTAGTCAACTAAGGCCAGGTGAGAATCCTGGCCACAGGAACTCTCATTTTATCCACAGGTTCTGTGTGGATCCTGAAGGTGAGGAGCCTATTTGGGGAGCTGACGAGGAGGGACCAGAGACAGTGCAGCATCACGGATTGGCTTCAGGACAAAAACACATGTTCTCACATGCCCAAGACGTTCACTTGAGGGGTATTAATAATGAGCTTGGTTTGACTCAATTCAACAAAACTGGCTAGTGAGGAGATAGACATATTGAAGAAAAAATAACATGGAACACAGGGTGGGGATAGGTGAATGCTCTGGTAGAGCTATAGACAAGCCACCATGGCTGCTCAGGCTGGAACAGGGCTGCTGTATAGAGGCAGACGGTGGTATACAATTTTACACAGTGAATGTCACCACTGAACAGGGTTTCGTGGCAACCCTGGGCTTAGGTATGGAAGGAAATGGAAAGTAAAATAACTAGGGGCCAGAGCCCACCCTCCAAGAGGGAAAGAGGAATTTTCACAGGGAAAATGAGGAAAGGCTTACAACAGTGATTCTCAAACCTCACTGCACAGTCAAATCACCTGAGGAGATTGGAGACCTACCAGTACTCTGGCTACAGCCTGGAGATTCTGGTTTAATTGATCTGGTGTGGCACCAGGGATGTTTTAGGCTTTAAAAGTTGCCCAGGTGATTGCAGTGCTCAGCCACAGCTGAGATCCCCTGGTTTAGATTGCCTTTACACTGGGTGGAGAAAACAGATGGGCACAGATCTCTGGGGCAGTAATTCTCCAGGTGTGCTGCCTGCCTGGCAGCATCTACAGCACTGACAGTTGGTGGGGGGGACATGGGAGAAATGCCAGTACTCACACCCCACCCCAGACCACCTCACTAAGAAACTCTGGGGAAGAGAGACCAGCAGTCTGCATCTTTGTGTGTGTGTGTGTGTGTGTGTGTGTGTGTGTGTGTGAATGAATATTTATTTATTTATTATTTATTATTTTTATTAAGGTATCACTGATATACAATCTTATGCTCAGGTTTCACATGAGCAACATTGTGGTTACTATATTCCTATTATCAAGTCCCCACCACATACCCCATTACAGTCACTGTCCATCAGCATAGTAACATGCTATACAGTCACTACTTATCTTCTCTGTGCTATACTGCCTTCCCTGTGCCCCCCGTATATTATGTGTGCTAATCATAATGCCCCTTGATCCCTTAACCCCTCCTTCCCACCCACCCTCCCCAGTACCTTTCCTTTTGGTAATTGTTAGTCCATTCTTGGGTTCTATGAGTCTGCTTCTGTTTTGCTCCTTCAGTTTTTGCTTTGTACTCCACAGATGAGTGAAATCATTTGATACTTGTCTTTCTCTGCCTGGCTTATTTCACTGAACATAATACCCTCTAGCTCCATCCATGTTGTTGCAAATGGTAGGATTTGTTTTCTCCTTATGGCTGAATAATATTCCATTGTGTATATGTATCACATCTTTATCCATTCATCTACTGATGGACACTTAGGTTGCTTCCATTTCTTGGCTATTGTAAATAGTGCTGCTATAAACATAGGGGTGCATATGTCTTTTTGAATCTGTGATCCTGTTTACTTAGGGTAAATTCCTAGGAGTGGAATTCTTGGGTCAAATAGTATTTCTATTTTCAGTTTTTTGAGGAACCTCCATACTGCTTTCCACAATGGTTGAACTAATTTACATTCCCATCGGCAGTGTAGGAAAGGTTCCCCTTTCTCCACATCCTTGCCAGCATTTGTTGCTCCTTGTCTTTGGATGTTGGCCATCCTCACTGGTGTGAGGTGATATCTCATTGTCGTTTTAATTTGCATTTCCTGATGATTAGCGATGTGGACCATCTTTTCATGTGCCTGTTGGCCATCTGAATTTCTTCTTTGGAGAAGTGTCTGTTCAGATCCTCTGCCCATTTTTTAATTGGGTTATTTGCTTTTGGGTTGTTGAGGTGCATGAGCTCTTTGTATATTTTGGATGTCAACCCCTTATCAGATACATCATTTATGAATATATTCTCCCATACTGTAGGATGTCTTTTTGTTCTCCTGATGGTGTCCTTTGCTGTACAGAAGCTTTTTAGTTTGGTGTAGTCCCACTTGTTCATTTTTGCTTTTGTTTCCCTTGCCCAAGGGGACATATTCATGAAAAAGTTGCTTATGTTTATATTCAAGAGATTTTTGCCTATGTTTTCTTCTAAGAGTTTTATGGTTTCATGACTTACATTGAGCTCTTTGATCCATTTCGAGTTTCCTTTTGTGTATAGAGTTAGACAATAATCCAGTTTCATTCTCTTACATGTAGCTATCCAGTTTTTCCAACACCACCTGTTGAAGAGGCTGTCATTTCCCCATTGTTTGTCCATGGCTCCTTTATCATATATTAATTGGCCATATATGTGTGGGTTCATATCTGAGCTCTCTAGTCTGTTTGATTGGTCTATGGGTCTATTCTTGTACCAGTACCAAATTGTTTTGGTCTGTGTATTTGTAGTAGAACTTGAAGTTGGGGAGAGTAATCCCCCCCCGCCCCTGCTTTATTCTTCCTCCTCAGGATTGCTTTGGCTATTCAGGGTCTTTTGTGGTTATATATGAATTTTAGAACTATTTGTTCCAGTTCATTGAAGAATGCTGTTGGTATTTTGATAGGGATTGCATTGAATCTGTAGATTGCTTTAGGCAGGATGGCCATTTTGACAATATTAATTCTTCTTACCCAAGAGCATGGGATGAAGTTCCATTTATTAGTGTCCTTTTTAATTTCTCTTAAGAGTATCTTGTAGTTTTCAGGGTATAGGTCTTTCACTTCCTTGGTTAGGTTTATTCCTAGGTATTTTATTCTTTTTGATGCAATTGTGAATGGAATTGTTTTCTTGATTTCTCTTTCTGCTAGTTCATCATTAGTATATAGGAATGCAAAAGATTTCTGTTTATTAATTTTGTATCCTGCAACTTTGCTGAATTCAGATATTAGATCTAGTAATTTTCAAGTGGATTCTTTAGGATTTTTTATGTACAATATCATGTCATCTGCAGACAGTGACAGTTTGACTTCTTCTTTACCAATCTGGATGCCTTTTATTTCTTTCTGTTGTCTGATTGCCATGGGTAGGACCTCCAGTACTATGTTGAATAAAAGTGGTGAGAGTGGGCATCCTTGTCTTGTTCTTGATCTGAGAGGAAAAGCTTTCAGGTTTTTGTTGTTAAGTATAATGTTGGCTGTGGGTTTGTCATATATAGCCTTTACTATGCTGAGGTTCTTGCCCTCTATACCCATTTACTTGAGAGTTTTTATCATGAATGGATGGATGTTGCATTTTTTCAAATGCCTTTTCAGTATGTATGGAGATCATCATGTGATTTTTGTCCTTCTTTTTATTGGTGTAGTGGTTGATGTTGATGGATTTTCGAATTTTGTACCATCCTTGCATCCCTGTAATGAATCCCACTTGATCATGCTCTATGATCCTCTTGATGCATTTTTGAATTTGGTTTGCTAATATGTTGTTGAGTATTTTTGCATCTATGTTCATCAGGGATATCGGTCTGTAGTTTTCTTTTTTTGTGGTGTCTTTGCCTGGTTTTAGTATTAGAGTGATGCTGGTCTCATAGAATGAGTTTGCAAGTATTCCCTCCTGTTCTATTTTTTGGAGAACTTTAAGGAGAATGGGTATTAAGTCTTCACTAAATATTTGATAAAATTTAGCAGTGAAGTGATCTGGTATTGGAGTTTTGTTCTTGGGTAGTTTTTTTATTACCAATTCAATTTCATTGGTGTTAATCGGTCTCTTCAGATTTTCTGTTTCTTCCTGGGTCAGTCTTGGAAGGTTGTGTTTTTATAGAAAGTTTTCCATTTATTCTAGGTTATCCTGTTCTTTAGCATATAATTTTTCATAGTATTCTCTCATAATTCTTTGTATTTCAATGGTGTCTGTAGTGATTTTTCCTTTCTCATTTCTGATTCTTTTTTTGTACGTAGATTCTTTTTTTCTTAATAAGGCTGGCTAGGGGTTTATCTATTTTGTTTATTTTCTCCAAGAACCAGCTCTTTGTTTCATTAATTCTTTCTATTGTTTTATTTTTTCAATTTTATTTATTCTCTGATCTTTATTATGTCCTTCCTTCTACTGTGTTTGGGCCTCATTTGTTCTTCTTTTTCCAGTTTCTGTAATTGTGAATTTAGACTATTTATTTGGGATTGTTCTTCCTTCTTTAAATAGGCCTGGATTGCTATATACTTTCCTCTTAGAACTGCCTTAGCTGCATCCCATAGAAGTTGGGGTGTTGAGCTGTTGAGCTGTTGTTTTCATTGGTCTCCATATATTGTTTGATCTCTGTTTTTATTTGGTCATTGATCCATTGATTATTTAGGAGCATATTGTTAAGCTTCCGTTTGTTTGTGAGCCTTTTTGTTTTTTTTTGTACAATTGCTTTCTAGTTTTATATTTTTGTGATCTGAGAAGTTGGTTGGTACAATTTCAATTGTTTTGAATTTGCTGAGGCTCTTTTTGTGGCCTAGTATATGATCTATTCTTGAAAATGTTCCATGTGCACTTGAGAAGAATGTGTATCCTGCTGCTTTTGGGTGGAGTGTTCTACAGATGTCTGTTAGGTCCATCTGTTCTAGTGTGTTGTTCAGTGCCTCTGTGTCCTTACTTATTTTCTGTTGGGTTGATCTGTCCTTTTGAGTGATTGGTGTGTTGAAGTCTCCTAAACTGAATGCACTGCATTCTATTTCCCCCTTCAATTCTGTTAGTATTTGTTGTACATATTTGGGTACTCCGATGTTGGGTGTATAGATATTTATAATGGTTATATCTTTTTGTTGAACTGACCCCTTTATCATTATATCATATCCTTCTGTGTCTCTTGTTACTTTCTTTGTTTTGAAGTCTACTTTATCTGATACAAGTATTTCAACTCCTGCTTTTTTTCTCCTTATTGTTTGCATGAAATATCTTTTTCCATCCCTTCACTTGTAGTCTGTGTATGTCTTTGGGTTTGAAGTGAGTCTCTTGTAGGCAGCATATAAATGGGTCTTGCTTTTTTATTCATTCTATAACTCTATGTCTTTTGATTGGTGCATTCAGTACATTTACATTTAGGGTGATTATCAATAGATATGCAGTAATTGCCATTGCAGGCTTTGGATTAGTGGTTACCAAAGGTTCACAGGCAGCTTCTTTACTATCTGTCAGTCTACCTTAAGTCACTTATTATGCTATTATAAACACAATCTGAAGATTCTTCCCCCCCCTTCTTTTTCTTCCTCCTCCTGTCTTCATGGTAGGTGTCATATTCTGTACTCTGTGTATCCCTTGACTGACTTTGTGGGTAGCTGATTTAATTTTGTATTTGGTTAGTATTTGATTTGTCTTCTTCCTTTACTGTTCTTTTATTTTCTCTGTTGACAGCTATTTAGTCTTAGGCACACTTCCACCTAGAGCAGTCCTTTTAAAATACACTGTAGAGATGGTTGTTGGGGGTAAATTAACTCAACTTTTGCTTATCTGGGAATTGTTAAATCCTTCCTTCAAATTTATATGATAATCTTTCCAGATAGAATATTCTTGGTTTGAGGCCTTCTGCTTCATTCCATTAAATATATCATGCCACTCCCTTCCTGCCTGTAAGGTTTCTGCTGAGAAGTCTGATGATAGTCTGATGGGATTTCCTTTGTAGCTGATCTTTTTTCTCTCTCTGCCTGCTTTTAATATTCTGTCCTTGTCTTTGATCTTTGCCATTTTAATTATTATATGTCTTGATGTTGTCCTCCTTGGGTCTCTTGTGTTGGGAGATCTGTGGACTTCCATGGCCTGAGAGACTATTTCCTTCCCCAGACTGGGGAAGTTTTCAGCAATTATTTCTTCAAAGACACTGTCAATTCCTTTTTCTCTCTCTTGTTCTTTTGATACCCCTATAATGCGAATATTGTTTCATTTGGATTGGTCACACAGTTCCTTTAATATTCTTTCATTCCTAGAGATCCTTTTTTCTGTCTCTGCCTCAGCTTCTTTGTATTTGTGTTCTCTAATTTCCATTCCATTTATTGTGTCCTCTACCTCAACTAATCTGTTTTTAAATCTGTCCATTGTTTGTTTCATTTCAGTTACTGTATTTTTTTAAGGTTCTGTCTCCTTTCTGAATTCTTCCCTTACCTCTTGAATATTTTTCTGTAGCTCCATTAGCATGCTTATGACTTTTATTTTGAATTCTTTTTTCAAGAAGATTGGTGATTTCAATCTCACCAAACCATCCTTCTGGTGTTTGAGGAATTTTGGATTGAACAAGATTCTTCTGCCTTTTCATAGTCCTGGAGTGATGGGAGTGGTTGCAGGCGAGTGGCATGTGTGTCACCTGGGAGGACAAAGTTCCTTTCTGCTTCCCTGTCATGGTGCCTGTCTCTGCAGTCTGTGGTGGTTAACTGTTCGCAGGGAGCGGCCTCTGGGTTAATCCCCTAAACTGCAGTGGGTGGGTCTGCCCTCCTAGTGGCCTAGGTGATGGTGGGGGTCACAGGCGAGTGGCATGGGTGTTTGCAGGGAGGGCAAAACCCTTTCATGCTTCCTGGTAGCAGTGCCTGTCTCCGCTGTCTGTGCCGGTTAACTGCACGCAGGAAGCGGCATCTGTGTTAATCCCCTAAGATGCTGTGGGAGGGCCGGCCCTCAGGATGGCCTAGGGCAATGACCGGGTTGCTGGCAAGTGGCACGGGTGTTTTCAGGGAGGGAAAAGTCCATTCTTGCTTCCTGGTTGCTGTGCCCATCTCCACTCTCTGGGCCTGTTAGCCACATGCAGGGATAAACCTCTGTGTTAAGCTATGTAGTTGGTGCTGTAGGTGGGGCGGCCCTCAATCTGTTCTGCTGCAATGGCGGGGACAGCCAGTTTGCACGCAGGTGCTGGCAGAGAGGAAGGAGCGGCAGGCTACTTATCACAGTGAGGGATCTCAGGGCTGCATTCCCAACCAGGGGTATGGACTGCCTGAAGCTCCTGAAAGTTCCCAACCTGCTGGACAGAGTGTGCTGGAAGGATTTTGTCCACCTATTCCTTCTCCTAAACCCTTGCCCCTTTAGCAGACCTCTTGCTGTTGAGAAGTCTTTCAAAGTGCCTGCTTTTCTTTTGTCCTAGGGCAGCAGGTTGTGGGAACCTGTCACAGTCTTAGTCTCTAATTTTGGTTTTCTGCCCCTCTAATCTCCAGAGCACCATGCAATGTGGATTTTGTGCTTCCGGGGTAGATTTCTAGGGCTGGTTATTTAGCAGTCCTGTACTTCCACTCCCTCCCCGCTCTGGTTCTCTTCCTCCTGCCAGTGAGCTGGGGTTGGGGGGAGTGTTTGGGTCCTGCCAGATCATGGCTTTTTACCTTACCCTTTTTTCATGAAATGTTGACTTCTCCCAGATGTAGACTGGCTGGTGTACTGTTACTTCTGGTCACTCTTTTAGGAATAGTTGTATCTGCTGTATCTTCATAGTATATATTTTTTGGGGAGATTTCCACCTCACTTCTCATGCTGCCATCTTTTTTCCTCTCCTACAGCAGTCTACATCTTAACAAGCCTGCCATGTCAGTGTAGTGGACACGTAAGTTTGGCTTGGGCTTGAACAGGGTACGTGGGAGGGGAGCAATGACATAAGGCTGGGAAACTGGAAAGTAACAGGCTGGTGTCAGCTCTCCTGGCTGGATCACTGGATGTACAGCAATACCCAGGATTCTAGGGTGGAATGTATTATTTTTGTGGTCTTTCCATTTCTTTCTGACAGACTTGACTTTGCAGCAGGGATATGCTATATTCTTTCATGCTGGGGCAGAAGACCTCTGAATGCATGTTCTGCTCTGCTGGTGGAAGGAAGCTGCCACTTTTCTTTCTAATGGACTCATTTCTGTCTTCCCTAGGGGCCTTCAGAAGATGGGAAGGCCAGGCTTTAAGAGCACCCTTTAAATAGGACCAGAGAGAGTTTCCCAGCCTCCTCTTGTTACATCTCTTCCCCACCTGCACCTGGTCTTTGGTTGGCTGGGACCCCCACCCGTTATTCATAGCCAGTCTCTCAGGGTATTTGCCTAGTTTCAAGTAAACTGGGTGCTCTTGGTGCTGCCCAGTGTCATCGCTCCCTGGACAATGCCTGTTCCCTAGGTGTGCCCTAGGCTGAGCTATGACCCCACCTATGTGTAGCAATAGTGCTTTCCATCCGAGGCTTCCTGCCACACAAGGGATTGGCATGCTCACCACTGCATTTTGCTTGCTTTCTTGTCTGGACTGTGTGGGCCCTTATTAATTTCCTGAATGGTGGAGCTGAGTGCTTGCAGGATGCTGAGTATCTCCAAGGGTCACAAAGGGACTTCCAGGATTGGAACTGGTTCTTTACAAAGAGGTGTGTTGAACAGAGGTGCTTTACCCATCAGCGGGCCCAGTGAATGTCAACTAAGGTAATTTTGCCCTTGTCCTGCTGGGTAGGGGATTATGTGGCAATATCTGGAAATGTCACAGCTTGGGGGAAGGGATACTATTAGCATCAAGTGGGTGGAGACCAAGGGTACAGCTGAACATCCTATAGTGCATAGAAGCCTCTCAAAACAAATAATTATGCAGCCTCAAATGCCAAAGTGCCAGTGTTGAGAAACTGTGGCCTAGTCCAAATCACTTATTTTTAAAATGAGAAAACAGGCTCAGAGAGGTGAAGGGACATCCCAAAGGTCACCTCGAAAGTCAGTGGTGAGTCCAGGTGAGGATCCTGGTGTCCTAACCAGCAGAGTGCCATGCTCAATGGTTCCATCTCTGTTGCAGACGCATTTCCTCCACAGCAGCTACCACCATGTGCCTGCCAGATGCCAGGCAATGTGCTGAGCTCTTTCCATTTGTTAACACTTCTTAGTAAAAACACTTTTGTGGCAGGCATGAATATCCCTAGAAGGGACTCATCTTAGGCATGCAAAACCACCATGCGCAAAGCATTGTAAGCCACTAAGAAAGTAAAGATGATACCAAAAGAGATTGAGACATAGCTATTGCCCCCTGGGAGCTCATGTCATAATGACCCATGTGAAAATAATTATCAACTTTTCAGTAAAGCCTATAACAATAACGAAAAACTGTGCCAAGATATGCCAAGATAGATTTCCTAAAAGTTATATGGAAATTAAGTGTTAGAGTGGGTTGACATTTACCTCAGCCTTGTGGGAAGGCTGTATGAAGTAGTAGGCCACCCTTCATGTGGTTAATGGAAATTTTTTGAGTATGTGTTGAGTGAGGCATTGTGCTAGGCCCCCCATATAGAATGGTAAATGAGACAGATGATGTTCCTGTGTCAGAGAGCTTGTATTCTCATGGGAAGAGCCAGACAAGAGACAAACAAACATACGTATTACATATAAATATACATAAAATAATTACAGGTTGTGAGAAGTGCAGACCCACATAGGGTGGCTGAGGAAACATCTCTCAGGAGGTGACATTTAATTAGAGCCCTGAAGAACATAAATTGGAAGTCATAGTCAACAGCAAGTACAAGACCTTCAAGCAGGAAAAGGCCTACGATATTCTAGACATTAATGGAAAGCTAGTGTTTGTAAGAAGAAGAGAGACATGTGATGAAATTGAGGATGTGGGAGGCCACCATGGTAGGGAGTTTGCATTTAATTGTATTATGAGAACAAAACTGAACAAACAGAGGATTTGGAGGAAGACCTAATAGTGTTCAGAGCTGAATGGAGATGGAGGAGATTGCAAAGGAGAAGGTAACTGAAATTTCTAGAAATATTTTTAAATTGTTTCTATCTGGGCCAAATCAAATGATCATTAGTATTCATCAATTCTGTTAAGTGAATCATTTACCTAAGTTACTCACCTACATTTAAACCTACTATCTTACTCATATCCACTGTAGCAGTAAAGCTTAAATATTATACACAGATAAGTAAGTTAAGTGGGAGGCAAAGTGGAGATCTTGCGCTAACTCATCCTGTGTCAAATGTACTTTTCAGCATGACAGGTGCCCAGTGACATGACATGGAGGAATAATTGCTCTAATTACTCCATTTTTTTCTCACTTTCTTTCTCATGTGAGGATATTTGATGACCTGTGTATTTTGCCATATTTTTTGTTTCATAGATGTTTTTAAGTATTTGCTTGAAGTCACTACTAATGTATGTCTAATAAGTTATTGGTAGTCCTGTGGCTATATTAATTTCTGTTGCCCTGGTGATCTCAAATTTGCTTTTAAAATCATATATGATTAATTAAATATGTTGAGTCATCTTTGTGACAAATTCATTTGAAAGAAAAAAGCATCATCAAATAATTGAGGGCTTGTTAATTGCTTCCAGCTTGAAGCCAGCAAACCTTGTGAACTGCATTGGCCTGGTGAGAGGGCAGGTGATTTTGTGGCATTGTCTAGTTTCCTGGAATGTCTCTGGTTGTGTTTCCGTCTTTGGATAAAGAAAGATTTGGAGACAGTGGTAATCTTTGAAGCTAAGAAATACTGTAGAATCCAATCCCTGTTTAATATATCAATGTTTGTACAAAGCAGTCTTACTTTAGACTTGTTGGTAAACACAGTGGAATCCTAGCTTCTAGGCTGAGCTTTTCCAGTATTTGTGTGACTTGTCCAGTCACTTCCCCCTCTTGAGCTTTATTTTCTTTATTTTTTAAGTCAAAAGGGTTGCATTAAATTATCTCTAAAGAAATTTTGTTTGGAATGACATGGAGGGTTACATTGGTTTGTGATGCTACAAAATATTTGGGGAGCTGTTTGGTGTAGCCAATGTTATATTTAGTATAAAAGAGGAAATAACTGGATTTTCTAAGTAGTGGAAGGATGATTGCTGACTTCTTTAATTAAGAATACATTTAAAAGGTACATTACATTGGAATTCTTTTTCTTTTGTCAATAAGTAAGTTTGGCTGCTATTTTCCTGATGCCTAGTTTGAAATGGGAATGCTGTATTTCTGTGAACATGAGTGGCTTAGGCTGGCTCATGAGGCTTAGACTTACCCTCTCTTACCTTGTCATGACTACCCCCTACTCCTGGAACCCCTTCCTCCCACCCCCATGCTTGATCTTGGTAACTGCTGAGAAGCCTAGAGGAGAGTGGAGATGTTTGTGTGCCAGTCCAGCTCTGCTGCTGGGAAACTAGTTATAGATACCGGCTTGCCCACCTAATGGTTAGTCAATAGAACACCTTTTGTAACAGGAGCAAGCTCTTTCATAAACTGTGCTCATAACTATCACCCCACCACCAAAGCCGCTTATTCTTGTCACCTCTGTGTCTGAGTATGCCACCTGTCAGTGTCTGCGTGTCTGTGGATGTGTGGATTTGCCCATGTGCACTGTCCCTTCCAGCTATCTACCACTCTTGTGGGACTTTGGAATGCTGAGTAGGTGGGCTGTGTGACCAAGGGCCCTGCGGACATGGATGTGATTTCCCAGCAGAGGCCTATTCGCTGGCAGCTGTTGTCCTGGGGCTCAGCAGCCTTTCTCAAAGCATGGGGCCCTATGGTCCAGAAATCAACCATGATCTACTCTTACTGCTTTGGAGAGTCAAGTTGAACCTCTGAAACTGGAGGAGGCTCTGTGTAAAGCCATTGTCTACTTGATCACTGGAGGTTTTTGTCCACCTCCAAGATTAGATAAATCTATGGTTGGGAAGGGCAGCAGGAGTCATTGAATATATGTGGGCGGAGAGTGCAAATGAACATAGGGAGGAGTGGTTTTCAGAGGGTAGAGGTCATGTGCAAGAAGAGAATGCACTGGAAGGGGGAAAATGGCAGAAAACATTGGACTAAGCCAGGGAAAGAAAAATCCCATTCTTTCTTTTTTCCTGTTCTGATGAACTGACTTCTTTACAAGCTTCCTCTCCCTTTTATAGAGCTGGTGCCCCTTGGAAGCACTGCATCCTCATCCCATATTTAGAGAAGTCGAATTAAGGCATCCACCTGCCTTAGTGCTGGGGTCCTGTGGGAAGTCCCCTATCACTCCTGCTGTTGTCAGTTGCACATACAGCTACTGTCCTACCAGAGGGAGCCCTGCGAATAAATGGATTTGGTACAACAGTTTTAATTTTTCATCCAAAATATCCTCAAGCTCAGAGATTTTATAGATCTTTGTGAGGTCTTATACAAGGCACTTCTGGCTAAAAGTCCAAAGTGTTTCTAGCTCTTGTGTCAACATGACACCAAGCACCTGATAGATGAACTATTCTTTTTTTCTGTTTTTCCTGAATTGACTGATGCTTGGAGCAATGAGGAGAGAGCCTGAGACCCAGAGCTGAGCCATTAGCTCCCAGATATTCACATTTCCAAGGAAATGTTCTGTGCCTGTGGTTGTTACTTAGATGGCTTCTTAAATGCTCTCATCTTGGCACCTTCTGCGCTTGCTAAATTCAACTTGAAGAAAGAACAGGAGAGAGAGAGGATTTTGTGGGAAGCAGTTATCCTGCATTTTGGTGACCTCATGCTTTCCCCATTACAATGCATTTAGGGGCTGCTTCTTGTATCAGTCAGCATGCCACTTTCACTAGGATTTTGTTGTATGTTACAAATAACCAGTTGTATCTAATTAACAATAATGATGGAAGTGCAAGGCATTTTCTGGAATTAATGACCAGCTGGGAAAAGCTGATAGATGGAGAGTCAGCGAAAGGCTATTAGCTTCAGACTGCCATTAATCTTCAGAAATGCCCATTTGTGACGTCATTGTTGGTATTAAAAAGTGAACATGGAAGACAATTTGCTGATGCTTATGTACTTCTGCATGACAGGTTCCCCATGTATTATCAAAAAGTTGTTCTTTTTAATCCTCCAATTGCCCTTTAATCTGAAAATATGTTTCTTATATACAGTACATGACAGTAGAAAGTCTCAGCTTCTGTATAATCATGGGTGTTTTTTTTTTTAAAGAATTCAAAGTTTGAGAGGTTCTTTCAAAAATATTTTGGATGGCAAAACCAGAATTTATCTTCAGCTGTGATGCTGGAATTTGATAAGCTTCTATATTATCATAACTATCTGTTCATGGCAGGAAACCGTTGCAATTATTTTGAATAGCAGCTGTTGCTAGCAAAGATGTGCACTCAACAACGAGATTCTAAGAAGTTATAGTCACATTCCCAGTAGATGAAGGGAATTCTCTGCCAGGAAAAGCTGTGGTGGTTATGTCTATATAATATTTTCGATTACTGCTGTTGAATGCTAGAGGAAAATAGAAAGAGAACTGACTGAAATATTCATCACCTCCTTGCATAATTTAATGACTTATAAGGAAGACAACAATCCCACCTACGGGCAATCTATCAAGAACTTGTTTAAACTCATAATACTAATTTAAAAGTTATGCTGCTTTTTATACCATTTTTCACCCCAACGTGAAAGAAGCTTCTTAAAGCCCACTTAAGATGCCAGCCAATGAGCTGGGCATGTTTTGCCAAACACAGTAGCTTCAGATCCCATCTAATTTCAGCCATTAGCTGTTTGGGGTTTTGCAAATACCACAGCATTCTTCTTCCCATAAGAAGGTGCTGGTGGTATCAGTTCTCCTAAATGAATGTGAAGTGTATGCATTTGGGGGACTAGAATGAGTCAGCACATCATTAATCACAGCCTTAGAGGCACTGACTCACTCCTGGCAAAATGGAATGGCCTCATTGGGAAGAGTGTGAAAGAGAAAAAAATATCCATTCTGGGGTCAGTCCCCTGTTTCTGCAAATGCACTTTGTTGGGTGGTTACCAGGCTGATGAATGTTGCAGTGGACCCTGTAAAATACACCTTGCTTAAGTGGGGAGAAAACACTAGAAATTCAGTCTTGCTTAGGAAATGCAGAAAGGGCCCAAAAAGAAGATGTGAGCTGAGAGGGGCTTGGTGTCTGGCTAAGACCCAAATTAGGGAGCCAGGCCCTGCTCTTCCACAATTCAACAAGGTAGGTCCCTGATCTGGCGGTGATTATTAGGGTGCCAAATGGAATTTTTTTTTCATTAAGAGGTTTGAATATCTGAATACTGGCAACAGCTCCAGTCTCTTCGGAAATCAAAGAGTAAAGAGCAGCGCCCTTGAATCTTGTGAGACTCAGGAGCAGACCAAGAAAAGCCACACAAACTCCTGCACAGATAACTGGGGGATATGAGCCAGTTTCACCTGTAAATATTTATATTATATCTGAAACAAAAATGTGTGGGCTTTACCTGGTGTTTACTTAGATACAATATCCTTATTGATATGAAAATATCTTCATCTTCTGGAGCAGTTTAACATTGTCAAATTTTCATTCTACCAGCAATAGAGGTATATATAGTTCAGTAAGCTATTCCCAGGGCTTTAACCTAAAGTAAGTTCCTAAAAATAAAACCAGTAAGCTATTGAATGTTTTTCTATGAAACTTTTCTTAGGAATGTTGTTTCTTTAGTCTTCCCGGGGAAAAGATTTTATTTAAGACGTCAGCTGCTTTCATGAAGCTCTAACTTGAGTTCATTTTGTTGTGTGGTGACCACAGTTCTGGATGACGCCCCCCCTGGCACACAGGAATACATTATGTTACGGCAAGATTCCATCCAATCTGCGGAATTAAAGAAAAAAGAGTCCCCCTTTCGTGCTAAGTGTCACGAAATCTTCTGCTGCCCGCTGAAGCAAGTACACCACAAAGAAAACACAGAACCCGAAGGTTTGTGCACGACGGATGCGTGTTTTGCTTGTTTTCTCTCGTTCTTCTCTCTCTTTCTTTTTGACTATGCCATTGCCTCTGGTGTGCTGTGTGTTGTTTGGCCCCAACATAGTTAGGAGGCCCGCTGGCTCGCTGGTGACTGTGTTATGCAGGCTCAGATGGGCCACTGTATAACACAGTCATCTGGCCGAGCGTGCAGCAGCCTCCTGCTTCTCGCAGCTGAAACATTTTCAGCTGGTGTCGTTACACTGCCCCTTTATTTTGGCTGTGAACCTTGCTTGCTCCTGTAGCCAACACCTGGCCAAGTCTGTTCCCGTCACCTTGCATTCCTGCAGCAGCAGTCAGCTGAGGAATGGCACTTCTAAAATGAAACAATGAGAAGATTGTTCCAAATTTCCAAACTCTCCTCCACTCCATAAAGCTTCTGCATTGCTCTTGAAGAATGCTCATAATCTAGTTAGTTCGCTGAAGCAGGCCAGGACTTCCCATGTAATGCACGCCCAGTTGCACTCTGCCTTAGTGAAATGCATGCCTTATGGAAACTATGAGTAGATTGTTTTTCTTTTCAGCCCAAGTACAGGTTTGGAAAACTCGCTGTTACTTACACTGAAGTCAATAAGATGTTCATTGCAATCCATGCTACAAATCTATCTCTAAAGTATCTGGGCTATCCAGAAAGAGTATTCATTCTTTTTTTCCAACTTTCTTGCATTATATCAAGCAAGAACATTTTTCACATCACAAAATGTGGACAACCTTTTGCCATTTGTGTACCTTGCAACATCCACAGTGACTTCTGAGAAGTGTACAGTGTATGCTAATTAAACATTTATTGTAAAACAGCCCATGTTCTCCCTATATCAAATACTCCTAATGTAGTTTACCAGTGAATAACATTGGAAGTGACAAAATTCAGCTGTCCTTTGGCAGTCGGTGTACACTTTTGCATAAATGGCTCTGATATGATTTCTAAAAGCAACCTCGTTCCTATTTCAAGCTGCTCTTCATTACAACTATCTTCCTGGCCTGGAAAAGATCGCCATGTGATTCTGTTTAGTTTGGTGTATAAGGAAATTAAATGGACTCTAGTCCATCATTTTGGAAGAGAAATTTTATGTCTCAAAGCCTCCTTCTTCTCCTCACTTACAAATAGAGTTATAAATTTCATTGGCAGAAAATGAGAAGTGTACATTTCTCTATCTTTAATTCTATTTCAGCAATAGAATAGAGTATTTACATTTATTTTTTAACCATACCTTGGTATCCAAGCTGTCCACAGTGGGTATGAGTTCTAATGTCAGCACTTATGCATCTGGAGATGTAAATGGTGACCCTTTACAGTGAGTAAAATAGATCTTTTGGTGGTTTAGTAGAGAATATGCTAACTTGATTTTATGCTTCAATGAAACAAAAAAATTCAACCAGTGATAATTACTGTAGATAGTGCATTCCAATATTTTCTGCTTTCTTTTCTCTAGAATTATATGTATATGTGTGTGTGTACATATATATTTGCCAAGTACAAAAACAGTATCCATATTATAGATATATACTGTTTATTGTATAATTATATATATTATATATATATATGTATATATATTATAGATGCTATACTGCTTTTCTACTTGCACATCAGCCTAAAAAATTTGGTTGGAGAAGCATCTGGTTAAATTCAGGCAAACAGTGGCTAGAAACTTACTTCAAATTGTTTTAACAATACTCAGATTTAAGAAAAAATTAGTTGAATACCTGAACTTAAGACCCCATCCTTTTTTTTATTATAATTTTGACAGGATCTATTAAGTTTCAAAATGTCATCTGGCGTGTGTTGTGAATACTGTTTTGAATGTTTTCAGGTATGAAGAATTCCTCTGAAAAGGGGTAGCAGTGAAACTCCCTCATACAATCTTTGGATAGTTCTCAATCTGCCATTTCATCCACACATTGAGTGGCTGTCATCCTTTCACTTGTGTACTTTGATGATGGGCATTGTCTTCTGACTGAAGATTTCCCTTGTCTAGCTCTCCTGCCCAGTCCTCTAGAATTACAAAGCTAACATTTCCCTCCTTATTCCTGTGGATTATTTGGACATAGTATTAAATTCACTAGAAGGTTTCTGGGATGATATGGTAATACTATTTACAATTTTACCCACGTCAAACAATGTCCCAGAAGTTAATGGTGAACCCTGACCTTGAATGCAAACACTTGATCTCTGTACACATTAACAGGATCCAGATCTTAGGTGGGGGTGAAAGAGAACATGCTGAGGATGAGACCTTGATAAATAAGGAGGCAATGGCAAGAGATTAACATACTTACTTCCTGTAGGATACTGAAGCTTGTCATTTCCTGGAGGTGAAGCAACTGGGTGCCTTTGGAAGGGTTCAGTAGTCATTCTGGCAATCTGGTAGATTTTTGCAAGACTGGTTCTAAAATGCTGTTAAGTACAGTCTTTCATTCTCTCTTACAGTTGCTGTAACATTTTATTATAATTAGTAGAAATAAAAGGCCTCTTTATTACAAATGAATAGACTCTGAGTTATAACCTACAGCCACGCCTTGAAACGTTTTATTCTCATGTGAAGCATTTTGAAGAGAGAGTTGCTCTCATGGTCTCTGTGCCAAAGCATGAGATATTAACTGACCTTGGCTGGGGCTGCCCACCATTTCACTAAAGGTGAGGGCAATGGACAGGATGACTAAGCCACCCAGTGTTTAATCAGCGCAATGCCAACATGCCTGTGTGACCTTTCCTAATGAGGTTGTGTTATACAGTCCTCAAGTGAAAAAATGAAAAATTCACTTTAGTTTGGAGGAAAATGAAAGTTTGAACTGGGTAAGTTTTCTGAAAATGATTAAATTGAGTCAAAGAGCTTTATGTATACTATAATAAAGTTGAATTAATTTTCTTCTTCCTCAGTGAACTGATAAAATTGACCAACTATTCTTGTATCATTTTAGACAAAGTCTTGGTGTTTGTTTTGATTGGCAATGTCTTTGTAAGGGCCAGATTATGTCCATAGTTTATAACCACCTGAGATTTGGTATAGATAACTTGTTTACAATTGTTCACAGTTGTATATCTTTTTAAAGACATTTTTGTATTGTGTCCAGGGCCCTCAGAATCCATGTAGAGCGAATTGAAGGACTGAACTATCTCGCTGGCTTTTCAGGATATACTAAGGCCAAATTACACTTTGCCAAACACAGGTTTCTATTTCTGAGCAGCCAATTCCAAAATAAGTTCTTTAATCTGTTCCAAATGCTTGTGATTTTCAGTGATGTGATTATTTCCATAAAAGCCACTTATGATGTAATCTTATGTACGTACTGGAATTTGGCTGAAGTAGCACATACAAGTATCCAAGAGTCTACTTTGGCCCAGCACCAGCAATGCTCTTTGTTATAAGAAAGCCACATGGAGAGTGGAGATCATTACTGAAATCTTTTTCTTACTGTTCCAGAAGGCTTTTGGAAAGCGGAGATATAATCTTCATAGCTTTATTCTCTTGCTCATTTTCTTCTTTCATTGTCATATGTGCCAAAATGAAATCACTGTTTTAGAGTAACTTCTGAAAGCCAATCTATTATCAGCATAGCTGCTACTTCCTAAACACCAGTCACTGGGCTTTTACTGATGTTTGAAGATTGTTCAAAAGAATCACACCAAGATACATAAGCAGATACTGCTGAAAATCTGAGAAGAATAAATCGTGGATTCCCAGCATTGGCTTTAGGACTGAAAGTCCTGATTACAAAAGTAAATTTTGAAGGAGTTAATGAAATACAAGAAAATATTGCAGATCTCATGAATTTTTCACTTTTAATTAAGCATTTGGCCTCTTTCTTACAGTCCTGTTTTAATGTGATCTAAAAAAAATGTACACACACACACACACACACACACACACACACACACACATACATATTCCATCTCCCTCAGGACATCCATAACCTTTTTATTCAGAGAGGCAGCTAACCATAGCGACTTGATTGGCAGAGAGGAGAATCTGTTCTCCAGAGTGGTGCTGAAGTATGGCAGCTTTCACCAACCAAGAGAAAGCAAGATTATGTGCCAAGGGTTAAGGGGGCATGTTTGTAACTAGCGCGATGACGGTTACACTGATAATGACTTAGTTTCTTTGTCCCAGAAAAAGAACATGTCACTGTGAATATCGGTCTTGACTAAATAGTGGGAGAGAAAGAAGGCAGAAGAATGTTAAGGAATGTACTGAGGGAAATGTTACCATTTTCATCGTGACTTTTTCCTCAATTGTGCTGTCTTCTGTTACGTGTATTCCTCACTTTAGTAGTCATTTACCTTTTGAGGAAAATGGATCTAATACTATTCAAATTAATAGTTCAGTTAAAATAAGCAACCTCTGATGCTTGATGCCTGAAAGTGTCTTGACTTTCAGGAAGGATATAACTGGGTTCCATATCTATCCCCCTGAGGATGAGAATTAAGGGGATATTCCTGTTTTATTAAAAATAAAATACGTAGGGCCATATGTTTTGGAACTCTAAAGAGGTAAAAGACTTTATTCCCTGCCTTTGATTTATTACGTGAAGGATGACAAAATGACACCAGAGTTCTTTGCTCACTGAAGCAAATGGCAGCTTAATTGCAGAGTCGTAGGGAAGATTTAAAAACTTGGTCCAAACTGAAATCAAATTAAAGCCAGAAATCTGAAGGCCTTGGTGATTAATAATGAGTAAACACTATCCTCTCCCCACAAAGTATTCAAATATGTTTCTCTTGGTTGCATGTCAACTATTTCTTACAAGACAACTTGTTTTGTCCTAATAACATTAGGAAGCAAGTAATGGCACTGAAACACATTTTCTCTTCTCTCCTATTTCCCCACCCTATAAGAGCAAACACAAAATTAAGTCATATTTTAGGGATTGTTTCTACTCTCTGGAAAACTCAAATTTTGATCAAGGAAGTATACTTAACAGCCAATAATTTGATTTCAGGCCAGAGTGGACATTTATTATCCTCTCATTAGATAGATGCATCTCAACTCAGTCTCCAGGCCAGCCTTCACAGTAGAAACTAACAACCATTCATTCTTTGAAAATATGATCGACTTTTTCAAGTAACAGGCCTCCTTTCTCCCTTGAGCCTAGGTGTTCCCATCAAGGTGGTGATGATATTTTCCTGAGAAGAAGTGGTCTTTCCTTTACAATTCTCCTGACTGAGGTTTCCCTCATTAATATTGGAGGCAGCTATTTCTCCTGTGTGAAGCCAACACTGATGTCCCATTTCAAGTATTTATGTTTAAAATAACAGTGTTCTGGGAAAGTGCTTGAAAAGGTCTACAGGATGAATGACAGTGTATGGTGGTGATTTTGATTTTTAAAAATAAGTCAAAAATCTAAGTGTTGATACTTGAAAATGTCTGGAAATTGTCTTTCCATATGGGCACTGCCCCCTTCAAAGCTGTTCCATCAAAGACTGAGTTGCCAAGATGCTTCTGGGGCTCTGATAGCTCAGTAACTCCTTTTTTTTTTTCCCCCTCCTCACAGCCACTTGGTAAACCACTTAAGAAATCTACCTTTCTGGCCCAGCATGATATGACCCAGGGAGGCGATGGTCCTCAATACAAAAAGGCACAGCCTGAATGACGTTTAGCTGTTTCCTAAAATCACATCCAGCCCTAATGTGTGGAGCCCTGCCTGTATTAAGGACAGGTGCAAGAACATGTGCTGCCTCTGCTCTGGTTTTCCTTCCATCTTTTGTTTTAAATGATAACTGCTTGCCTGGCTGAAGAGAATGCAGGAATTCATTAAGGTCTCTTCCACATATTCTTAAGTAATAATTGGATCAATGCTTTCCAAATTATGTTTCATGGAACACTGATCATGTATCTTTGTGAAAGGACAGATTCTGTGGTCAAACATGTTTCCTTAATTCCACACCACTTTTAGAGAGTCACAATGCGTGGGAGTATATTAAAGGTTTTGAGGGGTCTTACAGATTAGGAATCAGGCTTTCTTTTGGGCAGATCAGTGATACACAACATCTTCCAGCTATCAGACCCTTTTTATTCATAACACTTATTAGCATCCTGTAAGTACACTTTGGGAAATACCATGCTGGCTTCACTAAGCAGGGTATTCCCATCAACACTGGGCTTTGAAAAGTAACACACTTTTGAAAATGAAGCTGTTCCCTTTCTCTCTGACCCCCACCTACTATCTTTAGGGAAGTACTAAAACTATGGTCCATAGATCAGTGCGGGATCTGAAATTGTTTGTTATCAGTCCATGATGAGATAAGGAGCTGTGTGCCAGAAAGTAAATCAATGCACTTCTCCCTTTGTCAGGAAAGTATTGCTGTCTTGCTATGAAAAGCAATGTCCGCTGAACTATATAGAAAATGTGCCCAGTGACATGAGTCACAGATAAGCACTAAGCTTTTGGACCATACTTTGGGTGCCACCGCTTTAAATTACTTTGCTGATTCTCAAACTTGGCTACATGTTGGGATCACCTGAGGACTTTTTAAACACTATTGAAACCTGGGCCCAACATCAATCCCAAACCAACCAGCAAACCAATAACTTGTCCAAACAAAAAGCGTGCAAAGTCTTTTGTGGCAGAGGTAGCTTTTAAAAAGCCCCCCAGGTGATTCTAATGCACTAGCTGGGTCAGAATCGCTGCCTTAGAAAAAAATCACCTTGGCCTAAGGAGGTCTGTTGTGTAATGTCAGCTGTCAATTCAGAGTTCTTATCATGCTGTTTGCATGGGCCTCTTCAGGAGGTGCCCTGTGATGAGAGGGCACTGCCGGACAGGCAGCACTTATGTGACCTTTAGAACACGTGGCCATGTGAAGTAGCCAGCTTGCCCAGCACACACACACCTTTCTCATGTTCTCTTGCCTCTTAGCCACTCTGCACTTTTAGAAAAATAATCAGCCTTCTCCATAGGAGCGTGGTAATCTGCCACCTTGTGACCAACTTTCCTTCCTGCAAGCGATTGTTGCAACACTTTTTTCTGCTCTGAAATTATGATTCAGCTTGCAAATGTGGGTGGAAGAGTCTCTCAGGACCACATGTGAGTGTCCTTAAAGTGGAGAAAGGAGAGGAGTGCGCCATTATGCCAGAAAAGTACTACTGCTTCTTTGCTTGACTGTTGGTGCTCGAGGGTGAGGTTGCAAATGTTGACTTGAACTGCTTGTGACCTGAGTACCCATCCCCAAGTTGCTGTCATCAAGCCATTGGCCTCTTATATAGACATCACCACAAAATTATCACAGGGGCATGTATGTGAAAATTGACTTTGCCATGATTGGGAGACTTTAATTGCTATCCATGTCTCTAAATCATTCCTAACACCATAAATGACATTGACTAAGCCATTCATTTGTTACACTCTACAGCATTTCTTAGTGTGCTTCAAAATGTGCAGCTTGAATAATGGCCATGGGAAAGTATGGGACAAGAGATATAACATCCTGCGTTTCATCAACACTTACTCTTGTCTTGCTTCACAGCCAATATCCACACTCACTCCAACACATCAAAATCACATGTCCACTTCCACCCATGTGCTAGCATATTTCTACTTAGGAGCCCCAGCTATTTTAAGCTATACATTCTCAGAACAGCTTCAGGTCAACCTTCAAGCATGCCCAGGTTTGGAAGCGACACGTGTACATTGGCTGGAAGATCAGATCCACACGGAGGAAGGGAAAGAGAGCACAGTTCCGCTAGGCTCCTCGGCATACAGTGAGAGTACTGTGCGTAGTCCCTTAGAGGCACGATCACAAAATACCTGGGACGTGGGGGCCGCTACCACGCAATTCACTGATGAGCCAGCTAAGATTCAGAGAGGGTAAGTCACTTCTTGATAAATGACAGGACTTGATTTGAACCTGTTTTTTTTGGACCCCCAAAGCCTATGCCCTTTCCCTTCCATGGTTGCTCCATATGTTGCTCAGTGTCTGCTCTCTTGCCCTATGCATGGGTTTGGTGTCTAAAAGCAATTTTAGTGCAGAAAAGACATGTTTGGTTGAGAGGAGTTAAATGAAGTTCACACTCCATTCTCAGCTTTGCTATGTCAAGGACTTGTCATTAGCAGAAGGGACTCAGGAGGCACTTGCCGATCTGTGGGCCTAGAGTTAGATGGAATACCGCAGTCAAGAGAAGAAAAGGAAATACCCCTTACCCTCCAGGAAGTGATGACTTTGTCCAGGATGCACAAGGGAAGAGCACAGTGGTTAGTGAATAGCTAAATTCAATTTGAATGCAATACAGCTGTTTTGAGATAAAAATTGTGAACAGGTCACTTGGTTAATCTCCTTTATTTAAGCCGGGGGGTGCTCTTCACCTATAATAGTAGAAATGAGGAAAGGTCATTTCTAGTTATTCAAAAATGGATTCTATTCCTTCATTTTTTTCTCATCTCAGTAAAATTGCAGCCATTGGTTAGCATGTTAAGACTTGCTCTGAGTACTTCCTCAGTTCCACAGGGTGAAGTGTTACCAAGAGGTCTGGATCTTAGCAATGAACTCTCTTTCATCACTGTATGGAACCGTACTCTCTAGCCCACAGGACATAATGATGAAAACCATAATTGACAATTATCCAGAATTCACTATGTGCCAAGCACACTACCTAACCTTCCCTTATTTTTCACAATAGTCCTTGGAAGTAAGTAGGTATTTTTTCCCTCCCTTTTATGGATAAGGAAACCAAGACTCAGAGAAGTAAAGTAACTTGTCTAAGGTCACCTGAACAGGACATGGTAGAGCCAATACTCAAAGGCAGCCTGTCTCCCTCTCTGAAGTCCATGGTCTCTTAATTACAAGAGACGGTACCTCATGACAAGTCTGGCCCTAAAAGCCCCGGGTTTGTTCTCCAGTTACTCCAGTATCCTCGTAGGAGAGACATTGCCAGATACACTAAGGAAGCAGAGCTGGAAGGACCTTGTGCCTGCGGTTAGAGAAACAGTAGAATAAAAGGGGGGCTTGTTCTTCAGATAAAAGAGACAGGACTAGATTTAACTTCAAAATGTTTACAGGGCAAATTCTCATCAAATTTGACTTGATCAAATGCTTTACAATCTGCAGTGTTGGAATTAGATGTATTTGCTGTGCTGGTGTACATTTATTCAGCTGCAGGCCAGTTCTTAATCACCTCAGGCCAACTGACCTTCCACCTCAAAACCTCGTCTCACCAAATAGCTGCTGACAGGAGTCCCTGGATCATGAACCCTTCGTCATATAGTGAGAGTTGACTTAGGCACATGAAGAGAAAATCCTGCCAAACTGGGTTGAGTTACTGTCAACATCTTGTTCTGTGTGTGACTTTCACGGGGAGTGTGATTGCATGAAATGGTCCATTTCCTTCCCGGAGAATGGAGAAGGAGCCTCGGGAATGTGTGTGATGTGTTCTGTGCAGGACATTCTATACTGTGCTTAGGTTAGATGCTTAGCCATCAATTTTTAGTAGCGTTTATGTCCCAGGCACTTCAGGTTTATTCTTGCTAATCTTCCCATCCCATGGGGTAGGGGTCATCAATCTTGAAGGACACAATGGGGAAGCTAGAGTGTAGAGATGTGGATAACTTGTTCAATGTTATACAGCTAGCAAGAGTCTTAATTGGGACTGGAAGGCAAGTCTGTTTAGCTCCCAGCCTGGTCTCTTCTACCACCTTGGGCTACCTCAGTTCATCCTATACCCTGAGCCCAACTCGCCCTTCCAAGTCCAAGACAGAAGAGAGCTCAGCACCGCCTTATCCATTGCCAGTGGGAGGCGCTGTGCAGAACAAAACCACAGAACTGTCTGTAGCCTCTCAGCAGAGGGCGCATACATGATGCATCCATTGGGAGACTTCCCTCGTGTTTCCCCACACCCTGGCTTGAGTGCTGGTGTAAGCCGTCGGCCAGGGGCTAAGCAAAGCAGCAGCCCCAAGATTTGTCACAGGTTCTCCTTTGGTCCCTAAGTCAACATCCACTAACTGCAAGTCATTTGCCCAGTAAGCTTTCTTAAATGGAGTCATGCTTCAAAGCTATAGCTTTCCTCCTGGAACCACTAGACCTTAAAGAGCCTGAACTGGCTCTGCCCTGACAAAGGAAGGGGCGATGCAGAGTTCTGGGAGGACTGTGCTTCTGAGGTGGGGTCCGCACAGAGAAAGCCTATTTTTAGCTCCTCTAGCTGTGGGCATTCCCAGTGAGTGTTCCAGCTCCCTTCTTGCTGTGGATTGTTGGGCCCACCTTGGAGTGGAGTGATCTTGGGTGCCCAGAGAAGCCCCATCTTTAGGGTAGTCTGTCTGCAAATGCAGGGACATTACAGGGACAGGCTTGTCCCACTTGGGGTTATTTGTGCCTTCTGTCCTTCTCTTGTGGTATGAGCAGGGGTGACTTCCCTGGATTAGGTGCAGACCCGTCACGGAGGAGCTCCCGTGGGACACAAGCTGTCTCAGTTCAACTCTGAGACCTGCCGGCACTCCTATAGTGGCACTGTTGACTCTTCCTTTTCCAAACACACAAAACACTGGGACAAGTGAAATGTGCCCCTCATGGTCACTTGTTGCCATTCAGAGAAGATGTGAACACACACACGTGCGCACACACTCCACTAGTTAAAATGGTTTATTGACAAAAACAAGACCAGAGAGGGCCATTCATACAGTGAGATCATTTATCTAACAGGCTGCCTCAGGCTGTAAACAAAATCTACTTCCTTTTATGCAACAAGGAAGAATAAAGGGCATTTCAAAAGTAGGGGTAATAGATGCTGCCAACCAGTCACTTTTCTCTTTTGTTCCTTCTTTAGCCATTTTTCCTCTGTAATCACTGGATTTTCCTCTGAGAAGGTAGCATTTTGGATACATGTTAGAAGGCCCATGAACTGATTCAGTGAATTTCTAATTGGCATGCATGGTTAGCTATTCACTTAGTGGATAATTGGTTAAGTATACCCGGAATATTTATTGGAGGAAAAAACATCCCCAAAGCAAATCAGGATAGTTCAGGAACCTTTTATTCTAGTGCAGATTTTTCTTTGGGAGTAGTTACTGGTGTCTTAAAAGAGATCTATTTCCCTTGCCAATTAGGACTCCATTTAAACATACATCCTTAATTTCCTCCCTACTGAATAGAGCTTTATTAAATAGTTACATAGGCATAGCACAGTGTTTCCCAACACAGTGTCTGTTGTAATACATATTCATCATATAGTTACTTCTTCAAATAATAAATTTTGGTATCCTGAGTTCGACTGGCCATTTGACCTAATTCTAGGCACAAGTGATGGACAGTGATTCCAATCACCATGAACAGAATGGATGTATTTGTCCATTGATATTTATTATCTTGCGCAAGCCTGGCATTATGCTGCTTATTAGGCATGGCATTGAAAAGAGGCACTATCTCTGCCCTCAAGGAGGGAAGACTGGCAGGAAAGGCAGAATTTGAACTGCTCTGTCAGTTAGCTCTTGTTGAATTTTTAAGTCACTCTCCAACGTACTGGCTTAAAACTGGAACCTGTTTATTCTTTCTCGAAGTCTGTAGGTTGGCTAGGTCTGCTACAGGTAGTCTACAGGTTCTGCTGGTGTACGCTGCACATGGCTGGTCTTGCCCGAGCTCACTCATACATCTGTGGTCAGCTGGTGAGCCAGCATGGTTCTAACTGGCTAGAATGGACTTGTGTAGGACAGCTCAGCTCTCCTCCACATGTCTCCAATTGAAGTCCCATGAATCCATTTTTATGTTTCATTCATTTAACACTTATTGAGCAACTTTTCTGTGTGTCAGACACTACATAACCCTGCCTTCAAACAGGAATGAGTTCTAACAGGTGGCAGATGTTTAAGACTTACCAGCCTGTGGATGGCATTAAAACCATGAGAGCAGAGGAGATGGCTTAGGGAGGGGGAGTAAGTAGACAGGTGAGCCCAGGCTCACACCAATGTTTTACAGTGCTGCAAAAGAGAAGGGACTCCTCAGAAGTGAAAGAAAGAAAACCAGGAGAATGAGGTGATAAGGAAGCTGAGGGAGGACTGAGCTTCAGGAAGCAGGGATAGATCAGTAGTGCAGAATTCAATAAGAAGGTACTAATTTAATGCAAGCCTTTCATATATCTCTTTTAGCATCTAGACTTTGTATTGTAGCCCAGTCCATTTTAGTATAGAACAGATGTCTCACCATTTCTCAGAGCCTTGTACATAACTGGCATAAATCATTGAAACAAGTGTAGTTAGAATGGCCCTTGATAGATGGAGTGATGAGGAATCACATAGTAACTGCTATTTCTTTAGCAGTAGGTCTTTGTAAAGATGGCATTGATTTTTTTTCTTCCCCATAATGCATCTAAAGTTTAATCTTTGCCAAGACTGATTTATTCTTTTGTTATTTATCCTTTTTAATGTAGTTAAGATTGCTTAATATTTGTTAATAGCCTAAAAATATTGGACCACTGGGAAATCAAATTAAAAGTAAATTGCCTCTTGAGGTCTGTATTTTAAAACTGACATGCTTTAGATTTGTATTAATACGCTGCAATCAAGAATAACAGTACATGAGTTTCCAACAAAGCAAGTCTTCTGCCAACTTTACAAACATGTGCACTCTTGCTAGTCTATGGAAATTAATTCCTTATCTAGCAGTGGCGGTTTCTTGCTGAATCAAAGTGCTAGTGTTTCAAAAGAGCAAATAAACAGTTTGGTGGTGAAGAACTGTCGAGTTGACAATATGATAGAGAATCTGTATAATTGGGCTGAGTTTTCATCTAGAATTTGCAAGTTTGGATCCCAAGGAAATGTTAACTTCCCGTGAAGAATTGGATGAAAGTTTTCTCTACAGGGTGTCCCCTTGTCCAAGGTCCAATAACTCTTCCTTAGTGGCCTCAAGAGAGGAAAGAAGTTTTGTGATTTCAGGATGAGGATGTTAAAAATTAAATGAACTTTTCATAGTGTAAGATGGTATGAAGGAGTTTAGTTATGTAGTTAAGACTACATTAAACTGCTACTCATTTCTAAACTAAGACCAAAGACTACAGCCACCAGTGCCCTTTTTACCAAGACAGGAAAATGTTATTATAAAATACTGTGTTCATGCATCTACCCCTAACAACATTCAGTTTCCTTCCTAAGTGTGTCTCAGTTAAATCTGCGCTGAGACAGCATTCTGTACTTTAGAATGTGGGTTGGGGTCTCAGTAGAGGAACATGGCAGCTAACCAAGAAGACTTGACTATACCTATAGCTTGTGAAACTGTCGGACATCCTGTCATCCTTTCCTCACCTGGCTGCTGGCCCTGAGAAAGGACTTTCAGGAGGAAGGAAAAATATCTCTGCAGGTAGGAAAAAGAAGATGTGATTTAACACACTATCTAAACTTTGTTTTCTCTCCTGTTTTGTACTATTCCTGCTGGTAGTAGAGTGGACACTGGGAAAATCAGAAATGGGCCTGTGCCTACAGAGTGCTCCAAGTGGTAGCATTTGCCATCTTCAGGCAGTGGGGCCTAATTTCTTCTACATAGAAGATCTAAACAGATCAAACAACACATTCTAATAGTTGATAACAGATAACATTGGGTTAAAAAAATACCACCAAATGAACACAGAAAACAGAAGTGAAAACTAAAACCCAGTGAGGATATTAGTGCTTCTTTCCTGCTGTAAAAATTAGTTGATGTAGCTATGTTTTCCTTTAACCAGTCTGTTCCAGGCCCTTTGTAGGGCTGGGATGGGGTTTCTCAATCTTAGCACTATTGACCTTTGCAGCCAGATAATTCTGTGTTGTCAGGGGCTATGCTGTACACTGCGGGATGTTGAGCAGTGCCCCTGGACTTGGCACACTTGATGCAAGTAGCAAACCACTCCTTTGAGTTGTAACAACTAAAAGTGTCTCCAGACATTGCTAAACATCCCATGAGAAGAGAAAGCACCCCATTAAGAACCTCTTGGCTATATAATAACTATGCAAATAAAAAAGATAGGGTCTGAAAAATTACTCTTTCTTGAGGGGCAATTCAAAATGCTTCTGCTTAATCACAACCCGTGTCCTCCTTCCTTGGATTACTAAAGTAATAGTTTTAGTTTAATCTGAACTCTGCCTTACCTCTCCCAATTCTTCCACCCCTCCAAAGGCTTTCTAAGTTACCTAAACTATTTAAAAGACTTTGCAGTAGAACTCCATGCAAGGACTTGGTATAAGAAAATGAGGCCTCTGGTTAAATTAGTCATTCCATAGTCAATTAATGAGTTCCTACTTGGTTTTCCCTCATGTCTCCTACAGGGGGTGTGGAGCAATCTGACTGAGCTCCTGTCTTCTAGGAGCTTAGAGTCATAGCTCTCATATATGAAAAGTAATGTGAGTCAGTTTGTGTCAGGGTCCCAGGGTCCAGTACAACTTCATTCAGGAAGGTCTTTTCATTTTCGTCTTTCAATCTCAGAAAGCTGCTTGGTCCCCTCTGTTTCTGCCACAGAGCAGGTGATGAGCATGGGTGAAAGCATTCCTCAGTATTTTCTTCTGCATGTTTTCATATCTAGTTCAAAATCCAAGAGCTAAGATCATTAAAACTAACTATGGGAACCCTACTAACATTGACTGTGTTGGGCTACTTGCTTCCCTCAGAAGCCTTTAAACAACCCTAAAAATGTAGCATCACTTTCCCCCACAATGTCTTGGTCACTTTACACCAACAAGCACATGATATCAGGAAAAAGGGAATGTGAGGAAGCCTTGCATTATATCTTATGGGACACACAGAAATTAAAATCATCAAAGTTCAAAGAAGTTAATTTTCTAAAGGACAGTCAAAGAATAGAGTAAAATTTACCTCTCAGTTAATATATATTCTGATTTATTTATTCCAAAAGCATTTGTGGTTTATCTGGTTCCTGTTTTTTAGCTTTTATTCCCTTATCATAGTAACGTTTCCCCAGTGACTTATGTAAATGTGAACAAGTTCCGTTCCTTCTCTGGGTCTTCGTATCTTTATCTGTAAAATGAGAAGAAAAATGGATTGAATGGATACTGAGTTCTCTTCTTATTTTATATATCTCAGAGTGGTTCGAAATAAGACTCAGTTTGTTGCTAGGTTTCCTAACTTTCTGCACAGTCAGAACAGAAATTGGACTAACAGATGTTGCCTTCAGACGTTTCAAGTTTTTGTGGCTTTCCCCTGGGCAGTTCAGTGCTCAAAAGCTAGAGGGCTTCATGGCCATATGGTGATGGCCATGGGCTTCTCTTTTTCCAGGTTTGCTAAAAGGTGATCTGGATTCTGGGCTGGCTTTGAGAAGAATAAAGCCTAGGCGTGGGCTGCTGTGGGGCTAGGGAGAAGAAAAATAACATTTTCTGACTACTTGGCTGTCTTCACTTCAAATATGAGTTAATATGATCAAATTAGCTAAGTAACTTCCCAATATCACCCTGTTAGAAAATGGGGGAATTGGGGTTCAAACCCAAATTGTCTTGCCTAAGCTACATTCTTCTTTCTCCACAAGGGAGGCTCCCAGGACCTGCTTTGAGGAGGGAAAGGAGGTAATCATCCTTCAAGTTTGGTAACCCTTCAACTCCTCTTTTTAGTTCCTCTAAACTTGACTTTGGGAGCTAATGCTCTCATGACTCCAATGTGAAGAATCTCCTGTTTTCTACCCTTTTGTGGAGAAGTGCTCTGGAGCAAGGAGGATCCCTTTATCACAGACAGTCAGAAGCTGGAGGTGAGATAGAATGGTTTGTTCGTAGACCAGCACCCCAGCGGCTGATCTTCATGTCTATTTCCTGGCTCAGAATCACAGGTATCAAACTTCTAACACTCCTCAACTTAGCATCCCTTGTCTTGGGGCTGTCCTGGCAATTATGCTCTCCTCCTTACATCTGTTTCCTTCTCTTCCAGACACATGGCAAGAATCAGGTATGGGGGAGGCACTCTTCTGAAAAGACCCAGGGATACTTTGCTTTATCATTCCCTTTTTCATTTTGAAACCCATCGTTTTACAATCACATTGTTTACAGTTTCCCCTAGGGAGAAATCCATTGAGGTAGGGGGACTTGTGCACATCACATTTTACCATCCATCTTCTCTCACGTTTACATATTTCTGCTAGAAGTTGAGTAACAACTCACATCTGCCCAGTTGTCAACTATTCCTGGGTGAGCATCAGGTATAATGGTGGCATATTTATTCATCTAACTAAAAGTTGAGACTTTTCCAAATCACCCAATTTTCCTTTAGGTGGTAGCCTTCCATCCCTAGAATCAGCGCCACTCTGCATGAGCACCACAGCTGCTCCTGCTTTGTTCCTCCAACTATTCCCATTGCGGGTGGTTTTGGTGAGAGAGAAGTTTAATGAATAGTGAGAAAAAGTGATATTCCACTTTGAATGGGAATGGGAGAACCTTGTTGGAATATTGCCTCAAGGCAGGGTCTCTACCTCATCTCTCCCCACACCTGTCCCCAGCATCTGGCAATAGTCCTAGCCACCATTTCTTTGCAGGCCCAATCTAGGCCAAAAGCCACTTCAAGTTTCTCTAATTTCTATCTGACTCCTGTAATGTAGGTAGTTTATCTCAGTTTGTTCCCCAGGTAACAGGCTCAGAGGGTTTAGATCAGGCAGAACTAAGGAACCCAGCAGGTGTTTAAAAAATACATTTCGATTTAAATTTTGAACTATAAGTGATTTAAAGTGATCCTTTAATATATTGGCTCCTCCATCTGGGGTATTGCCTAGGTTTGTGACTTGAACAGTTGCTTAAGATGTGACTAAATTTGAGTGTATATTTTCTATTTACAAAATCATTCACTCTAGAGTAATAGCTATGCTGGACACATAAAACACTGCTTTGGTAAATCTCTTGTTAGCCATAAAGATGGTAGCTCTATAAAGAAGCATTCAAATCCATTTCTGCATAAATAGTAGACCTGATTTATTGAGTATCTTCATGTCAGGCCTTTCTATTTTAACTAGACGTCTTTCACTTTTCTTTTACTGCGGACAATGTGGGTCACCCCTGTAAGTTTGAAGTTGGTCAACTTCAAAACTCTTAAAAACCTTGTTCAAATCCAACCTCAGCCTCTGCCTTTCTGAATCTATCCCCAGCATTCCCACCCGGAGACCCTCTTGGACTCAGTACCTCCTCTTTGATTTCTCAGCCCTTCTGGGCCCCTCCATTTTAAGGTCTTACCACTGCCTGCCTAAGTTTAAAGGGTTTTGTCTTCCCATAGAGGACAAGACCTATGTCTTCTTCCTGGTGAGACAGGGACTGTGGGTGTAGTCAGAGTAGGGAGAGGGCCTCCAGAAAAAACAAGGCAGGATATTTGCAGTTAGAGCAATGTAACTACATGCAAGGAAACCCCCTACCAAAACTCTGTGTTAAACATTAAGCTCTAGGGTCATTCTTCAGGGAGATCAGTGAATGTTCCCCAGATAAAGAAGAGTAGCACATGTTTTTATTATGCTAATCATTTGTAATCATGTGTAAGATTGACTTTAGCATGCTAAAAGGCCCAGGCCTATGTGTGCTGTCTTTCCTCTTTCAGATCTGATGGAGTGGTTTTGCAAACTTGGCAACTAATTTACCATGCAGACCCAGCTGTAAACAACATAATAAAAGGCAAGAAAGATTCCACCTTAAAGATAAGATTGCACTTAACTTACTCTTTAGCAAACAATGCCTCAGTCCACCTTGGGGTCAGGCTGAGCCAGTGGCCTTGTTTCATATGCCCTCAGACCAAGATGCTGGTATCTCGGGGAGAAATTAACAGAGCAGGAGGTTACTTGTATCAAGTTACTTGTAAATATTCTAGGACCACTTAATAAGTCCACACCCCTAAGCTTTTTTCATGTTCTCGAAAAATCCTCATCTGCCTATAAAACCCCCTAGACAATGCACCACACAGGGCTCTCTTGTCCCCTCCTGGAGTGAGCCAGGAGCTCTGTCTGTCCTCTCACTGTATCTCTCAATAAAAGTCTCCCTGGCTCTCCTACTTTGGGTGTTTGCTAAGCTCATTCTTTGGCTTTGTGAACAAAAACTCCGGCATCACTGGCACATAGTAGGTCTCCAGGACAAGCTTTTCCATTGAACACTGCAATGCTGCTGTTTTAGAAATAAGGCAGGGAGACATATCAAGTAAACAGAACCCTCTGTTACCTCATAATGCACAAAAGACTACTCAGAATTGGAAAATACTGTGTGTTACCTGTCACTGTTAAGGGCATGTTTGTCTTACTAGTAAGGCTTTCGCAAAATGTGTTACACTGTAAGGCCTGTCTCTTGAGTGCTGTTTTACCTTAATGGAAATTTTAAAATGCAGAGTGAACAATAGATTCATTACTTTATCAAGGCACTTAGCCTCCACATAGAATTTGTTTGCAGGTTACTTCAGGTTAAAAACATCTGGGCTGCTGATGGTGTTTTTCTGTATTTTTAATTGTAGGCTGTGAGAATCCATTCATATATATCATTTTCTCCCACTGCCTTCTACTGGGTGCAATTAACTACAGCATAAACCACTATACAAGATATCCTGCAGGCCCTTCAGAATTTGTCTTCAGCAGTGTGTTCATGAGAGACAGCTGTAGTGGAATGGAAAGAACACACAACTCATTGTTAAGCAAACTTGGGTTCCAACCCCACCTTTGACTCTGTCTGGGTGATTGGGGCAAACGAGGGTAAAAGAGACAATAACAGGATTGCAATTACAGGACTGTCTTGAGGATTGGTTGACCATAGTGGCTGAAATATACAAGCGATCAATAAAGGTGAGCTATTGTTACTATCATTGTTAATGAGGATGAAGATTCAGCTCTGGGTCATTAATTCATCAGGTCATTTGGAAGCCAGTCCAGCCATTGTCATGCATAAATGGACATTTAGTGTCCTCATCATTTTTTAGCCACTGTCCCAAGCCACTTAATGGGACTCACATGCACTGTGAGAACCACCATTGCAGGGGCTCACACTTTTCTGGACAAGAGTTTGGCTGCCACCAAGGAACCAAGTATAGTGCAGAGCTTTGGACACAATTGTTGGGAAACAGAATTCAATTTTTACCAGACTTCCTCTGGAAAATACCATCTTCATGAGCCAAGAGTGAGCCTACTCAATAATAATATCAATTGCGTACATTTTTTGTGTATACTATAGCCAATCACTGTGCTTTACATACAAGATTTCATTTCATTCCCATTTTGCAGGTAAGAAAACTGGGGCTTAGGTAATATGCTGGAGGTCACATGGCTTGTAAGTAGCAAAACAGAGACTCACACTTGGGCTGTCATAGTCCAGAGGTCAAGTTCTTAACTGTGGCAGTCCATTTTGAAAGGGTTTGTATACTTATCATGGGAGCCTGGAAAGGTAAAGAACAAGTTACTTTTCCCTTTGAAGGAAAGGCAAGAGGAATCACTGAATTATATTTATTCAGCTGTACATAATGAGCACCACTATGTGCCAAGTACCATGCTAAAGCTTTACATGCATTATCTTTTATAATCCTACCAAAAACAATACTATGTTTGTTCTTACTGTTTGCCCCTAATTTCAAGATAAGAAGATGGACACTTGGAGCATGAATTTGAATTTACTTGCTCAAAGTCAACTAGCTAGTAACTTGTGGAGCTGGGATTTGAACCCACATCTAACTCCAAAGACCATGGTCTTCAACTAGTATGTATACACTGTCCCGGTGAGCAACTCCTAAGACTAGCAAAACAGTTGTTTTGACCACCACGTTTATCATTTATAACCAAGGTGCTGCAGTGATGGGGAGGAGAAAAGAAGGTGAATGAAATGACAGTCCAACCTTGCCGTGGTCTTTTCCAGTGGGCCAAGAGTCATCCTTTTTAAAAGAATGCTTTGCTCAACCCCGTGGGCTAGTGGTCCTGCGTAAATACATAAGAAATGGATAGGGAGTTACCTGTGTGTGGGGGGAATGCCCGAAGGAGAAAATATTTGAGCACAAATACCATTCTTAAGCACAAATCAAGTAGGGCGTATAATTCCCTTGCAGCAAGATGTGGTTGTCTGCTCACTGAAGCCGAAAGACACCATTCCTTTGCCTTAGGGGTTGTGAAGCTACAGGATAAGTGAAGGAAAGCAGGTGAGTTAGAGGCTTTTCAACGCAGCAAATCCTAAACACTCCTGATTCCTTATCTTTAAAGGCCAAATGTCATTTGGCTCAATTATGGGCTCTTTGAATATGCTTACACAGAATTTAGGTAGAATTCCATGAAACTTGGCCTGTATTAATGTCCAACATCTGTGACACAGCTCTATTGTTAATACATGGTTTTTACCCCTAAGAATAAGAATAAGGTTAGGTTTTACAAAAACTATCATGATTGGTCATGTTGTAATTTTTTAGATTATTTATACTGAGGGACACAGTAAAAGAAGAATTTCACCTAGTGATTCTTTACACTGGAAAGTGAGAGGGAAAGTGCATCCAAGATAAGCACCAAAGTCATGGAGTCAGTCATGTGTCCTTTCAGCTCCTTCTCTGATCTCCCACAGATTTTCTAAGCCTCTGTCACGTAGATCAAGTTTCTGCCCCATCTGAAGCCTACTATATTACCTGAGATTCTCTGGAGGGACAGAACAAATGGGAGATATGTATGTATGTGTATAGAAATAATCAGCAGGGGTAGAGAACACAGGAGAACATCTATCTAGAGAGAGAAATTGATTGATTATAGGAATTGGCTCGTACAATTAACGGAGGCCTAGAAATTTCATAATCAGCCACCGGCAAGCTGGAGAAGCAAGGGAGCTCGTGGTGTAATTCAGTCTAATCCAAAGGCCTAAGAAACAGGGGAGCCAGTGGTAGAAGTCCCAGTCTGAGTCAAAAAGTCCCAAAATGGGAGGGTTAGTGGTGTCCTATTCAGAGCCAGAAGCCCAGAGAACCAGGAGCACCAATGTATGAGCGCAGGTGAGGATGGATGCCCCAGCCCACACCAAGGGCAAATTCTCCCTTCCTCTAGCTTTTTGCTTTACTCAGGCCCTCAATGGACTGGAGAGTGCCCACCAGCACTGGGGGAGGCAATCTGCTTTACTCAGTCTATTGATTCAGATGCTAATCTCTGGAAACACCCTCTTAGACACACCAGAAATAATTTATCAGTTATCTGGGAATCCCTCAGCCCAGCCAAGTTGACACACACAATTAACTATCACACCTGCTCAGTAGATGGACTCCCAGTGTTGCAGAACAAAGTCCAGGTGACCTCCGTCAGTATCCTTCTTCTGCCTCTTCACACTTACCAGAATTTTCAGGCACCCCCCATCCCAGTCCCCATTTCACAGAAAATGTTTCTTTCCACTCAGAGTTAATCCTCCTTTCTGGACATGCTGCAGATCACATTTTTCCTGCCTCTTTGATGATCTTGTTCTCAATCAGTTGTTCTCTCTTCCTTACAATTCTAGCTTTTTCCTTCCCACTGGCTATGCTGTCTTTTGGAATATAAATATGGCAAAGGCGTTCTGGAGACAGGACACCTTTTGGTGCTAATTAGCAGGGGTAGAGAATCCAGGAAAATGAGTTACAGGCTCATTCCCGTGCTTCCTCTATCCTGTGTATAAATATAATTCACTAGTGAAATGTTCTGATCTCTTAAATGGGTATAATGATACGGGCATGATACAATTCTTTTGGGGATCAAATGTGTATCAAGGAAACAATGCATAACACTGAACAATGTCTGTCACCAAACATAGAAACTAGAACCTAATAAATGCTCAAAAATGATGATACTGGTGGCCATGGTATTATTCATTGTACTTACAATAGTGTAGGAATAATTACATGGAGGAATTTAATTGAAGTATCTTCAAGGTACCCTTTACTTTTCCATGTCCAAGTTTGGATTCCATAATCCCCTGTCTAATCCTTTGTCCCAGTGTTCAATACATTGTAACTATGTCCAAATTCTCCTGGTTTCATTTCTTCTCAAATACCCTTATCCAGGCGTACTGGACCACTTGTCTTTCCCCAGTCATGCTGTGGACTTTCATGCCTCTTGACTCTGCATGAGATTTCCCCTGCTTTGCCTGCCTTTCCTCCTTCTGCACAAAACTCAGAATGGTGCACCTTGATCCGTGATGCTTTCCTCATGCACACACTACTCTGGGCAGCACTGGCGATCCCATAGCCTTCATATGTACTATCCTACATTGTATGTTCATTGTTGACTTGCTTTTCCATCGGCTACACTTGGAACTCCTGGAAGACTAGGGTGAATTAAGCTTGGTATCTCCAATGCCTGGTACTCAGTAAGGTTGCAGCAGTGGGCAACTACCATGGCGTCATGATGCTGCCCACCCATTGAAGAACTGTGTGTTCACCTTAACCACATTTTTTAAAATCACATTATTGGAGATTCTTCTTTTTTACTTTTAATGCTGCTGAATAGCAGTGTTCCTTTCTTAGACATTCTAAAGGTGGGAAATTAAAACAATATTTGGTTTCCTCCTTCCTCTTCCAATTGATACTAAGAAATCAAACCTTTTAGCTTCTTGAATATAGGGAGAGGTAGCCTCTTAAAAATAATTGACTCCAATAAACAGAATGCCTTCTCAGCCACTCCTTTTTCATCTCTCTCTGGGGGCATGAATGATTTTAGTGATCTCTGATTAGTTTGAACAACAACTCTGCCATCTTCCCTGTTCAATGTGTGAGGCCACTTAGCAAACTTGGAGGCAGTAATTATCATCAACTTACTCTTTCAGCCAAGATGCCAAGCATGACTTCAGCATTTAGCAGAGTTACAAACAAGAAGGGAATCCAATTGGCTCAGCCTCAATCTCATTGGCAGAGTTAGGGGCTATGATGCTGATAGGCAAGAAATTGATTGAGGAGAGAGGAAGCATGTAGAGCTCCCTCAGCCAAGAAACTGGATTGTTGCTTACTTTTAATTTATATCTTGGTAATTGGCTACAGAAATCCTAAAGACCTTACTTTGCTTTTCCTTCAAGGAGATCAGACGCTTTCATCCAAAAGTGGGTTTTCTACTTAGTTCTTCACTTGTTTAGGTCACATTATCCATATGTCCTCTTTTATTATTGCTTGACTCATGTGAATACAGTCCATACCTCTGTTTTGAGCATAGTGGTTAAGATCTCCAGTTTAGCCTCTGACCAGATATTTGACCTTGGGCATGGTATTTAACCTCTTGGAGCCTTTGTTTCCACATACATAAAATGATCATAATATTAGTACCTACTATTGGGAGCATTGTGAATATTCAGTGGAAGAAGACAGAAGGAAAGCTGACTCTTATTGTGAACTGATTTTACTTTTTCCTTCCACCCTATCCCCTGCCGTGGGACCTACGTAGAACAAGATCAGTTGTCTTCAGATCTGTGAGAACATTTACTATGTCCTGAAGAATCTCAGTGAACAGCTTCATCTTGTGATCATTAGCCCCAGGTGGTTACTCTTTCTTTTAAAAATCTGAATGCCAGGATTCAATCAGGATCAAGTAGAATGAAAGATAATGTACCTTGTTATGAGTTGTCTGAAAATTCTCATATATAAGTAAAATTACCCAATCCTGAACAATCTGAGAGTCTGTCTTGCCAATGGGTTTCAGCCCCGGGCAAGTTTGTTATGGATTCAATGTGACCAAAGAAATTGACAGCAAAACGTTCTTTGGGGGAAAGGGTTTATTACCCGGCTTGTTCTCCCAGCGGTAGGTCAAGCACTAGTGTCTCTGCCTCCGTGCAGAGCAGTGGGCCAAGCTCTCTATATAGCACAATAATAGCTTATTGCCTAAAGGTGTGGAAACGGTAGCGTAGCAACAGGCCAGTTACATCATCAGGTGGTTTAAGTTCAGTGAGGATCCTGGCCATAGGAACCCCACTTCCCCACAGAGACCAAGGCCTGCCTTCAAAACAGCCATCTGAACATTTTAAGAAAATCACTTTTATTTCAGGGCCTACTTTGATTTCATATTGCAGAAGAAGAGTTATTTTCTGTTAGAAGGCTAAAAAGTCAATTTTTTTTAAATAATTTATTTTATTTTAGTATCATTAACCTACAATTACATGGGCAATACCGTGATGATTGAACTCCCCCCATCACCAGGTCCCCCCCACCAACCCCACCACAGTCACTGTCCATCAGCGTAGTGAGATGAGAATCGCTACTTGTCTTCTCTGAGCTGTACAGTACCCCCAGTGCCCCCCCACCCTATGTCTGCCAATCGTAATGCCCCTTTTACCCTCTTATCCCTCCCTTCCCACCCATCTCCCCAGTCCCTTTCCCTTTGGTAACTGTTAGTCCATTCGTGGGTTCTGTGAGTCTGCTGCTGTTTTGT
>JAQQAC010016209.1:115949985-116001899 GCA_029783875.1 Phataginus tricuspis | reverse complement strand
GTGCCCATTTCTTAATTGGGTTATTTGCTTTTTGTTTGTTAAGGTGCGTGAGTTCTTTGTATATTTTGGATGTCAACCCCTTATCAGATACATCATTTATGAATATATTTTCCCATATTGTAGGATGTCTTTTTGTTCTACTAATGGTGTCCTTTGCTGTACAGAAGCTTTTCAGCTTGATATAGTCCCATTTGTTCATTTTTGCTTTTGTTTCCCTTGCCCGGGGGGATATGTTCATTAAAAAGTCAATTTTTAAAAAGTTCTTTGGGGTACCAAATCTCTGAATATTTCTATCCTCTTTTTTTCACATTCCCATGTTCTCAAATCAACTATAATACTTGCTTTTAAAAGGTTTCTCAACATTATTGACATTTGTTGTAGGAGGTTGTCCTTTCTATTGTCAGATGTTTAGCAACATCCCTGCTCTGTTACCCTTGACATACAAGCAGCATACGACCAAAAATATCTCTAGAATGTCAAGTGTGCCCTGGGGCAGAGGGAAGCAAAAACATTTCCAGTTGAGAACCACTGATTTAAAACACCTGTTCATTCTGTGGCCTCACTGCCAGAACATGGGAAGAATTCTCTATTTTAGAAAGGAAAAAAGAAGGAAATTATGGGCAAGGCAGGTTTTTGCCAAAGAATGATGTGAGTCACCCCCGCTCAATTTCCAGATATTTCTGTAGTGTTTATCTAGTGTAAGAAATTGTGTGGTTTTACTTTTATCCCTATTAATTGATTTCCCATTGTATTAGGTTCCTCATCATCTTGGACACAGGTTATGTTTGTGTTTTAATTTCTACAGTAGATTCACAGATTACACACATGGGCTGAAGAATGAATTTGGAAGGCAAATATTCCCCCATTTGCCCTCTATATCCATTGTCTACTTTTTGGGGACCTGTTCTGGCTGTAAGGTGTGGGGAGAGTGAATCAGCCAGAAGCTCTTGCCCTCTGGCTTCATGTTGGTTCGGTTAGAGCAGGGCAGTGGGGAGCATTGGCAAGAGACAGAAGGACAGGAGGAGAGAAAGGTTGGGATTCTTCTGTTGTTGCTCGTAGCGTCTTTGAGGTGGCCCTTCTTCCAAGGCTGCAACTTTCTCTCACTTCCAATAATAACTCTCCACATGTCCTTTGGGTTTAGGTGGGAGAGCAACTTTCTACTCTTCCTCTTCCCTGGGAGCTTCATCATCCCATATGGGTCCTGTGAATCCCGCCCATGTTTCTGTAAATGGTCCCTTTATTCCACATTCTTTAGTTACTCCCTTGGATGTACCATCTGTATCCTTCCAGGAGGATAACCCGGGTAGCTTTGGGTAACTTGTTTCCATTAGGTTATTAACTGCTGCTGAAGTGTCTTGTAAATTTCCCAACCCACCATTAAGTCCAGGGAAGTTATTGACAAACCTTAGCATTACTATATATAACAAAGTAAAGATAAGGTATTGTTTTGACTCCTTTAATATGAAGACTATGTTAGTTACACTTCTCCTCGTTTCTGTGGGTAGACAGAAAGGAGGCTTTGTATTATCAAGCACAGATACCTTGGGTAGAGCACGATATTGTGTGCCTCTCATATATGAGGACCTGTATTAGGTCCTGGATAGAGGGGTGCAGAGTATGTGAAACTTTGTCCTCCTTTCTGGATAGAAGAAACTGGTCTGGGCATATAGACTATTTTGAGTGGAAGATAATTTGAGGGATTTTTTTGCTTTTGAAAGCATTGAAATTGCCTTTGTTTTATACTCTTCCTCATATCATTCAATCTGATCACCACAGATCCTCCCTACTTTGTTCCATGTAGTCACCAAATCATAGAAATCCTCCCTCTACAGCAGCATTCTTCAACAGCAATACAATGTGAGCCACATGATTAATATTTTATATTTTCTACAAGCCACATTAAAATAAATAGCAACTTAATTTTCTTTTAGGTGAACTTAAATTTAATCGTGTTTTATTTAATTCAGTATATTCAAAATATTACCATTTCCACATTAAAGCAATATAAAAAATGTTAGTGAAATAGTGCACTTTTTAAATACTAAGTCCTTAAAGTTTGTGCATTTTACACTTACAACACATTGCAGTGCAGATATTAGATATTTACTGGAAACATCTAGTCTATATTTTGATTTCATCGAATTCACTGTTGAAAACCTAGATCCATATTACTCAGGTTGTTCGAAGCATACTTGAATATTTGCAATAACTGAATTGAATACTGGTTTTTGTATTTAAAATTAAATTAATTAAAATTTTAAGCAAATTTAATATTCAATTCCTTAGTTGCACTACGGCATTTCAAGTACTAGTGGCTACCATATTGGACCACTCAGATCTAAATTACCTCCAGAATACATTTCCTCTTCTGAACTCACTAATAAAGCCTTAGATGAAAGCTTTCCCATTGGCACCTTCTCCTGTTCGGCCTTGTCTTTCATCTACTCCTACCTCACCTAAGCCCATCATCCTCACTGGTTCCTAAAGGATTGGGGGATAACATATATCTGATCATATCATTTCACTGCTTAAGAATTGTTCAGTGCCCACTGTTGACTGCAGGATAAAGCCCAGTTTCCCTGACCTGGTCTCTGTCAACCTCCCTGGCCTCTTCTTCTGCCTGTCCTGTGTGTCAGACACACCAGACTATTCCCCATTCTCTAAGAGCATCATGCACAAACAACTCTCCATGAATTCACTTGCACTAAGCTCTCTCAAATTCTATTCTTCATTCATGGCCCAGATTAAATGCCATTTCTTATAAGAAGCCTTCCACTAGTCCTGCCAGGCAACATTAACATCCCCATCCATATCTCAAATAAAACACTTTTCCCATTATGTCTTATATGTATTACATATAATTATTACATATTACAGGAATATTACATTATATATATATATAATATTATGTATTTTCAGATTTGAGTTGATCTGGTTCATGAACTAGTCTGGGAGTTCAGAGCAGGGGTCAGCCAACTATAGACCACAAGCCAAATTGTATGCTTTAATAAGTGTAACTGGAACACAGCCATGCTCATTCATTCACATATTGTCTATTGCTGTGGTTTTGCTCCAGTGGCAGAGTTGAATAGTGGCAAAGGAAACCAAGTGACCCAGATTTCTTATCTGGCCTTTTACAGGAAAAGTTTGCTTACCTCTGTCCTAGAGGATGAGGGTTCTGTCCTGTCCATCTTCAGTGCCTAGCACAGCACCAGGCCTGTGGCAGCATCTCAGTACATGTTTGTGGAATTGAACAACAGATGAATGAAATAGGATTGATGAGTCAAATCAAAGTTGATGTTTTTGTCTGTAATTGATGAGATTTTTGAGAACAGAAAAATCCTTTTTGCTACCTCTTTAGAATTCTTTAAGTCTACCTCATTGCCACTCTAAAACTGTTTGCTTAAATAAAATAGTTTTTCTTTTACCATCTTCATTTTTTAATACTATGTACCACCTACCATTTGAACTTTAATTTCTATTCGATTTCACTTGTTTCCCAAAGACACAAATTGATTAAACCCTGAGAAGTTGAGTGCCTTCACCACACACATGTGGCAAAAGCTGTGAATTCAAGTGTCAGCTTGATCTTTGGCCTAATTGGTTACTTTGAATAAGACACTTGACCTATTTTATTTTCTGATTCTTTAGTGCAAATTACAACATCCCACTTTCATGTTATTGCTTCAAGTGTGTGTGAATACAGTATCCAGTTTTGTAATGAGTATTACTAACATAACATAGATTTCCTAAAATAAAAGAAGCTTTTTCCTCCACAGAGAATGGAGAAATAAGCAGTATAGACATTAATTTTCAATAATTGCTTAGAGTCAGCCTCCATTATTAAAAGTTTCCTGTTTGGGGGAAGAAATTGTTGGCCATCAATAATGCCATTATAAATTGGGTGCTAACACCAAAAGATCTTGTCCATCACTTCTAATGTGGCATTTTAAAATTAGAATTCTGAAAGCAAACCTTGGAGATGAGCCACACATTTATAAATGAAGAACTTGGAGAACAAGAGGCTAGAGATCATGTAGAAAGGTCTGGAGGCTTTAGGAATGAGGCCGACAGAGGGAGGGGCTGTAACTGGGAAGTTCCATTTTTAGGAGGACTTTCCATATGGTAGTGGCTAGAGGCATTCAGTTGTATAGTTTAAATTTCTAGCTTGCTTTTTTCTCAGAATTTCTTAGGTTAGTGAGAGATTCCACTTAGTAATAATGGAACACTACTATATACCATTTATATACCTTGTTTATGCAACTTATCTCTTGTCCTCACAATAACCTTGTGAGGTAGGTATTACCAGGTTCAATTTACAGAGAAGAAAATTGGACTCCCAAAAGAGTAAATTCCCTGCACCCAGGTCACATAAGAAGTCAGTGGCAGATCTGGGATTTGAACCTAAGTCTCAGGAGCCCATGGTCTTAATCATATAGAAGCTGTAATATTTTTCTGAGATGAAAGAAATTAGGCTCTTTGGTGGGGGGGAGGGGAAGTGCCCTAACACCCTTTGAAATATTCTACTTTTTCCAGTTGAAGGATTGAATCCTAGAACTAGAAGGGACCAGAGAAATCACCTAATTTAACCCAAAGACTGAACAACTTGCCTACGTTACCTCAGCTAAGTTATATAACTAGTCTGCTGATTCCTTGTCCAGGGTCCCTATGTCTACTATTCCCAGGGCTCTTCTACACCCCAGTTCACATTTCTGGTTGGATGTAAACAAGTGTACACCCATTTTATTTTCAGATTCATTGTAAGACAATTATTTCTGCTAGAAGAGGAAAGAAAACAGTACTCCAAAAGTAAACCAGTTATGATTTCTTTTTTACCAAATGTACAGAGAATGGAGCCGGGGTGCCAGCACACACCACATTATCTGTTTATGAGTTGCTGCTGCTGACAGTCTGGGTTACTGTGAGCAACTCTAGATCTCTTAGAGTCTTAATTTCTTATCTTTAAATGAAGAACCAGAACTAGGTAAAGTCTAAGGCCCTTCCTGGCTCATAGTTTATAATTTTAGGAGTATGACTAGGAATGGCCAATTAAAGGAGACAGATTTTGACTCAATATAAAAAGTTTTTCAAATGGGCATGGACTCCCTAAAATGAATTAAGATACCTTAAGGGATGGGGAATTTCCATATTCAAGCAGAAATGGATAACGATTTTGTGGGGATGTTGTAGAATTTATTCAGGCATTATGTCAATGATTGGATTACAGTTATGATTAAGGTTATTTCTGTACTTCACACTTTGTGAGAAATGAGATGTGTTAAAATTTCCAGGCATAACCACACCATCTGATCCTGTGTTGACCTATGTACTCATTCTACAACTGCTTACTGAGTACTGAGGATCCAAGGTACCGTGCTAGAACCCGGGGGCATCAAGGCATAGGACATGGCCTCTGTTTTGAATGTCACAGACCAACGGTCAGCAAATGACAGCTTCAGAACATATCCCACCCATCATCTCTTCTTGTAAATAAAATTTTATTGGGACGCAGGCACATCCACTCTTTTCATATTGTCTTTGGTTACTTTTGCAGTACTATAGCAGAAGTGAGTAGTTGTAACAGAGACCATATGGCTCATAAAGCCTAAAATATTTACTATGTGATTCTTTATAGCAAAGGTTTGCCAACCCTTGTTGTAGAGAAACATGAACATCTTTAACTCCAATCCAGTGTCCCTCAGTACAAAACTGGAGGAGGCACAAAGGCAGCACATATAATTACTTCTTGTTGACGAGGCATCAGAAATTTTTCAGAGGAGTTAAACCATGTAATTATGCTGCCTTTGAGTGGGAAGAGACCTTAGCAGTTATCACTGTCCTAATTTCCCATCCATTCCACTACATGTTGCCTCTACAGCATCCTTGATAACACTGACATTTCTTTAAGGAAAGCATACATGCTCCCTGCTGAGAAGTGGCAACACTGTACAAAAGTTCGCCTGCCAATTTGTGCAGAAATGTGAGAGAGTGTGTGGATCTTTTCCCTAAGATCACACAGGACTTCCTAGAGGACTTGCCACACTATACGATGTTGTAAGATAAGTGGTGGTGATAGATTGACTGACTTCCAGATATTATTGTCGGTCTGGAGAGGACTACCACAGTGTGATTAATGATTTGTTACATATTCCGTTCACTTTACATTCAAAGCCTTGATTCTCTAATGATTTTGAAAATGTGATGTGAGATGAATACTGTGACAATTGGAAATTCTTATGATACGCCCATGAAGGTCTCCTTAGAGGGAAAAATATTTGTTTTTTGTTTTAATTTTGACATGATTTCAGACATCCAGAAAAATTACAACAGTACTCTGTAGTACCCCACTGTTTCCTATATTTTTGCAATTTCAGTGCTGTAATATAAATAACCTTATGCTTATGTGTTTTCTTATTATCAGAGGTATCTGTTCAGGGTAAATCCTGATAGTGGGATTGCTGAGTCAAAAGGTAAGTACATATGTAATTTAGTTGCGTATTGTTCCCTTCAGAAGGATTGTACCAGTTTGCATTCCCACCCGTAATATCTGAGAGTGTCTGTTTCTCCACAACCTCATTTACAGAGTGTGTTGTACTTTTTAATTTTTGCCGATGTAATAGGTGAGAAATGGATTCTTAATGTAGTTTTAACTTGCATATCCTTTATTATGAGTGAGGATGACTTTTTTCATGAGCTTAAAGGCCACTTTAATATTTTCTTATTGTGAGTTAACCATGTTTTTCGTCATTTTTTTATATCTGGGATTTAGTTTAAGAATCCTTTATATACTAGAGATATTAACCATTTATCTATGATACATGTGTAGATACTTCTCCTGGTTTGTTGGTTATCTTTCCATTTTGTGTATCGTATTATTGACATGCATTGGGTTTTTGAAATTATTATTACTGTTGTGAAATTTAACAACTATTTGTTTTATTGCATCTGGATTTGGAGTTCTAGTTAGAAGACCTCTTATGACACCCAGCACAAAGTGGAATTCACCCATATTTTCTTCTGTGCCTATATGGTTTCACTTTGCATTAGATCCCTGATCTGTTTGAAATTTACTCTTATGTATGGTGTGAGGTGTGGCTTCAGTTTATCTTTTTCCAAATGGTTAACCTTTCTGTCAGTATCATCTATCAAAAAAGTCTGTTTTTGCTCCTAAGTCAAGATATGATCTTTATTAAATACTAAAGTCCCATATTTACTTGAGTCGTCTACTTCTGAAAGCTTTCTATTATTTTTCACTGGTCTCTGTTGATGTGCTAGTACCACACCTATTCCATTACAGAGGCTGTGTAGTATGTTTTATGGTCTAGTAGGGCCAGTACCTGCTCATAGTTTTCCATTTTCATGTTTCTATGGCTGTTGTTAATTTTTCCACATGAGGTTTAGTGACACCTTGTAACTCTATAAAAAAAAAGCTTGTTGATAGCTTTATTAGGATTATATTAAATTTATAAATTAAGTTTGTAAATTAAACAAATTAAGTGATACCTTATTACTGTTGACTTGTCCTATCAAAGAACAGGGAATGATTTGCCATTCCCTCAAGACTCTTTATGTCTTTTATTGATACCGGGGTTCTTGTTTATGGAGTCGAAGAATGAACTTCACAGATGCTCAAGGTAGGCAAGCAAGAAAGAGGCTTTTTATTGATACAGAGAAATAAAGATACAGAACTCCCAGGCATATACTGGGAGGGGCAAGGCTGCCATTTATGGGCTCAGGTCTGGGGTTTTATGCCTGCTGCATCCACGAGCTCAGCTATATTTTAGCCATTCATAAAGGGTCATTTCTGTTTTTTAACTAGTACGCCTTGGTCAAGCTACTGTGAGCTATGTGAATAATAGTGAGTAAAATGGTTCTTTATCATGGAGGTTCTGTAGCAACCTTCTTCTGTAGCAACTTTCTTATACATTGTTGCATTGTTCCAGCTGCAAGTCTCCTGTTTTTCACATTCTTAAGGTCCTTAGTAAGCATCTCCTTTGTCCTTCCCAGGGCCCTTATCTTGCTCTAACTGGACAGGGGCTGCCACCGCTGTCCTTTCCCTGTCTCACTCCCACCTCTACAGATGGAGACCCGAACTGCTGTTAGGGTATCAGGCAACAACCGCTCTAACTGCTTCAAGCTAAGAGGGGGCGAAGTGAAAGGATGCAGTCAGGTCTCCATCATTGGTTGGAGCAAAAGGGCCCTGGAAGATGGACATTCCCATTCCGGGTTCCATCTCCATCACCATCTGTAACTACGGATTCTAGGTGAGATAGAATGAATCATGTTTTTAGATTCAGTATGCAGGGACCTTCAGGAATTCTAGATAACAGGGTATAAGGATTAGGTGGTACTAGGTGCAGGGGTACAACTGCCTCATTAATGATCCACACATCCTGCACGAGGTGCCAACTCCCAGCTGGTTTTTGCACTTCTAAGATGGGGGTATTACAGGGACTGTTGCAGGGTATCGGGAGATGGGCCCACAGGTTGTCAATGGCTGCCCTCAGGCCCTGACGAGCTTCTGGTTTCAAAGGGTACTGTCTTCTAAGAGGAAAGTGTTCAGGGTCTTTGAGGCGGATCTGCAGTGATTGGGCTGACTTTGCCCTGCCAGTTTTTCTTTGGTCCCCCAGATCTCAGGATTAATGTCAACTTCCACTAGAGCGAGCCACCACTCATCTTTCTCCATGTTCATTTGTATAGAGGCCTGTACCTTAGATACATCACGGCCTGAGGGAGGTGTCAGGCTTTCTGGGAGTACTAGAAAGGCATGTGAAAACAGCACAGAATCCCACTGACAACTTAAAAGCTGAGTAAAATATTTTGTCATTGGCTTCCCAGATATGCCTCGTAGCTGACTGGGAGGAGGGAGGACCGGGGTCGTGGAGGAGGACTGAATAAGCGGCTCCTGTATCCAGCAGGAAATCAATGGCGTGGCCCCCTACAGAGAGAGTCAGCCGGGGCTCCTGTGGTGTTATAATGGTGATGGGAGCCAGCATGGGGAGCCCCGGGCCCCTTCAGTCCTGGCTTCGCCCTTGCAGATCTGACCTCAGCAGCCTACGCCTCCGAGGGCAGTCTCGCTTCCAGCGGTTTCCCTAGCACAGGGCTTTGGTGGCTTTTGGCGTCCAAGCCGAGGGCTTCTCGCTTAAAATGCCCCTCCTTGCCACAGAGAAAGCAGGCCCTCGGCCTGGTCCCCTGCGCTGGCTTCCCTTTCTCGAACCTTGGAGCCCCAAGGCTAACTCCCTGCAGGGCCAGCATGAATGCCTCCTCCTGTCGCTTGTCCCTCTTCTCATGGTCCCTCTTCTCCTCTTCGTCTCTGTTAAAGAAAACTGACGTGGTGACTCTCAGGAGGCTTTCCAGATTTTGTTCTGGGCCAAACGCCAATTTTTGTAACTTCCTCCTGATATCTGGGGCCGACTGAGTGATGAATTTGTCTTTAAGAACAATTTGGCCCTCTGGGGACAGACAAGTGTGTTTCACCAGTGCCTCCCTAAGTCACTCCAGGAAGGCCGAGGGGCTCTCCTTCTCCTGTGTCACTGCTGATAGCTTACAGCAGTTCAGGGGTTTTACTCCTGCCCTTTTTAGCCCTTCCAGAAAGCAGGCTATAAAGTGGTTTGGGTGCCAGTTTTTCTCCTTTGTCCTTCCCAGGGCCCCTATCTTGCTCTAAACTGGACAGGGGCTGCCCCCGTCCTTTCCCTGTCTCATTATGAGTAAAAAAACCTTAGAATATTAGGGTTTTCTTTAGACTATTGAAATTATTTGGAATATGAGAAATCTATTTAATGATCATGCCATTTACATACAACAAGTAGAAAAGGGAAGAACAAATCTGTCCCAAGCCTATTCTAATTGTATTCCAAGATAGAAATGTCCTAGTCCAGCATTTACTCATTCATTCATTTATTCGTTCTCATCAGTGACTTCGCTGAGGCCGGAGAGTGGTTTATCAAAACCAAAGAGAATAGTAAGAGATCACAGTCATGACTGATAATGAAGATTCAAAAATGTCTTGACAATCTAGAATGATCAGCCTAAACTCAACAAGCAGAGAAAATTCTACACTGTGATTCAGAAGTAGAATTGCATAGGTTGAAGTCAGGAGAAAACTGCTTTAGCTGCAATGCTTCTGATATCTGGACGAAATATCTAGATTGACTCATAAATTTAAGAGGAGATAATACTTTTATTGTGCAGCTGCTAACATATTCATCCAAGCTTCATTAAAACTGATGTGGTGAGCAGATCAAGACAAGCAGTGTGCTTCTTTGTTTGGGCCAAAGATGAAGAAGAATTATAAATTAAGAGAAACATGCAGAAAATGGAGAGAATTTGGAGGAGTGTGCCCAGAGATGTCAAGGTGCCAAGAAAACATCTGCTATGAGGAATAGTTGAAAGACCCAGAGAGATTGGAGGGAAAAAAAAGAAAACTAGGAGCTCTTACTTGTCTGTTAATAAATGGGTGTTAGGAGCTCAGCACTGTTGTAGCAACAGGAACAAAAAGTCACAGGAAAGTGACACAAGGGGACAATTATTGCTTCAAGTCAGACTTCCTAGTAAAGTGTCAGTTGACCAAAGAGTTTGTGGGGAAGGGGGAAGAGGTGGAGAGAGAAGTAGGAGGGGAGAATGAGATCAGAAGAATGGACTGTAACGGAGCAACAGCAGAAGCAGAGAGCTCGGTTGGGAGGATGTTAGCACAGTGTAGGCAAAGGATGGTGATAGTTTGGTCCAGACTCTAAAGTGATAGTGGACATGATGATAAGTGGTTGAATTTGGAATATATTTTATAGGTAGAAGTAAAGAGATTTACTAATGGAATGGATGTGGGAGATGAGGGACAGACAAGAATGAAAAATAAATTTTATGTCTGGGTGGATGGGTGTTGGTGCTGATTTATTGAGATAGGGAATACTGGGGAAAAATCAGGACTGAGAGTGGTGGAAAATATATAGTCCTTTTATGATCATATCCCTTTGGAGATGTTCACTAAGTACTGAAGTAATGGTATGCAGTATGCAGTTGGCTTTGCAAATGTGGAAGTAAAGAGACAAGCCAATACTGAAGCTGTTGATTGTCACAACTCTCACCTACATGGTTGATTTTTAGAAGTTCAAGCTAGAGCTGAGTGGTTCATTATATTATATAGTGTCTATCCTAAAGAAGCATCCAGTCTGGTTTGGGAAGCAGAAAACCACTTTACAACAATTCAGGAAGCAAAAGTAAGCAACTAAAAAGAGATGTGGTAGAAATGGTAAATTCAAATGAAGGCCTGAGATGATAGAGATCGTTGAAGACTGCCATAGAAGGTTCCAGCAGGAGGTAGCATGTGTTCTTAGCCTTGAAGGCTCCTCTCTGTGGAGAAAGGAAGGGTGTGAGCATTCAGAGCTCTGCTGAAATATAGTATGGCCTTGTTCTTTGTGAGAGTGTGCTCTGATATGGCTTGACTTGATGACTTCGACATTTCTGCAGAGTGCCCTGGGTGCTGTGCTCCATTGTGCTTTGGGGTGGAAATGCCCCAATTTTGCTATAGTGTTTGCTCATGGTTAAGGGATGTGGACAGTGGAGAGCAACAGAGCACATGACTTCAAAGAATCCCAAATGTCTTTGCCCTGCATGGCCTGTCTTTAGCACCAGAGATAATCACCTCCTCCTGGTATTAAACCCTCTAGTTGAGCCCAGATGTAGAGTGGTTTCCTCAGAGTAAGATCAGCTCTGTCTCTCAGGAGGAGAAGCTGTGGCAGGAAATACACATGTGCAAGTGGGAGAGCACATGGGGAGAAAAGCACTTCCTACACTTGGAACTGTTGACAGGTGCTGCCCCAATGCACTCTGAACATAGACAGCAGGCTGTTTCTTCTAAGGCAGCTGCCACCAACAGGAGCACAGGCTGTGCTATTCTAGGAAGCCACCATAACCAATTGTACCTCTTGCTCTTTTTACCTTCTGATGCATTCTTTCAAGTCAATCCATTGTTGTCTAGCTCCAAATGCATGTCCTCACATCCCCACCCTGAGATGGAAGTTAGCTTCCCTTCTCTACTCTTGCTGAAGGCATGTCCTAGAGTGCTGCTTTCAAACTCTGCCTTTGGAAGCCCTGGGGGTTCTGAGCTGCAGAGTGCTAGGAGAGACATGATGAAGTTAGGCATGATGACATTTGAAATTCACTGTTTTAAAAGGGGAAATCATTAGATTCAAACTCCTAACTTGACTGGATTCTTTTGTGAAATTGGGATTTTATTTTTCCAAATTGTTTTCTTACCACTGGTCAATATAAGAACATGTTCATTTTAATGATCAGATAGGTCGTGTATCAAGAAAAATAAGGATTTTAAGGGTAGAAGGAAACCTTCAACAATAGCAACAAAAATGACTAAAGTAACATGGACATGGAGAGGCATATATACAACATTTGCCTTTTAATTAAATAACCAAAAAAGTATTTCAGAAAACTGTTATTTTAGAGTTTTTTTCATTAATCTATTTATTCATTAACAGCCATTTATTGAGTACCACTGTGTTCCAAGCACCATGCTCCATCCTGGATCCATGTAGATAGACAGTTTATAGACTGTTTTATTCAGGTAATCAGCCACCCCAGATTTTTAATAGTGCCCCAGCATTCCTCCTTTCCCTCTAGGACTAAAAGTGGTTAGATCTTCACATGTAAGAATTCAACTGGTCTTAAAAAATTTTGGATCATGAAATCTTCATTTGTTTTTCATTTCAGCCACTTAGGAGAGGGTTAATTATCTTGTAGGGCCTAACAGATTCCTCCATCCCCACTTTAGATTGTACGTACATGGGTCCAATCAAATACTGCATTTAAAAAATACAACCTAGCCAGTCAATGTAATAAGAGTAAAGGCCATTTTTGTGTTTAGATTCCTTCCTTAATGTATGTGTGTGCTTACTTTTAGGCACGTAGTTTATGACTTCATCTCAATTCACTTTAGTTAAAATGTATCAAGTACCTGAAAATATAAGAAAGGATTTTGAAATATTTCAAGGACAGGAAACAAAGAGGTTTCCTCAGACATCAGTATCTGAAAATAACTTGGCATCTGATGTTATCTTGTCCTCATGTGCAGATGATTTTTGTAATCCATATCCAAATGTATTTATTTAAATTTGAACATATAGGAGGCTCTACATATACTAATTTGTATTTTTATAACACATACATGAACCCATGTCAATTTGACATCTGACATTAATTTTGCACCTACTTGAAATGTCTGCCTTTTCATTTGATTGGTATCATAAATCATTGTTCTGAGGCTTTTTAATCTCAAATGAATCATGATAACATTAGGTAGTATGAAATAATAATGTTAACAATTGCTCTACTATTAAGTTGATATTTTAATATTTCTTCAAAAGTAATATGGGGCATTTTAGAACCCACTGTCTGAAATGAAGTTGTTAGACTTTAGAGAATCTGTTTTCAGGGACAAAATAGTTTGACTCTAGTTTCGTGAGAATGACAGTCTCAAAAATTGAATATTTCTCTCTTTCAAAACTTACTACAATGTGGCACAAAGCAAGACTGAATTGAACTGTTTCTTCTGATATACTTATACAACATAGATTTGAAATGCAAAGAAGGCTTTTTAAAATAGGATGTGTGTATACAAAAAGAACCTAAGTCAAACTGACAATGCAGAAAAGAGCGTGACATGCATAGGTGATATATCGTGTGAATGATTCTCCTTTTATGAACCAGGGGGATCTCAGTAACTTATGTGGTTTCAGGTGTGTGTGTGTGTGTGTGTGTGTGTGTACATCGCACAGACACATATATAATACTGGGTTAATGATGAAGAATTGTGATAAGAAACATCATTGGTCAAACATTATTAGCTCCAATTAATGGTTGCCCACTTACCCTGGGTTGCACATAGGTGCCTATTGAAAATAAGAATCTGGGTTGCTGAGCGATGCTTTAGGCCCACAATGTATTACACCAGTCAGGAGCAGGTGATATAGGACAGGTGATGGTGGTGGTAGGAGGAGCTGTGACCACAGGACAGAGTGTTTTATCAGAAAATGTCATACCACAGTTGAGGAATCTATGTCCGTAAGAGTAAAGTGAATGGTACTAATAAGCTAAGGAATGGAGTTTGAGAAGATATATTAGAAGCAGAATGTTTGCTGTTTAGCTTCAACACTTTTTGCTTATTTGGGAGCTAAAGATATTTCAAGTGAATGGAGAGAAAAACTTAAGTTCTATGGGAGCCAAGTATGTCAGGTTTTATAAAACACACTAAGTCTAAATGTGGTAATGCCTGGATTTCTTCAGGGGTCTCCTGGAGGACTGACCTCATTTTCTTCTTAGTCCCAAGGCAGACTCAGTGCCACCACCCCACCTGGTATCAAATCAAAAGACCAATTCGGCTGCACAAGAAGCAAATGTAGCCGTAAAGCTGTGCTTTCATGAGGGCTTTACTAACACTGCTTTTCTGAAAAAGCGTGGAATTGTGGACATAGAGGAAGGCTTCACCAGGACTCTAGGCCAAAACATCATCAGCGAGTAGGGAAGGACATGCAAATGGGTGCTGTAGTGGCCAAGAGATTCCCAACAGTGGCAGCTTTAGATAACTGAGGCACTATCTTACAAGTTTCATAAAATTTTACCTAGAAATCACATCTGGGGCTCAAGTGCCATGCAGAACCTTGACCTCCAAAATAAATCCTACAGGTAGTGCTCATTTGGGCCACACTCAGTAGGCCATGGGGGGTGAGAGACTGGCCTAAGTACAGATGAGTGGCACAAAATGGGCCCAAATAAATATGAAGCAACTGCTACCTGCCACAGCCTGGATGCTCATCTTGACTCAATTTCTAGACCCCTGTCTCCCTACCTGCTCTGCTAGCTGTTTGAAGTGATCATAGATATTTCCACTCAAAGTCTTTATCTAGTGCTTGAATCACATCTGAATCACCCCCCTTGCTTTTAGCAGTAGCAATTACGCAACTAAGAGAGGTCAGAGTTTGACATCCAAATGGAGGAAACTTCAAATCCTAGTCATTTGAATTGGGAAGCTAGAAATGAAGGCAGAAAGGCTAATTAGGAGGTAGTTACCCTATAGAAAGAGACTGTGGGCTTGAACCAAGGTAATTGCCATAAGAGTTGGACAAATGTTAAGAGTAATTGGGTAAAAAGGTCCAGGAGGACTTGGTGTTGTCCTTGATGTGTGGCTCAGAGAGGGGGAAGGAGAAATGATGAGGTTTCAAGTCTTGGTCCCTTGACAAATAGAGGTGCCCTTCACAGAAGGACATCAGAAGGAAGAGTTGGTTTCAGATGTTGAGTTCTGTTTCAGGTGTTAGGAGTCAGAGGTGCAGATGGAACATGGACTGCATTGATGCTTTGGTGGGAGGCCAAAATCTGAGAACTGTATGAGCAGCACATGGACTGGATGAGACCACTAAGGGAGTAAATGTGGTAAAAGAGGACAAGAAGTTGAGGATGAATCCTGTGTGAATACCTAGTCTTAGGGCAGAGGAAAAAAAAAGGCAAAGAGAACCTAGTAAGAGACAGGGAGCAGTGGTCAGAAAAGTAAGAAGAGAACAAGGACAGTACAATGTCATGGAAACCAAGGTAAGAGAGGGGTTTACCTGTAATATTAGATTATTTAAAAGATCAAGCAGGGTGTAAGGTGAGATAAATCCATCGGATTTGGTGATTAGAACTTCAATCTCTCCCTTTACTTTAACACAAGTGAATCAAAACCACCACCACCAAGCCCTTAATAGTGGTATGTCAACCCTAGTGATCAGTGACTGAAAGACTTTGAATAAGTGATACAATTTTACATTATTCATTCAACAAACTTTTATTGAACTTTACTACATGGCAGGCATTATACAAGATGTGATCTCTCTGGTGCCAATATCAGTTATAATTTTTTTTATTAAGGTATCATTGATATACACTCTTATGAAGGTTTCACATGAAAAACATTGTGTTTACTGCATTCACCTGTATTATTAAGTCCCCCACACCCCACTGCAGTCACTGTCCATCAGTGTAGTAAGATGTCACAGAGTCACTATTTGTCTTCTCTGAGCTACACTGTCTTCCCCATGATCCCATACACACCATGTGCACCAATCATGATACCCCACAATCCCCTTCTCCCTCCCTCTCCACCCGCCCTCCTCCACAACTCTCCTTTTAGTAACCACTGGTCCGTTCTTGGAGTCTGTGTGTCTGATGCTGTTTTGTTCCTTCATTCTTGCTTCATTGTATACTCCAAGATGAGTGAAATCATTTGGTACTTGTCTTTCTCTTTCTCCACCTGACTTATTTCACTGAGCATAATACCCTCTAGCTCCATCCATTTTGATGCAAATGGTAGGACTTGTTTTCTTCTTATGGCTGAATAATGTTCCATTGTGTATGTGTACCACCTCTTTATTATCCATTCATCTACTGATGAACACTTAGGTTGCTTCCATTTCTTGGCTATTGTAAATAGTGCTGCGATAAACATAGGGGTGCATATGTCTTTTTGAAACTGGGCTGCTGCATTCTTAGGGTAAATTCCTAGGAGTAGAATTCCTGGGTCAAATAGTATTTCTATTTTGAGTGTTTTGAGGAACCTCCATACTGCTTTCCACAATGGTTGAACTAGCTTACATTCCCACCAGCAGTGTAGGAGGGTACACCTTTCTCTGCATCCTCACCAGTATTTGTTGTTCCTAGTCTTTTCTATGTTGGCCATCCTAACTGGTGTGAGATGATATCTCATTGTGGTTTTAATTTGCATTTCCCTGATAATTAGGGATGTGGAGCATCTTTTCATGTGCCTGTTGGCCATGTGAATTTCTTCTTTGGAGAAGTGTCAGTTCATCTCCTCTGCCCATTTTTTAATAGGGTTATTTGCTTTTTGGATGTTGAGACGTATGAGTTCTTTATATATTTTGGATGTCAACCCTTTGTTGGATATGTCATTTACAAATATATTCTCCCATACTGTAAGGTGCCTTTTTGTTCTATCGATGGTGTCCTTTGCTGTACAGAAGGTTTTTAGCTTGATATCATTCCATTTGTTCATTTTTGCTTTTGTTTCCCTTACCTGAGGAGATGCATTCGTGAAAAAGTTGCTCATGTTTATGTACTAGAGAGTTTTGTCTATGTTGTCTTCTAAGAGTTTTATGGTTTCACAACTTACATTCAGGTCCTTGATCCATTTCGAGTTTACTTTTGTGTATGGACTTAGACAATAATTCAGTTTCATTCTCTTACATGTAGCAGTTCAGTTTTGCCAACACCAGTTGTTGAAGAGGCTGTCATTTCCCCATTACATATCCATGGCTCCTTTATTGTATATTAATTGACCACATATGCTTGGGATTATATCTGGACTCTCTATTCTGTTCCATTGATCTATGGGTCTGTTCTTGTGCCAGTACCAAATTGTCTTGATTACTGTAGCTTTTTAGTAGAGTTTGAAGTCGGGGACTATAATCCCCCCAGCTCTATTCTTCCTTCTCAGGATTGCTTTGGCTATTTGGAGTCTTTTGTGGTTCCATATGAACTTTAGAACTATTTGCTTTAGCTAGTCGAAGAATGCTGCAGGTATTTTGATAGGGATTGCATTGAATCTGTAGATTGCTTTTGGCAGGATGGCCATTTTGACAATATTAATTATTAACTATTAATTCCTCCTATCCATGAGCATGGGATGTATTTCTATTTATTGGTATCTTTAATTTCTCTCATGAGTGTCTTGTAGTTGTCAGGGTATAGGTCTTTCACTTCCTTGGTTAGGTTTATTCCTAGGTATTTTATTCTTTTTGATGCAATTGTGAGTGGAATTGTTTTCCTGATTTCTCTTTCTGTTAGCTCATCGTTAGTGTATAGGAATGCAACAGATTTCTGTGTATTGATTTTGTATCCTGCAACTTTGATGAATTCCATTATTAGTTCTAGTAGTTTTGGAGTGATTCTTTAGGGTTTTTTATGCACAATATCATGTCATCTGCAAACAGTGAAAGTTTAAATTCTTCCTTAACAATCTGGATTGTTTTATTTCTTCGTATTGTCTGATTGCTGTGGCTAGGACCTCCAGAACTATGTTGAGTAAAGGTGGGGAGAGTGGGCATCCTTGTCTTGTCCCTGATCTTAAAGGAAAAGCTTTCAGCTTTTTGCTGTTAAGTATGATGTTGGCTGTGGGTTTGTCATATATGGCATTTATTATTTTGAGGTACTTGCCCTCTCTACACATTCTGTTGAAAGTTTTTATCATTAATTGATGTTGAATATTTTCGTATGCTTTTTCAGCATCTACGGACATGATCATGTGATTTTTCTTCTTTTTGTTGATGTGGTGTGTATTGTTGATGGATTTTCGAATAGTGTACCATCCTTGCATCCCTGGAATAAATCCTACTTGATCATAATGGAAAATGTTTTTGATGTATTTTTGAATTTGGTTTGCTAATGTTTTTTTGAGTATTTTTGAATTTATGTTCATCAGGGATATTGGTCTCTAGTTTTCTTTTTTTGTGGTGTCTTTGCCCGGTTTTGGTATTAGAGTGATGCTGGCTTGATAGAATAAATTTGGAAGTATTCCCTCCTCTTCTACTTTTTGGAAAACTTTAAGGATGATGGATATTAGGCCTTCAGTAAATGTTTGATAAAATTCAGCAGTGAATCCATCTGGTCCCTGAGTTTTGTTCTTAGGTAGTTTTTTGATTACCAATTCAATTTCGTTGCTGGTAATTGGTCTGTTCAGATATTCTGTTTCTTCCTGGGTCAGACTTGGAAGGTTTTATTTTTCTAGAAAGTTGTCTATTTCTTCTAGGTTATCCAATTTGTTAGCATATAAGTTTTCATAGTATTCTCTGATTATTCTTTGTATTTCTGCAGTGTCCGTTGTGATTTTTCCTTTCTCATTTCTGATTCTGTTTATGTGTGTAGACTCTCTTCATTTCTTGGTAAGTCTGGCCATGGGTTTATCTATTTTGTTCATTTTCTCAAAGAACCAGCTTCTATTTTCATTGGTTCTTTCTGTTGTTTTATTACTCTCAATTTTATTTTTTTGTGCTCTAAGCTTTATTATGTCCCTCCTTCTACTGACTGGGCCTCATTTGTTATTCTTTTTCTAGTTTCATTAATTGTGAGTTTAGACTGTTCATATGGGATTGTTCTTCTTTCCTGAGGTAAGCCTGTATTGTAATATACTTTCATCTTAGCACAGCGTTTGCTACGTCCCACAGATTTTGCAAAGTTGAGTTATTGTTGTCATTTTTCCCCATATATTGCTTGATCTCTGTTTTTATTTGGTCATTGATCCTGTGATTATTTAGGAGCATGTTGTTAAGCCTCCATGTGTTTGTGGGCTTTTTTGTTTTGTTTGCGTGATTTATTTCTAGTTTCATACCTTTGTGGTCTGAGAAGCTGATTGGTACAATTTCAATGTTTTTGAATTTACTGAGGCTCTTTTTGTGGCCTAGTATGTGATCTATTCTTGAAAATTTTCAATGTGCACTTGAGAAGAATGTGTCTTTTGCTGCTTTTGGGTGTAGAGTTCTGTAGATATCTGTTAGGTCCATCTGTTCTAATGTGTTGTTCAGTGCCTGTCTCCTTACTTATTTTCTGTCTGGTTGATCTGTCCTTGGAGTGAGTGGTGTGTTGAAGTCACCTAAAATGAATGCATTGCTGTCTATTTCCTCCTTTAATTCTGTTAGTATTTGTTGCACATATGCTGGCGCTCCCGTATTGGGTGCATATATATTTATAATGGTTATATCCTCTTGTTTGACTGACCCCTTTATCATTATGTAATTTCCTTTGTCTCTTGTGACATTCTTTGTTTTGAAGTCTATTTTACCTGATCCAAGTACTGCAACTCCTGCTTTTTTCTCCCTATTAGTTGCATGAAATATCTTTTTCCATCCCTTCACTTTAATGAGTGTGTGTCTTTGGATTTGAAGTGAGTCGTGTAGGCAGCATATAGATGGGTCTTGCTTTTTTATCCATTCAGTGACTATATGTGTTTTGATCGGTGCATTCAGACCATTTACATTTAGGCTGATTATGTATAGGTATGTACTTACTGCTATTGCAGGCTTCAGAATCGTGGTTACCAAAGGTTCAAGGGTAACTTCCTTACTATCTAACAGTCTAATTTACTCCCTTAGTATGCTATTACAAACACAATATAAAGGTTCTTTTTTTTCCTCCCTTTTTCTTCTTCCTCAATTCTTTATATATTAGGTATCATATTCTGTACTCTTTTTCTATCCCTTGACTGACTTTGGGGGTAGTTGATTTGATTTTTCATGTGCTTAGCAATTAATTGTTCTACTTTCTTTACTGTGGTTTTATTTCCTCTGGTGGCAGCTATTTAGCCTCAGGAACACTTCCTTCTAGAGCAGTCCCTCCAAAATATACTGTAGAGATGGTTTGTGGGAGGTAAATTTTCTCAGCTTTGCTTATCTGGAAATTGTTTAATTCCTCCTTCAAATTTAAATGATAATCTTGCCGGATAAAGTAATCTTGGTTCAAGGCCCTTCTGCTTCATTGCATTAAATACATCATGCCACTCCCTTCTGGCCTGTAAGGTTTCTGCTGAGAAGTCTGATGATAGCCTGATGGACTTCCTTTGTATGTGATCTCATTTCTCTCTCTGGCTGATTTTAATAGTCTGCCCTTATCCTTGATCTTTGCCACTTTAATTACTATATGTCTTGATGTTGTCTTCCTTGGGTCCCTTGTGTTGGGAGACCTGTGCATCTCCATGGCCTCAGAGACTATCTGCTTCCCAAGATTGGGGGGGTTTTCAGCAATTACCTCCTCAAAGACACTTTCTATCCCTTTTTCTTTCTCTTCTTCTTCTGGTACACCTATAGTGTGAATATTGTTCCGTTTGGATTGGTCACACAGTTCTCTCAATATTATTTCATTCCTAGAGGTCCTTCTTTCTCTCTGTGCCTCAGCTTCTTTGTATTCCTTTTCTCTAATTTCTATTTCAGTTACTGTCTCTTCTACTTCATCTATTCTGCTTTTAAATCCCTCCATTGTATGTTTTGTTTCAGATACTGTATTCTTCAACGTTTGTATATCATTCCTGAATTCCTCCCTGAGCTTTTGAATATTTTTTTGTAGCTCTGTGAGCATGTTTATGATTTTTATTTTGAAATCTCTTTCAGGAAGATTGATGAGTTCAGTTTCACTTGGTCCTCTTTCTGGTGTTGGTGGGATTTTGGTTTGAACCAGTTTCTTTTGCTGTTTCGTATTTGTAGGTGATACCCTCTAGTGCCCAGAAACTCTACTCTCTCAAGGTGCTCATCCCCTAGAGCTATGGCGGTAGATGCAGATGAGCAGTGCTGTTGCCTGTCAGGAGGAAAGAGCTCTTTCCTATATCCTGGCTGCAGTGCCTGTCTCCATTGTGAGGGCCAGTGTGTGGAGTGCAGAAGAAGAAGCCTCTGTGCTTTGCGCTTGTAGCTGCTGTAAGGCAGGGTCACCCTCTGGCAGGCCTGGTGCAATAGCAGGGGTAGCCAATTTGTAAGCTGGTTCCAGTCAGGAGCAAGGTGCAGCAGGCTATGTATCACAGTGGGGGGCAGCGTAGCTGCATTGCCAGCCAGGCAATGGAGCGCCTGAAGCATTTGAAAGTTCTCAACCTGCTGGGCAGAGTGCACCTGGACAATTTTGTCCACCTGTCTTTTCTCCTGAGCAGGAAGCTCTGTGCAATCCTTGCCCCTTCAGCAGCCCTCTCACTGTTAGAAAGTCTCTCAGACTGCCCACCTTTCTTTTTTCCCAGAGTGGCCAGATGTAGATCCCTGTTTTCCACAAGTGGCTGGAATCTCAGTCTCTCCATGTATTCCACCTGTCTTAGCTTTCCAACCCCACTGATCTCCTGAGCACCATGTAATATAGGTTCGTGCTCCCAGAGCTGATCTCCAGGGCTGGGTGTTCAGCAGTCCTAGGCCTTAACCCCCTCCCCGCTCTGTTTCTCTTCCTCCTTGTGGTGAGCCGGGGTGGGGGAAGTGCTTGGGTCCCACCATATCACTGGTTTGGTACTTTACCCTTTTCCTTCTTGTATGCTGTTTCCCCAGGCATGGAGAGTCTGCTGTAGCCTTCTTTCCTGTTGCTTTTTCAGGATTTGATGTATTTGCTTTATTTCATATTATATGTGGTTTGGGAGGAGGTTTCTGTCTCACCTCTCATGCCACCATCTTTAATCCCCCCATCAGTTATAATTTATGTTAGCAGTGTTCTTCCCCTGCCTTATAGCTAGAACTTGATGTAATTATTCATAGCTGTTCATGTAATCCTCAAAAATGTCCTGATTTGGACAATTAATTATGTTTATTACTTATGGGCCACTTCTCCAGACTCATTTAGCCTTGTCCAGTCCTATAATTGCTTTTGCCTGTGCAAGAACTTTCTGAACTTCACTAGATTGGAGCCCCTATGTTGTCTATGAGAGCAATCAATCCTAAACATTGTGATCTGTACAGCATGGGTTGTGTGTTCCAAGGCATGCGTCTTACAACATAGGCTGTGTGTGTTTCTGAGGCTCACCTGCCTGAGACCTGCTACTCATGTGTTGTCTGCAAAGAATTCATGATAATCATTCAATTTGGATTGATCTTGCTGATTCAGAGTAGGTCTGACACTCACAGGAATAACTCATGGTACAACCTAGCCTAGATTTGTTGTGTTTATTTTAGGATTTGAGGCATCTTTGCCAGATTGTATCCTGCAGAGAATAAGTGACCAGAGCAGAACTGACTTGGCTAAACCAAAATTTCTCCAGCATAGACATAAGTATCAGGGGATTTTTAGCTGGTCAATAAAGAGTTAACTGTGTCAGATAGCGTCACTTTGAAATCCAGGCTGTGCTTATTTCTCAGGTTTATAAATAACTTATACCCATGTAGGAGTTAATTAATTTGGCTCCATTCCACCTACAGTTTAGCTTTCTAAGAGAATAACTTGACCCTTCTTATACTCTGTGTTTGTAGTTGTAAAGAGAACTCCCAACAGAATGTATAAAACATTGCTTGGATTGTCTGAGTTTGATTTCTTGTGTACACCTATGGAGAAGCTCAAAGATGTCATACACAGCACAAAATGTCAAAATATCTCTTCAGTTAAGGACAAATATATGCATTATATTATTCCTGGCTGGAGTCATTTACGATTCTGTTTTTTTCTCTTTTAAATGACTGACATTCTAAAGCAGGAGTTAACCTGTGACTTGGCAACAGTAATACACACCTTTAAAGGTACCCTGAATTTTGCTCACCCCATCCTGACCTATACTTTCCCTGGAGAATATTTTAAAACAAAATTATTGCTTTTGAGACAATAGGTCAGTTTCTTCACCTCTGAGGTTGCCTATGACTAAATAAGAAGTTACAGGAGTTTTCTCAGATGTCAGAATCCCAGAACTCAGGAACACTGAATAGCAGGAATAAAAAAGAACACTTGTCATGCAGACAGATCTTCCTTGTAACACCTCTCTAAGTATCAGACAGATTAGACTGTGGGTAAGGCCTGTGGACTGAGCATTAACAGATTAAAATGAATTGAGTCATTTGATGTCACAATGCAAATGAAATGTGACTTCATAGAAAGTACTTATTCCAAGTGCCACATCCCCTACACCATCCAGTCTTCCCAGTCACTCAGGTGGATGCCATCACGGAATATCGTGACAAAATCTAGCCCATTAGCTGTGATGACAACTCATATTGTTTTGACTTTATTTAAAAAAATTCAAACTCTACAAATCATTCTTTTCATAGGTATAACTGAATTTTATCCTAAGTAACCAGACCATCCCTTCCTATCTTCAGAGCTATGAAATAGATTGCATTTCACCATTTCTCCACTTTGACAATTGGGTCAAGGAGGGATAAGAGGCTGTTGCTCTAAGCCATGTTCCACTTAGGTTACAGCATTTACCATGAGACTGGAGCCTGGCCCCTGCTCCTGAACCAGCTCAAGGTAAGGATGGCAATAACAGAGCTGCAGTCTGAGGTCTCATGACTGAAGAGCACAACAGCTACCATTTAGTGAGCACTTAGTTTGTGTCAGTGATATTACATGTAAACTTGTGAGATTAAACCTGACAGTGTCTCAATGAGATAGTTCTTGTTATGGTCTCAATTTTGCAGATGAGGAAACTGAGAAACTTTCTAGTCCTGTCAGCTCAGTGACTCTGTAACCTTGGATGAGACCAGAATTCAAACCCAAGGTTTTTAGACCAAAGTCCATGCTCATTTCTCCACATCATGGAGCTTCAGAGGAAGCCTAGAAGCAGGGCAAGTTGTCCTAGCTGAAGCCCTCACATTTATCAGTTAATACATCTTGTATGGTATTGATTCCTAGTTGGGTATAATCTTTACTTTCATGCCTATCAAGATTTTCCTGTCACACATATTTACCAAAGGGTTTCCAATCACAGGGCTTTGCTAGGTCTTGAATGCTACCCTCTTCCTCCCTGTGCCTTAAGTCCAAGAAATCTGGCCTGCACCCTGCATTCTAAGCATCCTGGATTCCATAGTTTGGGATTTGTCATGAACTACTCAGCCCCAGAGGTGGACAGAGCTCCCCTGTTGTATGTCTGCAGACGGAGGCCCCTCAAAACATACTCACAGTGTGTAGTAATTTCCTGGGGCAGCCATAACAAATTACCACAAACTTGGTGGCTTCAAACAACAGGATTTTAGTCTTGCATTTCTGGAGGTCAAGAATACACAACCAAGTTGTTGGAAGGGTTGCACTCCGTCCAGAGGCTGTAAGGAAAATCTGTTCCTTGCCTGTCCTATGGCTCTTGGTGGCTGCAGACATTCTTTGGGGTTCCCCAACTTGTAATTGCCTCAGCTCTGTCTTCATGTCACCTCCTCCTCTCTGTCTTCTCCTTTTCTGGCGGTCTCAAATCTCCCTCTGCCTTTCTTTAGTCATGGGATTTAGGGCCCATCCCGACAATTCAGGATCATCTCATCTCGTTTCAAGATCTTTAATTAAATTACACCTGTGGGGAGGCGTTTCCCAAATATGGTCACATTCACAGGTCCAGGGATTAGGACATGAACATATATTTTGAGGGATCGCCATTCAGCTCACTACAGGGGGCTTAGCATCTCCCAGCAGTGCCCTGAGCCACAAGAAGTCAGGCTCTCCAGGGCCAAATTGAGTCACTTGGAATATGAGGACAGGATTGTCTCTCCCCACCTTTCTAAATACTGTCCTTCACCCATCGTGCCTACCAATCACCAGGATTTCCTGACAGCCCTTAGGATCAGTCTCAGGTCAACCTAGGCCCATTCATTCATGGAAACAAGCTAGTTAAGATGAGAAAGTGTTAACTTAAGAATCTGACAGGAATCTGGATTACCATTTACTCTAACATGTCCTGGTGATGTGACCTTGGACAAGTTACTTTAACCTCTCTAGGACTCACCTGCAAAACAAATGAGATGAAATCCATTTTGGTCAGAGGCTCTTATAAGAGAAAAAATACCTTGGCATGGAGATGGAGAGACATGGGTTTGTTTCCTGTCTCTGCCACCCACTACCCATGCATTTTGGAGCAAGACACACAAACTCCCTAAACCTCAGTTTCATCATCCACAGAATGGGGTTAATACCTTAACTTAAAGAGACGTTATGATTTAATAATAAAATATATAGAAAATATAGTTGGTGTAAGTACACGTTTATTAAGTTCGTTGTCATTGTTATTGGCTACAACTTACACTGTGCTAGAGCTTCTGCAACACGTTGGAGCAATGCTGAGATGCATCTTGGTCCTCCTGTAGAGAAGGTTGACTCAGAAAGGGAAAGATGGTATTTTTGTGAGAGACTAGAAACACCACTCACCCTAGACCCTTGAAAATTAATTCCTTGGGATACAGTTCTGTCATCTGCACTCTTGGGTGAAATTACATAAATTTGAAGAGTTTAGAAAGGAACAAAGAAGCTGGAGGTGAATTAAGTTTTAACAAGCAAACATTTTAACTCTGGTGAGCATTTTAGTATCAAGAAAACAGATCAAAGCTAATGTCTTTCCTGTCAAAATTCATAGATTTTAAATATATCCTGGGGATAAGCTGAGAAATGTGGATGACTAACAAATGAACCCTTTTTAATTGCATTTCACTTTTCTAGACGAATGCTCATGGAGTTTTGCTTCTTGTTTTACTGGCAAATTCCAATTAGGGTCATTAGAGTGACAAAACCAGCTTGACTGTTCATAAGTATCTGGCTTTGTACACGTGTTGCTGCAGATACCAAGATATTACAGTTCAGACCACCAAGGGAGCCTCGCAGGGCAACAGTCTTTGAGTTCACATTAGCCTTACTTCCTCCTTTGATTGCAGCTAAATACAAAACAGCTGCTAAGTCTTCCAACCTCAGTTCAAATGCAGTAGCACAACCCATGGTAGAGGAAAGGGGCTGCCCTCACAAAAGCAGCCAGTTAAGTTTGGCATACAATTTGCCATTATACTCAGCCTTGGGGCAGGGAAGTACAACTTTGGTTTCCTGAATGTGCAAGTCTAGGTGATAGGGATCCATTAGTGTTCATTCATTCAATAGACTAAGTACTTTGAAGATGCACTAGCCTTATGCCAAGTGCTGGCAATACAGGGATAAAGAAGACTGGGCTTTAACAGGTCAACTCTAAAAGTTGTTGTGATTCAATGTTATGCGTCTTAGGACAGGTATTGGAAAGTGCAAGGGGTAAGCCCACCTATGCCTTGCAGAGCCATGGGGGCTTCCCAGAGAGGAGCTGCTTCAGCTGCATTTGTGAGGAAGATGGGAACTAGCATGGGTATTAGAGACAGAAATATTATGAACAGCAGAAGCCAAAGGCACACAGATAGGAAAACACACAGAAAGCATAATGCGGGTGAAGGTAAAGGGAGGAAGGGTTGGCTCTTTGGGTCTGGACCCATCTGGGAGATGTTGCTGAGGTAGATTCCCCAGCACCGGGGGATGGATAGGACATAGGGAAGGAAGGCTGTGAGGCCTTAGGCTTGGGCACGGGGTGGGCAGTTCAGGTTTGCCCCAGTGCACTTTCTCTGTGCAGCCCAATCTGGGCCGCCGGAGCCAAGGATTCCCGGGAGCTCCTGCAGCCCCTTCTGGCTGATTAAGGGCTAATTCAAATATCAATTAATCGTTCCTCATTTAATTTTTTCAGAAACATTTTCATGGTGTAGATCACAAGGAAAAATCTCCTTTGAAAACCCAAGCAAGACCCATCACTTTAAAGAAATTAGTCTAAAACTGTTGCAAACTGTAAGCTATTAAGTGGGAAGATGTTGGAAGTTTAGTTCAGGAGCTCAAGATTTCTGTCTCACAAAAGAAAGAGTGAATCATTGCTTAACCATAAGGTTTTCCAAGAAAAAAGGGGAAATGCCCAATTTTTTTTTCAAAACTACCTATTACATTTCCTCTTTGACCTGGTGCAGTGTGCTGTGACTTGAAAACTAGCAGTTGAATATGGAATCTTACTGTTAACAGGTACCATTCCAACAAGACTAAGGCCCCAAGAGGTTAGATGGCTTGCCCACGGCCACACAGCTAGTTAGTGGCAGATCTAGCTGGAGCAGAAGACAGAAGGCCAAGGTTTTCCTCACCTCTCCTTTAATCACTGCTGCTCTCTGGCCTTCCTGGTGAATGATGGTCGCATTTGGCTAGGTGGTGAGAAAGGCAGTAGGAGGTGAAGTAAAGAGATGCGAGGGTGGATTCTAACAAAGTGTTGGAAGCTGGAAGTTCCCTGGAATGCAGTCCCCCAGGGAAGGCCCAGATTGGCAGACAGACTGACCCATGCTTGGGAAGGGACTGCCAAGGGCTTTTAATTTGCTGCAAATAAAACAGCCTCCTCCTCCTTAGGTATAGACACACAGTGGCCATTTATATGTTAGTCCCTTGCCCTCTCTTTTTCCTGGGAAGTGGAGACTGAAATCCCTCCCTGGATTATCCCACAGGACTTTTTGGAAAAATAGATAGGAAACAGAGTCTGGACTTTATTCTAATTTTGTTGAGCAGTCCTTGGAAGATTTCCAGTAAGGAAATGAATTTGATTTATTTTTGAAAAAGATTACTCTGGTGCTGATTGGAAAATGGATGGTAGGGAGTTACGGAGACTGAGAAAAAACCATCACAAGCAATGGCTTTAGGCCGACTGGGTATGATAGATCAGATCAGGATGGTAATATTAGTGATGGATACAACTAGACAGAATCAGGATATATTTTTGGAGGTAGATAAGAAGGATTTGTGGAAAAATTGAACATGAAGTGAGAAAAAGAAGGTAATCCATCCTAGATTTTTTATGTGAGCAACTGGGAATGTCTGGAGGAGAAGATTTTGCAGGAAGAATCATGGGCTTGGATCTGACCTTGTTAATTTTGAGGTGCCTATTGGATACCCAAGTGGAAACGGCAAGTAGACAGTTGGACCTGAGTGGAAATGTAAGCTCCGGAGTCATCAGCGCATAGATAGTATTTAAAGCTATAGGACTGAATGAGATCACTTGGGGTGAGAAGGAAAAGAGGCTGCAAAACAGATGGAGGAGAGGCCAGTGAGGTAGAAATAGAACCAGGAGAGTGCAGTGTCCTGGAAGCCCTGGGAAGAACAGGTTCTCAACCAGATGGAATAGTCAGCTGGGTCAAGTCCTGTTGGGAGTCAAGTAAATTAAGAGCAAAGAAGAGCCCACTCACTTTGATTACATCAGTGATGACTTGTGGAAGAGCTGTGTCTATAGTGTGGTGGAGACAGAAACTGGATTAAAGTGGAGGAAAAATAAATGAGAGGTGAAGAGTGAAAATGGTGACTACAGCCTACTCGTAAAAGAGATTTGGTGAAGGAGAACAGAGAAATGAGGTGGTGGCTCGAACGGAGATGGGGGTAAAAGGGATTTTTTGTAAACAGGTGATGGCTAGGGCATGCCTGTTTGATCAGGATGGTCAGGTAGAGAGGGAGAAATGTAAGATGCAAGGGAAGGAATATTCTAAGGAGGGGAAGTCTGCAAAGGCTAGAAGAGATGAGATGGATAACAGAGCACAAGTGGAGAAGCTGGCCCCCGAGACGCAGGGCCGCTGCACCGTAGTGCTCCTGCTTTGTCACGGGGTCACGGGCATCATCTGGGAGTGAAAGGCTGGATGTCAGATGTGTCTGGGTTTGAGAAGGAAGAAAAAGCTGTGAGCTTGTTGCTTTGGAAAGTGGGAATGCGAACCGTGAAGCAAGTGTGATAGGATGTACTGGCAGCATGGGGGACTCATTTCAAATTTATGACCGTGATTTTAAAATTAAGCCCATTAACACAGTTGTGTGAGTTTTCAGGCAATAGTCAGGTGGTAAAACACAGGGAAGAAAGAGACACAGAGGAGAGTTGATTAAAGTTGGGGCTTTTCAAAGCAGATGTGATACAGGGAGAGAGAAATTAGGGAATTAAGCTTGTTTGCAAGAAGGTGAATGTAATAAGGCGTTGTTGACAGGAAGGTCTGGATAGAATGAAGTGAAGACATGATGAGGTAGATAATGATGAAATGTGAGAAGGTGGTGAGGTCAGTGCTGTACAGGGCTTGATGAAGTTAATTAACTAGAGTGAGATTATTATGATAGGTGAACTCGAAGGAAAAGAAAGAAGCAGAGAAAGAGGAGCCCAATGGTGAGATTAAAGAGTGACCAGGGAGGTAGGAGGGGGAAAGTGTTTCCAGAAGGAAGAAAGAGTCAACAGGTGGAGACAGCAAGATAGGAAAAGAAAGGCGAACTTTGGATAAGATGGCAAGAAGTTCATTGGTAACCTTGACAAGAGCCATTTCAGTGGAATGATAGGATCCATTGTGGGGGGTTGAGAATTGATTGGGTCACTAGGAAGTTGAAACAGAGAAGCTAGAAGATATTTTCAAGAACTTTGCTGTGAAGAGAAAATAAAATAAATAAATAAATAAATAATAGGTGATAGCTAGACAGGAATATTATGGAGCCTTAAGTGATGACTTTTAAAAAAATGAGCAACCCTGGATTTTATGTTTTTTAGTTGAATTTTATTGAAATAATTGTAGATTCATATGCAGTTGCAAGAAATAATAGAGAGTTTTGCACCGCTTCCTCCCATGGTAACAGAGTAGTAACACAATACGATATCCCAACCAGGACACTGACCCTGATATAAATCACCAACCCTATCCAGATTTCCCCAACACACTCATCTGTGTGTGCATATATATTAAATTCTATACAATTTTATCACTGGTGTTAAGTTATATGCATCACACTGTCAAGACCCTGTGCAGTTCCAACACTTCAGGGATTCCTCATGCTGCCCTTTTCTAACCACAGCCCCCTTCCTCCTTAGTCCCTAACCACTTTCAACCACTAATCTTATCTCTATCTCTATATATAATTTTGCCATTTCATTAATGCTATATAAATGGAATCCACAGTATGGAAACTTTTGGAATTGTCTTTTCTCATTCACCTTAATTCCCAGCAGATTCATCCATGTATTGTGCTTATCAATAGCGTATTCCTTTTTATTGCTGAATTCCATGATAGGGATATGTCACAGTTTGCTTAACCATTCACTCACCCATTAATGGACATCTGAACCTTGACCAGTTTTTAGCTCTTAGGAATAAAGCTGCTGTAAACCTTCATGCACAGGTTTTTCTGTGAAGATAGGTTTTAATTCCTCTGGGATAAATGCCCAGGAGTACAATTACTGTGACATATGGTAGTTAGTTGCATGTTTAATTTTTCACAAAACTACCATACCATTTTCCAAAGTGACTGCACCCTTTTACATCCCTACCAGAAACATATGAGTGTTCCAGTTTCTTGGCGTCATCACCAGAATATTTTGCTCCTATTATTTTTTATTTTAGCCATTCTGATAGGTGGATACTGGTATCTTATTGTGGTTTTAATTTGCATTTCCCTGATAACTAAATGATTTTGAGTATCTTTTCATGTGTTTTTTTGCCATCTCTATATCATCTCTGGTGAAATGTCTGTTCACAACTTTTGTCCATTTTTAATTGGATTGTTTGATTTTTACTGTTGACTTGATAGTTCTCTATTCTAAACATTCTAGATAGGGTTTTTTTTGTCAGATACATGGTTTAGAAGTATTTCCTCACAGACTGTAGTGTGTCTTTTCATTCTCTTTGCAGAGCCTTTTCTCAAGAAAAAGAATTTCCTTTTAGCACTTGAAAAATATTGTGCTACTTTTCCTTTTCTCCATGGTTTCAGATGAGAAATCTACTGGCATTGGAACTGGTGTACCACGATGGGTTATGTGTTGTTTCTCTTGGGCTGTTTCCAAGATCTTTTCTTTCTTTGTCAATAAAATTATGATGTTTCTTGATTGCATTTCCTTGGTTTGTCCTGTTTCTAGTTAGCTCAGCTTCTTGAATCTGTAGGTCTGTGTCTTTCACCAAACTTGGCTGAAGTTTTTAGCCCTTCTTTCTTTACATATTTTTTTCAGCTCCACTTATTTTTTTCCTCTCTGGATCTTTTGTTGTTCCACGGGTCTCTAAGGTTCTGTTCATATTTTTTCGACTCTATTTAATCTCTGTTCTTCATATTGCATGAATTTTATTGGTCCATTCTCAAGTTCATGGATTCCTTCCTCTGTCATCTCCACTCTACCACTGATTCCATCCAGTGAGTTTTTTATGTATTTACTGTAATTTTCATTTCTATAATTTTCATTTGGTTCTTTTTCTATGATTTCTACTTTCTGAGATTTTCAATTTTTTTCAATTGTTTCAAGAGAGTCTGTAATTCGTGTTTAAACATTTTCATACCTGCTTTAAAATCCCTGTCAGATAATTCCAACATCTAAGTCATCTCTGCATTGGCATTAATTGATTATCTTTTTGTTTTGTTTTTTCATTCAAGTTGTGATGTTCCTGGTTCTTGGTAAAATGGTAGACATTTCTATGTCCTGGACATTTTGGTTGATATGTTAGGAGATTGTAAGTCCTATTTCAATCCTCCCTTTTAGTAGACAGTCATTCTGGCTAGGCATGCAGGTCCTCACCTACTTTGGGGGTTGTGGATCCAATGGCAGTTTAATTTTTAAAGCCTTTGCAGTGTTCTTTTGGTTGGCTTGGCTTATCTCTCCCCTTTACAGGGTCAAGATGCTTATGGCCTAGGGAACTGTTGGGGTGGAATCCCCCTAGGTGGTGTTGCCTGGAAATCTGATGTCTCTCAATGTAGGCAAGAGTGTCAGGTCTGCAGGGACAAAGAGGCTTCCTGGCCCAGGCCTGCTTGGTGTGATAGGAGGCCCCTTGCCAGTGCTGCCCGGCTACCTGGTGTTTCTCAGTAAGTGGGGAGAGTCGTGGGCCAGCAGGGAAGAAGAGCTTTTCCCTTGCTGGTGCCATCAGGTTCACCCAGTTGTTGTCTCAAGGATTGCCATCTGCTCTGGGGGAAGAAACAAGACTACTGACATGCCTTCTGTTGATCAGCTAGGGATCAGGAAATGCTGAGTCTGGATCATCGTCTGTTGGGTAAGGGTAGTCATAAGACACCTTGCACTCTGCTGTTCCTCCAGTCCCAGAGTCCTAGTCTGGCTAGTCTTCCTCTTGTGAACTTTCAGACTTTTCCTTTACTTGCCACGTGCATCATTCCCAAAATTTATAGTTGTACCTTGTACAGAGGAGCAGAGAGAGATGCATCCTACATCACCTTTTTGGACCCAAAGTCTGATTATGTTTTAAATACCAATAAGGGGAAGCAAGTAGAGAGAGGAGAGTCAATAGAGTGAGGTCCCATGAAAGGTGAAGAGAAGAGGTTAGAGCACAGATAAGAATATTAGCATTAGCAAGAGGTGGGGAGGAGGGAGGGTGCAGATTCAGGTAGGTTTATAGGTTTGGTAACAGGAATTTGAAGAATTCTTATCAGATGGGCCCGATTATTTTTCTGTGAAACAGATAACATAAGAGCCCAGACCCTGGAGTTTGATATTCCTGGCTGTGAACCCCAGTTGTGCTTCTTACCAGCTGTGAGACCTGTGGCAAGTCACTTAATCCCTCTGTGCCTCAGTTTCCCATAAAAGGGAGATAAGAATAGCATATATTCTTATAGGAATGTTATGATGATTAGTTGAAATAAATTAATGTTTGTGAAGTGCTTAGAATCAGGTGTTACTTGTTTACTTTCTACATAAAAATATCTCAGGGTTCTTGTGAGTATTAAAAAGTTTGCTAAGCAATAAGAGCAGGTTTCCCCTCACATCAAACATGCCCTCCATGTTATAACATACACCTTCTCCCAAAGTAATATTTGAAAGGCCCTGAGAAAACCATCACTTTCAAGTGTCTGAAATATGTTCATATGAGCAGTTAGCTACATCATTCGTGAAACAAGTCCTGGTTCTACTTGTTCTGGACCATGGAAAAACCATAGGGTCCTTCACGGTAATGGAAAAGGAATAGAAAGAAGAATTAGGAGTGCCATCTTGTGGAGTGATTTGTCATTACCACTTAGAAGTCACAAAAAGCCCTCCATGGGACTGAGGATGATTTCTTTGTATCCCCAAGGCCCAGTCTGGAAGAAATGCTTGAGAATTATTTGCTGAATAAATGAATGAGTGAGAGAAAGGGATAGAGTTGTAGTGGAGACTTGTTTTGGAAAGTTAAGCTGGATGTCACCTTGTAAAAATGTCTGATGCACCATCCACTGTTGGTTTGGAGACCTTTAAAAGTGGTGGTGTAGATACCCCAAGGCAGTATTATATACCTGACACAGAGGAAAAAGAGGAATCACTTATTTGCATGGAGAAATCAAGAACTACCAACTTTTCCATATTCTGGCCATGTCAGTGGTAGGTGAGTAGATTATCAGATGTTATTATTCTCCCCCTCTAAGTGTCTGTGCAAGTTAATAAAGCCTTAAAAGAGTATGGAGATATGGTTCACTTCAGAACGGGTAGATGTTGCCTGTATTCTAGTAGGTGGAAATAAATGAAATTGACCATCAACTATTTTGACCTATAACAATGTCAGTTTCACATGGATTGTGTTCAAATCTGTTCACTTAAAAAGTTATTCTGGGCATATTATAGGTCTGGATACTGTGCTAGGCCCTGGAGGACACAGAGACGAAACAAACATAGGCCTTGCCTTCAAGAATCTCACTATTCAGTGGGGCAAGAATACACTTAGATAACGTGCCTCATTTTCTAGTCATTTCTGTTCCATGCAAGAGAGCTACACTAGGCCAAAATCTGTGGAGATGCTCTGAGAGCTCAGGGAGGCATAACAGTTGGTGTGCTGACCAAGAGCATGGACTCTGGCACTAAACTATCTGGGTTTGAATCGTCATTTTGCCACTTACCAGCTGGGTAACTTTGGGCAAGGTGCTAAATTGCTCTGTGCCTATCTCCTCATGCATAAATTGGGATAATATAGTGCTTACTTCATATGACTCAAGTGAAGATTGAAGAGTTCATGTACACCCAGCACTCAGAAGAGCTCCTAGCATGTAGTACATGCTATGTAAGTGTTAGCTATAGACATCTCCATCATCTCCATTACTGCAGAGGAAGCATTTCAGGTGTGCTTGGTAGAGGGATTTAAATTTCACTATTCATTCTTTCATTTTTTATTTAAGAAGAATTTCTTTATTGAGGCCCTACTTCTCCCAGTTCCTGAGTGGAATGGGCAGGAGCACCATTACCTACTCCTTTCTACTAGATCATCATCTCCTTAAAGTCTGGGCCCTAGTTAGGAGCTAGAGCAACGGAATTGGAAAAAGAAAGGACAGAGGACACTAGTGCAGGTGGCCCTGGAGTGGATGGTACATGGGGCCTAGTGTCGAGTGTGGAAGAGTGAGCCAAGGCCTAGATTATTTGAAGCTACTCATGTACACACTTGTGCAAGTAAAACCCCTTCTGGGTTGGCTTTAACCAAATCAACTGAAGAACAGGAAAGAAGCTAAACAAAATCAATGCAAGGGTATACCCTATCATGGGCACATGGCGCCTTGAATGTGCTCTATAGATACTCGTGGAAATGCCGAATGCTCTGTGTTCTCAAGCTGTGGAATCACCCCTCCATGAAATATATTTTCTATTAAAATGCTTAATCCTGAATTAATGTTTGTGTCAGAGCAAAAGTGTTGACAGCTAAGAAGTAAGATTATAAAAGTTAACTCCTATGGAGTATGGGCAGTCAAAATCTTACTTTGGTTGCAATGCCTTAGCTACCTAACAATATAGTGTAACATGGCTTTATGAGAAATGGATAATGTTCAGTATTTCAAAGGTCTTAGGCTAGTGAGCAGTTGTTATTGATGTTTAATATTTCATAAAATATCCAAGTGGGAACACTGACATGTTTGCATGCCCCTACCAAAACTTGGTCACTGAACTATGGGAAATCCATCCACTTCAGCCGTTGTTAAGTCCACCTTTGACCCTCTATCCTCTAGGGGCCCAACGAGATCAGGATCTCTCTGGAAGGCATGTATGTGACCCTACCAGAGGAGCAGCACTGTGCACACCGAGGGGAGCACAGGCCATATGGGCAGACTAACTCATTTCAAGGTTCTATTTGAATTAACTTGCCTTTTGGAATCCAGATCCTTCTTTTAATTTTATGTGGCAGCTATCATTTGCATGTACAGAGTCTCAGTCACTCACTTCTATCATTTTGAAGTGTGGCCATTTATTTACTCAATATAGACCAGCCGTCAACTTGAACTTAAAGTGACACAGCAGTTAGCTCAGTCAATGGTGTAGAAATAGCCTTCTATGATGCTGTGATTTGAGCCCAGTATATATAGGTTCATAACTAGCTCTGCCAGCAAGACTCAGTGAATGATAATTTGTTCACATTCCTATTAGGAACTAGCAATGTGAGAGTAATGCCAGCTTAACACAGGCTTTATTTGTAGTTAGAGGATTTTTAAAGTTTTCCAAGCTAACGACCTGTTAAGTAGGTCACAGAGGTCAAAGGAAAAGTGGCTCGGCCAGAACCATAATGGATCACTTTGTGGTAGAGTTGGAGTTTCTAATTTAGAAACATGGCTCTCCGAACATGCTTTTGAATAGAAAATGAGACACAACCTCTGCCCACCTTTCCATCTTTCCAACTCACTAAGAAAACTAGCAAAGTTTGCCCTGTGCCAATGCACGGTTGAAGACAACATAGAGTCCCGGAGTTACAGTACTGAAACGCAGAATAAATAATAATTGAAAATAAAACAGCATCAGAATTCTGTCTGGGTAAAACATTTGCTGTTGTTGTGGGGACTGAGTTGATGGTACAAATACAGCCCTGAGGGCAAAATGTGACGTACTGAAGCCCCACCCCCACGCCTTCTGCCCCTAACAGTTATTCCCCTGCTGTAGGCCCTCCTGTTATGCCCTCGAAGAAGGCAAACTCACAGTAGATTGCTCCAGATTTAGAAATAGTACCAGCAATTGACATGATAATAATATTAGCCCCTTCAATTTCTGGAACATGTACTCTGTTTAGGTGCTTAAACTGTGTTATCACATTGAGTTCTTCCCAAAGCCTTGAGACATAGATACTTTTATTCTCCTTTAGAATATTGTAATACTCTAAAAACTTCATTTTAAAGAAAAAATAAGTTTGTGGTTTCTCTGAAAGCAGAGAAAGCAAAACCTTAAGCAGTCAACAGCACAAACACACGCTCTATCCTTCCTTCACTGTAAATGTGTCTGTCATCACAGCTCCTGAAAAAGAATTCATAATAAAAGTCATAAACATACTGATGGATCTACAGAGCAACATGCAATAGCTGATGGAGGAAGTGAGGGAAGTGAGGAAAGACAATGCAGAAATGAGACAACCCAGCCGTGATGTTCCAGATCCTTCCAAACAGTTCACTGCCTTCATTTCTGAGAGAAAAGCTGCTTTCTCTTCTAGAATCATGACAGTATCCCTTCTCCTTGTCTACTTCATCCTGTGTGTCGAGATGAGATGAGAGCACGTTCTCATGTGTTTCTGCTAATTTCTGCCCTTTTTCTGGAGGTGCAGTACCAGGAAAATCTGACTTTCCTTTCGTATTTTAGCTCTTCATACACAAAGGCATTGCATGTAGGGTTGCCAGATTGAGCAAATAAAAATAGAAGATGCCGAGTGAAATCTGAATTTCAGATAACAACAACATTTTTTAGCATAAGTATATCCTAAATATTGTGTGGGACATATTTATACTAAAAAAATTCATCGTTATCTGAAACTCAGATTTAACTGAGCATCCTATACTTTATCCAGCAATGCTAAATGCTACTTACAGTTTCCAAATTACACAAATGAAATGCAGCAGTAAGGCCAATTTTAACTCACATTATAGTTTCATTGTAGTAGGGATCCTATAGAATGAGCTCCAAGTCCTTAGAGACAAATGAGCAACAGATGTCTGGTTTGGTTAATGGGCCATCATCGAACTTACAGAATAATGTGAGCAGGAAAAACGAAACATGCTAATTATAAGCAGGCTTGCATAGGCATGTCTCTTGAGTTTACTTATTTTAGACTTAGAGCGTTTCCTGTCTGAAAGGCAGTGGAGGTCAATCAGTATAATGTTGCCTCCAAAATCCCTCACCCCGGCTGGAACCCCAGTCACCCAGGGTTCCTGGCAAAAGGGTGCCAGGCCAAAGGTGTCAGTTGGAGCTGAAGTCCAACCATATTCTACTTCCCAAGCCTTGAATCTAGAGGAATGAGCACAACTCCCTCTCTCTCTCTTTCTCTCACACATACATGCACATACACACGTGCCTTGTACTTACCAAATCCTGTACTCCCAGGCTGAGCCTGCTAAGAGAGGTGCCTTTAAAAAATTTTTTTTTTCATAAAGGCACTAGACTGTCAGCCCTGCTTCACAAACATTTAACACTTTTTTTCAAAGTCACTACTGAGAACCAAGCACCATGTTTCTGGGAATATGGAGATGGATGGGGCAGGGTGCCTTCTTTCTAGGAATGCAGAGTCTGGCAGGGGAAACACAAGTGAAAAGACCATTACAAAACGTGCCACGATATGGGGTTTGCACAGGTCACAAGGCAAGCACAGAGGAGGGTAAACTGTGTCAGCTTGGTGGCATTAACTAATAGGCATTCTCAGAGAAGTTGGAGCTCAAGCATAATCCAGATGGAAGAATGGGGTTAGTGAGGCCAGAGGCAGTTGAAAGAAAAGGCATTCCAGGCAAAGGGCAAATTCACAGAGGTATGAAACTGAATGCCAGCTATAGAAACTTCTAGATAGTCATCTCAGCTGTAGTGAGAGTGGGGGATCAGGGTGTGCAATATCATGAATGCATTTGGAAAGCACTGGATTCAACAATGCCCATGCCCTGTGGGGTAGTTTTGCTCCCTGCTGTATTCCCCCTAGTGCCTGAAATAGTGGCTGGCAAAGAGTAATCACTCAATACCTATTTTATTAAACAAATGAATGAGCGAATGATTGAATGAATGGCAGGACTTGCCAGAGCCTTTAATAGGCAAATGTATGTTAGAGATCTCAAGAGAGACATAGTGTGTGCATAATTTCCTCTTTGACCACGTAACTTTTTTTTCACTGAATAATACACTTTCAAAGACACTTGTTTATTGGTACACATTTGGGGAAATCATGCTTTAAAGGAGACATGCAAATGAATAACTACATGGATGAACATAAAGTGAGAGAAATCCAGAACATGGTTTCAGGGATTGCATTTAGGTAAAATGCTTGGCCTTCTCTGTAGATTCTTGCTGAAACTGGATAATTAATTGCAAGTGGGCAGCATGGGTAGCCAGACAGAAGATGAGCTGGCCCAGTCCCAGGGAGTTTTGCAAGACCCTTTCAGGGACAATAATTTATACTCAACTTTTTCCTTTCCTTCATCTACAAGTCCAGATTAGACCCTAGCTTAATCAAGAAAATACTGAGCTTCCCTATGGGCCAAATGTCCCCACACCAATACTAATCTCTGAAACAGTGGTCTCAAGATAATAACAGCATTTATCAAGCACTAACTTCACCTCAGGCATTTCCTACATTTTATGTCATTGATTTTCCATGACAGTCACGGGCATGATAATGCTATAATAATAATTACTTATTGAGTGTTTACTCTGTACCAGGCAGCAGGCTAACTATGTTTTACAGACATTATCTCTTTTAATCCTCATAACAACCCAATCCATTTATAACAAAATTGAAGCACAGAGAGGTCAAGTAACTTGTGCCAGGTGACACAGCTAGTGAGTGACAGAGCAAGGACGTGAATCTGAATCTGTTTGACACCAAAAGCCACCTGTTTAACCACCCTACCGTATTGCTGGTAGGTCTACGTTACACAAATGTATCTTCAAGAAAACAATCCTAACCCCAGAGACTACCATGAAATAGGATCCATTTATGACTACTTGCCAAGTAGACATGGACTGAGTACATGTCATTGCTATATATGTGCTAGATAGGCTTGTTGACAATATTATTGGATTAGAACAGTCAGCTGAGTCGTGTTTACACTGACTCGTAATTGGCAGCATAACAAACACACTTAGACACACCACCTGGGACAGACCAAGACCAAACAAGTCAGGACTGCTGTGCGGGACCTCAAACTGCTCACCCTTCCCCACTCTCCCTACGAGAGTTCTATTGCTCCATGAATCTGTTTCATGCATCGTCTCCCATATGGACCAAAATAAAAGGAAGTAGGCTGATCATGAGGATTAATGAGATGTCACCTTCTAGGCTGTTGGCACAGAGACTGGCCACTTGTGAGGTCTTTTTTTGTTTTGTTTTTTTTACTAGTTACTGCGTTTTGAACATAAAAGCACTCACTCCCATCATTACATAGTCTTTGTAGATGAGTTCATATGAATGGCATGTTTTAAAATTTGTAATAAAGTATGACACACAGACAGAAGAGTACATATATAATTAATGATTAACGTTTACCCACTGAACACACCTAGATAACAAGCACCCTGATGAAGAAGCAGAACATTACCAGTGCCCTGAGAAGGGCCGCTCTGGTTACTAACCCCTGAGGCTAACCTCTGTCCTGACTTTGAACAGCATAGAAGTGAAAAGAAGTGCAATGCTGGTCTTTCTACCAAATGTCAGACATGAAATTTGGACTGAATCCAGAGTTTATCCACCAGACAGTGCAGTGCATGCCTGAAACTACAAAACTCTCCAAATTCCACAGGGAGAAGAATGTTTCTAGGGTTTTTTTAAGTGTTTGATGTTGTCTGAAGATAAAATGATAGGTGCCTAAATGGCCAGGCCTGCAAGAGCAGCCATGGCAGTGTGGAGGGCAGTGCGACATGATGCCAGGCTTCCCAGAGGCTGCCGCTGGCAGGGCTGGTGGCTGTAACACCATCTCAAAGATCTCAAAGGGCTAACGGCCAAGTCCTAAGGCTCTGTAGGTCTGCAGTCCCCTCAGAGGCCCCTTCACTGAGCAGGTATTCCCACAGAGGAAACAGCCAACGAGGAAGCTTAGTCAGCCAGCCAGTATGGGCCTTAAATGCATCCAGGTTTTATGGGGCCAAGACAACCCTTCACTGAGCTGATATAATCGCCACCAAGCTCTGCATTGTATCTGTAGTCTTTAATATTCCAAACTGTCCTCTGCATTTGTTATCCCTTTCCATGGCTAAGAAAACTGATGCTCAGGAAAGTGAAATGCCCTGGCTGGTGTCACACAGCTAGTAAATGGCTGGACCAGGATACCCAAGTCCATTTTGACTGGAGCCTCTGCTTGTAGCCCTCATACACCAAGCTCAAAACACCTCTTAGCTTCCCAGAGAGTTGCTTTATTGGGGGAATGATTGACTTTGGCCCCCAGAATTTCAAATTGATGCCTTGAATTCCTGCTCTGGAGGATGGTACTGAAGGAATTTTCAGGGCTTCAGAATGATCCCTGATCACATAAGTTACTACTGATGATACCAGAGAATGGCTGAAGTGTCCCATAGGAACTGGCTTCTCATAGTGTGGTCCATGGACCAGCAACATGTAATATAGGATCTCAGACTCCACTCCAGGCCTCTTACATGAGACTTGACATTTTCATAAGACCCCCGGGGGATTTGTACATGCATTAAAGTTTGAGAAACATAGTTGAATGTCAGAGAAGAAAGTCCAGTGTACAGTGCTCAAAATGGGCTCGTGTGTATCTTGTATTTATCTAAGGTAAAAACCATGGAAGATACGAGTGAGGCTATTGACCTCCTCATTTCAAGAAGAATAAAAAGCTGTGTCCTCACCGAGGGAGGAGGTGGTGAGATTCTAAGGGGAATGACCTCCCTAGTTTCACCTTGCTCTCTTTGCAGGCACATGCCCTCCACAGCATTAATTGGATTTGCGGTATTCACACACCTGCTGGGGAAAACAGACACCTGGGTTTGCTGCAGTGTAAGGGAACATCAGCCACTTCAGCTAGGCCTTTGTAGACATGATAAATCATGTACAACTTCAAAAAGATATTTAAAGTCCCTAAATATGGGCTTCATTATTTGGCTTCTAATAGCATTCTGACTAGCAACAGCAAAGAGAAGTAGGTTTGTGCTCAAAGTATGTCAGCAGGGAGGTTGGAACTGCTACTCTGAGGGGGTTCTTTCTGCTCTCCAAGTCATTTTGTTGTGAGGAAACTGATCATTGTGAAGATGTTAGCCTTCTGGAACTTTTAGCTCTGTGAGGTGATACAGTTGATGTCCTCTAAGAGAGAGCACAGCACAGAGTCATTCCTTTATCCAATAAGTATTTATTGATCACCTACTATGCAGTAGGTACAAACCTAGGTGCTAGAGATAAAATGGTGAACAGATCCAGCCCTTGCTCTCATGGGTGAGACAGACGTTTAACAAATAATCTCCAATTTATACTTTCAAGCATATAATAGTGATGTCAAACGCTAGTACACAGAGGTACAGAGAGTAGTGGAGTCCATGATGAGGGATCAAAACAGTTGTGAGGACAGAGGCAGGGTTAGGAAGAACTTTCATAGAGAAATGACATTCAAACTAAGGGTTAAAAGACCAATTGGTGTAACTAGGTGAAGTGGGCAAGAGTAGAATGGAGCTGGGGGTGGGGGAAATTTGTTTCCAGCAGAGAAAATAGCACATGAAGAGTCTTTTCGGTGGGAAAGAGCAAGGAACAAAGATCTGAAACAAGTCCAGTAAGGCTGGAGAAGAGAGAGAGGAAGAGTTGCAAGAGCCAGATCCTGCAATGCCTTGACAGTCTTACAAGGTGAGGCTATCTCTGGGGCAATGGAGAGACCTCGAAGGCTTGTTAGTAGACTCAAAGACAGTGTGTATGACCTGTTCCAGACCTCATCTGTAAGGGGCAGAGCAGGGATTCAAACGCAAGCCCATCTGACTGTTGAGCCAGCTCTCATAACCATGACAACATAGCGCTTGTCCATTTTTTTGTGGCTACACTTTTTCTGAAATCTCCTCCAGGCCATCTCTAATTCAAATGGTATATTTTGACTTGTTTTGAAACATGTTTTGGGTCTTTTCTGCTATGTGACAAATGGGCACTGGGGCAGGGTACCTGGCTTGGTCCCAGTGAGAAGAAGGAGTCTAGCTTTCCTTGTCAAATAACCTGGTGGAGTGTATACTAGAGGACATGATCACAGAATCCTACCTGGTGAAAGGCAACATGTGTAATTGGTTTCTGTAAGGGGAAGCCATGCTTAATATATCTGGCATCTCTGAAGGAGTGACTAAGCAGGTCAATAAGGGAGAGACAGTGTATGTAATAATGACACCAGCATGCAAGGCGTTTTTAGTTTTGCATTGAGAAGGCACTTTGATAATAGTTAATTCCTTCTCTCACTGGACTGATGTGAACACTAAATGGGATGATATATTATTTACCCATTTTAAAGATAAGGAAAGAGGCTCAGTGAGGTCACAAGACTTCTCCAAGTTACGTGTTAAGCAAGTGAAGTGGTAGAGCTGATATCCAAAGCAAGGCCCCTCCAACTCTTGAGTTCTTAACCAATTGTTTTTTGCCATTTAGAGGTTTAATGCATGTTTATTGTGTTGAATAGATCCTTGCAATTATTGTGAAGGAACTAATTGAGAAGAGGAAGTAGCCACCGCCTTCTCTCAGAGGATCCCAGATTTCTTTCCTGCCTCTGTGTTGTCTTCTGAGCCCCCGAGAAGGCATGTTTATACACATTATCTTATTTGATCCCTACAAAAAGTCTTAAGATAAAAGTATAGCTAACAACAGCATTTTATAAAAGAGGCAACTGGAATACCATGAAAGGGCTTGGCAAAGTTCTTCTATAAAGGGCTAGACAGTAGATATTTTAGGCTTCGTAGCCTCTGCTCCAACGTTGCCACTGTACTGAGAAACCAACCACAGATAACACTGAAACAAGTGGGCATGGCTGTGTTCAACTTTGCTCATGGACCCTGAAATGTGCATTTCTTATCATTTCCATACATCATAAAATATTCTTCTTTTGATTTTTTTCAACCATTTAAAAATGTAAAAACTATTCTTGTGGCTGTGTAAGAGCAGAAGGCTGTGGGCTGGATTTGACCTTTGGGCCATAGTTTGCCAACCCAGCCCTCAGAGGCTAGGCAGCCTGCCGAAGGGTACACAGCCTAGGGACTGTTGGTAAAAAGTTCAGCATTTACATCAGCAGCACTGAAGGTTTGCCCTGTGCCCAAATTTTATTTCAGGCAGAACAATAGTATTTGATTTTATTCAGCTAGAGCGTCAGAGGGTTAAGCTGCCAAGAGTCCATTGGCTCAGTTTCAGGGTTGACATGCTGCCTAATCATAGCCTGTTCCTGTGCTGCTGGACTCTTCTCATGGGGCCCTGGATCTGAGGCTCCTTGAGCAAAGGAAGGGGCTTCTCAGCTCAGGGTACACACTAGAAATGCAGTCAGCCAGCGCCACTGGTGCAGGGGGAAAGAGGCAAGTTTGCAACGACTGTTTCCCTAGCATTGACAGTGTCTTCCTTCCTCCTGTGCTCCAGGTGCAGGGTGGAAAGTGAGGTGTCTGGCTGATAATCACTTGCTTCTTTCTAAAGAGCAGCCAGCTGACAGTGTGAGCACGTATTGTACTTACGCTGCCCTGATGCAGCCACTTCCCCTGCTCTGCTTTTCTCTCTGCCCAATAAATAAATGCGAGAGTGACAGTGCTGTCCCACTTCTGAGGATGTATTCTTACCACTGGATGTAGCACATAACTGCAGCTTACCAAGTGGACAAAGCACTGAAGGCCTTGTTTTACAGCTGGTGAATTTAAGGTGGGGGGCTGGGGGTACGGCTGGTGCACAAAGGGAAGATTGCAAACTCTTTAGTGTCTGCGAAGCAGCTCCTCATGTTAAGGTTCATGATGTGGGAGAGAGTAGTGGATGTGGTGTGGAAGAACTGCAGACACTGGAGGAGTGAGCAGTGTATCTGTCCCCAAACCAGCAGGACACAGGTTTTCCAGCTGGAGTTGTAGATACTAAGGATCTACTCAAATCAGAGAAACCCCTCCATTATGCAGCCTATGTATGTATATATAAGCTGTAAGATGTACTATATATATTATATGATATATGTAATATGTTATATATTATATATCTAGATAGATAGCCTATAACTAGAGACAATGGAGCCCTCTGCTTGGCTCATAGCAAGCGTGGGGAAAAATAGGTTTATGTATATGTGTATATATATGTATGTGTTATGCATATATGTACATATTGTGTAAAATGTATACACATCATACATATTTTGTATTATCTATCATTTGTATATACACATATTTTTCCCAAGCTTGCCATAAGCTAAGCAGAGGATTCCATTGTCTCTAGTCATAGTGAGATATGATGAAAAACTCAGCCATTTTGGGAACTATTCTTTTATAAACCCATATGATCTTCCAGAATTTTGTAGTCGGCTATTAAAACAATTATATCAACTTGTGAGCAGCCCCTACAAGCCTTGAAGACCCAGGGGCTGAGAGTTCTCTCAAAGCGTGTGCAGGACCATGCCTACTAGGCAGTTCTGCTGCTACAGGTGTGTCTAGGATTGGACACCAGGGGGTCCTCACTGTGGGACCAGAGATCCAGAGTCCCTAGACTTGCTATTGGATGACATGTCTGAGCCAGATTTAGTGAACTCAGGAAGCTTGTGACCCAGGTGACTATTAGCTATTCTTTTCTTATTACCATTATTGTATGCCAGATGTTGCTCTAGGTACAGTTTTATGCATTGCCTCACTTAATCCTCACAGTAAGTCTAGGAAGTAAGTACTATTATTATCCCCATTTTACAATGAGGAAACTGAGGCACTCCCTGAGAGGTTAGGTAACTTGCCCACATTTACATCTTGTAAGTGCTGGAGCTGGGAGGCATACCTAGACAGTCTGACTGCAGATACCAAGATCTTAACCCCAACATTGTGCTGTCTCCCCAGAGGACAGAATCTGAGCTTTTCATGTCCTAAATGTGGCGAAGGAATGTAATCAATTTGGAGAAGATCATAGGTTGTATGTTTCAACAGCCAGCTAAATAATTTGTTCTTTGAACAGTCTTGTTCTGTGTCCCAAAATCTAATACTCAAAAGAATGGATGGAATTAAAATTAACTTCCTGTTCTTCGTGCATCCTCTCATTTAACAAGTATTTATTGTATGTGTGGGGCCTGTCAGTAGAGATTTTATTGGAGATAGCATCTATGAAATTCTTCCACATACAGTTGGTTATCAAGTCAAAGGACATCGAGGAGTCAAAATCATGGAGATGCTGCCAAAAGCCATGCAAAGGGATGAGACTGCCTCATGCAAGTGTCCAGCGCTGCGCTATCCAATCAGATAGGCCCCAGCCACATGTGGCCAGTTAAGTTTCAATTAATTGTCATTAAATAAAATAAAAAACTCAGTTCTTCCATCACACTACCACACTTGAGTGTGCAATGGCTGCATGTAACTTGTGGATACCATATTGGACAGCAGAGGTAGCGAACATTTCCATCATCACAGAAAGTTCTAGTGGTCAGCACTGATCTAGAGAGACAAGAGGGAAGAAGAACTGAAGAGAGGTATTGACAGAACTTTGGGTGCCACCCACAACTGGGAGCCAGGAAGTAGAAAGAGGGCCAGTAAAGGAGATAAAGGAGGAGATAGAGAAGCTGGGAAGATGGCCAGGATAATGGGTCAGCAAAGCCAAGGGCAGGGTACTATCAAAGAGCAAAGTGTGGTTCTCAATGTCAGATGCTGGAAACAGATCTTTGGAAGTTAAGAATTGAGAAATCTCTTCTGGATTCGATAAATAGAAGGACACTTGGTACCATCTTGCTGGGTGCTGAGGATAGGGCTGCTTTATGACAGACACAGCTGGCCAGTGGAGGTCTCCAGTCTCTGCTGTCAAGTCCACTGGAGCAGACATCACACAAAAGCACACTAGCAATTTGCTTTTTGAGAGTGTGACCTTCCGCTGGCTTTAGCGATGTGAATGTCGGCATGCTTCCTGACCAGCTGCTGCCTCAGTGGCCCTTTCAAAACTTTTAGCCTTGAACCTTTCTAAAGCAGTTCCAGGAGTGGTGAATTGCTCAGAGCTCTGGGAGAACAGTGCTATTCAATTCAAAGGTGTTGATGGAGCCTTGTAATAAGGGTAAAACATAGTGTCTGTGACCTTTGTCAAATTCATAAGTAATCATTAATAAGAACTGAATGGCAAGTGAGGGAGGACCAGGCAGCATCATAAAGACTATTAAATCCCAAGGGCCATTAAAAAGCCTTGGCAAGGGCCCTTTAGTGGACTTAAATTAACCCCGTGTGGTTCTTTAACGCACACTTAACATAGTGATTCTGCTGAGATCAGAGCCAGAGAGAACCATAAATCTGCACATTCAGGATTTTGATCCAGTGCCTATGATAATGCAGTGTGTGTCCAGACGTGTCCTAGAAGCTGGAGGAAAGTTCAGTTTTCATCTTGACCTGACCTTGTTCCAGGTTTTTTACTTGTAGCTTTCTAGGTACCACTTATGGTGGAGTGTTAGAGGGCCTGTGGATTCTGCTCCAGCTCTGCTGTTGACTCAGTGGCTGTTGCTAACGTCCCTACAGAATATCAGTTTGCAGGAGGGAACCTGGAGGCCTTTTCAGAGAGTTTGTGTGGAGCCTGGAGGAGGTGGGTGGTATGCACAGGCAAGCCTTGTAGCCCTCAGTCTTGGAATCCACAGTGAATTGTCTCTTAATTTCTTCTTTGTTTTGGCCACACCCCCAATACCCACCCCAACCACACTGGGGGGTTCTGGAATCTCAGTTCTGTAAGAGGGCCCCAACCTTGCAAAGTGAGGCTCACACCAAGGCAGGCTTTTGCATCAGCCTACTCCTTCTTCCCAAGAATCAACTCAAAGCGGAAGACAGGGGAGTGGTTAATGTAAAGAAAACACTTTTCAAACACACATAGAAGCCTTCTATTCCTTGCCTTTCTCTTCAGAACAAGTGTGCACACACACACACACAGACCTTCAAACCACAAGGAAGCACCTTTGTGCCTGTTCAGTTTTGGATAAACGCAAGGACTTACTGAAGGAGGGCCAGGGTGTTAGGTGAAATACAAGCTGATTAACCTTGATCTGGGTTAACTGTGCATTCTTTATGGACTCTGACATGAGGATCTCCAAGATAAATAAAGGTTGCGGAGGTTGTCAGAGATTTAGGAACCAGATTATTCCTTTCTTTATAACCATCATCTCCTCCCCACTTCTCCGTGCCCCACCTCACATGCCCAATAAGGTATCCATAGCATCTAGCACAGTTCCTGGCACATAGCAAGGACCATCAAAGCCCACTTTTATTCATGAGATAACTATGCTAATCATTGTTAGGAATAGGGAAGGTGAAATATAAGATTCTGACCTTCAGTATTAGCAACAACAATTGCAGGGATCAAAGGCCTGTTATGTGTGAGCTGCTTTCCTTGAATCATTTCCTCTTAACTTCATGACATCCCTGCATAGCCCCAATTTACAGATGAGGAACTGAAGTTTGGAGGGGTTGCATAATTGCCCAAAGGCACCCAGCTCCTAAGTGGCAGAGTCAGTCTAGGTCTCTATGGCTCCGGAGGCTGTACCCTTCTGCTTTTACACACTGCACTCGAGTAGGACAGAGGAGACAGTGTGGTGCCCACAAATAAGCCAGAGTGAGGCAGGCAGGAATGCACTGAGCGTGTCAAAGATCACTCCCTTTCCCTGGTGCCCCAGGGCCTGAGACCAGTGAGCTGGGCCTCTGTAGCTGCTGCACACATTTGCTTTCTCCTCAACCTATATTACAACTTCATTCTTCCCTTGTTTGCTTGTTCAGAGAAACAGGTGATGGGAAAAGCATGCTTGAGGTGTCCGCAGGAGCAGTGCCCTGCTTTGCTTGCTATAAATAGCTCCCTCTCAGCCAGTTGCCATAAATGGCATTTTACAAGGAAAGTGACCAGTTTAAAATCAGCCCTGAGATGTCAGGACACCAATATTCAATTATTATATGCAGTGTCCCCAATCTATTGCATACAGTTAGGAGTGTTGCAGTCTTGAAACAAAACTGATTTCTTCAGATTCATGTCATCCCAAGTCCTTGGTCTGGGGATGCACAATTAACCAGAGCTTTGCTGCTTTACTTGTGAAGCAAACACCAGCAATGACTTAGACTAACCTACAATGTGACCTGTACACAGTAAACATTTTTACCCTTTCAGCTCCCACTTATCACAAAAAAGTTGTGATTTGCCTCTGGTTGGCCTTAGAGAGTTAATATGCAGCCAAGGTCCCTGCCCGCTGCTCAAACAGACTTGAAGTGTGAACACATTTGTATTAAAAGAAAGTATGTGCAGACCAAACCAAGATCATTAAAAAGGGAGGGACATGAATTTATTCACATGAGCCACTTTTATTATTTTCCATTACTAAATAGACAAGTAATTGATTGTGGATCTATTATTTAATTAGCATAAATGAAATGACTGTTGTATGAGATAGAATGCATGTATTGATTTTTTAAAAATTAATTTTGGTATCATTAATCTACAATTACATGTGCAATATTATGGTTATTAAACTACCCCCTTCATCACGTTCCCCCCCACCAACCCCATTACAGTCACTGTCCATCAGCGTAATGAGATGCTATAGAATCACTACTTGTCTGTTCTGAGTTGTACAGCCCTCCCCGTGCTCCCCCAACATTTCATCTCCTAATCGTAATGCCCCCTTTTCCCCCTTATCCCTCCCTTCCCACCCATCTTCCCCAGTCCCTTTCCCTTTGGTAACTATTAGTCCGTTCTTGGGTTCTGTGAGTTTGCTACTGTTTTGTTCCTTCAGTTTTTTTCTTTGTTCTTATACTCCACATATGAGTGAAATCATTTGGTACTTGTCTTTTACCGCTTGGCTTATTTCACTGAGCATAATACCCTCTAGCTCCATCCATGTTGTTGCAAATGGTAGGATTTGTTTTCTCCTTATGGCTGTATAATATTCCATTGTGAATATGTACCACATCTTCTTTATCCATTAATCTACTGATGGACACTTAGGTTGCTTCCATTACTTGGCTATTGTAAATAGTGCTGTGGTACACATAGGGGTGCATCTGTCTTTTTCGAATTGGGCTGTTACATTCTTAGGGTAAATTCCTAGGAGTGGGATTCCTGGGTCAAATGGTATTTCTATTTTGAGTTTTTTGAGGAACCTCCATACTGCTTTCCACAATGGTTGAACTAATTTGCATTCACACCAGCAGTGTAGGAGGGTCCCCTTTTGTCCACATCCTCTCCAACATTTGTTGTTGTTTGTGTTTTGGATGTTGGACATCCTCACTGGTGTGAGATGATATCTCACTGTGGTTTTAATCTGCATTTCTCTGATGATTAGCGATATGGAGCATCTTTTCATGTGCCTGTTGGCCATCTGAATTTCTTCTTCGGAGAAGTGTCTATTCATGTCCTCTGCCCATTTTTAATTGGATTATTTGCTTTTTGTTTGTTGAGGTGTGTGAGTTCTTTATCTATTTTGGTTGTCAACCCCTTATCGGATATGTCATTTATGAATATATTCGCCCATACTATAGGATGTCTTTTTGTTCTACTGATGGTGTCCTTTGCTGTACTGAAGATTTTCAGCTTGATATAGTCCCACTTGTTCATTTTTGCTTTTGTTTCCCTTGCCCAGGGAGATATGTTCATGAAGAAGTCACTCATGTTTATGTCCAAGAGATTTTTGCCTATGTTTTTTTCTAAGAGTTTTATGGTTTCATGACTTACATTCAGGTCTTTGATCCACCTTGAGTTTACCTTTGTGTATGGGGCTAGACAGTAGGCCAGTTTCATTCTCTTACATGTAGCTGTCCAGTTTTTCCAACACCAGCTGCTGAAGAGGCTGTCATCTCCCCATTGTATATCCAAGGCTCCTTTATCAAATATTAATTGACTGTAAATGTTTGGGTTAATGTTTGGATTTTCTATTCTGTTCCACTGGTCTGTGGGTCTGTTTTTGTGCCAGTACCAAATTGTCTTGATTACTGTGGCTTTGTAGTAGAGCTTGAAGTAGGGGAGCGTGATTCCCCCTGTTTGATTCCTCCTTCTCAGGATTGCTTTGGCTATTCGGGGTCTTTTGTGGTTCCATATGAATTTTAGAATTATTTGTTCCAGTTCATTGAAGAAAGCTGTTGGTAGTTTGATAGGGATTGCGTTGAATCTGTAGATTGCTTTAGGTAGTATAGCCATTTTGACAATATTTATTCTTCCTAGCCAAGAGCATGGGATGCATTTCCATTTGTTAGTGTCCTCTTTAATTTCTCTTAGGAGTGTCTTGTAGTTTTCAGAGTTCAGGTCTTTCACTTCCTTCATTAGGTTTATTCCTAGGTATTTTATTCTTTTTGATGCAATTGTGAATAGAATTGTTTTTCTGATTTCTCTTTCTGTTAGTTCATCGTTAGTGTATAGGAAAGCAACAGATTTCTGTGTGTTAATTTTGTATCCTGCAACTTTGCTGAATTCAGATATTAGTTCTAGTAGTTTTGGAGTGGAGTCTTTAGGGTTTTTTACGTACGGTATCATGTCATCTACAAATAGTGACAATTTGATTTCTTCTTTACCAATCTGGATGCCTTGTACGTCTTTGCTTTGTCTGATTGCCGTGGCTAGGACCTCCAGTACTATGTTGAGTAACAGTGGAGAGAGTGGGCATCCTTTTCTTGTTCCCAATCTTAGATGAAAGGCTTTCAGCTTCTCGCTGTTAAGTGTGATGTTACCTGTGGGTTTTTCATATATGGCCTTTATTGTGTTGAGGTATTTGCCATCTATACCCATTTTGTTGAGAGTTTTAATCATGAATGGATGCTGAATTTTGTCAAATGCCTTTTCGGCACCTATGGAGATGATCATGTGGTTTTTGTTCTTCTTTTTGTTGATGTGGTAGATGATGTTGATGGATTTTCGAATGTTGTACCATCCTTGCATCCCTGGAATGTATCCCACTTGATCATGGTGTATGATCCTCTTGATGTATTTTTGAATTCGATTTGCTAATATTTTGCTGAGTATTTTTGCATCTACATTCATCAGGGATATAGGTCTGTAATTTTCTTTTTTAGTGAGGTCTTTGCCCGGTTTTGGTATTAGAGGGATGCTGGCTTCATAGAAAGAGTTTGGAAGTATTCCCTCCTCTTCTACTTTTTGGAAAACTTTAAGGAGAATGGGTGTTATTTCTTCTCTATATGTCTGGTAGAATTCAGAGGTGAACCCTTCTGGTCCGGGGTTTTGTTTTTGGGTAGTTTTTTGATTACTGATTCAATTTCGTTGCTGGTGATCGGTCTGTTTAGTTTTTCTGTTTCTTGTTTGGTCAGTCTTGGAAGGTTGTATTTTTGTAAGTTGTCCATTTCTTCTAGGTTTTCCAGCTTGTTAGCATATAGATTCTCATAATATTCTCTTATAATTCTTTGTATTTCTGTGGGATATGTTGTTATTTTTCCTTTA
>JAQQAC010016209.1:115657258-115949975 GCA_029783875.1 Phataginus tricuspis | reverse complement strand
CTTTTTCTCTTAGTAAATCTGGCTAGGGGTTTATGTATTTTGTTTATTTTTTCAAAGAACCAGCTCTTGGTTTCATTGATTTTTTTCTATTGTTTTATTCTTCTCAATTTTATTTATTTCTTCTCTGACCTTTATTATGTCCCTCCTTCTGGTGACTTTGGGCCTCATTTGTTCTTCTTTTTCCAATTTCAGTAATTGTGTCTTTAGACTATTCATTTGGGAATGTTCTTCCTTCTTTAAATAGGCCTGGATTGCAATATACTTTCCTCTTACAACTGCCTTTGCTGCGTCCCACAGAAGTTGTGGCTTTTTGTTGTTATTGTCATTAGTCTCCATATATTCTTTGATTTATGTTTTGATTTGGTTGTTAACCCATTGATTAATTAGGAGAATGTTGTTAAGTCTCCATGTATTTGTGAGCCTTTTTGTTTTCTTTGTAAAATTTATCTCCAGTTTTATACCTTTGTGATCTGAGAAGTTGGTTTTTAGAATTTGAATATTTTTGAATTTACTGAGGTTCTTTTTGTGGCCTAGGATGTGGTCTATTTTGGAAAATGTTTCATGTGCATGTGAGAAGAATGTGTATCCTGTTGCTTTTGGGTGTAGAGTTTTGTAGATGTCTGTTAGGTCCATCTGTTCTAGTGTGTTGTTCAGTGCCTCTGTGTCTTTACTTATTCTCTGTCTGGTTGGTCTATCCTTTGGAGTGAGTGGTGTGTTGAAATCTCCTAAAATGAATGCATTGCTGTCTATTTCCTCCTTCAATTCTGTTCATATTTGTTTCACATATGTCAGCGCTCCTGTGTTGGGTACATATATATTTATAATGGTTATATCCTCTTGTTGGACTGACCCCTTTATCATTATGTAATGTCCTTCTTTATCTCTTGCTACTTTCTTCGTTTTGAAGTCTATTTTGTCTTATACAAGTACTGTAACACCTACATTTTTCTTTTTGTTGTTTGCATGAAATATCTTTTTCCATCTCTTCACTTTTGGTCTGTGTATATCTTTGGGTTTGAGGTGAGTCTCTTGTAAGCAGCATATAGACGGGTCTTGCTTTTTTTATCCATTCTATTGCTCTGTGTCTTTTGATTGGTGCATTCAGTCCATTTACATTTAGGGTGATTATCGATAGATATGTACTTATTGCCATTGCTAGCTTTAGATTTGTGGTTACCAAAGGTTCAAGGGTTGCTTCTTTACTATCTAACAATCAACTTAACTTTCTTGTTAAGTTATTGTGAACACCATCTGATGATTCTTTATTTCTCTCCCTTCTTATTCTTCCTTCTCCATTCTCTATATACTAGGTGTTTTATTCTTTGCCTTTAGTTAGTATTTGGATGGTCTGCTTTCTTTGCTATGATTTTATTTTCTCTGGTGACATCTTTTTAGCCTTAGGAGTTCTTCCCTCTAGAGCAGTCCATTTAAGATATCCTGTGGGGGTGGTTTATGGGAAGCAAACTCTCTCAGCTTTCATTTGCCTGGAAATTGTTTAATCCCTCCATCATATTTAAATGATAATCATGCTGGATACAATATTCTTGGTTCGAGGCCCTTCTGTTTCATTACATTATATATATCATGCCATTCTCTTCTGGCCTGTAAGGTTTCTGTTGAGAAGTCTGATGATAGTCTGATGGGTTTTCCTTTGTAGGTGATCTTTTTTCTCTCTCTAGCTGCCTTTAATACTCTGTCTTTATCTTTGATCTTTGCCATTTTAATTATTATGTGTCTTGGTGTTGTCTTCCCTGGGTCCCTTGTGTTGGGAGATCTGTGGGCTTCCGTGGACTGCGAGACTATTTCTTTCCCCAGCATGGCGAAATTTTCAGCAATTGTTTCTTCAAAGACACTTTCTATCCCTTTTTCTGTCTCTTCTTCCTCTGGTACTCCTATAATGCGAATATTGTTCCGTTTGGATTGGTCACACAGTTTTCTTAATATTCTTTCATTCGTAGAGATCCTTTTATCTCTCTCTGCCTCAGCTTCTCTGTATTCCTGTTCTCTGATTTCTATTCCACTAACAGTTTCTTGCATCTCGTCCAGTCTGCTGCTAAGCCCGTCCATTGCTTGTCTCATTTCTGCGTTGTCTTTCCTCACTTCCCTCACTTCCTCCCTTAGCTCTTGCATATTTCTCTGTAGATCCATCTGTATGGTTATGACATTTATTCTGAATTCTTTTTCAGGAATATTGTGCATTTCCATCCCTTCAGGTTCCCTCTCTGGTGTTGTCTGGGTCTGGGTGAGCTTGGTCTGTACCATATTCCTCTGTCTTTTCATGGCGATAGAAGTGGTAGCTGGTATGTGCCATGTATGTCAGCTGGGCTCTTTAAGACTTAAAAAAAAAAGAAAGAAGATAAAGAGAAGAGAAAGAAAAGAAAGAAAGAAAAGAAAAGAATAAAAAACACCAAAAAACAAACAAACAAACAAACAAAAAGACGTCCGCCCGGAGTAGATTATGTGAGATGCTGTAGGTGGCGCTGTTGCTCCACTAGTTCGCAGCCGTGGCTGCGCCGCTCTGCAGGGCCCTTTGTAGCTCTGGCCGGGGTGGAACGAATGGGAGGCTGCTGATATCTGTGGGAAGTTTCAGTAGGGCTACTTTTTCCCAGTCGCCAGCCAAGGGATCTGAAATTCCCAGGACTCCCAGCCTGCTGGGCCGAGTGTGCTGGAACGATCCTGTTCCTCCGTTGGGCCCCTATCTCTTTAAGACTGCTAAAAAATGTGTGTGCTTTTCTTTTGTCCCGGGTAGCTGGCTGTGAGGACCCGGTGCTTTCCCAGGCTCAGATCCTGCACCCTCTGTCTCTCCAATCTCTGCTACACCGCGCGATGTGTGTCAGTGCTCCCGGTGCAGATCAGCAGGGCTGGTTATTTTGCGGGCCTGTGCTTCCACTCCCTTCTGGCTCTGTATCGTCTCCTCCCGCCGGTGCACTGGGGTGGGGGAGTGCTCAAGCCCCACCGGGACGCGGCTCCATATCTTACCCATCTCACGGGGTGCCGAGTCCTCTCAGGTGCAGATGCAGGCTGAGTTCTGTCCTGTATCTTCTGGTCTCTCTTTTAAGAATAGTTGTATTTGTTGTATTTTCATAAATATATATGGTTTTGGGAGGAGATTTCCGCCACCCTGCTCACACTGCCATCTTCCCGAAACTCGATGTATTGATTTTGGCTGCATCCTTTAACAAGGATAAATTATTTTACTTCTGAGAGTTTTTGTAATCGAAACTTGCTTCAAAGCAAGAAGAGATGCAGTTCCAGAATGCTTCAGGGCAGGCTGAGGGAAGTGGGTAGTTTTAGGAAGGGACACATAATGCACCAAGGGAGAGGCATTTCCTGTGTTGGAGGATGGGAGACCAATTTATCTCAGCCATTAGGTGGTAGTAACTGAGAGGAGAGGATCTTAGAGCCAGAAGAGAAAGGAGTTGAGAACTTGGATGTCAGGCATGACAACCCCAGAACTTTCTGTGTTTCTCTGGCCAGTTCAGTGGTGCTGTTGCAGAGGTCTGAGCTGTTGGTTCCTCTTGGCTGTGTCTGGAAAGATGAGCATAGAAAGTTCTGGCCCTTGTTTGGAAAAGGCCTTGTGAACCCAGGACAGGCCTATTTCCCCTCCCGAGGGTGCATTCCCTCAATTTCTATATCAAGGGGTAAGGGCTAGCTCACAAAGGCCCTCTAAGCTGTGATGTGACACTTAGGGATGGCTTTGGCCTTGCCCACATTTGTTCTGCCCCTTCCACCTTGCCTTGGAGGAGCAGACACAGTGTCCTCATCCCTACCAGGAAAACATCGAGTCACCTCGAAATCAGAGCCGTAGCCATAGGTGACAGTTGTGTTCTGTACTGCCTGGTCCAGTTCAGCACAGCAGCTACCAGTGCAGCCTTGGAGTCTATATGACCAGGCTTCACATTTTTCCCCTGCTACTTTGAAGGTGGGCAGTTCTGGTCAAGTCAATTAACCTTCCTTTTTTGCCATGCCTGAAATAGGTGTAATAACAGTACCAGCTTCACAGAGTTGCTAAAGGAACTGCATTTGCTCACCCACGTAAAGCAGAGCCTGGCACAGAGTGAGCTCTCAGTAAACATTCCTCACTCCCCAGCCACTCTCTGTGTCCTTGCTGCTTCCACATCTCCTCACCCACCCGTCCATGCAACACTCAGTACACTGTCTTCCTCATGCACCTGAGTGTTTCAAGGTCAGGGGGCCCGAGTCAGGTATTTTCTTGGTGTCCCCCAGCCTCTGCTCTTTTGCTGTGTCTTGTATAGCATTGATACACTATTGGCTCACACATTTCCAGTCACAGAACATCCCACAGGGGGCAGCTAGTGCCCTGCCCTCAAGCACTTGACTGACATTTTAATAATGACAGAAAACAATCACCTTATAGTTATTTTTAGGTTTTCTCACAAAATTCACTGAGGTGCCACACTGTATTTAAATTCACCTGTACATGTTGTACATTCAACACCTACTATGTGGAGAGAATTGCAAGCAGCTTGGGAAAATAGCCAGTGACCTACACCATAGGGAAAGCACAAGTGATGGGGGAGAGGGGTGAGGAGAGGGGTAACATGGGCAGGGGAGCCCTGAGGTAGCAGTGCTCAACATCCATAAAATGTAAGTGCCCTAAGAGTCCCACCATGATGTCACACACATTACTAGGGCAGCATGCAACTAGGTGCCAAGCCAGTAAGCGCCACACTGGGTGAACAGACAGGGTCCTTTCTCTTCTCTTCTCTTCCAGCCCCTGCCCCCATCCAGCCCCTGCCCCCATCCAGCCCCCCCGCCCCCCCCCCCCCTCCCCCCATCCAGCCCCTGCCCCCATGCAGCCCCTGCCCCCATCCAGCCCCTGCCCCCATCCAGCCCCTGCCCCCATCCAGCCCCCCTGCCCCCATCCAGCCTCTCTCCATCCAGCCCCTGCCCCCATCCAGCCCCTGCTCCCATCTGTACTTCCACAGCTTTTGAATACAGCTCCACTGTGGGACTCTCTTTATGTTGCACTACTGTCATTTGGGGAAAGAGATCATCCTCCAGGTTGTGGTGCCCAAGGAGGCCTTCATGGATGATGGGTTTAGTTCAGCCTCAAAGTAGGTAAAGGATTGGAATTAGACAAGGGGAAAAGGGTGTTCCAGATGGAGTGTCCAGTAGGAACACAAACCTAGAGCCAGAAATATGCTTGGTACAACGCCACAAGGTGGTGGCTAAGGGCCTGGGCGGGACAGAGTTCACCGGGATGACTGCAGTGAAGAATTTGCAACCCATACCGAGCAATGCAGTGGTATAATTATTTCCCCGGCAGCCTGGCATCCATGGAGGCTCTGCTCTCCTATAGAGCCAGGCTGGGGGATATTGAAATAGCCAAGAGGAAGAGATTCTTTCTATAAGTTGTTCTAGGATTCCCCACCCCAGTTTGAAACATATGGCCCTGTCAAGGGCCCTTGATTTATTTGGGCCCGTTGCTTATCCTCCCATTGCTGCCAATTGTTAGGGAAAAAGCACAAAGACAGCTGTACTGCCTGAAGGAGTCAACGTGAGCTAATGCTGCCATCTCCAGGAACCTGCCTTCTAATGACCAGAGCACGGCAGGCCTGTTTCCAACTGCCTGCCCGGCAGGCTCCTCCCACCCCTGCTCCAGCCCCCTGCTGGCTGGCTGGCCTCTCCAGCCTGAAATCTGCCTGGACAGCAGGAGGGAGGGATAAGCTGCCCAGGGCTCCTGGAGCCTTTCACTGCCAGCTGCTTTCTCTTTTCTCTCGTGTGACAGGGATGTGTAGCAAAGGTCGTCATCCGAGGGAGAGAAGACCCTTTGCATCAGTTTGCTAGGGCTGCCATAACAAAGTGCCATGGACTGAGTGACTGAAACAACAGAGTCTTATTTCCTCACAGTTCTGGAGGCTTTAAGTCCAAGATCAAGGTGTCAGCAGGGTTGGTCTCTCCTAAGACCTCTGTCCTTGGCCTGCAGGTAGCCACCTTGTCACTGTGTCCTCACATGGATATTCCTTTGTGTTCCCCTGTGTGATATCATATGTGACATTCAGCCATGTGCACACCCCTGGTTCTCCTTGTGCACCTAAATTTCCTCTTCTACATGGACACCTTTGGATTATGGCTTACCCTAATGGCTGTCTTTTAACGTATAACCATCTCTTTAAAAGCCATCTCTCCAAATATAGTCACATTATGAGGTGTTGGAGGTTAGGACTTCAATATGTGAACTTGGGAACCCAATGGAGTCCATAACACCCCTCATAGAGTGAAGAGGGTACCCTGATTCCTTGAGACTTTGGGTAAGATCTCTCCCTCTCAAGACCTTTATCTCCTCATCATTACAATAAATGGGTTAGAGCTAGAAGTGTAGAAATCTTGTCCCAAAATAAGTGCAGATAAGTTTTTCAGGAAAAAAATGCAAATTTGTGATGACTTATAATGAATGGGTTTTCACAGTCCGGTCTGATTTCATATTCTGAGGGCAAACTAATGTAGCAATTTCATTATGGAGTTTGAACTTGATGTATGCCTTCATTAATTTGTGTTTTAAATAACCATATTTTAGTGCCTTATATATACCCAGTGCTATGCTAAATGCAAGAGAAACAAGCTGAATGTATTAGATGATGTTTTCTAATTAGCTTTTAAAATAATTTTCGACATATATTTCACAGGAAATTGTTGGACCCTGTGATTTTAAAATCAGAACGAGTATCGAGTTTAACAGTTTAACAATTCTTTTACCTTTAGCAGTGGGTCTGCAAGTGTATTCTTCAGGCTTTAACTCCCCATACATGGTTCTCTAGATCCTTCATTATTTGTTCTTTCATTGATTTGTGCATTCCATGAATATTTTAAATGCCACAGTGTGCCAGGCACTGTGCTAAATGCTGAGGAAACTGTGGTGAATGAAACCTGCAGGGTTATTGCCCTCGTGGAGTTTACAGTCTTGGGTGGATCTGAGGTTATTTTGTTTATTTCATGAAATGTGATGAGTATATAGAAGATATGTCGGGAGTTACCAAGATCACCCCTCAGGTGCAGCGATTCACTAGAAGGACTTATGGGATTCAGCATATAGTCGTGCTCATGGCTAGGATTTATTACAGTGAAATGATACAGGGCAAAGTCAACAAAGGGATAAAGTGCATGGGGAGAAATCTGGAGGAAACCAGATGCAAGCTGCCAAGAGCCCTTTCCTAGTGGAGTCACACAGGACATGCTTATTTCCCCCAGCAACAAGCATGACTACATTTGTGAGATGTTATCTACCAGGGAAGCTTGTTAGAGACCCAGTGCCCTGGGCTTGTATTAAGGGCTGGTACATGCCAAAATCCAGATACCCAGAAGGAAAACCAGTATTCAGCATAAACCACATTGTTTATACAAAATTGTTTACATGCAGGGAGCCACTTTTATCATTTAGTGAAAGTTTCTTATCAGTGTAGGGAACTATTCGGCAGCCAGGTTCTCAGATACCAGTCAAGGGCCAACTGTGCAAGTAGACGTTTCTAAGTACAGCAGTGCTGGGTTCGGTTAGCATGGGGAAGTAATGGGGGCCGGGAGCTTGATTTTCTGGAAATGAGCTTTCCGGATAGCAGTATCTAAGATGTGAAATCCCAGTGGGAGAGGAAGCATGGCTGATTCATGAAACTGAAAGAAATTTGGTCTGCCTGAGCGGACTGGGGAAGGAGTCTGGTTAATCAAGTGGACAGTCTTTGTGATACTTGTATTCATTCACTCATTCAAAGAAGTGTTTACTGAGTGCCTACCATGTGCCAGGTATTATTGGGGGACACAATAGCAAAGTAAACAAATAGTCCTGTCCTCACAGAGCCTACATTTTTAGGTCTGTGCTGAATTGTAATACATCCACTTTACTGGAAGTTCTCTCTCCAGTGCTAAGCTAAGAACATAAACATTTAAATCTGTTTGGCATGCTCCCTGATTAGAGGAAACCAAAGAAGGTAATTTCGGTCCAAAATTCCAGCGAGGTCTGTGTGTTATTACACATAGACATTAAGTGCTGATAAAGTAGATTTTAAATAGGAGTGTTTGTTGCTATGATCAGAGACTCTGGCATTATGTCAGTTGTTCTCATAATCTGAATCAATTTATATGTTGGCAGCATGATTTTGGTAGTAGTGGTGGTATTGGTGGTGTTAAAAAGATTGAGGAATAATCTGTTAGGTATTTGGAGAGTAGCAAGACACAGCCAGTCCAGAAAACAGATCAATCAGCCGTATTCAAACCAAAGAGCACCATTAGAAGCCTAATATCTGGTCAGTTTTGATTAAGTCAACAAGAATACCACCGCCTAACACACTGAACTATTCTCGTTAACTGTTTAAGTGAATTCAGCCAGGCCACATCTCAATCACTGATAGTGGCTCTCAGCTTAACTTGAGACATTTCTTGAAAGAAAACTTTACTTTCACAGAGTTGAGTCTTAGATACGATTCAGTCACACACCTAAAAAGATCAGGATGGTAACAGGTTTCACATACTCATCTTGAAGATTCCATGAATCTGATAGTTTAGCATTGTTTATTTTCAGCTGAATTAGGTTCTCTTGAAATTCTAGCATACAGAGAGGGTAGATGCTTAATAATTCGGACTCATCCTGATGTTTGCATTCTAAAAATTCAAACTGTAGCTCATAGACACTTCTACCAATAAAATAAATTCTGACGTATTTGCTATATTCTTATTTGACAATTAAAACCGAGTAACTGATAGTGACCCCCTTTTTGCTGTAGGTTACCAAGAAACTCAGAGCAAGGGGAAAAAACAACATTCCAGATAAATAAAGCTCTCCCTAGCATTTAGCTCCAGGAAAAGGCAAAAACTTGAGATATAATGACGTACAGATTGAATGACTGCTTGGATTTCTTATGTTCTATAACCCAGTCAGTATCTGATGAATGTGTGAGCAAATGAATGGGTGGCTTAAACATCTAAAAGCGAAATAGTGCTGAGGAGGTGTGCGAGAGTTGAAGCTAGCCTGTACCATGGTCTGTTATCTGGGTATGTATTTCAAATTTTAAAATTCTTTTGATGTTTCAACTATGAAAAAATCATCATCAATAAAAATGAGTAATGGAAGGTGCCAATTCAAACATAGATACCTCTGCTTTTTCTGACAATGAAAAATACCCACAGAGGATAAATGTCTGGAAAATAAATTGTTCACAAACTATATTTTAAATTAAATCCATGGTCTGTGCTTTGGTCCAAACAATGCAAAGGATTTGTGTACTTCAAAGTGGTATAAACTAGAAAGGCTCAGGGGAAAGACTGTCCCGTGTATGAGTTCTAGGTCAGGGCTACTGGGGTCTTGTTTATCACTACCTCGACACCAGTCATTTGCACATCTTTTAATCACACACCTCTACCTGAGTGCCCCTGGACACCTGCCTCTTCCTTACCTTCCACCTCCAGTCCATAACCACATTCTATCAATTCTGCATCCACAGGGGCTCTGGACTCTTGTCTTTTTCTCTATGCACAGTGTCACTGCCCTAATTTAGGCTATCAACATTGCTCTCTGGACAATTGACATCCTCTTCAAAGGTCTCTCTGCCTCTAGTCTCACACTTGTAGCCACTACACTGCAGTCGTCACATTGCAGCCATTGAGATCTTTCTAGAATAGCCATCAGCTCCAGTCTCCCCTTTGCTGAAAACCCTTGCGCGTTTCCCCTAGCTTACAGGATTGTGTCAATCCCTTTCTGTGCTCCAGGAGGCGCCACGTGATCTGACCCCTAGCAACTTTCACAGCTTCAGCTCTCATGCCATCCCTGGAAATCTGTGCTCCAAGCGTTTCTCAACTGTGTCAGAGTGTTCCAGCCCGTATGTCTTTGTATTTATTCCCTCTGCTCAGGATTCTCTTAGCCCCACACATTTTCTCAGCCCCTCCCAAGTGACTTGACTAATGACCACTGGCCTCCAAAGCTCAGCTCCCACCATCTGCTGTGAGAAAGGCTGCCCTGGCACCCCTAAGGTAAGGTTTCAGAGGTGCCCCCCTCTGTTCTTTCATAATGCCTTGTACCACATCTCTGTCATTACACTTCCTGCCTTCTGTGGTAATTAAGTGTGTGTTGGTCTCGCTCTCCTGGGAGCTAAGAGCGCATTTAGGGCAGAGACTTAGATTCCTCTGGGTCCTGCCCATTTCTAGAGCAGTTACACCCTTCACCTGGCTGCCTCCTGCTCTTCCTTCAAGTCTCGATCTAATAATTCCTCTTCTGGGACACTTACCCTGACTTCAGCTCCCAGATGCCGACTAGTGTGTTAGAGGCCCTCCTCTGTGCCACAGAACTTCTCCTTGCTTTGTGAGTCCCTGTTTGTCTGTCTCCTTCACTAAACACTGAATTCCTTGAAGGGAGGGACTAGATTTCATTCAACACTATATTTCCCAGAGCCAGGTACAGACTCGGCACTCATTCAGTGTTTGTAGATTTCACTCTTCATTTGTAGATGGCAATTTTGCCCCATTTCTATTTCATTGAAATTGCATTCCAGTTTTTAAGCTGCTCCAGGTTGCATCAGCTTTTCCAAGCATTACAGAGTTTTACGAGTTTGGACTGTTTATTTGTCCTCTAGGTGGGGTTGTTTGGGAAAGGAACAGCAAAGTTATATATGATTTAGAAGAAATAGGCACTGTATTAGTCTGCTTGGGCTGCCATAGAGAAATACCAGAAACTAGGTGGCCTAAAGCACAGAAGTGTTTCTCACTGTTCTAGAGGTGAAAAGTCCAAAATCAAGGTGTTGGTTTCCTGTAAAGCCTCTTTTCCTGGCTTGTAAATGGCTGTTCTCACTGTGTCCTCACAAGGTCTTTTGTGCACCTGTGGAAGGAAGGAGGGAAGGAGAGGGGAGAGCGAGAGAGACTAAAAAATAGAGAAAGCGAGAAAGGGAGAGAGCGTACTCTAGTCTCTCTCCTTCTTATAAGGACACAATCCTACTGCATTCCAAGGTTGTCAGAATTTTGTGCAAGTCAATGAAAAAGTGTATTTAAATTGTCATGGAGCAAAGCCAGCAGGATTGGCTGTCACCAGACAATGATCAAACTTCCTGAGTTTCTGTTATTTCATGTGTCAAAGGAGAGAGATTATGCTGCTGGAGCAGTGCAGAGGCGAGTGGACGCCCCAGGGAACCCTGAGGCTGGAGAAATGATATTTGAGTTCTTTCCTTTTCCAGCCCTTCAATACCTAGAATCACTGTGGCAGGCCCAGAAGCTCCATTCTCTAGGTCAAGTGGTCTACCTTCTTCAAGGGCCTCATTTTTACCATTTTCTGGGTACTAGAGATTCAACAGCTCCTTGTGGGAGCCCGGGTCTGGAAACCAGAAATAACCAAAGCAGTGGAGTTGGCCCCATCCCGGACAGCTTTCTGAGCCCATCCTTTGTGGCCATCTGATAATGAATGGGTCGAGAAAGCCAACTTGGGATTAGGGCCCATGGGAGGCCACTAACAGGGACCTCTCCAAGTGTTTCTGTCTGTCTCTCCTGGCTGAAGAGGACCATGCCCAGGAGATGTTAACCATCATGTCCTCCAAGTGTTTTTCACTAAATATTAATATTAAAGAATGTTAGTAGTTACTATGGGAAATAAAGGATTCTGAGGCAAATTAGTATGGGTAACCCAGAGTTTCTCACAGTTAATGGGCTTCTTTACCACAGGCTTTGTTGGAACCTTCAGGAAGTCAAATGTATAATATGAATCTCCTAGAGTATGGTGTGGTGAGCAACCTTTCCCAGCAAAACTGACTGGTCGCAGGATTTTTTCAGTCCAAGAATCTTGGTTTTAGGCCAGTGTTCCCCAACACCCACTTTTAGGAATGCCAACTCTGGGGGAATCATGTGAGAAGCCACTGTGTGGGGTGCTCCTTGACTCAAGGAATTCCTCCAGGCCTAGCCCGGCTGTCTCCCTCTCTGTGCCATCCACGCTTCAACTCCCAGTAATGTCAAAACCACTTGGCCTCCTGTCTTGGCTGGGCCTTTTCCTGTTCATCTGTCTCTTTCTTGGCTGACTTAAAAGCCCAATGGGACTCTGCTGTGCCACCCTTGTTTCCAGGCTCCACGCTTTTGGTGAGAATTGGCAGGTATGCAGACCAGGCCCGCTGGGCCATAACAACTTGTCTTGTTCTCAACTCTACCTGTGGGACGTAGACTCTGTTCTGGTTAGCAGGGAAACTAATTGCTGAAATCACCAGATACCTTTCAAATGGAAGCTTTCCTTATGGCCCAGGTAGAGTGTCCTGGAGAAGGACTATGGGACTTGTGTGCCAGACATCTTACAAAAGACTAATTTGCCTGGCCCACTGAACAGGGAAGAGGAAGATGGAAACTCACCTTTACCAACTGCTCACTATGTGCCAGGCACTGTAATGTATGTACATTACATCTGCTGCCTAATTGAGTTCTTACAACCACCCTCCAAAATAGATACAATTAGTATATCTGTTTTACAGAGGAGGAAACAGGCCCAAGAGACAAGGAAACAGGCCCATGGAAGCATACCTGACACTGAGTAGCAGAGCCAGGATTCCAGTTTATATCTGTATGGCTGTGGAGCCCATGCTTTTCACCACTTTAATTTGTTGCTTCCTTGGGAATCTCCAGATGCAACAGAGTCTGTCTGCATTGTGTTGGCCAAATCAAAGAGCACCTTAGACGACTATTTGGACTAATCATTGCCTTCCCCTTCCCCCAACCTAAGTTATTTGTTATTTACTCAATAGAATCAGGGTTTTTTTTTTAAATAGACAATGATCCAGGCTTTGGAGGGATCTTCCAGTTTCCACCCTCCCAGTCAGGTACTCATGTAGGTCCTCATCACCCCTCACCTGCGTCACTTCACAAAGTTCCCAGTCTCCAGTCTTAGCCTGCAGCCCAAGTTACCTTTCTGAAGGCAGTTATAATCCCTTCTGGCATAAAACCCAGTCTCTCTCGGGATAAAATCCAAACCCCAGAAACTGGCTTTCTTAATTTTCTCTTGCCTGTTTCTTCAGCTGATGCCTCCCAAATCCTCTCCCCTGTCCACTGTCATTCCTTAGCCTGTGGCCTTGCCGAGCGACTTCCAATTTCAGGTGTGTCCCAACTGCTTCCAGGTAGCTTGGCACCTCCAAGTGATTCTCTCTCTGCTTTTTCTGCCTGGAATACCTTACCTCCCTCGCCAACTCCATCCTCCTTGGGAACGACTATACAGCTTTTAGTGCACAGGCCAGCTTGCAGCCTGCTCTCTGAAGCTGTTCTGCTTCCCACTCACCTTCCTAGAGTCTCCCAGGCCTGGTTCAGACCCCCAGCCTTGCAACTCCAAAGCTGATGTTCCATAGGTGCCTCTCAGCTCTGGACAAGCTCCTCCCCAGCAGGACCGAGTTTACTTATGCCTGTGGCTCAAGCACCCAGAACAGGCCAAGCACATAATAGTCACCCAGGAAGTGTTCACTGAATAGAATAATAAAAAGTAAGTTTCCCTAAGAGAGGCAAGTATTTGACATTAATTTTAAAATTGGCCAAGAGAATCTTCAGAATAAGTGAACAGATAGGGCTATAATTATATTTTTTGTTCCTATGGCCATGAGTTATGAAATATTTCCTTTCTCCCTCCATAAAACTCATGAGAGGAAAACAATCATTGAGGGGTGGATTACCGTGCAACCGGAATATGCTAGTTGTCCACCAGGGGGTGCTATGAACACAAGGAGAAGCCATTCTCCAATTAATTTGTTCTTCCTCGGAGAGAAACTGCAGTAACAGACTAGCTTTTGTATTTTTCCTGCATTGTATACAATTTTTCAAGAGGTGAATAACTCCTCATCATGCTTGAAAATGATGTATGCCTGGAACAAGTCTTCCAGCTAATAAGGTCGCATACACACACACACACACACACACACACACACACACACCTAGCACCTTTAAAAGATTCAGGCATCAAGTTTAAGATGTATGATTCATGGTATATCTGAAATTTGTTCATCAACAGATTTAAATGTTACTTACTATGATGTCAGAAGCAGAATGGAGCAGAATAAAGCATGTGCTATGTGGCTTTTAACCCTGACATAGACTATTACAGAAGACCTGTCCAAGTATCAGAGATGGGATATGCAGCCAGCTCTCATTACTAAGAGTGTCCAGACACAGCAGTGCCAGATTATGTGCACTAGTTCAGTTTTGATTCTCTTTTTTTTTTAGGAGAGCCAGGGAGACTTTTATTAAGAAATACAGTGAGAGAACAGACAGAGCTCCTGGCTCATGCCAGGAGGGGACAAGAGAGCCTGGTGCATTGTCTAGGGGATTTATAGGCAGTTGAGAATTTTTGGAAATTGAGGGCTTAGGGTGTGGACTTGTACCACCTGCCCTGCCCTCAAGGTGGGCTGGGTTATTGTCTGTTTGCTAGGGCTGTTTACAGTGAAGTCACAGGTTTTGCTGAGATACCCCTGTGGAACACTCAAAACATTCCAGGCGAAGTTGCTCCTGGCCTTTTGACCTTTAACCGATCTCACTGAAGATGTCTATATTCCTAGTCTGGTATCTTTACCTTAAAGAATTAGTGAGACCTTGACTTTGCATGATGCTGAACACAGAGTTTCCATAGGGACTTTACATTGTTACATTGATTTGACTGTAAATATCCTGCCTTGCTTTTTTCTGGAGGCCCTCACCCTACTCTGACTATACCCATGGTCCCTGTCTCATTCCCCCCTCTACAGATGGAAACCCTAGCTGCTGCTAGGGAAAGGGGGCAACGACTGCTCTGGCTGCTTCATGCTAAAAGGGGGCGCAGAAAGGGGTGCAGTTAGGTCTCCATCAGTGGTCAGTTGAGAGGGTCTCAGAAGATGGGCACTTGTGTTCCAAGTTCCATTTCTATTACTATTTGTAGTTTTATGTCTTCTAGGCAAGATAGAACAAATTGTGTTATTAGGTTAAGTAGCAAAATATGGAGTTGGATTTTCTATTTTGGATCAACTTGATGAGATTAAGAATGCATGGCTGAATATGAGGGCTAGAAATAGTAAAACTTTAATTGAAATAATGGGAGAAAACTAAAACATCTAGAAAATCATAGCCATATATTTTGGGGAAACTAGAATTCTGGATCTAGTTTATGTCCCAATGACTAGTATTAGGATATATTATAGATAAGGCTGCATTATTGAAACAATACTTTCCTCTAAAATCACCCCCATTTTTATTAGAAGTAGCCAGATTAAGAAAATAATTAACACTTGGCTTGATTATTTGCCTAAGTGCAGCAAGAAGAGCAATTGATTACATAGGCTCTTTTAAAAGTGCTTTGCTGGAACTTTTTATAAGGAACTTCAGATTGGACTTTTAAAGGCTTCTCAAGGCCAGAAAGCCAAGCCAGACTTGCAATCAGGTTTTGCCTGCAGTACCTATAGATTTGGATGAATTTCCTCTCTTCTTGAGGTCCCCAAGACATTCTTAGTTTCCTGCACCTGCCAGGAAGTGACCTTCCTTACTCACCTGGTAAGGCTGCTGGAAATCCTGTAAGCAAGGTACCAGGCCAGTTCTTCCAAAGGGCTTTGTTGGCTCTATAAAGTGAACCTTAGTTCCTTAAAGCTGTTCATATCTGAGCTTATGCACGTGTCTCTCAGGTATAACATTCCAGTCAAAGCCTTGGTAATATAACCAGTGTTTTTAATTGGTCCTCTTACAAGGAAAGCAGATTATTATTGAACATATGCCAATAAACATACTGCCATGAAATATAAAAATAGTCACTGAGTTTTTAAATTCTGGAGGGATTAGGTAGAGAGAAAGATAAATGTTTCAATTCTGCTTACAAAGGTATTGTCATTTACTAAACTGTTGTCAGCTTAAGAGAAAAGGCTTAAAACACTTTATCAGCAACATTTGAAACAAAAAGCCACAAAATCATCTTCCTTAGTTTACTTAATCCTATGTAACCAATACCTGTTCTGCTGAAATCTAGTTCTTTACTAGTTTAGGAGTAATAAAACAGTGACTATAAATGACAAAAGTCTTGCAAATGACAGTGGCTAAAGATCTGATGAGAGCTTACTATAAGACAGTTGACAAGGAAATTTGGATATTTCTGTAACACAAAACATTTAGTAACTAACTTTAACATCATTCCCTTTGACAGTGCTTTCCAGGTAATTAAGCAGGTAATTATATATATGATAAATAAGCCAAATTAGCCAAATACTTTCCCCAATGAGAAAAAATTCCTCTGACATGTTCCAGAGGTCCTCTGGAAAATATCAGAGTTAACTAGAGGTAAAAGCACCTTTTTGAATTTGATTTTGGGAAGTTGTCGGAAGAAAGTTTCTTTGGCACTTGCTTAAATAGGATTATAGGTTGCCATGAAGCAATACTTACCCATTTAATCAGAATGATAACAAAATACCTCAAAGGCAAATACAGAAGGTTACAGTTGTTAGCAAAGTTTAGCTTCTAGTCCTTTTGATATTAAGATCTCATTTTCTTAAATACTCAGACAACTCATTGAGACTTTAAGCATGAGAAACTGCTTTGGTAAAACAATTACAAAACCTTTTGCAATCTTTCAACATTAAGAGCAGACTAACAGTTTAAGAAAACTTTGTCTTTTTAACTGAAAACAAAATTCTAATTTGCTGTATACTTGATATTGAGAGTCATTTGCTTTAATTTTACATAGCATGACCATATTAAATTTTCCACAAACTTTCTACAACTCTCTTTTACATTCAGAGTTCTCCCTCTTCAAATAAACAGCTGTACTTTAGAATAAAGTTACTTTTATCAAAAGACACATCTTTTAGCATGCAGAAATGTTTTATTATTTCAAGTAGTTTTAATTAGAACTTAAAACCATTAGGAACTTTAATTTTCAATGAACACTGAGAAGTAAGCTATTGTAAACTGTTACATTAGCACTCTTTAGATTTGTGCATTTTATTATTTCTGGAACTGTGTGCTTTACAGCACAATCTCACTAAGCATAAAATATGTCTACTTAACTTAGCAAAACTTTAAGGTTTTAGGTTACTACAAAAATTCTCAGGCTGTTTGTAGGTATACACACTGTAACACTGTAACACACTATTATTAAGATGTTCACTTGCTACACTTAGTTTACTCATTCCTAACAACTATGCTAGATTACTTACAAAACCTTTACTGAACATTAGACAAAGTCAAGCCTCTAAGCATTTTATTCTTGAAATATTTAGCAGGTAACATCAACTTAAATGACTTTAGGTAAACTCAGGCAGCTGATAACCATAAGGACATGTCCGTTTCATTCAACTTCAATTAGCATTTATGCTTGATATGTTTTATTAGAATTTTCTGGAAGTTTTAGAATGCCCAATTTCACAAGCACTTGTATTTAAATCAATTTTATTAATACCATGCAGAGGTAGAAAAATATTTTTCATTTACATGCTTAGACACACAAACATACAGATTGAGATGTAATGACTACAGTTAGCAACACTTTTCATAAAAGAACATGCACTGACAGATAAACTGATACAAAGATTTGAGTTACTGATATCCAATTGCCTTCTTTCCTTTTATCTTATTTGACTAAAAGTATCTCAGTTTAAAAGAATACACTCTAAAGATGAGCAGTTTACATAACTGGGTTAAGGTTTAGATGGCCCCAGACTAACAGGGCCGATGAAGTCTCTGAACTGATAGGGACTGTGTGGGTCCAGGTGGCTGGAAATGAAATGCAAGTACAATTCTAGCACCAGTCATTTAAAGCCAGGCTGTATTGCAGAAGATAAATTTCTTCCATTTCAGGGAGTCTAGTTTAAAAACCTCCCAATTTTTGAGGATAATGATGAACCCAATAAGTAGAATAGATTTCCACCAAAATAACTTAGAAAACTAGTTCCATATTGTAGAAATCTACAGGGCTTTTGACTATTTTCCTTCCTTGTGGCAAAATATATTTAGCTGCATAACCTTATTATATTGTACACTTCTCTCAGGGACCAAGCCTCTCTAATCAGAGACTTTATATTGAGGCCAGGCTTGTGTGAAGAAGATAAAGTACTTTTTTGGGGTTGAGGGATTGAATTGCTCCCAGTTCCTCAGAATACATTCCAGAGGCGTGTCTGGCTTTAAACTTGAAGAGGAAGCTCCCATCTGGAAGAGAGAGAAAGATGGGTGTTCAGCACCTAATTGGCCTCTCTCTCTGTGAGGGTGTCCCCTCACCTTGGAGCCTAGGTGACAGTGGTTAGTCACCCCCTCTGCCAGCCTACTGGAATTAACCATTCCTTACCAGTGTGGTCTGTACCTTGCCTTGATTTCCCTCTTGGCTTCCCACTAAGCAAGAATTTCTTCAGAGCTCTGGATTTAGTGGGAACCTCACCAGTATGCTCTTACTTTACACCTTCTGGGAGTCCTGATCCAGACCCTAGTTTCTCTGCACAGGCTTTAGCATAGTATACTTGGGCTGCAGATAAGGAATTGCCTTAGCCCCAGGAAGACTGCCTCCAAGGAAGAGAGATCAATAGAATAGAGCCATGGCTAGAATTTAAATGGGGCCATTTACCTGTACAGTTATGGAGAGGGGTGTCTATACTCTTAAACACCAGTTTCTGCCACTGCCTGGGAATTATTTAGCCAATCACCCACTGTAGCAAATCTGATGTGTGAGACAAGAGGTTGTGGGGTGGGGGTCATCTGCGACTCTTGCATAGGCAGCAGCCTAGCCGGAGGTTCACTTAGTGCCATCGGATCAATCGGCCGGAGCCGAGATCCAAGGACCACTGTCTACTAGTCCGGTCTGCCCTCGGAGTCCACAGATTAGGATAGGAAAGTAGGAAATCGGCTCGGCCACTCCCTGGTGGGGGATCAAGGAGTGGCAGACACCGGGAAACCTTTCACCCAAGACTTAAGACTGGTAGCTGACTCTAATCATCTTTTAAGTGGCTAACGGGTGCCCAGACACATTTTATGAGATAAAAAGTGCAGTATTAAGTCAGGAAGAAGAGCGAAGTGTAGATCTCCTACCTTGCGGTGGTGAGCATCGGGTTCCGTGAAATTGATGAAGTTAGGAGAGAGTTAGGAACGCCCCCTGCCTCACTCAGAGACCAGGGCGGCCTGGAGAAGCAGGCTGGAGGTCAGAGAGAGACAGAAAGAGAGACGCTCCTCACGGACCTTTGAGAAGCCGCTTAAGTGTAACCTCAGCCTAGACTCTCGCAGTTGCCCATGGCTTTCCTCAGTCCCTCACATCCAAGGAGATGCCTCTGAAAGGGAATCCTGGCCTCCACTCAGGTGACATTCCCAGCTCCCAAGGGAGATGGGGGATCCACTAAGGGGGGCGCAGGGGAACCTGTCACTTGAGACTTAAGATCAGCAGCCGGGCTGGTCCCATTTTAGTGGCTGACAAGCGCCCAATGTTGTGTGCCATAGACGGCTTCCTTGTATAAGGACAGTGAAAGAAAAGGCAGGCTTGGATGCCCAATACTCACCTCCGAAGCTATGCCAGACGAGACCCCAAAGATGATGCCGGGGTTCTTGTCTGCAGAGTTGAAGAATTAACTTAGCAAACAGTCAAGGTAGGAGAGCCAGGGCAGAGGATTTTATTTAGAAATAAAGTGAGAGGAAAGAGCTCCTGGCTCATGCCAGGAGGGGACAAGAGAGCCCCCAGTTTTGATTCTTATGAGACCATAATGGGGAATGCACACAACACAATCAATATTAGGGAAGTTGTAGTTTGTATAACCAGTGATCTAGGCAAATCAAATCTTGTTTTCAACATCATAGCCCCAGTTCCTACCTTCAGCATATTCCTTATGGTCCTGGACTCTGAGTGGTATTTTTTAACTGTTCTCATGTTTATCTTCCCCTTAGACTCCAAGCTCTGTGTGTATGTGTGTGTTTCCCACTTGTATCCTGCATACAGCAAAGCTACAGTAAGGACTCGGTTAATGTTATGGATTGCTTGCTTCTTGATCACTTTCCATAAAAAGTGCTGCCAAAAATGTCAGGAAGGATAATGATGAAATTACAGGGGCTACAAGCAGATGAGGAAGCCGGACTAAAGGCAAGAGAAGAGGGACTAGCTTTCATTGACTACTCACACTGCCCGGAGCACTTTGTACTTTTAAATTAAATTTCTCATTTAAGTCATCTAAGAGCACAATAAAGAAATGAAGAGCACCCCAACCCTACCACCTATCTTTTGGCACAACTGTGGCTGTTACAATAAAATATTCAATTAGGCGGTATTCCTGGGAGTGGCCGAAGCTTCACCTGTGTCATTTGTCCCCAGAGGCTGTGCTGGTACTGCTTGGGTTCGGCACAGTGGGCAAGAGAGCCAGTGGGCTGCTGATGAGCTACTCCTGTGTGCATGGGGGTGGGGGTGGGGGAGATGTGGGTCTCTAGGGCGGCTGTGCTGCCCCTGCCATGCTCAGAGAAAATGAGAGCAGGTGCCACCCTCAGTAGTTGGTAGCAGGGAAGCGGGTCTATCTGACTGGGGTGGGGGCTTTTTGTACAGCCTTTCCTTTCCTTGCTGGGACTTTTTAGTATTGTGGAAATGAAAGACGTGGGCAAGTGCTGATGGATTTTGAGCAATTGAATTTAGTGAAGAATGCTTTATGGAGGAGGAGGGACACAGAATTCTGAAAACTCTGGGCTGAGAGAAACCATGCAGGGTATCTAGTTTAAGCACCAAACAAGCTTTTGAAACCCTTGACATATTCCAGCCATTTGGCAGCTATGTGACCTCCACCAAGGAACTTCACCCCTCGTAGCCCGAGTTTCCTCAGCTACACAAACAAAAAGCAAAGCCATACCTTGCAGGGTTGTCATGAGAATTCAGTTGAGAAAACATGTACTCCTGAAACATATTAGGTACCCAGCACTTTTTATTTCTTATTTTCTAGAATAGTTTTAGGTTCACAGCAAAACTGAGGGGAAAATACACAGGTTTCCTATATACCCCCTCCCTGACCTCTCCCCCATGTACACAGCCTCCCCCATTCCCAGCACCCTCAGAGTGGTGCATTTGTAAATAGTTGATGAACCTACATTGGCACATCATAAGCACCCAAATCCCATTGTTTTACTTTACGGTTCACTCTTGGTGGTGTAAGTTGAGTGAGCCTAGACCAGTGTATAATGACACGTATCCATGTTTCAGTATACAGTATTTTCGCTGCCCTAGAAATCCTCTGTGCTCTGCCTGTTCATCTCTTCTTCCCAAACTCTGGCAACTGCTCTACCTACTGTCTCCATATTTTGCCTCTTCCAGAATGTCACATAGTTAGAGTCATACAGTATGTAGCCTTTTCAGATTGGCTCCTTTCACCTAGTAATATACATTGAAGGTGACTTCATGCCTTTGTATGGCCTGATACCTCATTTCTTTTCAGTGCTGAATAGTATTCCATTGTCTGGATGTACCAAACTTTATTTATCCATTCACTTACTGAACGATATCTGGGCTGCTTCCAAGTTTTGGCAATGATGAATAAAGCTGCTAGAAACATCTGCATGCAGGATTTTGTGTGGACATAAAATTTCAGCTCATCGGTACTTTTTAATGAAAAACGTTATCTGTCCTGACTCCCGTAAATTCCTCCCTCCCATAACTTCTTTCCAAAGTAATGGACCAGTGCAGCCAAGATGCCCAATTTGCAGCAAAATGCTCTTATTAATTAGCCAAGAGCCCGTACTGGCACAGCAAGTAAACAGTGTACTACAAATCTGTTTACATTGGCTTCTGCAGACATTTTAAAACAATTAAACTGTCAAAGGGGCCTGGAGACAGAGCTTTGCATTTTAATGGGAAATGATTAAATATCAGGCATTATTGCTTTGGATGTGTCTGGGCTGTAAGAGGAGGGCAGAGTATTGATTGGGGCCTCCAGGAAGGCAGGAAGCTTACTCGGGCTGCTGGACCACAGTGCAGAGAGAGCTGGGAGATCTGTAATTTCTTGGGCGGGGATTAAAGGCCACTAGCCGGGAGAGTTAACTAGATTTGTCAGCTTCTGTTTAATTGGAGTCTGCCTGTAGGGGCAAATGAGACAGACATCAGGACTTCAGGGGGGCACTGTTGGTTGATGGGTAGAGAGAGAGTTCCTTGCTGATGGCATCTCTTAGAAAAGGGTGAGTGACGAGTGACACAGCACTAAGCACTGACCCCAGTATTGATTCTTTCTGGATTAAAATCACTGTAAAGGAAGTGAAGGCTGCCCACAGAGTCCCTGCCTAAGTCGCCTAATGCAAAACCGCACCCGACATTCTGCAAACCTGTGTGTGCCACAACTACGGCAGCCCTGCAGGTTCAGATTTCTAGCGCATTCACCCCATAAGATGCACCAGCTCTGTTGATTTCATTTACTCACAGGGGCCTGTCAGATCACATGTGGCCCTTGCCCTTTAGCCACTTAGAGTCCAGTAAATGAAGGATCATCTAAACAGCTGAATACAGTCAAGTTCAGTAGCCCAGGGATAGACATTTGTGTTGGATACAATGCAGGGACCAAGGCAGCCATGGTCAATTTCAGGGGCGTGGAGCGCATGGAAGAAGAGTCTTCCCATTATATGTCCTACTTGAGAGATTAATAGGCAGACAAAGAAGGGCACCCCAAGCTGGGGTAGGATCTTGAATAGACTGTGGAGGTATAAGAGAGCCTGGTACTTTCAGAGAACTCAGTTTGTCTGGTGTGGGGTTTGGGCGTGATACTCTGAGCTGATGGGCTGAACCAGCACCAACCTCTATACCCTCCCACCCTGCTACCCTTTAAAGGGTGGGAGGACCTGAGCCCTAAGGCTTAGAAACTGAAATCAAAGAACTGATGAGGACGTTGAAATATATCTCACCCACAGCTAAGCAGAAGAGTTGCCTTCCTACTGCTTAAAATCCTTCTATTTGTCCCACTACCCAAGAGGATACCAATCAGAGAACAAGACCCTTTCTTTGAAAATGAGATTGCCCTTGTGAAGGTTGTCATTTATTCACAAATTGTGTTAATTAGCTTAACCAGATGGTTTTCCTCCATAATACCTGAACAAGACCAGCCACACTGAGAACATGGTGAATAGGGAGACACGGAATGCAAGATAAGGTAGAAGCATGGGGTCTTGAGAGGTCCAGCAAGCCTGATAGGGTGTTACTCCTGCAGTAGAGGTACATCAGCTGGAGCACAGCACGAAGGCCCTGGGTGACTGATAATTGGTTTGGGGGAAAGGAGAGAAAGGACAGCAGAGATAATTTTCACCTGCCTTGCAACTTGGCTCCATGTCAGCCCTCACGTTGTTGATTTCTGTGCAGTCTAGACATCGAAAGATTGAGTTACTTTCATCCCAAGGGACACTCTCCTACACCGCTGCACTGACCAGTGGAGCCCCTACAGGGCCATAAGAACCTTGGCACAGCTAAAAGAAAGCTTTGAGTCTCTTGATTAGATCTGATAAGACCACTCATACTGAGATGACTTAATTTTGCCCATTGGGAAATGCCTTTTTTAAAGCGCTTTTACAGTGGCCAGGAGAGACTGCCTCCATGTTAGGGTTTTCTATTTTTGTTTGAAGGAAGTTGGCATCTCTCCTGTGTAAGGAGTTCACTGAAGCCTGAATTCTTCTATTAGCCATTTTGGTTTGCAAACAGGGATCTGAGCATACACAACTGTGTGCCTGGTGGCCTGAGCATTAGCTCAGCTTCCCAGTCAAAGGGTAACAGCGTAGACCCCATGGCCACACTTGGAAGCTGATCATCTGCCCCCTTAAGCATGGCTGACTAGTTAACAGATGTTTTTTTTTTAAGGGACAGGACTGGCTACATAATTTGCAAGGCCCAGTGCAAAATGACAATGTTCAGAAATTTTGCCCTTGGTTCAAAAATTGTTAAGAATCAAAACACGGTGACAGCAAAACATGAAACCCAATGCAGGGTCCTTTTCAGAGCAAGGTCCTATGCAATTGCACAGGACACATTTCCAGGAAGCCAGCCCTGCTGAGGAACAGCTCTTTGGCCCATCTGGGTTCTGTGGGCTCCTGACGTTTAGGCCCCTGGGCTGTGGGCAGCTGGTGGGGGAGAGGGGAGGGTGTTTGATTTCCCGGCAGAACAAATTTTCTCTATCCTCTGCCTTACTGCTGAAATCCTGTCCTTAGAGCTAAACCAATTTCGCTTGAGGCTGGATCCCTTTGGGAGGGACTAAACGTGGGCAGCTGTGGTCTGTTATACTCCTGTTGGATGGAAAGGTGGAGGGAGAGAGCACAAGGCAATTTTGATTATGCAGAGAAGCTTAAGGGGAAAAAATTACGTAAGTCTATGGAATGCTTTGGGATATACACAGTCTTCCTTCCATATAGAACAGAGTATGGGTGATGGGACTCAATAAATATAGCTCCTTGTGGGTGTCAGTAATTCTTCAATATTCATTGATAGTGACGATATTCAGACCTGGAGACAGATTTCCTTTCTCTCTGACTCAAGGGAAGTTTTCCCAGAACCACACAGAAGGAGAATCCAATCTGTTCAGTAGGAAAGACTCATTTGTTCTCGGAATAACTACATTTCCATTTCCATTTGAATTTTTAACCAAAATAGTGGATCTTCCATAAGGCAAAAATAAAAAGAATGTCAATTTGCTTTGGGGTTTTGCTTTTCCATAAAATTTTGATTCCTATATTAACATTGTTGAGTACTTCAGTAACATGTGTGGTAGATTGCTAAAATAGTCTGTGTTTCTTGGCTTTTGTTATAATTAGCTGAAAGCCTTGTCATAGGCTGCTAGTAGATTCTCTGAATTTTTAACAAAGGACTTCGATATGAAAATGTATTTTTTGGCCAGAAACTAAAAATTCATGTAGAAGTTCAACATTTTACAAGTAATTGTTACAGAAGATTGAGCAACTGTAATTCTTAATAAATGTCTCTTTTGCTTGTAGCATTTTCTGTTCATCAATAATTCAATTTCCAAGTAAAAGACACATTTTCTACATCCCAAAGCTATTGGGGAGCCTTTCAGCCTACAGGATTCCTGACAGTGGGAGAAGCGTCAACTAAAGAAGGCAGCTAGCTTCAAAAGCCCCTCTAATATGCTGAGGGATCCTGTTACAGACTATTTTTCATAATTCTAGAAGGCAAAATAAAATGTTATGCTTGGAAATAATAAGTTTAAGCAAATAGTATGGGCAAAGCTTATATCTGAGTCCAAGCATTGGTCTGATTATTGCCAGAAGAATACTGCTACATGATGAATCATTAATGATCTGTGAGAGTCATAATGGTCTGTCACTAATGCCCATTAATGATCTCTCTATACCGCGAGTATGGGCTTGATGTTTCTGGCCAGTACCTTGGAGAATACTTTAGATATGCCTTAAACTTTCTCTGATCTCCTCTCTCTGTGTCTGCTCCAAATGTAGACAGCAACTGTCTGGGTAGGACCAGCCTCTAAAGAAGCATGGCTTTGTTAAGGAAGTCGTATTCAGGTAAGATTTATTTAAGCAATGTTTCTGAAGGACTTAAATTTGAATGTTGATCTTGGACAGTAACAACTTTGTAGAATATAAGAATCAAAATTTTGCTGGGGATCTTTCTGTTGAGATCTTTTCTTTACGGCTGGGACAGGGGCTCTCGAGTTTCCCCATACTCCATGATGTTTAGCTGTTGAGCGTTGGACTCTGAAAAATGCTTCCTTTGTTTTGCTTGTCTAAGGAAAATTGTAGATATTAATTGTTCTAGAAGAGTGGATGTGTGGATCTGTCTATTTAAAGCCCTACTGGTGTTTAGAAAATTGTTACACTATCTGATTCAAGAGAGATTTCCTACCTCTGGATGTGCATTTACTCTATGCAGACAGCACAAAATGTTAATTTGAATTTCTAAAACGGAATAAATAATTATATTCAGCTTTAAATGTATTTTTCTATTAGCTTAGGAAAGGAAAGAAAGAGAAGACAACATAGAACTAAGGAAAGGTGGACCCAGTCACGCCTTAATTTTAAGAATCTTATTAGATGTATCTTCAGGGAAATCACGGAAGATAGACACTCCATAATGTCTAAGCAAAACTAGGAGAGAATCTGTCCCTCTATGGCGGCAAGGGAGATGCCGCAGATAGCTAATGCAACCAACGCCCAAGAGCCTTCGGCTCACGGAGGAAAACAAGATAAGAGAAGGTGGCTGGAGCGGCCAGTTTCAAGCCTCTGAAAACAGCAAGACAGGAATTCTTTTGGGGGGGTTGAAATCACTCCACTGGCTCCTTTTTAATGAGAAATTTTAACATGTAACCAAATGGAAAATGACGTCTTTTCTTGGGAAACTTCTTGCCAGGCTTCACAGTATCTGAATGAAGTAGCCTCATCAAGTGAACGCTTCCACTGAAATCCTTTGCACTTTCATTATCATTGAACTCAAAAGGATCCCCAGGAACGCTAACCCCTCTAAATGTTTTATTTTGCTAGAGCATATCCAGATGAGTGATTACTCTTTGCAATTTTTGTTTCTTTAAAAATCCATCCCACTATCTTGAAACTGCTGAATAGTATGTGTTTATTCATGGAATTAGCTGAGATTAATAGGCTTTCCCTTCTGAGTCCTTCATACCACCTCTTGCACTACTTGGAGTGGTCCCAGAGCATCCCCAAATGAAGGTTCAGATTGATCTGTCATGTTGCATGAGCATTGTTTATTTGGTTATTTTTCAATTGCTCTCCTCTGTGTATGAAAAGGAGACAAAAGCTCATTTGAACAGTTAGGGCATCAAGAGCAATGTTAGTGTAGAAAAATCATTATAGAATGTGTGAAGCTGGTTCAGCATTTCATTTTTTTAATTATTCTCCTAGTAAGCCCACCAGTTTCCACCCATATGATGGGAGACAGCTTATAATCATCCTTAAGGAAGGGACTGCAGACTTTATGCCCCTTATCTGAGGATATGGTATTTGTGGCAGAAACGTTTGAATTTGTTGCTCTGGTTGTAAAGTATTTGAGTGCAACACATACATTAGTTCTTTGCTGAGTAAGGTGCGTGACCCAGGTAATTCTCGCCAAACAGTTAATGCATTGACATGTGCATGTATTAATTGGAAACAATCAGATTGCCATCTGAGCTGTATGATTAGAGTCAAGCACAAAGCAATTCTATGCTTACAAAAGACTTCTAGACTGATGATGAAATGTTATAAATAGACGTGTCTGTTTTAAATAGATATATATATGTTCATTGCAAAGTGAGCCCCTTTGCAGAAATGAATGTCAGCTATAGGATGGATTGGCAGTGACTGGGGAGGCTGAAGTTTCTCTTTGAAAGGAATGTTAAAGGTACCTGAGAAGACAGGGTAAGCTCTGCGTCCATGGCAGCATGGCGCAAATGAGACCAGAAGAAAGGATTATGCAGCCAAAGACTGGCAGGTCCCAAGAAAGGTCAGGTAGTTTATCACTTTGCCTTTATACAGGAAAACCCTTCACTCCTCATACACAGATGAGACTGTCCCAGTCACTGTACCCACAAGCTGTCTGCAGAATTCATTTCAACAGCTTTCAAGGCAGTTAAGTCTGGTGCCTCTCATTTGGTTCCCAGGGAAGCTGAGGAACAGACAGTAGCTGTGCTCTGTGTAACCCTTCACAGCCTGGAAGCCCTCCTGATCATGCTTATCTGAGTTAAGGCACCCACGTTTCTTTCGCCTACCCTTTTAGTCTTGTTCCTAAGCAGCCCTGTTTTAGCTCACCCATTTATTTCCCTGAGTGTTTATGTCCTTGTTCTGCTGCCTTCTGCTTCCCTGTGACTACATCTTTAGCTTTGCAAGGGTCCTTTATATTTAGTTCTGTTTCTAGCAGATTATGGGCCTTCTACTCAGGGGCCATGCCTACACCTGCCTAATAATCCACATATCATATTGACTTAAAAGTTTCCAAAATTTAGGACACATGAATATAGATTTCCCTCTCTTCATGTTTGCTCATTGTCTTCTTACTGATAGGCACTTAAGCAATCATATGTTTATTAATTGGTTTTATCAATCATCACATAGTCCATTTTTCAGAGTATGCAGATGTGTACATTCAGCTGTTCCACAGAACCTCATGGCAAACATTGAGGCCGTTATCACTTGGGCAGTGCCCCAAGTACCTTCTCAGAGTGTACAGTTCTGCCTGCCTGGCCCCGGGCCTGGTCTTTAGCAGATGCTCAGTGTTTGTTTAGTTATGAATGTATCTACAATGGCTGCACAGGACACTCAAAAATATTTGAATATATTTGCCTTGGACAAATGATTAAACAATCTAAGCTGACCTTATAAAACTAACCAGAAATACCGTCTTCAAATTGTGATTTTAGAATGTATAGTTGAAGTCTATATTTGCCTTTTGCCACTTGCTTTAGGAGCTAGAGGCCTTGGCGTCATGGATATACTGGAAGCAAAGAGGTCTTGGGTGGGAGGACATTTTATACCAGCAGCTCAACTCTTGGGAAGGAAGGAGAGGATCCACAGGAAACAAATGCCTCTTGGATAGAAAAGGTGCTAGAAGTTCCCTCAGGATACCAGGCCTGTGGGAGAAAGATGAATATGCCAGAACTTTCATTTTAATTCCAGGAAACTATATGTAAATGGAAGTCCCATTTGAAACACACTTGGGGAGTGTAGTAAAGAAAGGATCCTCTTTGTGAATGGTTTTATAGTGAAGATTTCTTTTAGAATAGGTATATTTGAAGGATGACTCTTCATCTATCCATCTGAAAGTCTGAATTTTTTATTCCAGAATGAAAACATGATCAGAAGGAATTCTTTGACCAGGGCTTGCTGAAATATGTTTTAATACAATAGGGCCTCTTTTGTGCCAACGTTAAAAATGGTTACATTTAAATCTGCTTACTTTGTTTGCAAGTTTCTGAATACCTTTTAAGTGTTTCTTATGATTTAGGAACTATTATCTGATATGACATGATACCATTGCCTTCTAAAATAGAATTTTATTAAAACCTCACTCAAAGGGAGTTGTAAAGAACAGGTATGGTGATTTACATATTTAAAGAGGGTATACATACACTTGTCTCCTGGACCCAAAACTCTAATCTGTTACCCGAGCCAATTCCCTATGTCTAGTTCCACATGTAGCTTCAGTCTCCAAGTATTGACTCTTTGCTAACACATGCCATCCTGTACTCTGTTCTTAGAGGACAAGAACTATTCAGGAGCCTTTCCTTGCATGACAAAATACATATTACTTAGGCATATAGTAGGGTGCAAGAATACCAAATACTCTGGCATTCTTTATAATGTTCACTTTTCCATTCAGGCCTAACTGCATAGTTGAGTAAGAAGAAGATGTTTTTCCAGCACTCATACTAGCTAATATAATGGGACATGATAAGGTTTCCAAATGCCACATGCATCCTGTTCCTTCCCGGTATAACAACCTTTCCCGGCTCCACTCTGAATGCCAACCAGTTGGGGGAAGGGGGTTGTTGACTCTATTCTGTAAGCAAAACCCACAACAGTCTGGCTCACCACACCTTTCCGGTCCTGTCTCCTTCCTTTCCTAAAAGAACTGTTTCCGTAAATCCAATCACCTCCATTACACCTAGAGGAATCTGTCTGATTCCTTACTGTGCACTCTATGCAGCATCTTCTCTGCGATGTGTCACACACTGAGGAAGGTGCCCAGGTGAAAGAGCCATAGGCCCTACCTTCCAGGAAGGCACAGTCTGATTGCCCAGCTAGCTGATGCCAGACACATTCTGATGAGTGCCATAATGGGAATGCAAAACAGCTACGGGACTTGAGGCGGCCTCATTGAGGAGGTGTAATTTAACCAGGGATTTAAATATGTATGAGACTTTGGTTCATGTCCTCTGAGATGCCTTTCCTGTCCCTTCCCCCAAATCAAGTAAGATTTCTTCACCCCGAGCCCTCATGGCACTTACTGGCCAAACCAATCGTATAACACCCATTGTAAACTCCCTCATATTGTGTTGAATCTTGTGCTCATTTTCCCCAGTGTATTAGAAATTCCTATGAGGCAAGGCTCATACTCAACATTTCTTTTTATCTCTCCAGTCAGTAGCATAGGACTAACAAAAATAGTAACTAAAAATGTCATCGATATGAAAAAAAAAACAGAACACCAAACCCTTTTGGTTGTGTCCTGAGAATTCCTTGACTTCTTAGTTAACCACTGCTAGTATGCCAACATAGAGAACAAAACTAGTCAAGTTCACTATTACTGAGATAGACTGGGCTGCATACAAGCTGCGAAGATTCCTTCTGCCCCCTTTCACTCACTCAGTAAATATGTACTGAGAACCTTCTATGTTGCAGGCACCGCGCTAGCTTCTGGGTGTACAATGCTGAATAAAACATGGAATATATAGTCTAGAAGCAACTCAAGCAATCTTTCTGGTCCCTTTTCCCTAAATCACATTATAGCCCTGGACTATAGATCCTAACACTCCAAACCCAAGGAAAGGGGAGCCCAAAGACAAGAAGTCAGGTTATTTTTTTCTTTCCTCTCCATAAGATTTCATTCGCTAAACACGTGATCCGTTTGATCCTGTTCTCTGTCAACCGTTTCTGTGTTCCTCCTCATTAAGAAAAAGAGGCTTAATCACCCTAATGGTTAGATTGTGTGACCAAGAAAAAAAAAGTTACCATTTGTTAAGTATCAAGTGGGCCAGTCCCCAGTTTAAATACTGTACAGGTAGAATTAAAATTCTTACAACAACCCTACAAGGTAGGTGAATATTTTATTTTCCTCATTTTACCACTGAGGGAACTGTGGCTCGGAGAGGCTAAATAATGAGACAGAGTTCCCCAGTGAATGAACATTGTAGCCAGTCTTTAAAAGAGGTCAATGTAATACCATACTAGCCCAGATAGAATAGATTTTGAGCAAATACTGGTTTGTTGATGCACTCACTATTGTGACTGCAAGATTTTTATATATTTAAATTTTTCAGTGTAAGAGGTTTGATAGTCTTTGGTTACTATCAATCCCAAGCAGATGTCTTTATGTCCCAAATAGCAATTCTGTGAATGCTTTATGCTTAATAGAAGCCAATTTATTGTTTCAATGAAATGTAACTTACTTCTCTTAAACATTTTTTTACATGAAGGCATATTGACAGTTCATCTAAATAACAGGAAAATTTAGAATCTCAGTTAAAGTTATAGTTTCGGTCAAGATGTTCAAAGTTTCAAGGCTCCAACCAAAAATTAAAATTATAATGTCAATTCATCTCAATAAAATAAAATAATCTGGTTGTATAGACATATGAAAGCTGACTCATATAACATTCATAACTCATGAAAATATCCAAAATCACATTTCAAGCATTAGCTTCAGGGTTGTCTAACTCCACTATTTTTATATGGTGAAATTCTGTGATCTAGTCTGAAAATTCTGTGACCCAGCTGTTCCCAAACTTCAGTGTGTGCCATCAGTATCCTCGGTGAAACTGGTTGTGCTTGGAGATTGCCAGCTGATTTCACTGGAACCAAAGAGTCTACATTTTAGCAAGTATTCCATATGATTCAGGAACAGGAAGACCACACATATCTCACTTAGAGAAATCTCCCTGTAAGTGTGCTTCTCCACTACTTACTCTTGTCCCAGTCTTCACTGTTGTCCTTCCCCCACCAGCCTCCCACATCCACACACAAGAAACGGAGTGTCTATTACTTTTTAAAGGTTTCTTGCTATTTAGGTGTGTTTTGCCTACAATGAAGTACTCAGATCTTAAATAGGCAGTTTGATAAGTTTTGAAAAATGCATTTATGCATGTAATCTATCTTCAAGATATAGAACCGTCACCCCAAAAAGTTTCCTATGCCCCTTCCTAGTCAACAACCCTCTGCTGCCAGAAGCAAACACTGAACTTATTTCTATCATGCTAAGTTAAGTTTCCCCTATTTTAGAACTTTGTATGAATGGAAACATTATTGTATGTGCTTTTTTTATATCTGGCTTCTTTCACCCAGAATAATGTTTGTGAAATTCCCCCATGTGACTGTGTATTGGTAAGTCAGAACATTTTATTGCTGAGTAGTATCCCATTGTGCAAATGTGCCAGTTTCTTTACCTGTTCTCTCTGTGAGGGACATTTGGATTGTTACCAGGTTTGGGCTATAGTGAGTAAAGCATCTATAAATAAGTTTCACAGATCTTTTTGTGGACATCTGTTTGAATTCCTGTTGGACACACACCTAGCAGTGAAATTGTTGAGTCATAAGGTTGATAGACATTTAACTTTTAAGCTACTGATTAACAATTTCCCATCACTTTACACTCCCATCAAAGAGAATTCTGATTGTTGCACATGATCACCAACATTTGAGGGTGTCAGTTATTTTTATTCTGCCTGTCCTGTGTGTATGTAGTGGTTTTAATTTTAGTGTTAATTTGCATTAGCCTGATGACTAATGATGCTGAGTACCTTTTCATGTGCTTAGTGGTTATTTGTGTATCTTCTTTATTGAAATATCTGTTCAGGTGTTTTGCCTATTTTTCACTGAGTTTTTCTGTCTTATTATTGAGCTGTCCACACAGCCTCTCATTATGCTTTCACTGTCTGTAGCATTTCTAGTGTTGTCCTCATTCCCATTTAGTATATTAATAGTTTGTTTTTTTTTCTCTTTTTCTTCATCTGTATTGCCAGTGGTTTAAAATTTTATTAAATTTTTCAAAGAATCAACTTTTGGCTTTAGTGATTTTCTCTGTTTTCTATGCCATTGATTTCCTTTCCCATGTTTATTAAGTCCTTCTGCCGACTTATTTGAGATTTAGTTTGTTATTCTTTCTCTTGTTTCTTAAGGTGGAAATATAAATCATTCATTTTACAACTTTCTTCTTTTTGAGTAAAGCCATTTAAAGCTATACTTTTCCTTATAAGGCCTGCTTTAGATTAATTTCACTTTTGTGATGTATTGTACTTTATCAATCAATTCAAAGTATTTTCTAACTTCCTTTTTGGATTTTTCTTTTACCCATAACATTTAAATGTGTGAGATTTGATTTCCACATTTTGGGGGATGGTCTATTTATGTTCTTGATGATGATTTTAATATTGATATTTTTGCAGTCAGATAACATGTTCTGTTTGATTTTGAGCCTTAGAAATTTATTCAAGCTTATCTCATGGCTGAGCTTACAGTCGACTTGGTGAATATTTCATGTGCCTTTGAGAAAAATGTGTTTCCTGCTATTAATTAATGTAGTGTTCTGTAAATTTATATCAATTCAAATTGATGGATAGTGTTCAATTCCCTATTCTTATTTTTTTGTCTACATATTCTATCAGATGCCTTAGAGATGAGGCATCTCTGTGATTGTGGGTTGAGCTGTATGTCCTTTTATTGCTATCAGTTTTTGCTTTACGTATGTAGTACTGTTGTTAGTAGGTGCAAACACATACAGGAATTGATATTCTTGATAAATTGACCCTTTGATAATTATGAAATTTCCTTCTTTATCTCTGGTGATATTAGTACCGTCACACCTTCTTTGATAGGTGTAGTATTTGCAACATGTACATTTTCCATTTTTTGACTTTCATTCTCTTTGTGTCTTTATGCTTAAAGTATGTTTCTTATTAACCATATATAATTGACTCTTTCCTTTACTTTCAGATTCTGCCTTTTATTTAGGGTTTTTAGACCAGTTGTGACCATTAAATCTTCCATTTTGGCACTTGATTTGGCACAATCTTTGCTGTGTCCCCCGTACCTCTTTTCTAGCATTTCTGGGATAATCAATTTTTTTTCATATTACATTCTTTGTACTATTTTTAGTAGTTTCACAAGATTACAATATGCACCTGTATCTCAGTTACTTTCAGTATATCTTCTCTTACTTCACAAACAAGAAATTTGCAGCATCATTCCTCCAGTTAATCCTACTTACAACCTTTGTGGTAGTTTGCCATACATTTTATTCTGTATGGACTATAAACGCCCTTGTTACATTATTATTTTTACTATAGTCAATAGTCTTTGATGTGACTTCTACATATGCACACATATACATGCACATACTAATTTTTAAAATAATGATCCTTTATATTTACCAATATATTTACTCCTTCTGGTATTTTTCCTTTCTTCCTGCAGAATTACATATCTGTGTGGTATAATTTTACTTTAATATCAAGAGCTTTTTTTTGAGCATATCTGCTAGATAAAAATTCTTTCAGCTGCTTTTTTTTTCCTGAAAATTTCTTTATTTCATCTTCATCCTTGAGGAATATGTTTTGCAGGGTATGTAATTCAGGTTTGATGGGTTTTATTTTTCTTTCAGCAGATGAGGTGATATTCCACTGTCTTCCATCCCTCATTGTTTCTGATGAGAAGTTATATATCATTCTTATCGTTGTTCCACCATATGTGGTGTTTCTGTTTACTCTGGATGCTTTCAAGATTGTCTCTTTAACTTTATTTTTTAGTAGTTTGACTATGACTTGCCTAGCTGGTTTTTATTTGTTTTATTTATCCTCCTTGGTATTCTTGGAGCTTCTTGGATACCTAAGATGTTGTCTTTCATAAAATTTGAAAAGCTATTGGCCATTATCTCTTCACATATTTCTTCTGCTCATTTCTCTCCTTCTTATGCTCCAGGGACTCTGATTACTCACATTTCAGATTGTTTGCTGTTGCTCCACAGATATTAGACACTCTGTTCCAGTTTTTTTACCATTTTATTTCATTCTGTTTGAGTCACTGCTATATTCAGTCAACTGATAATCCCTTAAAACAATTTATCATCTCTGATATTCTACATTTCATTTCTAGCTTTTCCATTTTTCCCTATTTATAGCTTCTATCTCAGTGCTGAAATTCTGTATCCATTCATGCATGTTATTCAGCTTATCCACTAGATCTTGTAAACTATTTACTAAGTTATTTTAAAATCCCTGCTGATATTTCCTTCATCTAGGCCATTTCTGGGACTGGTTCTATTGACTCTTTATCTCTTGAAAATGTTTCCTATTTTCTTACTTTTTGTAAGTGTTTTGTTTATATAATTTCCATTTGAATACAAGTCACTACATGTAAAAGAACAGAAACTGGGGTAAATTATATCAATGTCCAAACATGGGAATATGTCTTCTTCTATTAGGTCCTTAGTATTTGGTTGGGGATCAGTCTGCTGTTAGATTGATCTAGATCTGAACTTTGTTGTTGCTTTAGTTATATTCAATTCACAGTGGGTTTCAGCTCATTTAGGAGCAGGAACACAACCTTCTTTTCAGCAGGGCTTTCCACCTTAATACCTGGACAGTTTGTCTCTGTTCTCCATCCTTAACCCCATAGTTGAGCAGTCTCTGTATACTGGAACCCTGGTGGGTGTGCTCTTTCTTTTATCTCTTGCCCATCACAGCAGTAGAGGGTCAGTGGGTGGTACACAGTGTGCACAAGGTACTCAGTGCCTGTGGGCTTTCTCTCAGTTATTATCCCTGCCCTCCCTGCACTGTGCACCTAGGAGTGAGGGGAGGGGAGCATCTCTTTTGCTTTCCTGCCACTCATTCAAAGGGAGATGACCACTGTCTCCTACTCACTGTAAAGCCTAGAGTGTGGGAGGAATTCCAATTCATACTTTTGGAGTTTTATTTACCATCATACCTTAGATTTGTGTTTGAGTACCATTATTGCAGAAGTAATAGAACTCAGTATAACATTAGTAAATTATCCACCAGTCATAGAATACTCCAAAATTCTATGCATGCTTAACTAAGCAACAATTACTGATAGTCTGGCTAAATTAAACCCAGTCTCTAATTTGGAGGTCAGAGTAAATTTTCAGTGAAAGGTCTTTGAAGAGTCAAGGGGCTGTGGCTCCAGGGAAGGGGTATTTAGGAATGGAATAACAGAAAAACATTATCTCTGTCTACCCACATTTAAATGCTAGATGAGAGATTGACTCCCCTCTGAAACTTTGGAGAACTTGGAGTTTTAACCCACAGAGCTGAAACAGAGGAAAGCTACAAAAATTGTATCAGCCTAGAGTGGAGTATAAGCAAATAAGCCATTGCATGACGGACTTATGATTCATAAAAGGCTTTTATTTAATATAAAAGTCTTCATATCTTACTGCTCATGAGGTTTCTCAACAGAGTATGAATTCACACATTTTCTTCAGTTTTTACTAACTTCAGTTTTAGAATGGATAATATGATATTAAAATCCTGGGTGAGTAAAAACCACTGTTAGGGCTTTTTTTTTTATATTTAGTGTTAGGACCTTGTTGAATTGGGAGACTTAGTTTTACACAAAATTGAAATATGAAGGTACATTTAAGTGGGAAAGGCCTAAAAATCACAGAACTTATATATGTTTCCAGCTCTTTGTTGTTCACTCTAATGCATTTTGGAACATTCTTTGTGGGCCATACTTCCAAGCATCTAAAGATAAGGAAATGTTAATCATTAGCTTCGCTTCTCATTTTACTAGCTGCATTTTCTTAATAGATCACACAAAAAAAATGTATTGGCTTCAATGATAGTCTATGTATTTCTAGGGTAAATCTAGAAGAACTTCTCTCCCATAGAATTAAATTGAGAGAATTTGTTTCAGTGAGTTCTTCCATGCATCTCATTGTATTTCATCATGTAAAAAGTGATGTGATTATGGGCTTTAGTCAGAATGTTATTTTGTTCACTTAAGATTCATTCTCAGGAAGGTTGAACAAATTTGAATTTCATATGAAAGCTCTATGTGCTTCAGTAACTCCTTCCCTTTATATAAGACAAAATCTTCTTGGAGAGATCTACAGATCTCCTTAGAGCCTGCGGGGCCTAGACTAGCAGCAGGGGGCCTTCCTGAAGGCTATTGCTTCCTGGGCCTCATTGATGGGAGTGGTATGCATATTTTCCAGAGAGAGTGTTGGTGCTGTAGTTTCCAACCCTTCCAGAAATTTGACACTGATAAAATTTGCCTTCATCTCCCACTAGAAAGCTTCTGAGTTAAAAAAAAACAACAACGACAAAATGAATCTCATTCTTGCTAAGAGACAACACAGCAGAGGGAACAGAACACAAGTTGTGGTGACTCTAGTATTCCCTAGCTCTGTGACATTGGGCAAGTTAACGTAGTCTTTCTGGGCATCACTTTTCACATCTATAAAAACTAAGGTAAGCATCCTAGCTAGCCTCCTTGCAGGCTTATTGTAAGGATTAGAGATGAGGCGTGATGAGTGTGGCACTTCATGGGCACTTAACAAATACAAGCTATTATGGCAGCAAAGCATAGTGTTAAAAGCAAAAACTCTGAAACCAGACTGGGTCCAAATCCTGCCTCTGATACGTACTATGTAAATTACTTAACCTCCCTATACTTCAGTTTTATCATCCAAAAATTAGGAATAATAATAGTACCCACCTCATCAGTAGGACTAATTAATTAAAACATGCAAAGGACTAGTGTTTGGCACATATGGTATGTAGTGTTTCACTATTATGCCTTCCCATTCCAGACAGCCCAGACCTGGGCAGGCTCAGGACATGGGAGACCACTGGAGGGCTCAAGTGAATATTAGTCACTTCTGTTGGTCTACAGTAGACAGGATGTTCTGGCTATTTTTGTCAAGATATATGTGCAGATAAAGCTGGCTTTAATAACATACATCAACAAGAAGAGTAAGAGAGACAGCAACTACAATGTATTGTGTGTTTTATACGCCAAGTACATGCTAAGCTCTTCACACATATTGACCTCTTTAGTTCTCACAGTTACCTTTGGAGGGAGGTATTATAGTTATTTTCATCTTACAGGTGAGACAACTAGAACAGAGAGGTTATTGACTTCTTAGGGTCACACATCTAACATGCTCCAGAATCAAGATTCATAGCTAAGTTTTCTCACTGCAGAACCTATACTCTTAGCCCCTCTGTGGTGCAGCCCAGTATCCTCTACATTGAGTGGAAAACCTGCCGTGAGGCTTCAGGCTTCCTGTGCTTTCTGAATTTTTCAGTTTGATGGAACAACTTAGTATGATGGACAAATAATGCTATGGCTACCTGATAAACTCCCATGACCATTGTTTTTCTGATTAGTGATGAATTAATTAAATTCAAAGAGGTCTCTTACTTTCTAGATGACAAAACAGCCCAGTGTGGACAGAGTTTTCCTCAAGTCCCAAGGCTACTTAGTAGGAGAACTGCGACTCAGACCCAGGATTCTTGTTTCCATCTTTCCATCAAGCCACTGGTTTGAAAAGTGGAAATGACAGTTTACCCTGGACACAACTAAATACTATTTCTAATTCTCATGTGGAAACCCATAACAAAAGTTGTCTTACTACAGTGCCTAGTCCTTACCTTTGCAAATGCAAAGTCATGCTTTTTCCATTACCAATAATACCAATATTTTTCGCAGGGAGGAGAAAAGGGGCTTCAAGCTTCCTGGGCACATGAAAGTAAATATCAGTGGAAATGTGTGTCAAATATCCTTAATTAGGAAAAAAGCCATTATATTATCAATACTCTTTGCCCTACATGGCATTTCCTCTGCTGCCTTCACAAACACCATCTGCAGCTGGCTCCTCTGAAGACGTAAAGACTTCGAATCTATAATTTCTGGTGCTGGCAGTCTTACTGATGAGAAATGTAATAGTGCAGCTTAGGAAAAACAAAGTGCAGTTTCTGATTCAAGGAGACATACAGGAGCTGTTCTTGACCCGTGTCAACTTCTTGTGCTCTGGTTGTTACATTCAGGGAGCTGTATCCCCTGGTAAACAACCATGTCATGGGCTTCACTGGTCTCCACCTGTTGCTTTTCTGTCAGTGGTGCAGAGGGTACGCATGCATCTCCCTACAGACTCAGCAGTCTTCTCACTGCCCTGTGGGTGCAGTGTCATTGTGCACTCAAGATGGTCCCCTTCACTCAGGAAACTTAAAGCCAGGGGGGAAAAAGAATGAGTGAGAAAATAGATCTTCTTTTGAAGACATCTTTTCCAACACCATCAAATCCCATTAATTATTTCCCCATAGTTGAAATGAAATAGAAGCTCCATGCAGACTAGAAGGCCTCTGAAATGTTTTCCAAATCAAGGTGAGAAACAAAACAAACCACAGCTTGCAAAACCTCTTGAGCTATTACTCACAAAATAGACAAATTGAAGCTAGTCATAACGTGCAAGACAAATGAAACTCAAACTGTTTTTAATAAATTTTAAACTTTTTCTGAATACTTTTAGATTTACAGGGATGTTGCAAAGATAGTACAGAGAGTTCCCATGTGTGCTTCATCCAGTTTTCCCTAATGTTCACATCTTAAATTACTATGGTACATTTGTCAAAACTAAAAAACCAACCCTAGTACATTACCATCAGCTAAACCCCAGGTGATACTTGGATTTCACCAGCTTTTCCACTAATTCCCGTGTTCTGTTCTGGAGTCCCATCAAGGATCTCATATTGTATTTAATTGTGTTGTTGTCCTCTCCTCTGCTCTGTGATAATTTCTTGTGTCTTATTGTTTTTTAGCTCAGAGTATCTTAACAGTAACTCCACAGGACTCATGTGTCCCAAAGATACTATTCCACCAACTCACCTAGTTTACAAATTCTGGTTTGAATTTGTAGGACCATATTTAGAGAATTTTGCCTTAAAACACCTATGGCCAACCTAGCCCCTAAAACCTTGTAAGTACTCTTTTGAGCCACTTCTGAGACTTTGTCAAGGAAATACTTTTTCTTGCTCAGCATGTTTCACATACCCAGCATTTTATGACCAACAGGTTTCTCTGATGGTCTTTGTGTTGGGACTTTAACAGGAGGGTCCTTAATGATTTCACTCAATCATTCACTAAAAGCAGGAATCCCTTCTACATCTGATACATGTTTACCAGGTCTATGTAAACCTCACAGCCCCTATATGAACACGTCCAATGGCAGGGCACTGATGAGCTACCGAGATCATCCATTCTATCCAGTTCTGGACAGCCGCTGTTGATAGAAATGACTTTATGAAAGTGAGTCCTAATCTGTTCCCCACAGCTTTTCTTCAGTGGTGCAGTTTCTGTCCTCTGGAGAATCAAGATACTGGATGGGAAGTAATCTCCATCTACAGTCCCACTCCAGGGGTGTGGAAGGGAGCTGTACACAGTTGAGTGGCCCAGTGTGGATCAGATAGTATCACTTGATAGGTGTCTGAACGTGGGCATGTGACTCAACCTCTCCTCTCCCGGCCCCAGAGGATTGTTGTGAAAAAACACACATGAAAGCACCCAGCACCCTGCCAGGAGAAGGCTCTTACTAAGTGATTGTTACCAGGATGATCACCTGAATACCCAGAATGAAATGTACCATTCATGTTGTATTATATTATTATGCTGTTAGCTCCTCTTCACAGCAGTGAATCTAACTTTGCCTTCTCATTCACTAATTTCGTAAAAGATTTAGTTTTATTTTTCTGTTGACCTTTTTTCCCCTCAAGGTTTAATTAAGCTGTTGCTGAATAGAACTGAAGTGTTAAATAACCTGAGAGGATCAGTTCCTAACATTCATGAACCCATATATCACCAACACAGGAGATTAGTCATGGTAGTGGAAGGGAAAACTTGGTGGGGATTAACACATGTCCCTGCTAATCAACAGAATATGCAAATTAGCACCCCACCACCCCCGCCCAACTCAGGGCCCTGATCTAAATCTCCATGGCAACACCAGGGTTAGCTCTATAGCTATATACTTGTAAAGAAGTGATTTCAAAGCTGCTAAGTATGATATAAATCACTACAGTGAGCATCAAAGGGAAAAAAAGAAAGCTATTGCCACTTCTTGAAGAAATTCATACAACTTTCTATAAATTTAGTAGTAGCTTTACTTTCCTTAAGCCTCAACTACTGAAATGTAAATTGGCAATTATATAAACAGGACAAAAAAGCAACAGGGTTTAGAAAAGGGTCAGAAGTGGTCCACAAAATATATAATCCATCTGTTTAACCAAATGATGACACATAAGGGTGATTTGCATGTCTGTACATAGCAGGATGGTCTGGCGAGTGTCCCAGTTTAGCTGTGTGACCTTAGGCACATTTTCACCTCACTGTTCCTCACTGTCCTCATCTGTGACACGGGTATAATAATAGCTCCTACCTCACGGGTTTCCTGTGAAAATCAAATAAATTATCATATGTGAAGTGTTTAGAACAGTGCCTGGTTCAGAGTAAATGCTCAGAAAACATTAGCTGCTATTATTATCATCACTGTCTCATCATTAGTATTATTCTTGCTAGTTGGGCATGATTCTGGAATAGAAACTACCTTTCAATTTTATACCCTGTGAAGACAATACGGGGCGGGAAAGGTTATATTTTCCATTTTCTAATATTGTTTGTACTAAAAAAGAGACTTGGAAATGTCAGCACTAGAGAGGTTCTATAGGTATTATCGTTTTCCATTTCAGTAAAACACTTAGGAAAATGGTAACTATGATTCTGGTTGAGGCATAGGATCCCAGTAAAGCCACATTATTGTTGAAACTCTCATCAAAATCTGGCAGCAGGCAGATGTCTGTAAAATATGATGTGATCAAAACTGAATGAAGTTACCTCAGAAACGGAGTCACCTCTTGATCTAAATAATGTTTTTAAATATATAGGTAGCTCTGAGAAACAACCCCAGGCCCCTACACCCTCATGGCCCCATTTTCTTTGTGGTCTCAGCTCGTGACACCTTGCCTCTGTCTGTTGGTTGACTGGGTTTCTAGTCCAAGCAGGGTAATTGTAGTAATTCAAGATTGGATTTAATCTTCAGTGCTTACATTTGATGGGAGATGGGCTACTTGCCCTGTGAGGTCCAAATTATGGCTGGTTTCTTTTTAAATCAAACAAAACTCCTGCTAATCATCCCCCAGTGGTTCCAAAGCTTTTGTAAGAGGGCTAGGGGTCAGAAACCTTGGGTTTGCAACCCTGCCGGCCTCCTCCAGTATCTGACTTCTTCCTTCACTACTATGTCCTTTACTTTATTCTCAGTCTTATCTTCTTGTACACCCATTTGTAAGCAGCTACAATTCCTCTTTGGAATGCGGTAGGGCCTAAACTGATTAATACATATATTAGTTGTGTGATGGCAGGGAAACCATGACCTCTTGATGAGAAAGAGTTTTCTCATATCTCAAATGGAGCCAGTTGAAGTCTGCTCTGGCTACCTCACCATTTCTCAGGCCAATAAAATAAGGCAATGGTTGTAAAAGGGCCCTGTCAAACCTTGAAGTGTTATATACTTCTAAAGAATTGTTTTAATATCAAATATGACTGAAATATAGACCCATCTAATTATTAACCTGTTTCAACTTTCTCTTTTATAAGGACCCAATAATTCAATGTCTGAACTGTAGTGCTTCTGTTGCTTGTAATTAAAACATGGACACACTCTAACATGCATTGTACAGGAATTGTTATCACAATGGAGCTGTCCTGCACTTTATTGCTCTAGATGCCCACTATCTGCATTCTAAACAGAGAAAGGGAGAGGTAGCTAATTAATTTAACCATAAATAGTTATCACTTATTGAGTCCCTACTCTGTCTGGATGTGGGATCCAAAGATAAAGTCCTAGTCTCTGCCTCAGGGAGTCACTATTTGATGGGATGGCAAACAAGTACACAGAAATGAATATGACAAATGCCATAATGGCTGTGTGGATAGGGTGCTAGGAGCAGAAAAGAGGAAACTGTGCCTTTATATGGGGATTGTTGGGGAAAATTTCCCTGGGGAGATCATGCCTGAGATAAATATTAAACAGTTTGCTAAGTGGGAGGGAATACAATTTTCGAAGGTACAGCAGTTAGAGTGGTGAAAGGGCTGGAGAGGATGTTTTGGGGAGGGTAAGTACTTGGGTGAATCTGAGGCAGGAGGTAAGGGTGACAAGCAAGTCAGGGACCAGGTAATGGAGGACTTGTCAGTCTCTGAAACTTGTTAGCAGGGCATGGCACGAGCAGATCCGTCTGTTGGAATTGTAGCAGTGAGCAGAGTAGTGTCATCGTAGGCCAGAGAAGAGGCTGTGCTGAAATTCAAACAAGAAATGAAGTAGGGATATGTGAAAGTCTTAATAGGAATTTAGATAAGCTATTAAGAAGCTACAGCCTGCAATACTTGGTTACTCTTTGGATATGAGGTGGGAGAGGCAAGAATTCAGGATAATGCCAAGTCTCTGACTTTGGGTGAGATGGTGGATGAATCCAGAAAGGAGTAGGATCCAAGAAACAAATTTAATAGCCCTATCGAATAAGAGAAGTGGTATCAGTTCGGGGAGATGAGCTCACTTTTGGATTTGTGTAGTTGTAGGTCTGGATTGTCATTTGGGTAGAACTATCCACATACAGGGCTCAGACTGAGCTGACAAAAGTGTAGAGGAGGAAAAAGTCTTCTTTGACCCTCCTGGGGTCCCTAGCCTGGTCTGAAAATTAAACAAAGACAAATAAGCAAGAGAAAAACATATGAAATTATTTAATGTAAGTTTTACATGGCACAAAAGTCTTCATAAAGAAATAAAGGCCAGGAAAAACAATGATAGCCTGAGTAGTTTTGTGCAAGATCTGATGAAGTATGGGTGTTGTGTCGACATATGATAGAACAAGGAGTATGAAGTAAATGTAGTAAACTGGGGGCTACCTAGGATTCTTCTTCGTGTCCCCTTGTCTTCAGAGGTAATGATGTTCCTTTTCTCTAGGGACAAGAAGGGCCACTTTTCACATGAAATTTTTATGACCTGTTTCAGAGAAGAAGGGAGGGCAGCAGGTCACAGTAACATTTCTGTTTCTGCCATTTTCTTCAACTCCTTCAGCTTAAAATACTCAATATACTAAAATGCTGTATTTTGGAGTAGCATGTCCTGAACCCCATCAAAAGCAATGGAGATTTTTGGAATTGCACAGGAGAAAAGGTCGTTATTTCCTACACTATGCATGAGGCTGGGTCCGTATCACATTTCAAGAGTCAGCAAAATGGCAACTCCTTTTAGAGGCCTTCCCTGACCTTCCAATTTCCATTAGCTTCTTCTGTATTACTCCTGAATAGCATTCTGTGCAGAGATCAGAATTTACAACTACAAATTTATGTTTAAGTGTTTACTGACTCTTCATTAGACTATAATTTCTATGTGAGTGGGGTCACATCTGCCTTTTTCACTGCTGAATACTTGCGACTCAACTTGGCACACGGTAAATGCTCAAAGACCATTTGTTAAATGATGAATGAAAGGTAAATACCTAGAAAGAGGAGAATTGGGGAGAAAAGTTTAGAGTACATAGGGCAGAATCCTAAGGAACTCAAATGGTCAGTAAGGGCAAAAGGAGACTGAGAAGGAGCAGTCAACTATAGGTAGGAGGAAAACCAGAGCATAGTCTTGGAGAGACCTGTGGTGGAGTGTCAAGAAGAGAATGGACAATAGCATCAGAAACCGATGAGAAGTTGTGTAAAGGAATGACTGGACATAACAAGGAGAAGGTTATTGATGATCTTAGTAAATTTTAGTGTTATCGTGGAAGTAAAGGTTGAGTAGGGACTTCTAGTCAATATGTTGAGCTAAGGTATTGCAGAACCCCTGTCCTTTTAGAAAAACACAGAAATAGTGGATAAAATATTACCTTAGGTCTTTGACAATACACAGGAACATTCAAAACCAAAAAGAGGAAATCTCCAGGTGGTAGAAACAAAGCAGCAATTCAAAGCCAAAGCACAGTGCAATAGTTGAAGCTAAATGGCCATCAAGAGTGTCAAAACTGGACTTCCGGGAAGATGGCGGCGTGAGCAGGGCAGCAGAAATCTCCTCCAAAACTATATATATCAGCAAATACAACTATTCCTAAAAGAGAGACCAGAATACACAGGAAAGCGCACAGCGTGCAGCTACACCTGAGAGGACTCGGCACCCCGCGAGGCAGGTAAGATACAGTGCCGCGACCCGGCGGGACCGAACACTCCCCCAACCCAGCACACTGGCAAGAGGAGAGGATTCAGAGCTGGGAGGGAGTGGAAGTACACCCCGCGAAATAACCAGCCCTGGTGATCTGTATGGGGAGCGTTGATACACATCGCATGGTGTAGCGGAGATTGGACAGACAAAGGGTGCAGGATCTGAGCAGGGAATGTGCCAGGGTGCTTGCAGCCGGCTCCCGGGAAGGAAAAAAAAAAAAAGCACGCACTTTTTTCAGGGGTCTTAAAGAGACCAGAGCCCAACAGAGGAGCTGGATCGCCGCGGCACACTCAGCCCAGCAGGCTGGGAGACCTGGGGAGTTTCGGACCTCTTAGCTGGCGACTGGAAAAGGGTGGCCGCACTTATACTTCCCACAGAGATCAACAGCCTCCCATTTGTTCCCACCCCTGCCAGAGCTATAAAGGGCCCTGAGGAGCAGCGTGGCCATGGCTGCGGAATAGTGGAGCAACAGCGCCACCTACAGCATCCCCACAGAATCTACCCCCGGTGGGTGTTTTGTTTTGTTTTGTTTTTTATTTTGTTTTGTTTTTCTTTTTTATTTTCTTTCTTTTTTTTCTTTCTTTCTTTTTTTTTTCTTTTTAAAGTATTAAAGATCCCAGCTGACGTATGTGGCAACTACCACGACCACTTCTATAGCCATGAAAAGACAGAGGAATATGGTCCACACTAAGATCAACCAGACAACCCCAGAGAGGGAGCCTGAAGGGATGGAAATGCACAATCTTCCTGAAAAAGAATTCATAATAAAAGTCATAACCATGCTGACGGATCTACAGAGAAATGTGCAAGAGCTGAGGGAGGAAGTGAGGGAAGTGAGGGAAGACAATGCAGAAATCAGACAAGTGATCAACGAGCTTAACAGCAGACTGGATGAGATGCAAGAGACTGTTAATGGAATAGAAATCAGAGAACAGGAATACAGAGAAGCTGAGGCAGAGAGAGACAAAAGGATCTCTAAAAATGGAAGAATATTAAGGGAACTGTGTGACCAATCCAAATGGAACAATATTCGCATTGTAGGAGTACCAGAGGAAGAAGAGAGAGAAAAAGGGATAGAAAGTGTCTTTGAAGAAATAATTGCTGAAAACTTTCCCACACTGGGGAAGAAAATAGTCTCGCAGTCCACAGAAGCCCACAGATCTCCCAACGCAAGGGACCCAAGGCAGACAACACCAAGACACATAATAATTAAAATGGGAAAGATCAAAGATAAAGACAGAGTATTAAAGGCAGCTAGAGAGAGAAAAAAGATCATCTACAAAGGAAAACCCATCAGACTATCATCAGACTTCTCAACAGAAACTTACAGGCCAGAAGAGAATGGCATGATATATTCAACGTAATGAAACAGAAGGGCCTCGAATCAAGAATATTGTGTCCAGCACAATTATCATTTAAATATGATGGAGGGATTAAACAATTTCCAGACAAGTGAAAGTTGAGTTTGTCTCTCATAAACCACCACTACAGGATATCTTAAACAGACTGCTCCAGAGGGAAGCACCACTAAGGCTAATAAGATGTCACCAGAGAAAATAAAATCAAAGCAAAGAAAGCAGACCATCCAAATACTAATTAAAGGCACAGAATAAAACACCTAATATATAAAGAATGGAGGAGGAAGAATAAGAAGGGAGAGAAATAAAGAAACATCAGATGATGTTTACCATAACAAGAAAGTTAAGTTAGATTCTAGATAGTAAAGAAGCAACCCTTGAACCTTTGGTAACCACGAATCTAAAGCCAGCAATGGCAATAAGTACATATCTATCGATAATCACCCTAAATGTAAATGGACTGAATGCACCAATCAAAAGACACAGAGTAACAGAATGGATAAAAAAGCAAGACCCATCTATATGCTGCTTACAAGGGACTGACCTCAAACCCAAAGATATACACAGACTAAAAGTGAAGGGATGGAAAAAGATATTTCATGCAAACAACAAAGAGAAAAAAGCAGGTATTGCAGTACTTGTATCATACAAAATAGACTTCAAAACGAAGAAAGTAGCAAGAGATAAAGAAGGGCATTGCATAATGATAAAGGGGTCAGTCCAACAAGAGGATATAACCATTATAAATATATATGTACCCAACATAGGAGCGTCAGCATATGTGAAACAAATACTAACAGAATTAAAGGAGGAAATAGGCAGCCACGCAGTCATTTTAGGAGACTTCAACACACCACTCACTCCAAAGGACAGATCAACCAGACAGAGAATAAGTAAAGACACAGAGGCACTGAACAACACACTAGAACAGATAGACCTAACAGACATCTACAGCACTCTGCACCCAAAAGCAGCAGGATACACATTCTTCTCAAGTGCACATGGAACACTTTCCAGAATAGACCACATACTAGGCCACAAACAGAACCTCAGTAAATTCAAAAATATTGAAGTCCTACCAACCAACTTCTCAGATCACAAAGGTATAAAACTAGAAATAAATTTTAGAAAGAAATCAAAAAGGCTCACAAATACATGGAGACTTAACAACATTCTCCTAATTAATCAATGGGTTAATGACCAAATCAAAGCAGAAATCAAAGAATCTATGGAGACTAATGATCACAACAACATAAAGCCACAAGTTCTGTGGGACGCAGCAAAGGCAGTTCTAAGAGGAAAGTATATTACAATCCAGGCCTATTTAAAGAAGGAAAAGCATTCCCAAATGAATAGTCAAAAGGCACAATTACTGAAATTGGAAAAAGAAGAACAAATGAGGCCCAAAGTGACCAGAAGGAGGGACATAATAAAGATCAGAGAAGAAATAAATAAAATTGAGAAGAATAAAACAATAGAAAAAATCAATGAAACCAAAAGCTGGTTCTTTGAAAAAATAAACAAAATAGATAAACCCCTAGCCAGACTCATTAAGAGAAAAAGAGAATCTACACACATAAACAGAATCACAAATGAGAAAGGAAAAATAACGACGGACCCCACAGAAATACAAAGAATTATAGAATATTATGAGAATCTTTATGCTAACAAGCTGGAAAACATAGACGAAATGGACAACTTCTTAGAAAAATACAACCTTCCAAGACTGACCTTGCAAGAAACAGAAAAACTAAACAGGCCAATCACCAGCAACGAAATTGAATCGGTAATCAAATAACTACCCAAGAACAAAACCCCCGGACCAGATGGATTCACCTCTGAATTCTACCAGACATATAGAGAAGAAATAACACCCATTCTCCTTAAAGTTTTTCAAAAAATAGAATAGGAGGGAATACTTCAAAGCCAGCATCACTCTAATACCAAAACCGGGCAAAGACCTCACCAAAAAAGAAAATTACAGACCAATATCCCTGATGAACGTAGATGCAAAAATACTCAACAAAATATTAGCAAACCGAATTCAAAAATACATCAAGAGGATCACACACCATGATCAAGTGGGATACATCCCAGGGATGCAAAGATGGTACAACATTCGAAAATCCATCAACATCATCCACCACATCAACAAAAAGAAGAACAAAAACCACATGATCATCTCCATAGATGCCGAAAAGGCATTTGACAAAATTCAATGTCCATTCATGATTAAAACTCTCAACAAAATGGGTATAGATGGCAAGTACCTCAACATCATAAAGGCCATATATGAAAAATCCACAGGTAACATCACACTTAACAGCGAGAAGCTGAAAGCCTTTCATCTAAGATTGGGAACAAGAAAAGGATGCCCACTCTCTCCACTGTTACTCAACATAGTACTGGAGGTCCTAGCCATGGCAATAAGACAAAACAAAGAAATACAAGGCATCCAGATTGGTAAAGAAGAAGTCAAATTGTCACTATTTGCAGATGACATGATACTGTGCATAAAAAACCCTATAGACTCCACTCCAAAACTACTAGAACTAATACCTGAAATCAGCAAAGTTGCAGGATACAAATTAACACAGAAAAATCTGTTGCTTTCCTATACACTAATGATGAACTAACAGAAAGAGAAATCAGAAAAACAATTCCATTCACAATTGCATCAAAAAGAATAAAATACCTAGGAATAAACCTAACCAAGGAAGTGAAAGACTTGTACTCTGAAAACTACAAGACACTCCTAAGAGAAATTAAAGAGGACACTAACAAATGGAAATGCATCCCATGCTCTTGGCTAGGAAGAATAAATATTGTCAAAATGGCTATAGTACCTAAAGCAATCTGCAGATTCAACGCAATCCCTATCAAACTACCAACAGCTTTCTTCAATGAACTGGAACAAATAATTCTAAAATTCATATGGAACCACAAAGACCCTGAATAGCCAAAGCAATCCTGAGAAGGAGGAGTAAAATGGGGAATTACACTCCCTGACTTCAAGCTCTACTACAAAGCCACAGTAATCAAGACAATTTGGTACTGGCACAAAAACAGACCCACAGACCAGTGGAACAGAATAGAAAATCCAAACATTAACCCAAACATTTAGAGTCAATTAATATTTGATAAAGGAGCCTTGGATATACAGTGGAGGATGACGGCCTCTTCAACAGCTGGTGTTGGAAAAACTGGACAGCTACATGTAAGAGAATGAAACTGGACTACTGTATAGCCCCATACACAAAGGTAAGCTCAAGGTGGATCAAAGACCTGAATTTAAGTCATGAAACCATAAAACTCTTAGAGAAAAACATAGGCAAAGATCTCTTGGACATAAACATGAGTGACTTCTTCATGAACATATCTCCCTGGGCAAGGGAAACAAAAGCAAAAATGAACAAGTGGGACTATATCAAGCTGAAAACCTTCTGTACAGCAAAGGACACCATCAGTAGGACAAAAAGACATCCTACAGTATGGGAAAATATATTCATAAATGATGCATCTGATAAGGGGTTGACATCCAAAATATACAAAGAACTCACGCACCTTAACAAACAAAAAGCAAATAATCCAATTAAGAAATGAGCAGAGGAAATGAAAAGACACTTCTCTAAAGAAGAAATTCAGATGGCCAACAGGCACATGAAAAGATGCTCCACATCGCTAATCATCAGAGAAATGCAGATTAAAACCACAATGAGATATCACCTCACACCAGTGAGGATGGCCAACATCCAAAACACAAACAACAACAAATGTTGGCAAGGATGTGGAGAAAGGGGAACCCTCCTACACTGCTGGTGGGAATGTAAATTAGTTCAACCATTGTGGAAAGCAGTATGGAGGTTCCTCAAAAAACTCAAAATAGAAATACCATTTGACCCAGGAATCCCACTCCTAGGAATTTACCCTAAGAATGCAGCAGCCCAGTTTGAAAAAGGCATATGCACCCCTATGTTTATCGCAGCACTATTTACAATAGCCAAGAAATGGAAGCAACCTAAGTGTCCATCAGTAGATGAATGGATAAAGAAGATGTGGTTCATTTACACAATGGAACATTATTCAGCCATAAGAAGAAAACAAATCCTACCATTTGCAACAACATGGATGGAGCTAGAGGGTATTATGCTTAGTGAAATAAGCCAAGCCGAAAAAGACAAGTATCAAATGATTTCACTCATATGTGGAGTATAAGAACAAAGAAAAAAACTGAAGGAACAAAACAGCAGTAGACTCACATAACCCAAGAACGGACTAATAGTTACCAAAGGGGGGACTGGGGAAGATGGGTGGGAAGGGAGGGATAAGAGGGAAAAAGGGGCATTATGATTAGCAGCCGTAATGTTGGGGGGCATGGGGAAGACTGTACAGGTCAGAGAAGACAAGTAGTGATTCTCATCTCACTACACTGATGGACAGTGACTGTAATGGGGTTAGTGGGGGGTACTTGATGAAGGGGGTAGTTTAATAACCACAATATTGCACATGTAATTGTAGATTAATGATACCAAAATAAATTATAAAAAAAAAGTAGACTGCAAAAAAAAAAAAAAAGAGAGTGTCAAAACTGGATATATACCACGGGACTTAAGGCAAAGCTACATCCCTGACATGGAGCCCTGAGCTTTCTGTCTAAAAGCCTGTAGCCAGGAAGTCCTGTCTTGTTCCTGAGAAATCAGGACTCAAGGCCTAGGGATGCAGAATATAGGGGGTGTCCACTCTTAGGTTGAGTGTAAGAAATTGGAACCCCACATTTGAATTTGTACTAAAACGCTGGTAAATTAAATTAAAAAACTGACCTGTATCTGGTGAGCCCCATAGAGTGCCTGCAAAGAAAAACACAAAACCCTCAAGAGAGATAACTGCTATCCAGAGTTCACCTGGGACTCCTGCAGCAAACAACTCTCCTGCTGAAGGTGAGCCCGTAGTCAAATTTGCAGAGCAGGAAGTGAAATAAACCACTGCAGGAAAAGTGAGCAGGGACAATAAGCAGGTGATCCATATTCCAAAAAAAATTATGTAATAAGGCACACTTGAAAGAGACTTCAACATACATATCTTCAAAATGTTCAGTAGGATAAAGGATGGAATAGAATCCATAAGGCATGAATAGTACATTGTGAAAAAATAGTCATATGAGAGAAGATGAATCAGAAATTGTATAAGTTCTATGTATACACATATCCACATGTACATATATATGTGTATAGATATAATTTCAATGTCACATGTAATATATAATATTGTATAATATGTGTATGTATCAATGAAATCAGAACAAAATCATGGAAGAGACTAAGCCCAACTTGAGCGGGGATCAGACTCGACATAGAAGGATAAAGAGAACTGGGAAGGAGAGGTGAGAAGTGATGGAGAGGGTGAGGTCTCACATTCACCTAGGAAATGTTTCAGGATAGACAGATTGAAGGAGAGGCAATAGATCAAGAGTTAGTGGCTAAATTTCTAGAACTGAAAAAAATAATTGAAGAATTGAAGGCACACAATTGAAGAGGAATGCCGTGAGTAGGCATATTTTTAATGTTTAAATATATTCCAATGCCAACCTAGCACTCACCATCCCTCTCTAAAAGGGATATTGAAATCTATACCAAGGAACTGCTAGGAATGTATATATACACCAGACACCCCCACATATAATATATAGTAAGATCAGAGTGCATGATGAATGTGCAGTAAGGAAGTGGGATTGTGGGTAAAGACAATTTTTTTCAAGAATCTTCGCCATGAAGGGTAATAAAGAGTGAACAGGAGCTGCACGAGCTTGTCTGACACACTAACTTTTGCTATCTGCCCCAGAAAATGAGCACAGCATCCTCGTGAGGCATTCACACATACACATGTTCATAGAGCCAGTTGTATAACATGGCAGGGGGACTTTAATTTTTTCTTCTTATTTTTTTATTGAAGTATAGGTGATTTACAATGTTATATTAGTTTCAGGAGTACAACAGTGATTTGACAATTATATACATTATGGAAGGCTCCTCATGTAAGCAGAGTTACCATTAAGAGGTTCTCCAAAGCTGTTGCTTCCCTTGAAGCTACTCCAACAGCTTCTTCTGTCATTTAAGATGTCGCCATTAGAGGCGCCCTTTTGTAGTATAATATTGCCTCCATAAAGTCCCTGTTAGAATGAGCCAGTTGGGCAGGGGGCGGGGGGACGGTCATGAGGACATATTAGTACTGGTTAATCCAGCACTGATGAGAGTGTCTGATTAACTAGCTGTCTTATTGGAAAGCAGTGACCCAGAGATACAATATAGGAAAGGACAATTTTAATGGAGGAGAAGAACTAGGACAACCTGGATCCTAAAGTTTTGTTTGGAAGGGCAGGTTCCCAAAGTGCCTCAGAAGGACAGTGGGCTGAGGTGCTGGCTTTACAGCATTGCCTGAGGCTTGCCTGGAGTATACACACACACACCATGTTGTTTGATTCTTCCTGTAATGAAGTACTGTTGTTTACCCCTAACAATTCTGTTAAGTATGTTTTTTATTTTCCCCAGACCAAAGGTACCAAGATTTTTTTAAATTTAATTTTAATTTTAATTTTTTGTTATCATTAATATACACTTACATGAACAACATTGTGGTTAGTAGATTCTCCCCGTTATTAAGTCCCCACCACACACCCCATTACAGTCAGTGTCCATCAGCTAAGTGAGATGCTATAGAATCACTACTTGTCTTCTCTGAGTTGTACATCCCCGTGCCCCACCTTTTTTATGTGTGCTAATCGTAATGCCCCTTTTTCCCCTTATCCTCCCTTCCCACCCATCTTCCCCAGTCCCTTTCCTTTGGTAACTGTAAGTCCATTCTTGGGTTCTGTGAGTCTGCTGCTGTTTTGTTCCTTCAGTTTTTTTCTTTGTATAAGAACAAAGAAAAAAGACATCTGATACTTGTCTTTTTCCACTTGGTTTATTTCACTGAGCATAATACCCTCTAGCTCCGTCCATGTTGTTGCAAATGGTAGGATTTGCTTTCTTCTTATGGCTGAATAATATTCCATTGTGTGTATGTACCACATCTTCTTTATCCATTCATCTACTGATGGACACTTAGGTTGCTTCCATTTCTTGGCTATTGTAAATAGTGCTGCGATAAACATAGGGGTGCATATGCCTTTTTCAAACTGGGCTGCTATATTCTTAGGGTAAATTCCTAGGAGTGGGATTCCTGGGTCGAATGGTATTTCTATTTTGAGTTTTTTGAGGAACCTCCATACTGCTTTCCACAATGGTTGAACTAATTTGCATTCCCACCAGCAATGTAGGAGGGTTCCCCTCTCTCCACATCCTCGCCAACATTTGTTGTTGTTTGTGTTTTGGATGTTGGCCATCCTCACTGGTGTGGGCTACCAAGATTCTGATAGGGAAAGTAGGCACTGGTAATTTAGGGACAGAAAACGGAGTGCAGTAGGTATGAAGATTTTTTGAAATATGTTTTCACTATATTCAAATACCAACCAAATCCTAGTTGTACCTCTCCAATAGGAATATTGAAATCTACATGGAGGAACTCCTAGGATTATCTGGCTTGGACAGTCATTTTCCCATAATCATTAATTCATTTGTTAGCTTACAGTTTTATCATCATAACAATATTATTTAATAACTAGCCACATGCACATCTCTGGTCTCCATGCTCACCCTAGCTATTGCAGGAGGAAAATGCCTGACTCACTGTGGCATACATGCCAATTTCATTTTTATTTTCACTGGCATCTTTCCAAAGGGATTACTTCAACTAAACCCTCTGCTGATGCCTTGTAAATCAATAAACTACTGTACGCTTGAACATCACTTGTGACAACAGGTGCTGAACATGATCAGCAGGAAAGGGGAGACAATCGGTTTACACGTAAGAAATAAACAACTTGCAACTGTCCACCAGAATATACACATAGCACATTTTATTTCTCCCAATTCCCAGAATGCTTCACGACCATACCAGTAATCAATATTACACAGTAAAGTACGCTCCTGGATAATGTTTATAATGGGAGATACACTTGCTGCCAAGCGATTCAAAGTGTAGGTGCATAAAAATCAAGATTTTGCAAGTCCTCTCAATTGAGGGGAAGTAATATGGCCTGGGAAGAAGAATTCAGCCACAGGAGTCTGTTTAACCCAGGTTTGAAGTCTGCCTTTACCTAATTTCGCCCCCCAACTTCCTAGCTCTTCTTTATCCTCCAGACTTCCTCTTCAGTGAGATGGTTTTATGGGCTTTTTCCTCTGATGCTGATACCCGTTCCTGCCCACACAGTTGGCTGTGCCATCTTTGGGTGCCCTCATCCCTTTGGACATTTCGTACCACTCTCAGGGCGTAATCACATTTGTGTTTTAGGTTTTTTTTGTTGTTTGTTTACTTCTCTTTCTCCTCTACTTGAAGCCAGGGGCAGTCCCTGGAGAGGCAGTACAGCAGTTTTAAGAACATGAGATATGGAGTCAGAATGCACAAGATTAGAATCCATTTGGCTCCACCACTTCCTATCTGAGTGAATTCATTGGCCTCTCTTTGCCTCAGCTTCATCTGTAGAATGGGGATAAGCACATAAGGTGGTTTTAACTATTAAATGACTAAACAAAAATAAAGTACTTAGAATAGTGCCTGTGATATAGTTGGGATCAATAAATAAATTATAGCTATTAGTACCTTTGCATCCTTTAGGATGTAGCTGAGAACATAGCAAGTAGTTCTCAGTAAATTTTGAGTAAAGGAATGAATACATGAATAAATGAATGAATAAATGAACAAACAATTTGGCCCAGGGCATATTCATTTAACTTCCCTTGGCTCAGATCTCTTCCCTAAAACAAGATTGTTGATTGAGCATCAAGGCCCCTGTTATGCAGTCAGGTTCTAAAATTGCTTGAGGTCTTCAGTGCTTGCAGGAGAAGTTACTAAATAATTTCAATCTGTTGACTATATTTCTAGCTGTTTGTCAGAAAGGAAAAGTTAGAGCAAATTAGAATGGATACTGGAGAAACCCCTGATTGCAAAAGGATAGTCATGGGCTTCAGACCATGGAAGTAAATACAGCATGTATAATATTTTTCTCTCTTTTGTCTGAACTCAAGCTTCCTGTAGCTGAAAGCAGATGGCACAAAAAAAAGCCAGTTTTCCCTGTATGAAAAGTACTGAGAGAATTGGGAGTGCTTGAACTTCTTGTCTCTGCTAAGTAATTAATTGAAGATAAACTCTAGGGAGTGTCTCTTGGGTCTCATAGCATTCCAAAACCCCAGGTTACCTGAGTTAGATCCGGTCCTGGTGTCAGAATATTCATGGGGCTGAGAAACCCAGAATATTAAGCAGCGATTTATAACCATTTACTTTTAGAGAGAAAGCCATGTTTTCTTTAAATAATAAAGAAGTTATTGTTAAAAGTGCATGAACTATGCTAATAACTATGCATATGTCATATCTGTTGTTTGCTTCATAATTTGTTTAAACATACGCTTTGTTTACAAAAAAATGAAACTGAGTTGAAAATCATGCTGTATTCCATCATTTTCTGCTACTCAAGCCAAGAGTGAGCCACATCCAGGCACCACTATTCAGCGACCCAAATTCCAAACCCAGTGCCAAGAAGGAAGAACTCAGAGTTAAAGGGCTGGCCTTGTGCAAATACACTGTATTGTGTGTGGATCCATAGTTTAAATACTGGCACTGCCACCTGTATGCAGGTCAGGAAACCATAGAGCTATCATTTAGTCTCTCTAGACTTCACTTCTGTCATCTGTGAAATGGCAATAATGATGATAGCTACCTTACAGGTTGTTGTAATGATTACAGAAAACAGTGTTACCGTAGTTCACAAGTTGCTTGTCCAATTATAACCACAGCATTTACTGAGTGTTGTCACCATTTGAAACCCCAGTCTGGGCCTAAAAAAAAAAAAAGCAAAACAGAAAACTAAAGCAGAGTAGAGAGTTTAAAAACCATCTAGGGCATCTGCATGGTTCTCATATGGCCCATGGACCTGTCTTTTGTTCCCCAGCCCTCATTAGAATCTGGGGAATACTATTTCCTCGGAATTCACCAGGTTCTCCTGCCCAAATCCTGGGCTGCCACCTGAAAAGAGACTTGTTAAGACTCTTAATCCTGAAAGAGCACTGAGGTAGTTTCCCGTTACCTCTCTGCTCCTTTAAAAAGTGGCAAACCTTGATGGGAAATTGGGGGAAATGGTTCCATTGGCAAATAGGAAACCCATCCAGAGTTATGCTGGTTTCAAATCCCACCCCCATAAGTGATAATAAACTTGAGCTCATTTGCAAACACCGCATTCTCTTCCTCCAGTCTTGAGTTTAGGTCCGCTTCCTCCAGAAATCCTCTTTCCTAGAAGAGCTTAGATCCAGAAAAATTACTGATTGTCTGCTTTTGCCTTGAACCCTCCATTGTTCTTTTCCCCCAGCTTTTCATTTAGATTACTTACTTCACTGGGCAAGAAATGAACCCAGTGTTACAGCTATTTTGCCTGTGAGCCTTGTACATTTTTAGTCTGCCGTAAATGTTTCATCATAGAAACACCTCATTTCTGTTTGTTAGCCACCAGTCAGTTCATAAAATAGCAGCCATACCTTCAAGTTCTTCACATATTGTTGAATAAAACTGAATCTAACCCACAGACACTGGTATTTCTGTTGGCTGTGGAGGCTCTGTCACCACTGAGGCAGCCCATTTGGTTGAGAATAAATTCATGGTGACTACAAAGTATTTCCCACATGTTGGGTGAGAGAAACTTTAGAAAATGGATGTGACTGCCTTCACCCACATGCTCCAAGTTCACCCAGAATGATCTTCCAAACGCAAAGACACTCACCTATCTCCGTGTCCCATCAGTCAGGACCTTACACTTTCACAGTAATGGTGTTGCTGACCCCTTCCCTGTGACCACTTCTTGGTTGCAAATCATGGATATATAAAGAGCAATGTGGTTTTAACAACAGAAGGAGAGCCTTGAGGGGACTCAACTCACATTCTCTCCAACATAGATTCCTGTTGTATTCATAAATGCTCCTGTAGGAGAATCAGCAATCAGTTATGGTACTTAACACCCTTACAGAAAAGAATGCTTTCCTTGGACCAAACTGAAATCCCCACATATTGAAGCTTTAGCTCATTTCCTTGTGTTCTCACCTTATGATGAGGGAGAAACCTCCACCTCAGCAAGCTGATATTTATCTCCAGGTTTTCTTGATTAAATGACCAAGCAGGTAATCAGAGGCCTTGAACTCTGGATGTTGCAGCTGCTCTGGCTAATTAAATGGCAAAGAGCTGAATTCATAGATATGATTAATACCACCAGGGTACTTTATGGTTTTAATGTTCATAAATTATGACTGAACAATGAAATTTTTATGTGGGTTATAGGATTTTTCTAACAGATCAGAATTAATCAGTGTGTTCCCAATTGGTCATACATGCATATTTATTTATTTATCTATGGGTATATGTATGTATTTATTTTGATTTTGAATATAAACCAGAGGTAGTTTCAGAAAATTCTACAGCTTAAGTATTTAGAGACTAAACTCAGAAGGAGGATATGATGAAAACCAACTCCCCATCCTACTGCAGTGCAAGCCTAGGGTCCCCTGGCTTTTTATATTCCGAATACAAATCAGGAGAGCCAATCAATTTCTAAAAAATTGGTTCTGGAGACCTTTGTTTCTGAAGCATAATTCCCCCAAATGATCTGAGTAGGAGAGACTCTCTGCAAGCTAATAAATGTGTCAGATTATGTTACAGAATACAGTAGTCACTCTATCTGTCCCTGAAATTCCAGTGTGACATTGACAAGATTTCTTTAAATCGCATTTTTCTTCCTCTTGGAGATAAATGGCAAGAGCCTTTGCTAATGGCTTTTCTCTAATCTCCTCATCTGTATTTCTATCCAGTCATTTCTCTGGGCTTTTGGACATAATTAGATAGACCACAAAAGGTGGTACTTGCTACCCAATCTCTTAAATACCCTCTCTGCTGCCTTCCCCCAGTTAACAGCTAATTCCCAGTGTTGCTTGACCTTGGTGTACTTGGACCTGCCTTCCTTTCCTCTCTTTGAGCTGATCATCAGTCCTTGACCTGGTAAGTGGTCGCTCTGAGGTTTTGATGGGCTGTTAGTGAAGATGGAGAGCAAACTGGCAGGTGGCTCCAATTACATTTATCTTCACGAAGGAAGGGTGTTTGAAATCTCTCTTTTTCAGTTACACAGCCAATTCCTTCCTGCCCAAAAGGTACTGAGGCTGCTCCTGATTAGGCTGTCTGAATTCTCTCATTTTTACTCATCACATTCACATCTGTTTGGGTTTCTGTCTCTCTCCTGGAGATGTCTCTTGAGAGCAGGTCCCCTAGGCTCCTTTACAGCTCATCTGAGGCCTGCCAAAAGAGATTGGCAGAGAATGCTCAGCATTCTGTGCTCTGATAACTCACATAACTCTCCCTGAAAAGAATGTTAAAACCTGGTGCTCAAGTGAACCCGTGAGGAATGGAGCCAAAGAGACTTCTGTATTTTTCTTTGGAACCCAATTTAGAGTGTATGTTCTGGTGGGGTGAGGCAGGAAAGGGGAGATCACAGAGGTAGGAAGAACAGGGGCATATACAAAAAAGTCATAGGCTCCCAGAGCCAAAAAGACTTCCAAAATATCTCATTCAGAAGCTTTCAAAAGTTTTGTTTTTAGCAGTGGAATCTTCTTATTTTTATTTTTTTCATAAATCATACAATGAGCCCCTGTGTAAACATAGAGTCTATGGGATGACTTTACAGATGGGAAAACTTAAGCCCCTGCAGGAGAAATGACATGCCCAAGGTCACATGGCTAGCTAGTGGCAGAGACAGGATTAAAACCTATGCCTCCTGTCACCCAGGCTAGAACTCTTTGTGAACTGAGCTGGAGAAAGGAGCTAAGGATGCTTTCTTCCTGAACATGATCAAGGAGAGAGCTTGGTGGACAGTGCAGTGGAGAGAGAAGGTCTGAGAGGAGCAAAGGCAAATGGACCCTTTTAGCACAGAGGGGTTGGGAGCCCTGGGGTTAAGCAGGATACAGTGTGAACTGGTGGGAACAGAACAAGACAGGAGGAAAAGGCAATGTGGAAATAAGTGCCAGAAGTTCTGTGTTCTGCCTCCCACTCAAATGTCACACTACTGGTTCCAGGGGTCAGTAAGACAGAAATGAAAGGCAAAACATGCCTCTCTAGGGTGGGCTGCAGTTTTTTCTCTCATGCCTTTCTAAAATGTATGGGGCTTGGGCACAGTTCTCCTTTGAGGATTTGAGAGTTCAGAAGCACCTGAGATACACATGAGAGTTTGGAAAGGATGAAAGTATTTGTTCAACAAATGCCTAAGCTGATTGCATAATATGATTTGGACCCAAAGTCAAAATGGCTTTCCTTTACTTGCCCCCTGGATGATCCCCCTCTAGTCACAGGCCTGTGTGAGATCTCTTCCTGGAGGAGAAAGAAGAATAACCATGGTCTGTAGGCAGACAGATCATACAGTTAGAAGCCCCTATGTCTGGTCTCACCTATCACATCTTATTCCTTTTCATGTCCATGGAGATGAAAGAATAAGTGTGGAGGGGGAATATAAATAGGCAAAAGTATAGTTTATGGGGTGGCAGGATATGTGGCAGGGAGAGTCTGGTTTCCTCTATAGCCCTCATTTTTTAAGATTATAAAATTTAATTGGGAGAGAAAGGTTAGAATAAGAAAGGTATCTACAAACACTAGTAGAATCATCCAGTTATCAGCTTTGGCCCAGGGGTTCCATGAGTTCAAGGCACAGAGTTTGATTGTCTAATTTATTTAAAAAATATCTGAGGATGGTACGTAGGGGTTAGTAACAGAGCTGAAGTATTTACATGTTTGTGTTTGCCACTTCATAGTGAGACGGCCCCCCTCCTCACTATATATCTGGGAAGTTTCCTCTACATCTGTTTACCTTCAATACCCACCTCAGAGTGGCCATACCATTCATTCTCCAGGCATCCTGAAAACACCTTATGAATGGAGTTTGCACAAGCAAACAGTGAGTGCTGTCCCGGTGCAGAAGTGGAGGAGAAAGAGTGTGGGCAAGCCTCCTCATTTTCTCAGTACCATCTCCTCAATCTTCCCAGGTTCTGTCCTTTGCCTGAATCAGAACTTCATCCTTTTAGTTTTTTCATGCCTGCTTTGGTTCCAGGTCCCAAGAGAGCAGCAGGAGGAAAAATTTTAAAGGCCTTAACGACTGGTGCTCAGCGGAAGGTAAAAACATGGAGGCAGTGAATAGGAACCTCTTTACAGTCCATCCCATACCCCAGATACTTGGCCCTGCACTCAGAGTTTCTTTGACCCCTCTCTCAGATTATTTTCTTTCATGGTACTTGGAATTTGAATTGTATACATTCTGAGCCAGGAAACATCCTCCTACACTTCAGAATCAATATAGATCAGTCATTCATCAATTATTTTCAACAAACTTTATTGACTATAACTATGTGACCAGAACCATGCCAGGAGATGGGAACATAGTAGTGCTGCTGAGACCCAGCCCTGGCTTTTAAGGTGTTCAAAGCCCAGTGGAAGCAGACTGGGGTATTACCCCCGTGAATACATGTCTGAAGAAGTAGATACTTGAATTGTCTTGAGGTACTAAAATTAAAACTCTCTTCTACCTTGTCTTCCCTTTTCTTCTGGAACGCCAGAAGTCCAAATGAGAAGACTAACCTGCAGGGAATTTCAGACCAATTGGCAGCAGCATTCTGTAACCATCCATCTCAGCCCCTGCAGCCTTCAGCCCAGTGGCCTTGCAGACACACGAGAGTGTGTCTGGTAGGGCAGCAGCTGGTTCAAGCCTGGGGAGAAGTGGAAGAGGAGACATCAGCTGCCCTGTAGAGCAGTGGAATGTATGGAAGGGGCAGGTGTGGCACCTCTAATGGGCTAAGAAGCCTGAAGGAGTCTCCTAGTTGGGAGCTCAGGCAAGAAAAGGACCAGAGTCTGGGCATTTGGTTTTGCATCTAACTCAATTCTGAAAAGATCTGGGAAGGGGTCCTGGAGGTGCATAGTGACAGCTCCAAGGTAGAGCAGCTCTACTATTGGGGGCTCCTTTTTGGCATCAGAAGTCATGTGAAATAGTGAAATAATCGCATGTGTTTGAAGGTAGAGATGTGGATGGACCAGTCTCTCTTGCATTCTTGACTTCAAAACTTCTTTCTTCTTCTCCATATTAAATTACAGAACAGGGAAAGGATACAACTTGTGAATAGAGTAGGGCAAGCAAAAAAGCCAAACTTGATTCCTGAATTGGAGAGAGAGGCTGCCTGAGTTTGAGGAGCAGGAAAAAAAAAAGTTGCAAGATTGGGGATGGGCCAGGACTTAAATAAAGAGCTAAGTCTGCTTTTCCCAAATACCGCTTATGGTCCACGACCCAAGCTCTCTTCTTGAATGCCAAACCTGAACGGAATGATGAGGGTGCGCAGAGGAAAAACCGGGTTCGGACCTCAGAAATTGACTTGAAATGAAAAGCCAGCAAAACCCACTGGGTGGCAGCGTGGCGTGCGGACGCAGCTCTGCAGTGCCTGCAGCCGCTGCCGCGGGGGCGGAACCCGCCTGGGGCCCTAGCCTCTATCCCGGGTGGCTACAAGTGTCGTCAAGCGAAATACCTCCGCGGTAGTGGGAGGTAAGGGTATACGATGTGAGTCCCTGCCCGGGGCAGGGAGCTGGCGAACTTCCCCGGGGCTCCAGCTCGGGCATCATCTACCCAGCTCAGAGTCAACACTAAAGAAACACCCCACCGGCATCCCCCGTCTCCAAGCCACCCCCGGTCCTCCAGCCCCGCTCCCCCAGCCCGCCAGGGCCTCCTCCATCCCGGCTTCCTCCTGAGGCTCCTTTCGGGAAGAGGCGGGGAGAAGGGCTGGGGCGACGGGGCGCTGCCTGGGCCCCTACAGGTGTTAGCCCGAGCGTCCGGGGCCCCGGGGGTGGGGCTGGGCTCGGGAGGAGGAGGGAGGGAGGGAGGGAGCGAACGGGGAGGGGGAAAGGGAGGGACTCCGGGGGGTGGAGAGGGGGGGAGCTGGCGGAGGCCAGCGCGCTCTTCCGGAGGGGCCCGCGGCGACGGAATTCCTCTGCTGAGACTGCCTCGCCCAGAGCCGCCGCCGCCGCGAAGATGCCAGGCCGTTACCTGTTTGAGCCCCGCCGGAAAGCTGGCACGGGCCAACTTCTCCCGAGGGTCAGGCCAAGAAGTTGCAGGGACTAGTCGGCGGCTCGGAGGGGCCAGGGCGAGGGCGCGCGCCCTCCCTTCGCCTCCTCCCTCCCGCCGCCCGCGCTCGCCGCCTCTTTCCCACCCGCGCTCCCTCCCTCCGCCCGCCTCCCTGCCCGGCCCCCTTCGCGTGGCACGGGGCGGGGGGTGCCGCGAAACTCCGGCCCGAGCAGCCCGGACTTGCACAGTGTCCTCGGGGCGCAGGGCCGAGCGCACGCAGTCGCGCAGCTCTGCCTCCGCCTGCCCATCTCGCGGCGATCCCGGCCCGGGGCTGTGGCGTCGGCTGGACCCAGGCAGCCAGCAGCCCGCGCGGGAGCCGGACCACCGCCGGAGGAGCTCGGACGGCATGCTGAGCCCCCTCCTCGGCTGACGCCGGAGTGCGGAGCAGCCGGGTCGAGCGCCGGCCGGGGAGACGCAGGCGGCCAGGGCGCGAGACCGAGCGGGCGAGCCGCGGAGGCGCGGGAGGAGGCGCCGAAGCCGGAGAGGAGCAGCAAAAGAAGTGGTGGTGGTGGGCGTCGTGGCCATGGCGGCGGCTATCGCCAGCTCGCTGATCCGGCAGAAGAGACAAGCCCGCGAGCGCGAGAAATCCAACGCTTGCAAGTGTGTCAGCAGCCCCAGCAAAGGCAAGACCAGCTGCGACAAAAACAAGTTAAACGTCTTTTCCCGGGTCAAACTCTTCGGCTCCAAGAAGAGGCGTAGAAGGAGACCAGGTTGGAAGGGGCTCTTGGCTCGCTTTCCCCCCCACCCCATACTTTACTAGTGTGCAGGGGGCTGGAGGGCGTGTATGTGAGCGTAGGTGAGTTTGCCGGGGGCCCATCTGGTGCGGATGCGGCCACCTAGCCGGTGTGCGGGCGTGGGAAGCGATTGCTTTCTCGCCTCCTTCGTAACAGTGCCAGGCTTGCTGCATTGCAACTGCCGTGGGACAGGCGCAGAGCCTGGGGGCGTACCCTGCCCGGAGGCACGGCCGCCGCCTTAGACCGGCCACATGTGTGCATGCCCTGGGCTCTGGGCAGCCGTGACCCGGACATGGCTATCCTGCCTGTGGCGTGGGGATTGCAGGCGCCAAGCTTGGCAGACATCACTGCAACCCCCCTCTCCCTGGAGAACCCGGGGAATCCCTCCCTTTCTCCCGCATCTCTGACCCTTCCCCTCCAGCTTCCAACCCCCAAGGGCCTGGGGCTTCCCCTGTCTAGGCATTCTGTTTCTTTGATCACTCTTTAAGCTTACCACAACAGACTTGACTAGTGCAGGTTTGAAATAATGTGCTGGAGAGGGGGGAGTGGATTCATAGAACCCTGTGGCAAAGAGCTTAGTGATCTCATTAGACTAGTAAAACTTGGTTACTTGCTACCAAAATGTAGGATTGAAGAGAGAATTTCAACTCACAGCCAGATTGTGGGTTCTTCTGAACCTATTCAGTGATAAGAGTAGCGCGAGATCCTGGTGCCAGGGGAAATTCACACAGCTCTAGGTGTCTGGTTGCATCAAGGTAAACCTTCAGGCGAACATGCAGCTTATTTGGCCATTAACCAAAAGAATCCTTTACAGTTCTTACTTTTAACTAGATAAGTATTGCAGGACTTCAGACTCAAGCTCATTCATCAATCTTTTATTGCCCAGTTTATGTGTTGTGCACACCTTGGAATAGAAATGCAGACATACATTTTATGTTTGCTTAAAGTTTTTGAGGCATTGGCTGTAAATTAGACTTGTTTTTAAAAGGCTTAAGTGGTTGCAAAGCATGATTGTGTGGCCCCCCCAAAATCACATAAATATTATTTCAGTGCAGGTTTCTGTATTCACTAAAAGCAAATTTTGGATAACATGGCTGTTACTGGTAAATTGAGTGCTTTATTAATCTATGGTGATTCATAAATTGAGAGTCATTTTAATTGAGAATACATTTTGGATAATCATTTTTCTGATATTAAATTTGAAAATAAATATGAGCTCATTTTCTTTCCTCCCTACCAACAAAATTACCCTGCTCTTTTTGCACCCATTTTCTTTCCCCTAAGGATAATTAATATGATAGGGAATGATAATGGTTGTTTAATTCTCCACTACCCCCTTTTTCTGTAACAGGGCTTGATTTTCTAAATACAAGTCCTTTGATGGGGTTCCAGGTTACTTATGCATTTTCAGCCTCCTTAGAGTGGAGGGGGCTATTTATTCAAATTGTGTCAATTCTGAGGGAAGTCTTTGCTAGTGTGTTTTTTGGTCCCTGGTTGGCAAACCACTCTAAATTATCTTTGTAGTTCTCCTTTTCTTCCCACATGGAAAGTGGCACTTATTAAAAGGGAGAATATGCCATTTGCCAACCCATTCTGAATGCTCAGTGAGATAGAGTACCACTCTGTAAGCTAAAGGACATGCTATCAGAAACGAGCTGCCAACAGAAGCTTTAGGGCTTTACTAATGTTGACCAGCTAGAAATCAAATGTTTCTTCCATTTGGAGATGTTTTTCTGACATTTGGAGTTTGTTTATTTCCTTTAGGACTGTTTAAAATTACAGTTTGACCTTTTCCAATAAAATCTGTAAATGGAATTAGAGTTTTGGATTCTGGGTCTTTTCAACTACACATGCACAAATGATCAATTGATCCAAACCATTGTTCTTTTTGCAGAGCCTCAGCTTAAGGGTATAGTTACCAAACTGTACAGCCGACAAGGCTACCACTTGCAGCTGCAGGCAGATGGAACCATTGATGGCACGAAAGACGAGGACAGCACTTACAGTAAGTGACACCAAAATAAATAGCATATCCTAGCATGTTGTTGCCATTGTGTTTTGTCTTCTTAATTTTTTAATAAAGAAAACAACCCTTGCCAAATCCTGAAGTGGATGCAAAATAGTGTCAACACTACACAATCCAGTTTATGCAGGTTCACGGAAAGGAAGTTGAACATGACAATATCTAAAATAGTGAACTATAGCAAATAATGTTGACACCATCTGAAGAAGAATCCAAATGTCATCTCCATGGTAATCTGGATAGATTTGTGGCTGTCCTTTGGATTTTATTACTTTTTTCCCACAGAAAATTTACTCACCCACACACTGATCCTGAAATAGCATGTTATCGCTACACTTAAGAACCGGTCGCATCCTAAGAGAGAGTAGTTTCATGTCATAAGAATTCATCATTACAAGCTTTCACTTCTGCTCACCCCTCCACACACACACACACATACACTGATGACTCTGAGACTAATTGGAATTTTAAGACTGAGATACCTGCACAGGTGGATCAAGAGATTTCTTTTAGTGCTTTATTTTTAACCATGGTTTAAGTAAAGACCGTGCCTGAGGCCATAATGGTGAGCCTAAGAAGGAAACACATCAAAAATAAAGCCCATTGTATTTCTAAGTATTGAAGTAAGGTGATTGTAGGATGTTACATAACCTGTTATTACATCTGCTTTATTTATTTGGAGTAACAATAACATAAAGTCAAAAATAGTGAAACCCTCTCTTCAATGGTAAAATTGAAGTTTTCTTGCAATTTACAGATTTCTGCAGACCTAGTAAATAAATGTTCCGTGAGGCTAAAACACCTAGTTCTCACAGTTACTTCTCCGTTTTCCCTAATTTATATTGCATTTTCCTCAACCTTAAATAATTTCCCAGAAATAGTCCCATTGTCAGTCAAAAAAAAAAGAAAAACAGCCAAGAAAGCTGGTCTGAATGCTAACAAGTCCCTCACAGCACTTTTAGAGGTGCTTTGCTATAGACAGCAAAGCCAAAGACGGGTCCCAGTGTTAAGTGTTAAAAAGTTTCACACCTGTTAAGAATACATCCTGGGCTGATGGCCAAGCATGACCCCAAGAGGGAGTCACCTTTAATTGTCCTTGAAGAAAGCTCTGTTGATACCTAGGATGAAAAACATCCATGCTACATGGTTCTTTACTATTTTGTGTAAAGCTATGTTACTGTTGTGATATTAAAGTTCTACAATAAGTAGCCTAGGTGTTGTTTTATGCATTCTCTTCTATTTGAAAAAATTAGTCAAGTGTAACTAGAATGTTTAACTCCAAGTATATAACAGACATTAATACATAATGATCAGTAATGCAACATTCCTATAAATTATATGTACAAATCAGTGTTTGGGGAAGGAATTAGGGGACATAAACTACTCTGTTTTCCAAAGCGCCTCAGCAAAATGGATCCATTGGGCATCACTGAAAGAAAGTTCATGATAAGCTGTTAATGAGCCCCACCCAGTGAAGTTTCCTCCATGTATTTTTAAGATTTTCTCCAGATCAAAATCAGAGAAAAAAATTATTTTGGGTCCAGTATTCACATGTGTTTCCTGAAAAGGAAAAAAAATTAGAAGGTTTTTAAAGCAATATAAATAGCAATATGCCAAATGCATGAAGATCACACTGTATGTAGTCATTTTAGGATATGTATATATATTCATACATATGCACACACATATATGCAAATCAAGGCTCTGTTTCTTAGTATGGAGCTTGAAATCCTGTAGTAGGTTTTACTCTTCAATTCCTATATATGCTTAGCTTCTGCCTTTGGTTCTCTTATAACTCTTGAGTGATATGCGTGGCATTCCTGTGTACTGATGATATTGTAAGACCTTTAAAGAGCATAGCCTGATAACCAGAATCTGTGTTTAGGCAAAATGAAATAATGAGAGGTAAGTCAACTGATGGGTGAGTATTACCATAACATGAAGCACACAAATGAAAAGTATCTCAAAAGAAATAGCAAGTCTGTGGGGCTTGACTCTTCCTGCGATACCAAGTGTGACCAGAAACCAGGAAACTAGCTTATCTTCCTGATGGAGGATGTTGAGGAGCATAAGCCATCATGAAACAAGAATGTTTAATGATGAAAATGATCGTCATTAAAACAAGCCTCCTATGAAAATTTATTCTTTTTTTTCCCCTAAAGCCAAGCAGTTTTCTTGGCATTCATCATTTCATTAATTATTTTAAATGAGTGGAACAAGACTGCAAGTTGGGTTTTTTTTCCTCCTTCGACTCTTCCATTTATATAGTATTCCTAAATATGTATTCCTGGTGTAATGTTTATATTTTTCATGTTTAAGTAATATTTAGTATTTTTCATATTTTTCTCATTTAGTTCAATTTGACTGATTTTATGTTTTAGTTATGACATGGTAAGCAAGGACATAGTAAAACAAATCTGTTCACATTTACCCAGATACATCAATTTCTAAAATCATGTTTGATATTACCCATTTAGGCTGACCTTAGGTGGTTTTATTACAATGGTAAAATGTCAGTCCAGTAAAAGTCTCATAATAAGCAAATCAGCTATTGTAAATTATGTATTTCCCCCTGAAAAGGAAAATATGATAGACATTTCATGGCAGCAGTTTTATTATATCTGCCTTGGGTACAATGAAGGTATTTTAAAAGAATAAGCAAACTTCCCTTTAACTCTCCAGTAGTTACCAGTGCAATGTGTCAAGTCTTTCCAATCTACGTTAAGATGTACTTTTAATAATTACTCCCTTTGAGAAATTGACCTTAGTCCAACTGATGAAGGATGGCCTTCGTGTCATATTCAGCAAACATCAAGTGTCAACTATGTGCACAACTCTAAGAATATGGTCCTTCAGGGTAGGAGTTCAGTTGTGTTTATGTAGACACAACAGGGAACAAAACAAAAAACAAAGGCCTTTTTATTTATTAAAATCTTCTTCAAAATTTTGATGGAAATGGGAGAGGATATTTTAGGTATTTAATGAGTGTGTTTTAGATACACAAATGAAATGAATTGTTTTCACAAATGAAATGAATAAATTTTGTCATATTTAGAATATTTTCATCCTAGTCAAAATAATATCTTAAGCCCATGAAAAAGTATTCCAGATTTAAAGGAACAAAGACATATAGGAAAACACTGATTCTGTCCAGGCTCACCCCTGATATAATTTCTTCACATTTTTATTTGGGAAGTCTGTCTCTTTAGACAGGCTTTTAAGTCAACCCCATTCATGATCTATCTTAAATGTCTAAAGAAAAGACTGGACTAGTATGACCAGCCACCCTCTACCTCTGCTGCTGTCTTCATTTTTTTAATTGTTATTTTAAAGTAGGGGTTTTTTTTTGCTTTTAAATCAGGTTTCATAGGAATGTATGGTACATAGTGAAAAATTCCGTGTTCTGCTATATAATTAATACCATTATTCAGGAATAGATAATCCCAGGCATGGATTACTGGTGTGCTTTCCTTCTCTTCCTCCTACTGCTATCTGATGTTTGGAATTTAAGCATTTTATTGCTCATTAAAACTCACATCAGAGAGTGGTTGGGGTATACAGTGAAAATCAGATTTTTTTCTCTCTCATTTATTTATTTTTTTGCTTGTTACAGCTGCATTAAGAGAACTAAGGTTCAGAATATTGTAAAAAATGGAGTTCTAGAAACAATTCTGAATTTCGTTATCAGTGTTTGTCATCTATTACTTCAACTAGGATTCGGACATGCTGGTATCCTAGTTGTCTAGTGGTATGGCTTTTAAACCAAACCCATATGGAGGTTTTTGTTTGGTTTCATTTGGCTTTTTTAGACCTCAGAATTTTTAAACTATGAGCTTTTATATAATGGGATTGTGATCTATTACATCCCCAAAATATAATATTACCATGTTTGCAGCATACAGATTGCTATCAATCCATAAATGGGCATTGAGTACCTGTTGTGAGCGACACATTGTCAGCACAAAGTGCTATATCATATACATGACGTGCTCTAAGATACCAGACTTCTATCCTGTGTATTGCATTGTCAAATATAGCATGAGATCCTGGCTTGCAATCTGTGCAATTACTTTCCTTTACCTCACATAACAGAAGGGCACAGCTTTTAATATTATGAGCATTGAATGAAGTGCCATCAGTGGCATGTGGTAGGAACACTTGTATTTTGAACTGTACAATATGTCCTAGCTCCTCTTTGGTAATGCCCTGATTTTAAGGGAAAGATACATTGTCGGCTCACCAAGGCATATTTAGTTCTTCATTAATATTTCTCATCTGTATTACCCCACCTGCCACATCAGAATATATGTGCACCAAGATAAGAGATCTCAGGGAAGCTATTCTTACCCACGGGGTGACTCGTACATTCGTGTTCACAGAAACGATAGCCGACCAATCTACCATCCTCAATAAACTTGAACACCAAGGCAAAAATCATCAACATTGCTCTATGACTCTTGAGAGAAAGGTGCACAGGCTATTTTCAAAAAATGTGTGTGGCAAGCACTACGTTATAAAAATGTACTACTTTATTTTTATTCACAGTGTAGGAGGAGTAGACAGCTGGTTAGGGGGAGGACACCCACTGGTTTTCTCCAGTGAGTGGTGTGTGATTGTGAGGAGAGGCTGGGTGGAAGTTTCGAGCAGTCAGACCTTCAAATGGAGAAATGAAGGCCTCTTTGGCCCCAGCCAGGCTGCCTACTTACAACTATCTTGCAAAATAAAAAAATTAACACACCTCTCAAGTTCATTATTTTTATTTCTATAACATTTGCTCCTGGAGGCTAAAAGCTAGTACCCCCCTCAACCCTATCTTGGAAAAATGTTGGTTCTTTAGGAAATACTACTCTGAGAGCAGAAGACTACAAAAATGCCTTTTTTTTTGAAGCCTAGACTTATTTTGGGATTGTTCCATTGCAAATAGTACAGATAATTTAGATGAGGGAGTTGGACTGATGTCTTTTCTAAGGTTGTAGATATCGCTCCCCAACTGGTGGATCAGAACTTTGTCTGTGAATTTCAGCAGTTGTATAGGGGAGCAATTTAAAACCTCAGTTTGTTGAGGATAAAGCTACTTAATACATAGACTACTTCCTACAACTGTATCTCTCCAGAAGCATCAAGATTCCTCACTTCCAACACTATACAAACCAAGGAATTGTCTTCCATTTTCTCCAGGTTGCTCAAGAATATGTAGTTATAGCCCCAGTTAAGTGGTTGCAACCACGAATTCAGTGCACTAAAAGGTAGACACCCTATCTATGTGTGTGTGTGGGTATATGTGTGTGTGTGTGTACAAACATATAAAAAATATATATATATATATATTTTTTCTTTTTTGCCATGCACATATTACTTTTGGAGGTCAAGACAGTCCTGCTAGAAACATTGAAAGGCTTTGGAATTCATCATTATAATGTTATTTTCACATTCTTTTTGATTTCAGCTCTGTTCAACCTCATCCCTGTGGGTCTTCGGGTAGTGGCTATTCAAGGAGTTCAAACCAAGCTGTATTTGGCAATGAACAGCGAGGGATACCTGTACACCTCGGTAAGCCTTTCAGTGTGTTCATGTTTTGACTGTTCCAGTTTTCCTCAGATACAAAATAAAAATGCGCTGCATATATGTTATCACTGCAGGTTTCTGTGAGGTGAGGGAGAGTGTTCTTGATGGAACTACTTCATTTGAGGGGACAAGATAACTTCCAGTGGCAGTCCTATCTATACCAGTTAACCATTTGAAGCTAACATTTTTGGTATAAAATCAAAGTTCCACTAACTATTTTTGCATATGATGGCATTTGGGATATTTATTATTTTATGTAGCACATAGTACCATGATCTGTCTGCTGTCTTGCTTTGTAGCTGTGGGAAGCAAAGTCATTTCTACAACTCAGTCCATGTATATTTATCCAGGTTTACTCCTAAAGAAATTACGAGAGTTCTTCATCAAATAAACTAGGACATAAAGAACAGTTCTAGAAGTGTTTCTGTTTCCTCAGTTCAGTTAGGTCATGTTTCGTGTGTCTACTTCAAATGCTATTTTTCCATCAAGCACAGTTCAACCTCTCCTTACATACAAATTCCTGCTGGTCTTTTTCTTACAAGGTTGTCATGAACAGAGTAAAAAAATGGAACTTTTTCCAAGAAATTTATAAACAATGTAGACAACAATCCATTTAGGAACATGGAGACGGATTATGCCTTTAAGATATTTTCAACATTTAAGAATAGGCAAAAAGGGTACAGTACCAGGGTTAGGATTTCATTTATAAAAGTAGATCTAGTTACAGGTTACAGGAGACCACTTATTATGTGAATAGTTTTAACTCTTTGTTTTGAATTTCATATATTTTAAGAAAAGGATAAGATGTTAAAAGGGAAAAAATTGCTTGCCATAGATAGCCTAACAGGGGCTATTATCATGACTAGAGAAATATATTCCTCAAACTGCGACATTGGTTACCTTTAAACACTCTAGTTTTCGCCTGTTCCCTGAGTTCATTTCAAAGGCAGGTGTGTAGAAAGGCTCTTGGCAGTCATGATGGAAAGCATGTCATAACCCTGTTTTTCAGAGGCCAAATGGGAAGGAGAGGTAGGAGAAGACTAAATCCACCAAGGGCCCATTCATTCGGTAAACTGGGTACTCCATTTTTTAGTACCACACAAGATTAATTATCAGCATAATCCTCACACCTTGCTCACTGCCAGCATTCCTATTAGGCCATTTCAGCTGTCTTCTTGTTTTACAAATGCAGGGGGTTTATTCTTTTTACAAATGAAAGATTTGGATTTATTGCTAACTCTATGAAATCTATTACTCTGTTAATACATTGCCTTATAAAAGATAGGAGAGGGGATTTGTTTCTTGGATTTGTGCATGAAGGTCAAAGAGTTTAATAATGAAGCATTTTAATTAACCTCGTTTAGATCAACGGCTTACCTCAACGGGACCAGATGCAAAGGTAGGTTTTTAATAACATAAATGACTGCTTTCTGAAACTACTATGCAGGCATGGAAAGGAAATGGAATTTACCAGGCATACTTTTGAGAATGTAAATACCAGATGGCATAGGAAATAATTACTGGTAAAGAATCCGGGATTTCACTGAGTTGTGGTCACCCTTATGGTGCCCTGATGAGAAAGGTTGATTTTTTTTTAAAATCTTGCAACAATAAAGTAAAATAAAAAAAAAACAGATTTTGGAAACAGTATTTAAGTTAGAATGGAAAGGGCATGAAAGTTAGGTAATATGTCAGGTGCCCCTTACTCAAGTAAATTAGGGCATTCAGTATTGCATTTAGGGAATGATGTCAAAAATTCATAGCCTGCTATTCAAATTGACTGTTATTCCAGGAAACAGGTAAATGTTAACATGAGTTCATTTCTAAGGAAGGCTTCCCAGGGGAATCAGCATTGTAGACTGATGGTTTTCCTTTCCATGGTGGGCAGGCTGACAGACAGCAAAATGTGGGAAGTTTTGCATACACTTCCTATTAAGGAAAATGATCCGTAAGGAAGCATTTCCTATTAAATAAAAGCAACTGTTTTCGTTAAGGAGCAAAGATGTCTGATTGATAATCCTGGAGTTCATATAGGGTAAAAGTATCCAGATTAATCTGCTCCAGGAAAGAGTCGGAATCTTGTCCAGGATAAATCTTCCAGTTCTTCCCATCACTCCTCCTTGATTGTGACTGGGAGTCCCTTCACCATGTAGGTCACCATCTTCGGTGGGCACTCCATTTTGTCATCATCTTATTTAAAGTGTGTTGCCCAGAGTCTATTAGGACAGAGTCTGTCTCAATTACTTTGGCACCTTGTCTTGCTGTGATCAAAAAGCTAAGTGAAATATCGTACCTTGTCAAGAGGAGAGGGTAACCAAAGAGAAGGGCTTACTCTCCCCTTACGTAAAATCGTGGCACTCCTGCTACTGAAATATGGTAAGCAAAAGGTTTTGTTAACTGCCACTTAGCAAAGAGAAAATAGGATTGGACAATGTGAAAAGGAAGCAGGGGCTACTGATGTAGGCAAGTTTGGGAAAAAAAAGTCTGTTTGGAAGTTATTGAAAAGAATCTTGGTGAGGGATGACTAAAGTCGGCCTTAAAACATTGCAGTGGCAAGGGCTAAAAGGAGATGGCTTCCTGAGATATTTTAGAGGTAGTATCATCAGGATTTGGTGGCTGTTTGGATTTGGAGGGAAAGCAGGACCAGCATGTATGGTTGAACATGTATGGTTATCATTCACTGCACAGGTGGAAATAAAGTGTCTTCAGGTAGGACAGTTCTTTTAATTTGCGTAGTAGTGGATTATTAGGGGCCCTAAGGGAGAGAGAGTTCTACTTTTGGCATTTGGGTTAGTGGTGAAGCTATTAAGCAAGATGGAGAATAAAGCAAGAAAGAGCAGATTTGGGAAAGAAAATGCCTGAGTACAGCTTACAATAGAGATTTCAAAATAGGAACCTAGAGCTTGAGAAGGAGATGTGAGCTAGAGTTAAACTGTGGGAGTTATCACATGTAGGTGGTGGTTGATGCCATAAGAATAGTTGAGCGAATACGTAGTATAAAAAGCAAAGGGAGTTTGTCAGACAACATCGGGGAACAGCATCGTGTAAGTGGTGAGCAGCAGTGGCAGAGCTCAGCATGGCAGATATGTCATGGTATTGCAAAAGCTGAGCAGTGAGAGTTTTCAGAAGAGTTAGCAATGTCAAATGCATCAGAGAAAACAAGTAAAACAAGAACTAGAAACAAATCATATGAAGGTCTTCAGTGATCTTGACAAGAGCATTTTCAGTGGTGTAGTGGAGACAGAAGCCAGACTGTAGTGGCTTGAGGAGTGAATGGGAAGGGAGACAGTAGAGGCAGTAGGTGTAGAAGTTCTAAGGGAAGGGGCAGTGCAGTAAGTATTTAGAGGAGGACACAGGATTGAGGAAGACTTTCAGGTGTCGTGGATTAAGAAACTTCAATATATGTATTAGTGGAAGGGGACAGAGCCAGTAGAGAGGAGGAATTAAAGACATAGGAAATGGGTTCCTTTTTGCCCCAAAGGAGTCCAGGAGAGTAATGGAATTGAGTACAAGTGAAAGGATTAGATTCCCCTTGACAAGAAGGGATGCTGCTGTTTCTATTGTAGGGGGCAAAGAGATGAGGGCAGATGCAGATGTAGGGTAGTAAATCTGTACGTCATGGGTGGGAAGGTTGAAGGATTTCCAGCCCCACGGCCTGTGTTTTCCCACTGAAGTAGCATGAGAGGTCATCTGCTGAAAAGCAGAGGCATAGGGATGGCATAAGTAAAAGTCTGGAACAGCTGTTTTGGAGAAAGGAAGACGAAACAGCCTAACAACCAGGGGTGGGTAAACTATGGCCCGTGGCCCAGTCCAGCCTACTGACTGTTTTGTAACAAATAAAGTTATATTGGAACACAATCACACCCATTCATTTACTTACTGTCCGTGGCTGCTTTTGTGCCACAACAGCAGAGCTGAATAGTTAGTTGCAGCAGACCCCTTCTGGCCCGCAAAGCCAAAATTATTTACTCTCTTGCTCTTCACCAAAAAAGTTTGCTGAGCCCTAGTGAGACTATGGTTCTCAGCCTTAGCAACCTATTCGAATCACCTGGGGACCTTTAAAAAACTGCATTCTATTTGCTATACCCAAACCAATTCTATCAAAATATCTGAGGGTGGGGGTCTGTGCATGAATATTTTTCTAAAGCTCCCCATCTAATGCTAATATGTAGCCTGGGTTGACGACCACTGACTTTGGGCTAAGAAAAATGATTTGCTGAACAACACTGACAACCACCACCCCAGGGAAGTCAGAAAGCATGCATTCTTGTGCACTTGGTCCTTTATCCGAAATTTCTGGCACTGATCTTCCCTTTGCTGTTCTCAAAAACAAACTGCCTTTACATTTCTGAAGCACTGTTTCTTGAGATGAAGGAAAATGCTGATCCTTGGAAGAGTTTTCTTCGTTTCCTTTTCCTGATCTTCTTTTGCATTTCTGCTTCTACAACCCGCAATTTCTTTTTATCCAACTTTACATTTTTACCATTTCTTCCCCGCTTTTGTTCATTAAATAAGTAAACACTACCTCCTTGTTATTATTGCTACAGAGACAGCAAATCACTTGCCTCGGTTAATCTTGGGATTCTTGCACTGCACCCTCCTCGCTCCCTTTTTTTTCTTGTTGCCATGGGGGACAGACTTGATGTAGGCTCAAGTGGCAGTGAGGAACCATCTGTGGCACAGAGAATCATAATTAGCCATTATTTCATAACGTATTTAGTTTTGTCCATGATATAACTAAGTGTTTCTGGAACTGTAAGGAAATTATTCTTCATTGTGCAAAGAGAACTTTTGTTCATACCTTTGATTTTTCTTTACCAATAATAATGAGTTGTGCACAGCTTTTGAGAGTGCCTCAAAACAACAATATAAAGCTATTTCTAATACATATTTCAGAACTTCTTGAAATAAATATTAACTACAGAAAATCAAGTCTTAAATGTGAAAACACTATTAATGCCCTAGTATCTATTTTAATAGAGGAGTAAATAACAGATATTAAAAACAGGATAATAAAACCTCAAAGCTAAGTCAAAGCATTTTATTTTTATTTTGAAAGGCTCCAGAACTCAGCAGCAGCATTTTTACCTACATAATTACTTACCTTCCATCAACACTAGTTTTCCATTTCCAGAGTACACAGAGTTGCCTGGGTCATTAGTGGGATTAGGGTGACTAAAATATGTAGATAAGTAGACGTCTTTTGACAAGAATACCTTTTCCATCCATATTCTTCTAGAGATGACCTAGAGGAGCAGTTTTCCTGCCATGTTTTATGGGCCTGGGACTGCTGTAGCGGACTAGATGCAGGACCAGATGCAGGACCAGAAAGCGGGGCTCTCCGAGAGTCAGCTTAATGCTGTGGGAATGAGGCAGTGTGCGTTAGGGTCCCAGGGGCCCAGTCTGACGTGGATGCTGAACCAGGGGGACATATTTTCCTTCCCTACTGGATTATTTCCATATACCTCAAATTTACCAAGTTTCTTCTCCCATCAAAGATGTCAATTTTGATGATCTAATTAAGATGTCATTTGATTTTCCCCTGTTACAGTTCTTGCTTTTATTTCTTTTGCAACTAATAAACAGTCCATCGGCAGACACTTTGAGTAAATATGCTGCTCCTAAGAACCCTACTGTGAACATTGTGTCTTCTGGAATCCCAAACCTCTTTAGAAAAATAAGGTAGTAGTCAATAAGTTGAGAAATTATCATTGATTCTTAGATATGCTGTATGTTTACTGGCAGCTGAATTGAGGTAGAGAAAAAAAGTTAACACACATTTCCCAAAATGAACAAGTGTCATAAAAAATAGGATCCAGCAGCAAAGGCTTTTCTGGGTTCAGCATTCTAGCCACTGGGCTTAGATACCATCATTTAATGGAAAGTGAGTTTATATTGTCCAGATGAATTAAAACTGGTTCTGATATATGATCTAAATTTCATACAATGTAGGGGTTGGGGGTTGGTTTATGTTAAGATGCCTGGGATGTTCAGTACATTCAGCTCTCAACTGTGAGCTCACTCTTGCACATTCATTTTGCTCCTCTGATGTCAGTGTGTGACAATTTAGGACCTAATTTTCAGTAATAGGGCTTCACAGCTCTAGCCCATATTCTAATATAGAAAGGATGTTAAAGTTTAGATGAACTCATCGATCAATTCAGCGTGATGAATGTACTCCTAGCAAGCATTTGTAGCATGTAAAGTGTTTGAGTTATGTCAAATCTGCATATCAACAAGTTCCTGTAATTTAACTTCTGGGGTTATTATCATAAAGTCTTATAAATTTAATGGAAAGAAATGGAGGATGCTGGTTTAAATGTTACAGCTCTTTAGGGAAGTGGGATTGACCCAATTATAAAAGGAAATAGATTTAAAATAAACGAGTACTATCACATCCAATATAAAACAAAATGATCATTATCAAATCAAAATTGATTTCCTGGATGGATTTTGCATCTAGCTAGTCGCCATCATATATAACATCCTGTATACAACGAGGAGACACAAATAAATTCTAACTTCTAATTACAACTTCTGCTTATTTGTGTAGTTCAGTTAATTTACAAATTGTTGGATTTGATTTATTTAGTAGGAAATCAGACAAGTGTTGACTATGAAAACCTTGGTTCCCAAATTTGGTGCCAACATCTAACAAACCTTTGTGTTCTCACTGGCTGGGGGATTAGGCATTCTCTGATGGGCATTTTCAGTTCAGACTAATGGATTATAGGGGTAATTTACACATGCACATGTATTTCTGAGTGGTATCACTAAAAATGGAAAATGCAGAACATGAAACTGTTTTACAGGCAGAAAAGCAGAGAAAACAAGCACATTGTATTTGTTAATGAATGGCTCTGCTAGTTCAAGGAGCTAAATTTTGTTTTCAAGAGGCTTTCAGTTATGGTGTTGGTGCTATTGAGCTAGAAGTCATTAAAATTCCTGGATTGAAAAATATACTGAAGTAGCTGTATTCATCTTAGATATTCTTTCAGAATACCCGTGAATGAGCATAATTTTCAAACCCAAAATACATTTCCCAAGTCATAGATTATTTCATGTTTAATTCCCTTTGCAGTTAATAGAAGTTTCATGCAAATGTGAAGGAAAATGTAGCTAGACATTATTTGAATATGAAATTAGGTAAATCTGGCTTTTTGTACCTTCAAACTCAGTGCCTTCTCTTTATGGTGTCTGTAAAATAATAACCAAAACTGGTAAATAATTCAGGGTGAAGGTCTAGTTTCTTAGGTGGAAGAATGACCAAGTATGGTACTTTCTCAGAAATCAAGCACACAATAGTAGTTGTAGCTAAATAGAGTAAGATTGGCTCTGTATGCTATTTTTGAGGCCAAGTTGGAAAATAATCCAAATGAGAGGTCATGGGGCACATATTTATAAGAGTGTCTCATGGCTTTAACTCAGCAGCTAAATTCATATTTGTAGGAAAAAAGCCAGTCTCTTGGAGCTAAAGAATAAAATAATTGGCAAGAAGAATAAAAGATAATTTTACCCAGTGAAGCCAGGTGTAAGGAGGTAATGCACGTACACACACTCAAACACGCACACGCAACACACATAGAGGAAGAACAAATGGGAGAAATCAATCTTATGTTCATTGCTCTGTTGCTATTATGGGATTAGTTATTTTGGAATTCCTAAAATAATCCTGTTTCAAATATGTACCCTACACTGAACATGAAATACCTTTAGAGATTGCTCTAGCGACATATTTGGTAATGCTTAATTAATAGCTTTATAAAACATAGCAAATAAGATTTTTTAGCTATATCTTATGCAATTATCCAGTGAATCTGTGTTCCTGTTTATTTTTAATTTTAATCCACAATGTGATAGAAAAAGCAGAGCCCAAGACCTTTTCTCTTGTTGCCCTTCTTTCCATGAAAGTTGTGTTTTTAAATTGTTTACCTACCAAATCCTGTACTCATTAAGTAGTTGACTTTTTCTCCAGCTCCCTTAGTCATAGAGCAGTGCTCAGCCAGAATAACCTTTCTGATGAATAGTTATTAAAATAATTAATAAAGATATAAATAATAAAACAATAACAATGAATCATAGGCTTTCTGGCAGGCCTTTTGAATATTTAAAATAAATGAAAGAAAAAATATATAAAATTCAAAACAACGTAAGAACATACACTAAGTAAAAAGACCCAGTTATAACCTTTCATGGTTATACCACTTAAAGAAGAATGTGACTTCTGAACAGGGAAACTTTAAACGAAAGCATTTTTCTGATCATTATAATAGCTGCGACCAAGGTTAATAACTGGCAAGTCCCTGACTAATACATTTAATATGTTTCGCCCAGGCCGAATGTGTGAATAGATTAACACCATGTCCATGCTAAAATTCTGATCAAGTTATTCGTCAGCTACTCTGATGCTAACTGCTTTTGACAGTCCTGGAGGTAGAATGGCTGGGGAAGCCGCACTTGATCTCTTCGATGGATGTTGCATATAGCCAGTAGCCACAATATATATAACACCCTCTTCCATAAGGGCCTCAGGCATGGATAAGGATTTTGACTCAGCATAAAACAGAAGTAGCCAAAATTAGAGATGATGTCCATTTTTACACAAGAAAAAGTTACTCTAGAGATTTGGGAAAGTCAAATGTAAATAACAGCCCCAAGGTGTTACAACTCAGACCTTAATAATAGAGAGGATGAAAAATGCTTGACACAGAGAGGGTATGAATCACCCTATAACGCTTTCATGATTGACAGTGAGACACCAGAAAATGACAGTGATCGCGTTCAGAAATGAAATTCCAGTGGGTAAAACTCCTGTTTCTTGCTATTGTATATAGCAAATACTGTAGCAAAAAGGCCTGTGCCTAACAAATCCATTGCTATAGTCTGGCCACAGAATCAGCAAAGCTGCAACAACAAAAAATTTGTCAAATTAGAGAATTCTCAAAAATATTGTGTGAAGTATTCCCTGGTTCCTGCCCACTTCCTAACTTCCTACAGTGATTCACTCACTGTAATACAAGTATTAATGAAAGAGCCTATTTGTCAACTCTTTGTCCCGAAGAAGATAGAGGAAGAGCCTAGAGACTGGAAATGGAGAGCTTCTGCACTGTACCGTAAGCTTTAAAGGTGGGATTTCCTGGGAACTCCCTCCACTCCTCTAGTCTCAGAAAGCCTCGTCACACATCTCAACACCCAGAGAAACTGAGGCATGACATGGGCCAGGAACTTTGTCAAGCAATCAATTACCAGATATCTGTGGAACATGCACAAGGTACTAGGCCCCTCAGACATTGATCCCGTTGACTCATATGGACAACAGCTGGAGTTTACAGTGTATGGAAGAGTTGTCCTAAGTTGAGAGCCCTAACTGTTAATAGTTGATTTACTACAGGAAGGAGTGGCATAAACTGGTTCCCCCCAACTTCTGCAGCCTGGCAATGCTATTTTTAGTCCAGACCTCACCGTAAGAAAATACTACATAGAGAAACAATTTGAATGCCCTTGGGGATGAGGGTGGGTGAGGGTGCATCATTATGGAAATGTACCAGTGGTATTAAACAGTACATAGTGGATGTTTGGCACCATAATCTCCAGCAGATCACATAAAGACCATGTTTCTATGTCATGGGAAGGTAAAATTGAATACGATGGAGAAATGGTTTTCAGGTATATCAGGAAATGATGTAAATTGAAGTGCTTTACAAGTTTTATAAATGTGCAACTCAGGTAACACAGATGGATTACAGTGGATTCAACCAACCAGAGCTTTAAGGGGATTCAACCAACCAGAGCTTTAAGGTCTATCAGAGTCCACCTCACGTGTTTGGACAGTGACACAGGGACACTTTTCCCTCCATTTTTCTGTAATTTCATGCTGCGAGTAATGGACATAACAAACAGAAACAATGCTGGCCCATAGACAGAGATACAACTTCTTGGAGCTATAAAATCAAGATATGTTAACACCTGGTATTTTAAGAAATACAAAGTTCTCATTTCTCCAGAATGGAATTACCATTTCCTACTAATGATGGTGAAGAAATAGAGAGCAAGCTTTTGGTCCTACTATCTCCTCTTTTTCTGAGATCCCTGTTGCTCATTTACCACTTCTTTCTGATTAGATGGGTAGCTAGATGGATGGTTAACACTGGAGATAGCAAGTGGATAAAAAGCACATTTATTAAAACTGTTTATTACATGTACATTCCTAATATCCTCATGAGTAAAGGAAGCCATCTAGCCAACTCATTGTGTTTCTTTGTACTCCTCTATTCCCAATAGAATAATTGGCTCAAACAAAAAAGTTCTGCTTCCAGTAGGGCTATCCTATCAATAAATCAAAGCCTTTGTATGTCACGGGGGTATTTCACATAATATTAAAATTTCACATAAGATAATGGGTACAGGAAACACTTTAACTGCTAGTGTTTCTGACCTAGGCATGAGACTTTATTCAAACCAATAATTAACCTTTAGAACGGAGGTCAGCAGAACCATGATGGGTAGTTTTGCTCAGTGCTTTTCTTTGCTCTGGACCTTGGCCTGATTTTCATCCACATGGAGGGCATGCAGAGCAGCATTTTATTTCATGTGGTTTGGAAGCTCTTGCTGGTCTTCTCCCCAGATTTTGAGTTGAGACTCTTTTCCTCTGCATAACTTACCTTTTGTTCATTAGCAGCAGCTATCTTGAGCCTCTGAAGCTTTGGTGAGACTAGTTGCTGTAATGAGATTTTCCAGTTATCTATAACACAGTCTGGTGATGTTCATCTGTTTGCATGAACCACTCCCGGTTCCTGCTTTCAGAGAGGTAAGGGTGCTGCCTCTTGGGGCTTGCAGCTGGGTATGGCCACACAGAGGCAGTTGATTTGCAATAAGCTGCCTGGATGATAGTGTTGTTTTTGTAACTGTACCTTCAAAACATCCAAAAGATACAAGCAAGCAGGGGAGGAATAAATAGAAAAGAACTATAAGAATTCCAGGTGTTTTGAAACAGTTCTAGACTAGATTGGTTTCAGACCTTTCTTTTTGGCAGTCAGGACACCTCAGTCTTGGCAGTTTCGGGGAGCCAAAATGAAGAGGAAATGCAGTTTCTTCCCCGAGTTCATTAGTACTCTCTGAAATTCTGACTAGCTTCTAAGTGCTAGGCTCTACTAACCTCAGGGTTCAACAGTATGGGAACACCTGGCCCAGGCACTTCATAAACCACCTGAGTAATAAAGATAGGCCATGAAATGGCAGAAATTCAGTGAGTCCATGGAGGGGATTATATGATAGCAGATATTTTCAAATAAGTTTACCATCGTTGCTTTCCCCCCCATTTGTGCTAATATTCATACAACTAGCTGTGCAAACAGGTTTTAAGTGGTTTGATTATATACCTAGAAGTTGGGTTTTCCTCTTTTATTTGGTATTTTCTATCAGACTATTTGACAAAGTTTTTTTATGGTAAAAATAGAAGCATTTATACAGTAGTCTTTGTATGTGGTCAGTTTTCCATTTGGAATGGGGAAGTACGTGCCATTTTTGTTAGAATAACTGGGAATAACCTTAGTTTAAACATTGGAATCATCATGAGATTTGATTGGTGCTGTGGTAGGTTATCACATTGGCTAAATGCTGATACAGAAAAGCATGCTGAAAAAAGATGGGCAGTTAGTTGGTTTGGACTTTTACTTTCCTTTAGCCACCCATGCTTGTTTTTTATTTTTATTTTTTTAAATTATTTCCTGAGATATTGTTACACTTCATTGAAAGGTGACTTCAGTCAAAGTTTGAGAGGCTTTATAAATGTGCAGTCTATAGCCTCGTTCTGTGTCTAACTAATCCTCAGGTATAGATGTCATGTACGCAATTTGTCTGAGTTTCCTTTAATACGATAAAATTTTCTTAGCTGGCATTATATAGATTTCATCAAATCCAAAACTCAGTCACCCAAAACATGCTACCAAAACCTCAATGTCGTTTATGTGGAAGTAAAAGCCTATTAAGAGCTCTCTGTATGAAATGTGTCAGAGTATGAGATATGAGCCCACTGAGTGCCTGAATAGATAGCATCTATTAGTAGTTGCATCCTGTTTATTATATGGCTCACCACTCTTCAACTTGCGGGATCTCAAACTTCATATGGTGTTTTCAAGTCATGGGAAATGAAAATAGGGCCCACTGTGAAAAAACCTTGAAAGTATCATCAGCAAGTTGCTCATTTCTGGCACATTAGTTAATTACTTCACAAATTGTTCATCATGTTCCTTTTCACTTTTATAAGCACAGTAACACTTTCTTTTTCTGAATGTTACCAACATTTATTTTCTTAATGAATCAATGACTATTTCATAGGTTATAAATTAGCATATGGGTTCTCCCAACTGAGTGGCTACCCTGCATTCTCAAACATGTGTTGGAGCATCAGGGAAAAATCAAAGCCAGCCAGTATCACTTGTGCATAAATAATATATTTTCCCTTAGAATTTAAGATTAAAAATTGTTCTTAAAAGTTAGCAATAAGGTGTTAAAAAACAATATTTTTCATGGGGAATTTAAGTATAGCAGTAATAGAAAAATTTTGTCTTTTTTTATGAGACTTGATTAAGCCTTATTGCTGTTACTGTTACCACCCAACATATTACCACCTCATCATGAACCAGTGTTTCATTCAATGTATTGAGGAAATTCATCTTTCAGGAAGCCACATGCAGAGCTGCTATACCAGAATCCATGATGGGTCAAAAGTTCATGGGGGACTCTTGATGTAAATATACTCTGTATATGGGAGGATCGCATTCTAGAAGGTTTAGTTTGTGTCATGCCAAAGAAACTTTGCTATAAAAAGAGTTTCCATTGTAAGTTTGTCCTGTCTCTAGGACTCTAAGGTAGATTTATAGAGACAGTCCAGTGTAATAATAATACTAAAATGCATGATATTAAGCATGATGATTTATTCTTTCATAGCCCTGTTGCCTATATCACCTGACATTGCAGAATGTGTACTTGACAAGTGGTCAAGAAAAACTACTGTATTTGGAACATCATTTTGTACTGCTGGAATAAATGCAAAGTCAAAGTATTTTATAATGACATATAAACCAAAAAAAGTAAAATAATCATTTTGTCCATTTAATAAATTTTAATCTTGTTGGCCTCAAGTCACACTAAATGGGTTCTTACGTTATTCTAGAAGTTATAGGTATGTATGTCATTATATGTTAGGCAGTGCTGGCCAAGAAACATTAAGGGGCTTTCTTACAAGATACATGGACTTTTCTTTAGTTGTTGTTTGAGTCTCAGTCTTCTGCAGAATTCCAAAATCACTGCCTCTGATATTATCTTGTGGCAGATTCATAGAGATTCCAACTTTTTCTTGCTGTTATGATATCCTCAGTAGTCCCCAAGGCAGTTATGTACCTTCAGTGGTCATCCCACTTAATTGAAAGGAAAATTGTTCTTCTGGACAGTTTTATTGTGATTTCCTCATGGTTGCTAAAAGAAGCCTTCTTACCAACTGAATTTTAGCTCCTGCCTTTATTTGGAATTTTCTTTTATAAGACTACCTAGTAGTTCATTTTCCCTTCAGGTGTACCATTCTGATTTCAAACGAGATAGGACTTCTTCTTTGTTTTTAAATTATTGTTTGTTTTGTCTCCAATCATTCCCTCCTCTCCTGAATTGCTCATGGCAGGACTCACTGCCTTTACATTTTTATATCTAGCAAAAATCCCTTGCTAAAAGCTGCATTACACGTCCTTAAGGCCATAGTCTGTTTGGGCTTCATTAAGTCAATTGTAAATGTAGAGATTTAAGAAGTATCTGGTGATATCAGACTATTTCCTTGTAATGTTACAATTTTATAAAATCATGTATAAGCAACCCAGAGCCTCGTTTTGTATTCTCAGGGCCCAAGATATGTCATATTTTCATGAACCTCTTTTATTCCCCGCATGTTTCTTGTGTGGAAATCTGGTATCCCCAAACCATATTTTAAGCTATTTGTGTATAAGAATGGTGCCTTCTCCTTCTTTTATATTTCCCACAATACCAAATCTATTACTAAAAACCCTGTAGACACTCTACTAGTATTTAGTAAGAACATGATAGAAAAAAATTTTACTATGTAAGAGGCCAAAGACTGAGGGAAAAATAAATAATTTCTTGGACATAATAAGAGATGATGGAATCAAAGATGATCTAGTTTAATAATGAACCATTGAGAGATCCAGATTCCATGTATGTTTCCATGGGTGGGCATGCACACATGTCTCTCTCCCTCTTCCTCAAGGAAGCTTACGTGTATATCGAGTCTTTTTCGCCATTCCAAAATAGTGGCAAGTAAAATGCTATTTGATTAATCATGTCTTTTTTTATATACATGAGAAACACTGGCTGAACAAGTAATAATGTCACAGTTGCACTGGGAGTCAAATATGGGCACACTGAACTAGAAATCTAGGAATGCAGCTTCTAAGCCCTTTTCCAATGAACATATGAACTTGGCTTAGCTTCCTTCCTTTGTCAGGGTCTCCATTACCTCAAATATTAAATGATACTATTAAATTTGAGTCCTGTGGCCCTTAGACTCTGTTTTGCAAGTAGTAACTACCTCAACCTTGCATCCATCATTAAATTTTTAATAAAATTTACAGCAATGGGGTTGAGTAGAGTACAGATCCAATGAGAGCTCATTAGTAGTGGGTTGGCCAAGGATTCACCTTTGAAATAGATGGGTTATACCTGGGGAAAGGAACAATTATTTTCTACTTGTGATCAAAATAGCAGACATGGGTTTCTAATGACTCTTTCATGATAGCATTATTTTTCTCTGCCTTTGATTATCTGGTTTAGTCATATAAAAGTAACATTAGGATTTCACTGGGGACATAATTGGGCTTGACCAATAAAAGATGACTGTGTCTTCTAATTGCATCCGCTTAATGGTCCTGCTCTTCATCCCACTGAACGATGGAATATGTCACATTTCCATGGTCTGTGACTCACCTAATAAATGAATGTGTGAACAGTGTCAAAATACAGCAATCTGCTGTATGTAAAGTAAGGTAGGCAGCTTTTGAAAATGGTAAGGTATGTAACTACATATTTCTAAACTGAAAAAAATATCTTTTGGACTTAGAAATATGCTTTTATGCTGCACTTAGTTGTTAAGTTGTTACATCAGCTAATGAGGGCTCACTTGCCTGGTCGGTATTCTTGCCCCACTGATAATGACTCAGGTAGCAAATCAAGTGGACTTGGTTCAGTTCTCATTACTCCTCACAACAAGAGAGAAGCCATGATTTCCTTCCTCTGTTAATGCCAGGTTTTTCTTTGTTTAGTTTCCCCTGTAGTGCAGTCTTCCAAACATTTGTTATTTCTCTTTTCATGCAATTTGAATTAATGTGGATAATTGTGGTAGTTACAGGCTTTCCTCTCTCAGTTGGTAATTATCCATTCTATAGTTTCATTGCAAACCCCAGAAAAACAGTGTTAGAAAAGTTGGTATTTATCACGAGATCTCTGGGACTAACTCAATATGCAAGATTTAACAAATATATACTCCTAGGGCAAAATAAAACAAATTTACCCCCAAAGTTATGCTAGTTATATACTGTGTTAACAGGTTTTATTAGTATTACTACACAGTATCAGCAAGCTTCTGGAATACTCCTCGGAATCTTCCGTCTTCTATGCATTTATCAAGTCATGGTTCCCTGCAATTTATATTGCTTTTGCTAGCAAGAAAACATGCTTGAGAGTTCTTTGAGGAATTGTTAGCAGGTAAAACAGCCAAGTTTTGGTGGTCTGAAGGGAGCAAAAGGGCTAATGTACCAGGTTTGACTTGGTTTTGCTTATCTATTCCTTTATATTTAATTTCATTCAAGACAAAAAATTCTGGTGTTTGGGAGTTCTGAAAACCAGACTCCAGGAGTTATGTCCTTCCTATTCCCTGGAATAAGAGTCAGCAAGGAGAAGCTATTTCATAATTGATAGTCTCCTTTTATCCATGTGTCAATGGCAGTGAAATTAAAGATAACATTTAGAGGACATGGAAACTCATAAAATTCCTAATTATGCACGGATTATTTCATTTTAGAGAAACACAGTAAGATCAATGTTCCCAGGTTCCCCCTTTAAAAATATCAGAAAATGGAGATATGTATAATTCTGTTAGGAACTCTGAGGATTCCGAGTACATTTAGCTTGTAGAACAATGCTGAGGAGTTCATGACGTAGCTTACCACTGTTGACAAGTTTTGTCTTGTCTTACAGAGACAGCCCACCTCAGTGATACAACCGTTAGGGGCATTGTAAGTGTTCCTTAGACATGGCAATGCATGAAATTTTCTATCTCATAATATATTTATAGAAATGTAGGTGAGGGAACTACAGTAGTAGCCACAAATAGTCTTATTTTCTATGTTCATGGAGTCTCAGAAAATAGGACAATAGGGGGACTCACCTCTGAGACCCAATACAGGCATTGTAAGCCGTTTGATGTTGGGCAAGTTATCTTACATTTCAGACCTTCAGATTCTTCCTCTAAAAAGTGGGCTCTTACATATATATTCCTGGGGTTTAATACGATTACATATGTGAATTGTCTGGCATACAGAGATGCTCAATAAATGTTTGCATCCCATCAGTAGTTGAATGAACACTGGACTAAGGCAGGCTTCTATGTAACAAAACATTTTGGGGTTCATGCAGTTGTAGAGGTTAAACTTTCATTTTTGCTTGCAAATGGGGCTTATGGAGAAAACAGCCATTTTTGAGAGTATTTCTAAGAAACAGTTTATAAAGAAAAACATGTCTTGTGAGTGCTTTGTTATCCTGTTTTACTTGGTTGAGTGTGCTTTGTTCCTTATCAGCTGAGAGCTCTTCTAAGTTAAATGAACTAAGGAATTATCAGTGGGACAAAAAAATACCACAGTTATGCAAGGCTGGGATCATTTCAGAGCTAAGAATTTCCGTAGCTCACCTATCTACCATTAAAAACATATGGTCCAATTGTAAATCTGTACAAATATTCAAAATGTTTACCACTGCACCTGCTAGAATCATGTGTGATTATTTTTATGTCTTTATCAAAGTTTCTAAATTTAATTTCATTATGTTGCCTTTATAAAAGATATAAAAGCAAACCAGTGGGCCTTTTGGACAATGTCTAACTTACCTCAGTTTCTCACTCCCGTGTGTTTGTGTAGGTGCTGAGTTAATATGTGACATTGTCACAATATGCATATTAGATGATCAGAATTGCATCACTGAAAAAAAGAGAGTAAAATAAATAATAATAACAACATAGATACAGAAATCACAGTTTTCCTCTAGTAGAATTGTATGGGGTTTACAATGTAGAGTTAACAATATACCAGATGACTATTATGATTTCTCAAGATTTTCATAACAAAAACATTAATAGTTAAAATTTAAGAAAGCTTTAGGTTTCATTTGTCCTTTGCCTTAGAGTTCAGTAAATCCTACTTCTTGGACTTGGTGACCACAGTTTTTACAAAAAAGTAAACATATGCATATCTAACAATTTCTGTTGGGAGCTATTCACAACACTTGAGCTCTGCTTTTGTGTTATACGAAGTCTAGCTTGCTTCATTTGGGGAAAAAGAGCTTGAAACAGTATCCATAAAATTAATAAGCTCGTAGTGGTGGAAGTTAGCAAATAGCAAATTGATAGGAACAATGAACTGATTACTTGAGAAAGTGGCAAGAGTTTGGGGTGCTCTTCAGAATCATAACCATGAAAACTCCCAAATGCTTGTCTTCCACTATTAGGCCACCATGTACTGTACACCACTATTTAGTTCCCCCTTGATTGCATCTCCTGTGAAGGAGCAATAGAGGAGCCTTTCCTGCATTTGATTACTGCCCTCTCCAATACCTCTATCGATTGACCCTTGATAATTTTACCTCCTAGATCATTGTCACACCCTCCAACACCACTCTTGCTATAAGTCTTGATTATTTCAGTATCCATGTAGATGCACTAAGTGCACTAACTTCTCAGTTCCTTGAGCCTTTCTTCTCCAACAATCTTGCCCATCTTATCTTATTTATCCACTCTTGCAGAAAACTTTGCACTGGTATTAGAAGTACTCTACGCCCATCTCAGTTTCAAGCATCTCACCCTTAGACTATCATCTTCTACCTTTACAGTTAATTCCTTCTGGTCCCCATACTCTTAACAATTTCTTGATCCTACAGAGAGAACAATGTGTTTACAACCTTTTCACAGTTCTTCAACACCCCTTTCCATTTCCTCACTTACCTCCTATCCCCAGCTTAGGTGACACAATCCATCATGATTATTCCTTTGTACAGCATCAATTAAATTCAGTTTTCTTTCTCTCCCCCAATTTGATTGACTGGCAATATCCCAACTCTAGTTAAATTCACACCTATGCCAATTCAACATCTGCACCCCTGCTGCTGGAGGAAAACACTATTCTGCTGATTTCACTTTTAATTCATGACCATTGGTGGAACATCAGTGCTGCCCAATGAGCCTACTACACAGATGACTTGCTGACTTTGTTTTCTCATTGATAATATGGGGATAAAAACAGAAAACTATGCCATGGACTTGGGAAATTTAAATATATTAGCACATATAAAGCCCATAAAACAGTCCTGATAACATACATAGTAAGTGCTTAATTTCTTCTCCTCTTACCCCTTATCTCTCCTTCCTCCACTTCCTTCTCCTTATTAAATATATTAGCATTATTAGAATTCCCCTAGTTGAATTACTTTTATGCCAACCTAGTTGATTATTTTATACCTTCTTTCTCTTGAAATCCTGAGTGTCTCCTCTGCCTCCTCTGGCTAAGATTCTTGTTTCACGGAGAAAATAAAATAAAATTGTCTTGTACTTCCACCACCATATCTACTTATCCACTTACATCTGTACCCACATACTCTGCCTTTTCCCTGTTACTATGGGTCACTTTTCCTTGCTCCTATATAAGGCAGTTTTGCACAGGATTCAACCCCCTATCTCTTACGCAGCAGGATTATCAATCCGGAAATTGTTCCCCACCCTTCCTAAATTATCAGATTTCCTTCTCTAGCACCATCCCCCTCAGCGTACAAACATGCTCTTATTTTTCCTGTTCAAATGAGAAGCATCTCCCTTTATTATACATCCCCCATCAGCTACCAATCCACTTATTAGTTTCCTTTTGCAACAAAACCCCTCAAAGAATTGTATACTTGTCTTTACATCTTCTCCCATTCTCTCTGAAGCCAATTCCAATCACCTCTCCTTCCTGAAAACACTTTCTTCACTTGGCTACCAGAACACTACACTCTCTTGGTTGTCCTCCTCCCTCTCTGGCCAATCCTTCTAAGTCTCCTCTGCTGGTTCTTTCTTAGCTTCCTCACCTTTAGACTTTGGTGGGTTCCAAGCCTCACTTGTTGGCCCTGTTCTTTTCTCTATCGATATTCACCCTTTTGGTGTACCATCCTCATCACTTCAAACACTATCTATACATGGGTGACTCCCCAAACTCTCCAGCCTGGAACTCTTACCTAAAATTCAGAATTATATTTCCAGTTGCTTCCTTGACATCCCCATTTGGATGCCTAATTAGCATTTTTCAGTTAACTTGTCCAAATAGAAATCTTTATATCTCCTTCCCAAATTTGCTCTACCCAGTCTTCTCCATCTCAGTAAATGGCAACCCCATCCTTCCAGTTGCTTTTGTCAGTATCCTTGGACTTGCCTTACCTCTTCTCCTTCTCTAACATTACACACCCAGTGTGTCAACAAGTCTTCAAAATATGTGCACTTAAGAACCAAACCAACTCTCATCCTCTCCATTTCTACCTTTTCAGCCCACCATCTCATACCTGGATTACGGCAGCAGCCTTGTAATTAGTTTTTCTTCTTACATCCTATGCCTTCCCACTCTATTCGCCACAGAGTTGTCCTTTTCAAATGTAAATCAGATCATGTAATAATTCCTCTCTTCAGATTCCTCCAGTGGCTTCCTCAGAGTAAATTCCAAAGTCCTGAGTATGGACTGTGAGACCCTCTGTGACATGGTCCCCCAGCCATCCTTCCTTCTGATTGCACCCTCTTACTACTCACTTGTTTCTCATCACTCACTATGCTCAAGTCACGCTGGCTTTCATGCTGTTCCTTCATCACATCTTGACGAGCCCTCCCCTGCTTTAGAGCCACTGCCCTGGCTGTTCCTTCTGCCTGGCCTCCTCTTCCCCAGAAATACCCATTGCTCACTCTCTTGCTACCTTCAGGTCTCTGTTCAAATATCACCTTATCAGAGACGCTTCCCTGACTAATTTAAAATAGCACTTTGTCTCCCTCCTTCTCCATCTCCCATTGTTCATTATTTATATAGCTCACATAAGTAGGTCAAGTCCTGATAAATATGTTGACTGTTTATTCATTGAATAAAATGTGTATTGTTTGTAAATATATACTAGAATGTAAATTACTTGGAGGCAGGAATTTTGCTTTGTTAATGACTCTGTTGAATGAATGAATAGGTACCTGTTTACTTATTGTCTTGCTCTACTAGAATGTCAGCTCCTTGAGGGCAGGGTCGTTATTTTGTTCAGTGAGCTATCCCTAGTGCCTGGAACAATACCTGACATATAATGGGTGCTCAATAAATGTATGTTGAATATTTAATTAATTGATTAATTGGTTCAGGCTTGAAACAACTTCCAAGAATAATGCTCAAACTCAAATCAGTACAATGGATAAATATCCATGAGGAAAACGTATTGATAAACACTGTATTTTTAAGATTCATAATTTTTTCCTACTTCTTGATATGGAAATTCTGATTTATTAAACACTGGTAAATATGTAAATATGAAATCCAGAGGTTTTTCTTGCTAATTACACTATTTGAAACAGAGATGCCATTCAGCCTAATTTATATTGAACTCCTATAGTCCAACCATTGGTTCCTTTCTCATAAGTATGCATTTATTTCCACTAAGAGTTATTGTAACCAGTTTTAATATCTTTTTAGTATCCCTTATGATGATGTATATTAATAATGGAAATGATGGTGGTGGTGGTGGTGATGGTGGCAGTGTATGTGTGCCACAGCTGAAGAACAACTTTGAGAGTTGCTGTTCAATTCACACACACACACACACACAAAACCCACTCAGTACTAAAAAAGAAATAAAAAGTGGGTCAGTCTTACAAAGTATTTTTCAAAGAGATGCAATTATACCTATACCCTAGATTAACTCAAACTATGCAAATTTCTTTTTTAGTTGGGATCCTGAGATGACCTGATTTAATGAAATAATATAATTAATGTCTCCGTTTATTACATGTGAATTTAAATTACTTGAGGGCTCCAGAAAAGTTTGTTCACAGGTACCTTTTTACTTCTGTTTTTTATATTATATGAAAATGAAAGGAAGTTAAACATCACCCCAAACTCATCACCCAAAGATTTCAGTGTCTGTCACCTCATGCCTCTCTATGTGTGTATATATATATATATGTGTGTGTGTGTGTATGTCACACTTGAATGTGACAATTCTATATGTGCTGTTCTGTATCTTGTTTTTTCTCACATCTTGTGCACATATTTCTATGTCAATAAATGTACATCCACATCATTACTTTTAAAAGGTGAATAATTTTCTATTGTATATATGTGCCAAATTTGCTTATCCATTCCTCTGTTAATGACTGTTTAGATTGTTTCCTTCTTTATTGTTATAAAGCAATGCTGTGCTTATGCATTCTTTTTTTCCATTTTATTTGCAAGTATTTGTAAAGTTTCTTCTTCAGTGTCATTATTTTGTATTCTGTGTATACAGGGATCACTAAAAAATAAGTTTCCTCCCATTCTGTTTTTAAACTGTTGTAAATTTCGAAGTAGTGAAACTGAATAAATGAGATTTTACTCTGGACTTTTGCTCCAGAGCCCTCTCTTAAAGTATATTCAAAGGAAATGAAAGGGCTCATTAACAAACAGCTATTTTGAGTCAAAGATCAAATCTGTTGAACATTTTCACTTAAATGTACCAATCTTATCTTCTTGACATTTTTTGTTATATTTGATGCTGACAATAAAACCTTTGGAATAAGCTATAATTTCTGCATCTATGCACATTCAGGTCTGAAAATGAAAGAAGAGTATGACAGGTTTGCATGTAGCAACATCCCACCCACACATTTCTTTCCTTTCTGATTCTGACACTTCAGCCTTTGAAACTATTCCCATGAGCAATACTGAGATTCAGACTATTTAGATCTAAAGGAAAAACACAAGATCCTCTACTGCTTGTATCTAGCACCTGGAAGCCGCTTTGAAGAAGTGCTGAAATGTACATCATGCTGTTATTTGTTGTGCACACAAGAGAAATCCTAAAACTATTTTAGGGAGAATCAGGAGAGAGAATCTAGAGATGGTCAGGACAGCATGGGGCCAGGGGTGATGGAGGGAACCCCAATGCACATTATTAAAGTGACATATTTCCCATATATTCTTGTCAATTTATATGTGGATTGCACGTCACTCTCATGCAAAGGTATCACATTTCGTTTTCGGCTTTTAGAGGGAGCCAGGTAAGACAGGAAAAGAAAAGGGGCTCTTTGTTGAAAAATGTCTAGGTTCAGCCTCAGGAGAAGGGGTTTTTGATAATTATCTGAAGTAGACTGGATCCTTGTAACATTACCTGGTTTTCTGCCATATAGAGCCTGCTTAAGTTCATAGTAACACATTTCCTTCCTAGTTACCCAAAACTCACAATAGCTGTAAGGTATTTTCATCCTTTATCAGAAAAGATCAGTACCATGAAGGGCTTTCAAGGTCATGTGGTTCAAGTTCCCTCTCCCCAAAGAAGGCCTCCTCTACCTTGGCAGGGCCCCGCCTCCTCATCTTCTCTGTGATCACCTCCTTTCCCAAAGCTGTGAGGATCTTGATCCATCAATTATCCTTTCCCTGTACTTTCACTGTCTTCTTGACTACTGGCTTTTTCCCACTGGCATACAGATCACTCAAGACTACTTAGACGTGAGTGTCTTCTCTACCCCGAGGTTCCGGCCTCAGTGGCTGTCTTTGATGCTGCATGTATTCTCTAGATCTACTCTCATGGCTTCAGTTACCATCCATATGCAGACAACCTCCCCCTTGAGATCCAGACCTATGTAGCCAACTGGCCATCACACACCTCCATTTGTCTATCACTGATGGTGCTTCAGTCTCAAAATAGCAAATGGATCATTATCTCTAGCTCCAAAATAGAGCAGAATACTCTACTTCTCACCCTGTGACAACAGCTTTTTGTTGTTATAGGTTTAAACAGGATCCAGCATCATTAATAAATGATACCTAATATTTTGCCTTCAAGATGCTTACAGTAGTTAAGAGGAAGGGCTCTGTTTGACTATGTGGATTTGAAACCCAGCTCAACAGCTTATAAGGTTTGTGGTCTTGCATAAAGGAGTTAGTCCTTCTCTCCTTTAGTTTCCCCATCTATAAAATGAGATAATAGTGTAGCCCCATAGAGTCTAAGTGGGTAAAGTGAGACGACACATGCACTGCATTTTACAGTGTTAAGCACAGAGAGTTAATGAACCTTATTATTTGCTGTTTCAGTCCATATAGTGACATGCTGACTTCAGGCCAGTATGTAATAGCATATAATTCTTAGAAGACAATGAGGGTCTTACCACGTAGTAAATGGTTATATATTTTCCTTTTTTTTTTAAAGATTGAGTTAATAAGACTTACTTAAAGTTCAAAAGTACAATTATTCACAGAGGACAAACTGATGCACAAGGCCATGGTCTACCCTCATCAGCCAGTACCCATCGCTGCAGTGGGACAAAGGAAAAGGTAATTCAACGAGCCGTCCATTTCCCACATAAAATCACAACCGAAGAGAGCAATCAGAAGTGGAATGTTGATTGGGCTGCTGTTGGGAGACCCTGGTCTGCACTCTGTCTGTATGCTTACTGAAGGGAGTGCAGGGCAGGGTTTCCCATACAGAGGGCACAGGCTACTGCTGCATGGCACACACTGACTGGAACTTGATTTCAAAGCCATTTCGCCGGGAATCTACCCCCTCCCCCAGTCCAATGCTTCATGAAAATTCAACTGGTCTGCTCATCAGAAGAAGCTCAACCCTGATAATAAGTCTCTTCAGTAGTTATTGAAATATCCTCATAACTCTCTTACAGTCTTAGGTTGAACAAGAATTAACTTTCTAATCAAACTTTTCTCCCTCCCTCCTTCCCTCTCACTCTCTCCTCCCTATCTCTAAAGGAGCACTAATTTTATGTGTGTTTGTTTTCTGTTTATGTAATATATGTTCCTTGTAGAAAAACTGGAAGACACCAAAAGTATCCATAAAAAATACCCCTAACCAGAGACAAGCAACATTAACATTCTAATATAGATCCTTATAGTGGCTGTCTGATTCTTACTCTTTCTCTGGTATATATGTGTGTGTGTGTATGTATATATATAAATATAACCACTACACATACCATGTTTGAAACCTTTTCTCATTATTGCAAATATTCCCTCATGTATTGATATTCTTCCTGGTCTTCATTTTAAGGGCTGAATAGAAATAGTCTATTAGTCTACTTAGGTTGTTTTGGTTGTGGTTTTATTTTTGTGAAACACTTGAATATGTGCAGACTCCATGTCTAGATTAGGGCACTTAAATCCTTGGAAAAGTGTGCAGAAATGGAATAATAATGGCTTTTACTTACAAATTACATAATTGTTCAGTATCCTGCTCATATGTAATGATAGCAACTGACCTATGTCTAACATTTTTAAATGTATGGTGTTTTCACAGTCACTTTTTCATTTGATCCCAGCGACCACCTTGTAAGATAGACAGGGCAAGGGTTATGATTATGTCTTCCCTAGATGAGGAAACTGATGTTCAAAGAGATGAAGTGATTTGCCAAAGGACACACGTTAACAAATAAATCAGTGGCACAATTGGAATTTGAACTCCAATCTTCTGATACCAAATCAATCCTCTTTCCAGTGATATTTTGCCATGTCACAACTTCTCCACTTTATTTAAGTGCTTCTTACTAACATTCTTACTCAAATATTCTCTTCTTACACATTTTTGGGTCATAACTTAGGAGAATGTCGCTTTCTCACCAATTTCCTCATTAGCGGAAAACTGAATGTGGCTAGATTCTAGCAATAAAAACATTTTTCCTTTCAGAAATGCAAATATGCTGTGTGTTATACCTGGGAAGAGCTCTTAGGTGTTGGATTCTATAGCAACTCAGGCTTTTCTCAGGAAAAGGAAAATCCATTATTTTTCTCTGACAGTTTAGGGAGGCTGGACTGCAGGCATTCAGAATTTGAACATCTTTCTTTTAATTGAAGTATAATTGACATTCAATATCTTATGGCTTTGAACATCATGATTTCAAAATGTGGATTGTCAGGTAAAGAAACATACTGTAAATTCCAGGAAGTTAAGTCATAGGACAAAACTCCCTACCAAAACTTCTTAGACATAGGGTACATGTTACAATAACAAAATACTGGCTAACTAGTGCCAGTGTGAACATCCCACCCTGTAGCCAGCCTTTAAGTTGTATATCATCTAGTCCTCTTCTCAGATTCCCAGGCCATTGTAGAACATGAGTGAGAAATGCATGGGACATGCCTGTGTATGTGAAAGAGAGAGACAGAGACAGAGACAGAGATACAGCGAAAATGAGATGAAACGTGCCTATAGCTGGCATGGGGTCCCTCCTCACCTGCTTGCCTGGGAAACTGATGACCATGTGTCTCCTAGTCCTGCATTAGCCCTAATTTAATTGATGGCACTATTGCTGTTCTTTCTTATTTAAAAATAGCACCTTTTGATGCTCTATTTTATCTTGGTGCCTATTTAAAAAGTGGTCAGGCACACACTTTCACATGAGAGTGAAGTCTTTGCGTTTCTTTCAAGAATTAAGCTATCACATCTCAGCTAAACTGCCTGCATTTAATGAGTACTTAACAGAATATTGAAACAATATACTGCAAAATAATCTGCATATTCTTCATAAACAGGAATGAAGTGCTTTTAATAGTATTCCTTTGCTCAGAATTCATGGTTAGGCATTAACTACAGTATTCGAGATGCTTAAGATACATTTCCAAAGGCCCAGCTGGAAGGGCACATTGTAGACACACAGATTCTAAGGGTTTATGGAATCTTGCAAAATGATTTTCCCTGTGTCTTAAAAGGCACAGATTATCAGCTTAACTGCTCTCTCCTTAAACCAACCAAGAACAATTGCAGTAAATACAATGGCTTTTCAGTGCCCAGGAGGAAACCATCTTCATTACATCAGATCAAGAATCATTTGAAACCATAAGAACCTTTGCTTGAACTGAACACCAGAAACAACATGATATTTGAAGGAGAATTGACACAGCTTCCCAGGCTTCACAGACCAAGGGGAGGCAGACAGCCTGTCTTACCCTTCATATTAGTTATGAGTGAAGGATATTAGGCTCAAGTAAGGTCTGGATCTTGCCTTGGGTTGATTTCTGGAAACTCTTGAGGTAAAGAATATTCTCCAGGGTACTAAGAACCCTTTTCATACAAGATCTTGGCTGTGTTCCCTTGCCTTCAGCGAGCTCACTGGACCCAGCAGGTCCTTGAGTTCAGTGTCCTAGAGTATTAAGGTCACTGCAGAGCAGAACTTAAAAACAACAGAGGAGTACATCTGAGTGGGGCAGTGGTAAAGAAGGTAGAAAGGGGTGAGAAAGGAATGTTTCTTATCCTTTTGTTTCTCTGGAGTTCTCAGAGCCAAACTAGTTAATGTATGTTGCCTGACTTCTTGGATCCAGACTCTTGTTGGATATTTGTAGAGAGAGGTTCCGTTTTTCCCCTCTTTCTTTCCCTGTTTCTTGGCCCTATGTGGGAAACCCTCCTGGCATTTTCTAACTGCCAAGTGTTCTATAACCAGCCATCTGGGGAAGGATTATTTTTTCTTAATTTTTTTCCCTTTCTTCTCTCTTACACACACACACACACACACACACACACACACACACTCTCAGTCTAGTGTTGGGGATGTAACAGCTTCCTTTTTCCAGCTGAACTTTATTGCTTGGCTTTTCTGAAAATACTCTCCTAAAATAATCTGAAATGAGGTAATTTCACGGAAACAAAAGAATGATATGTTTTTCAGAGCCTGTACAAGTACCAAATATAACATTTTAGAACTAATAATTTGGAATAGCTTTGACCTTCATGAGGCCCCTGGCAAAAAAAAAGGGGTGTTAGGTGGGCTTTCACATTATTTTCTGCAAGAAATTGTGTTGGCCAAAGTTTCCTTCCAATCTGGAGAGGGAGCTTCATGCCATAACAATTTTCAGATTTCACTGCATCAATCAAACAGATTGTTCTTGTAGTGGTTACTTCCTGGGGAATTCGCCAGCTGGGAGTTTGGACCATTGAGCCAAAACGAGCCCGTGGAGCAGCCATACGCTTTACTTACTCATTTATGGAGCCATTTAAGAAGTTGCTGTTGTAGCAGCTGCCTGTGTAAGAGCAGCTTTAGGTGCGGAGGGGAGGGTGCTAACGGAAACCCAAATGAGACCAGTAGATGGTCAGATGACAAAGAATACCAGAGACAGGTAAAGCACAGAGGAAAGTGCTGTGGAATTTCCTGTAGGGCTTCCCCACTGTGACTGCAGGAACCAAAGTTTCAGCTGTAGCAATGTCGAGTGAGGGATAAAGCATTGAAAATATAGATGAGAGTGGGCACCTCTCCCCCACTCCCCACCTCTCTGGCGCATGCATGCGCACACCCATGTGCACACCAGCCCTGTGTTATTTCTGATATGAATTTGGAGTTTCGATAGTTGGCCAGTTTACTTTTTAATAAATGAAACATGTGCCTATTTATCTGAACATCTGTAGCCACAGTTATCCACAGTCATACGTCCATTCATTTACTATATGTTTACATATTGGAGAGTGAGAGAGAACATTTGAGGATGACTCATGTGGGACTAGATACAGAATGCAGATGGAACCCAAATATTGTCCTTCTCAAGGTGTTAATGGCTGTCTGCACCGGGTAGAATTTAGAAATGGCTGTTCTGGTTTCTGGTGTGGATTTACTATGTACTCTTTCATGAAAGGCACAGTTGCTTTAAAGATTTTGTTCCTTAAGATTCATTAGTCAACTTTTAGCTATCTGTGTATAAATAATCAAGGTAACCTTAATTCCTTCTTGTATTGTGGGGAGCAGTTTGTCTCAGAGTTATTAGGACATGGAAAATTGTGATTTCTATATGTAGAACATTTTAAATTCTAGGCTGTCTTAGCATGAACTCATTTCCCAGTTCTTCCTCCCTATCTGAGGAGGCTCAGAAATTACCCAATCATTTTAATACTCACCTAAGCAAAATATAATTAGGAAGGTAGACTTCTGCCCTGAACAGCATGTTGCACAATACGAAATTCCACAGGTTGCACATCTGAGGTAACCTGTTCTCTTGGATAACTGAGGCAGATTTGTTTTTCTTTCCTTTAGTCTGGAACCTAGCTTTTGGGAGTGGGGAGGAGCTAGTCTTGTCCAAGCTGGAGCGCCTTACAAAGCCCAGGTGGCTTAGAAACCCTGAATAAGGCTTTGGACCAGACAATAAGAAAGGAAATGTGAAAGTGGAGAACCTTCCGGAACCAAGGGATGCTTCAGCTATCATGTCTGTCAGCCAGCTGGTGACAGCACCCAGCATCTAGTCAGTAGGCATCGGAGCCTCTGAACCACAGTTGATGTGTTCCCTGGACCTCGAGAGAATGGGAACTAGCTGAAAGCCATTTGCTCCCCCGTAATGATTATCCATTAGTACACCGTGTTTTTTATTGCAGAGTAGATTAGAAACAATTAGCAAATGGAAAACTGAAGAAGCCCTTGCTGCTTTTAGTGTTTAGAAGCAACTTTGAACGGAATCTAAATGCCCTTTTCAGAGTCAGATATGCCATTTTACCTGAATTAACATTTTATTACTCTGCCATGGATACAGGCTTTTTTCCATCTAGAAATGGAAATTTTCTGGACATGGATTCAGTATGGGTATTGCTGATTGCTGCATGAATTTTCAGATGCTTTTTAGAAAGCATTATTTAATAAGCTAATTTTCTCATGCTGAACAATGTATATATTAAAATGATGGCTAAAGCATATTTCAAAGGCATCCTTTAACTCACACAGCAAGACTGTGGAACCATACTGACTGTACTGAGACAGCTTAATCGTTTATTGTTAACTGGAGATATTTTGATTTTGTTGTCCTTGTCATTACCTATCCCTGTACTCTTTCTTGTATAAAAAGGAAATTTTTTCATAGGAAAAAGTAATAAAATTAAAGGAACAATGGATCTGATTTTGTCAATGCTCAGGAAGTGAATCATTCAATGCCAGGCCTAGAGAAATCAGAAGAACATCATTAGGACCTCTTGAATTTCAATTTTCATCATGTGGAATTTTTTATATTCCTCACATAGACTTGACTGGAGCTTTATGTAAATGCAAAGTCCTTCATGTCTTACACTGAAACTTTTTTTTGTTTTTGCTTTTTTTCCTCTACCTCCAAAGAAAAGCAAATTGGTTAATATATCAGTGAATTTTTCTTGAGAATTGTTTTATTTTTCCCCAAAGACTTAAGATGATAATGAAGGTAGAAAACCACCTGATGTAATTTGCATCACATTTAAAGAACTAGTGCTCAGTGAGTGGGATTTTTGTCATGAACATTGTACAGCTTGATTGTGTGTCTCATTATATCCCAATTTTCAAATTAAATTAAAATGGACCCAGTCCTATAGAATGAAACATGTGAGAATGGCAAACCACCATGAAGATGAGCGAATATTGATCTTCAGCTATTTCTATACCTTATTTCTCACCTAATCTAAGTGATTCTTTCCCCTTCTCATTTTTTTACCCAAGTAACTTAAGGCAGAGAAATTAAATCACTGTCTAATATTATAGGTGAAAACAGAAGACGATGTGAGAAACAAGGAAAACCTCCAAGGAGAATCGTGGTGCCTCCTGGACTCCCTAGTATGGAAAGCATCTAATACAGTTAAACAATGCAGCAGCAGTAACCTCGTCAGAGTTCACAGTGAAATATTTTCATTTCCCCACTGGAGCTCCAAGACACCCAGTGGACTTGGCAGCAGAGCTTAGACAACTAGAGCCTTCCCTAGTTGTAGGTCTGTCTGTAAAGAAAGATAATCACAGTTTAGATTTACAAGAGAGATGCAAAGCAAATCCTTCTGTGTCCACAAATGCCAATTGTAGAGGAGCACCAAGCATGCATAAAGGTGAGGTTTTAGGGTTATACTGCCTCTGATAAACTTCCCAAGCTTGTATTTGTTCAGTGTACAGCAAAAGGAGAAGGCTGAGTAAGACAGCTGTGATAAGGATTGAGGCAAGGTGGGGAAATGACGTTGACATATACTAGGCAGGTAACCATGTAGTTTGGGTCACTTATCCATTTATTGCCCTGACTCCTCCAGCGAATGAGTAGTGGTGGTAGTGGACTTCTGGAAGGACAGCACCGCATGATTTCTAAAGGAGCAGAACTCCTCGGATGTGTTTCTCCTGGAACTTTTGGCTATAAAAGATGGTGCCGGGGGGCAGAAATTATTCTTCCTAGTTATATTTTTCTTAGACGAATACTAAAGTGAGTGTGTATCTCCTATTAACTCTCCAGAATATAATAAATTTTGTATCACTTTATTCTAAAAGTGAAAATATCTTACATAGGTAAAGCAATGTTCATATAAAACGTATGCCATGGTGTACTTCTAGGAAGGTACGCTCCAAATCATTGGCTAGCATAAATTATTTGAACAAAATGCACAGGTAGGTTAAAAAAGATAATGAGGCTGCTGTCATGTATTCGCAACCCATAGGATTTTCAGGGAAGGCTATAGCATTTCACTCATAAAGGAATGGGTTCTAACAATGGGTTTCCTTTTGTGAGTTAAATTGGAAATCCAGGTAAGTTTCTTTTCCCCTCATCAAGTCTGGTGACTCCCCACTGGAACACCTCAATCTAAAAGAATTGTAACTGGAGTTAAGTATACAAGCTACTCTAGACAGTTGAATACGCAAACATTTTTCAGACAAACTGAAAAGTCATTTCCCTTAATACTTCATAGCAATGATTATTCCTCTATGGTAAATTGAATTCAGATTTGTCATAATTGTAACTTTTGAATTATCTACCTAGCCCAAATAAATAAAAAAAATTAATTTAAAAAGTACAGTTAGAATAATTGGATTAGCTAATTGCTTTCATTTAAGTATCCTTACAAAAGGGAAGGAGGTTTTAAGGATTAGTTTCTTGCATGTGCTGTGCAACCTAGCTGATAGCCAGCTGTTGTACTGACGGTGGCAGTTTCTGTTAGTAATTGCTGGTTGTATTTGCTCACACCTTTCTTTAAAGGAAACTTGTCTGTTTTGACAGGCTCACAATTTTTGCTCATTCCGAAAATTACTTGGGGAAAATGACTTGAGTGCAGAAATGTATTTTTCTTTCTCTCTTAAAAAAACTCTCCCTCCTGAACACAAATATTGTAGTCCTGATGAAATCTAACTGCTCAACTTCACTAGCTGGCTGTGTCTCCTGAGGTTCTGCAGTTACAAATGGGAGCTTATTTTATAGTCATGACTGATCCTCAAGAAAAAGAAACAACCTATTAGCCATAATAAGTAGTTTTGTACCAACTCGGACATGGTCACTTTCAAAATCTGAAGCAAAGCAATAAGGCAAGACCTTCAGTAGAATCTGCTGCTGTCTTATTTATTAATCAGGGAAGAAACAGAATCATCAAGGACCTTGATAATTAATCAATTATTTCAGGTTCTGATTTGTGACATCAGTGCAGCAATCATATTGGGGGATTGGTTGTTTCTTCGAGGAGGCAGAATGCTGGGAATTTCTGTTGCGGATTACCAGAGTAAGCCTTCATAAAGCCCAGTCGTCAGTAAACGTTTTGGTTTCTTTAAGCATATAGCCACAGCCATCAAGTGAAAATTTGAGATAATAAAAAGTAGGCATTGTAGTTACAGCATCACATGTAATAACATTGTATAACATTGGGTCAGAATTTTTAAATAATATTTTCAAGTGGATTATGTATACCCATGTGACTTGAGGCAAATGCTCCTAATACTGACTTTTTAGGGGTAAAGGCAAATAAATGCCTATCTTTAAATGCTTATGGTGGTATGAAGTCAGTGATCACTAGAGGTACATCTGTGTTTGGTTCTAATAAGATCATTGAAGAACATGGAGTGCCTAATGTTATTTTAATAATAGATGCATAGATGCAATCACATAGACACCTAATCTGTAATTTAGTGGCTTTAATGGATTGTGTTTATTCATAATAAATGAGACCCTAGGAGATCAAAATTAAAACTAAAGATTCAACTAAATCTTTTCCTTCTTTTCCAAGAATCTAGTGCAGTACCCTGCCCATAGGCAATCAATTAACATAAGCCAGTTAATTAGCTTTCTTTTTGCCAAGATTGATTTCCTATAATTCCTAAACAACAAGGCTTCATTCAGTGAGAATAATATAAATTCATTTTATTGAAAACTGGGAATTGAGCTCAGAGTGTACACGGGTGATCTATGAAATGCCATCATTTCAGAAAAGCTTCAGTAGGGGTCATTGAATATGAGAGATTATTCCATCCAACAGTATCAGTCAGGTTGAGGAAATTAGGCCTCACCAATGCCTCTGGATGGTGCTTTATTCCTTTCTGTATATGGCATTTCCGTGATTAAAATACCTCACAATCTTCCCAAATTAGGATTTCCCAGCCATCTCTGTTTTCTTGGACATTGTATCTATTTTCCAAGGTTTGGAAGAGTCTCTGCTTCACGTGTGTTTACACTTTTGTAATACCTACATAGAGGATTGGAAAGTGTTTCCCCCGCCACCACCACCACCAGTTTTTAAATCATTTTTCCCCTCCAGCACAAAGCTAGTGACCCACTAGCACCTGCCAGATTTACTGTTAGGCCCATATGCTTCTGGTGACTGGCACTGTGGAATAGCTATTCCAAGTCTTGTCATTCACTGGCTGTCATAAGAACCCCCGGGTGCTATGCTCTGCCCTCCAGCAAGCTCAGTGGAATACTCTTGCCAACCGTGAGACAGTGCCCCAGGATGGTTCTTGTTCTCTGTACCTATTAGCTCTCAGAAGCCACTACAGCCTAGAAAACCTCCTAAAGCAAGTCTGTTATTTTCTCTGCCAACACCTGTGGGATTTACATGTGCTATTCCATGCTATTCCATAGGATAAGTTATGTCAAGCCCTGTGCACATCGCTCACATACTGCAAGTGTTCCGAAAATGTCAGCCATTTCGATGATCAGATATCCATTATTATGACTGAGCCTCTCTAGTGGCCCTCAGGATAAAGTAGCTGTTGATCCTGGTGTAGGAGGTGCTTACCAAGCAGCAGCCCCTGCCCTGACTACATAGCTGTGTGTTCTCAGATCCTATGGCACACTCTGACCACACCTACTCCATGACTCCTCTTGCCAAACCATCCTCGCACATTTATGTCTCCTGTTTATTTAACCAGGCTGTCAACTCTGATAAAAAAAATAGCTATGTCTCATCCACTGCTTAGCATAGTGTCTGAACTTAACATGCATGTAGTAAATGTTCAGTAAAGGTTTGCTGAATGAATGAATAATGTGTCCAGTATCACAGGTACTGAGTGACCCTCACAGAGTGAGAGTGGTCACCAAAGAAGGTGTGTGTTCTCCAGTTACATCTCCAAAACACAAGGTTAGCATAGTCAGCAGATGTGTTATGAATAGATGCAAAGCATTCATATTAGTAATCATGCTCCAAATAATAACCTTGGGTTGGATGCAACATAATTGCACTTAGATATTAATTACAAATCCTATGATTGGATAGTAAATAATTATCCTTCTACCATCATTTTGCAATATCGTTACTGACTGGCTAAAATCTGCTTAGGGTAGCAGCTCCTAAAAGGCACTTTCCCTCTTAAGTAACAGTCACCCACATACATCAACCCCGATAGCCTCTCCTTCTCACTTTTCACTTTTTCACCTCTTATTGACAGTCTTACCAAATATACACCTAACCTCAGCTTCTTTTGTTTTCCTGTAATTAGGCAGGAAGATCCTGAATAAATGTTTCTTGCTCCTTTTTGATCTTTACTGTTGTACTCCTTTCCTACCTAGCCTCTTACAATATATATATTTCCAGCCAGCCAGTCCTCCAGCCAGCTAGGCAATAATCTGCTGATTGCCCGATACTTGGCAAACACAGTCCCTGCCTTCTCTGAGCTTACAGTCAAATGGAAGAAACAGACTTTGAATTGCTAATTATGATCACATGCGTACTCAGGGACCCCTTTGTACTAACATCTCCCCACCAGCAGATGAAGACTACCATGGACATATTACTGTTACAGACCATATTGTAACAGTACTTTTAGATGTGGGTGTTAACAAAACAACAAGAAAAGAACCAGGATGTAGAGACGAAGGAGGTGCACTGGAATGAGATGCATGTTTAGTAGTCACTGTCCAAAGTTAAGCTCTTGCGATTCATTGCCTGGCAACAGTAGAAGTGGCTTCACTCCTCAGAAGCTGAGAAAGAGCAGAGCAGTGGGAGAGCGTCTGCAGAGAACTCTTCCCCCCAGGGATTTCTTAGCCAGATGCTTACAAACTGTTGTTTAAATGCTTGAAGGTGGAGGATCTTAACCTATGCTCTAAGAACAGCTAATTAAGGACAGAAAGAAAAACAGACGTTACCCCAAAAATGAGTTCACAGGATTTCAGTACCTGTCACCACCCCATTTGAAGAACCAAATGCGTAACCATCCACCCTGAAGCAGGTCTGACTCTGAATGCAGGCATGGATTGCCAGTCCTGCTCTGGTTTGTACACAGGAGTGATGTGACCTTGTTAGCAGCCACCACTGCAGCAATATTTTATTCAGGCACAATGTAAGTGTGCTTTATATGAATGCAAATATCCTACAGTACTGCCGTTCATTCCTGAATCTAAAACATCTGCTTTAAAATATTCTGTATCTCATTATGGACCAGGCAGCCCTCTACAAATCTTAACCTATTTCATCCTCTCAGCAACTCTAATGAAGAGAGTACTGCAGTTTTTCCCCATTTTAAAGATGAAGAAACTAAGGCCAGAGGTTACAGTACTTTCCCAAAGTTGCCCACTTAGACAAACCTGGGTTCTAATTATTGCTCTGCCACTTCCTGACCTTTAAAACCTGTTTTGTCAACCAGCATGCAAAGTTGCCTTAATACGGAATATAAAATGAAGAAGAAAAGAGAGAACAGTACAAGAGTTCAGGGAGGCTATTTGCCGTTTGCCTTTAGTTGGAGTTGTTTATCCACTTTGCCTTTTCCCAGTATGCCAAAATCAACACGCCAAGATGTTTGATTGAGCCAAACCATTTTCCACAAAAAGAACAACTAGAGGCCTAATATGCTTGTTCCATTACTCTATTTTATAAGGTCCAGTGTCTAGTCCTTTAGTTTATATCCAAAGGAGACTGTCTCGCAGGGAATACAGCCAATCCTCTTCAGTACACGTAGATCAGGGCCCTTAACCTATGCTAGTAGCTAAGCCATCTGGAGCATTTGGTTAGATACAGTTACTTCTGAATCCATTTATTAGCAAGGTACATTGCAACAAAGTCCTGATGGACCCATTTGCCTCATCTAGTCATAGTCATCCTGTGAGTGGAAAAGCGGTACAGTTTGCATTTATCACTGTTGGCCAAGTTAAATACGTTTGCTTAGGTAATGTGTCATTCACAATTTAAACTGTTCTTTTTTCTTTCTCCTTCACTATGCCTCCTTTCAAAGCATTCCTTTGTCTAAATAACATCTGAAGTGTGGCACTAGAGTGGTTTTCCTATCTCACCATACTTAATAAGCAAGTTGTGGCACTTATTTCTTCTTTAACCTCCGCTTTCTAAGAAATCCTTATCTTTGTTTTGGTAAATTGAAGACAAAATATGGTCCACGGCAAAGAAATGAGGTATGACACCTTCTACACTACGTGCGTTCAGCCTGAGATACCTGTGTTCTACAAGTGATATCAGGCTTTAAGACCCCATGAAAACACACTGGAGTTAAGCAGTAGGTCCCTGGCTAAACTCCTCTTGAGAATTGGTGTTTTAATCTTCATTTAATGTAGTTTAAATGAAATCATCAAAAATAATAGCATCTTCTTTGGAAAGATGTATTCATTTAGCCTTTTTGTTCAATACAATGAACTGACATCTCTAATATGTTGAGGGGAAGATTGCACTTTCATATATTACTGAGTTAAGTCCTTGAAATTTACTAGGCATCAGGATTTCCTGTTTTCAGTGGCTAATTACATATTGGCACACTTTTCAAAGGTATTCTCCTCAACTATATCCTTTCATCCTGACCTGCCCCTTTTTATGAATAGCCTTTCATGTGTAACTCAAGGGATTATTAGTAAAGGTTTATTTTGTTTCTGTGGGTAGAGATGCTGGTTTCTTTGGGTAGAGAATTATAATGCTATTCATAACCACAGTGAAAATGAAAGCCCCAATAACTATGCCTTGATGAGAGCCTAAATATCATTTTATGATAAATCTCATTCTTTAATGCTTATGCAAAGACCATAAGAATCTGGAATAATTTGTTCCTTCAATCTATCTATTCATTCAGCAAATTTGTATGGCATGAATGCAGAGCTTGAGGCACTGTTCCAAATGAATATAGCAATGAACAGAACATAATCTCTGCCCTCATGGAGTTTACATTCTAGAGGGGATAGACAGACAGTAGACAAATTAATTCATAATTTGCTTTGGAGAATAGACAAGTGGGTTAGGGGTATAGGCCATGCTTATAGATAAGGGTAACTTTCATATAGGGTGGTCAGGGAGAGCTCTCTGTTAAGGTGGCATTTGATGGACAAGAGGGAAGGGTTCAGGTGGATATCTGGAGGAAAAACATTCCAGACAGAGATATCAGCAAATTCAAAGGCCCTGGTGAGACTGTGCTTGGCATGTTCAAGGAGCAAGCTGGAAAGCCAGTGTGACTGACATAAAGTGAAAAAGAGGGCAAGCAATAAACAAGAGCAGAAAAGTAGCTGGGATCAGGTAACATATATGATCCTAACATCCAAGGCAAGGACTTTAGTTTTGACCCTACGTGGAATGGGAAGCCATTGGATGGTGTTGAGTAGAGGAGCGACAGGATTTGCCTGATGTTATAAATTCATGTTTTTCTACAAGTTTGGCTTTTATGGCACCACTAGCCAGCTAACCCAGTCAGAAAGTGCTGCCAAAGAGTGTGCAATACCTCCCGTCCCTCATTGATTTTGCTTTGTTGCACAGTTACAAAATGAGCCTCAGACTATAACCAAATATCATGGGCATTTGCTCTGTGGGTCACAGTGGAAGTGGCAACCTTGTGTAATTAGCTCAGGCCATCCCATCGAGACTGCAAGGACAAAAAACCGATTACCTTCATTTAACCCAGGCATTAGCAGTGTAGGAGAAACAACTCATACTGAAGTGAGTCAGTAGCACCTTCATAAAGCAAGCATATTAGGCCTTAAATGATGGCTCAGTGGCCCTTGAGGAAGTAATGCACCTTCCTAAGCACCTAATTTACTACCAGGCTGTGACTCAGGCTCAGGGAAAATCAGATCTATTATTGCTTACCCAAAATATAGTTAAGCAACTGTGGATAAACATTGAAACTATTTAGAAGAACAGAGTGAATATTGCTAAGAAGACAAATAGTGAAATCTGCAGCAGTTCTCACACTGGCTTTGTGTGTGCGTGTGTCGTCCAGTGACTGGTTGCTGTTTGCACACTCTCTCTTTACTCTCTCATTGGAGTTGCACATGTAATTTGATGTATTGCTCCAGAGTGAAACAGTGCAGTTCTAATGGCTTCACACCTGTTTAATTTGTCTCCTATTTCTTTCTGATGCTTGGAAGAAGGTCCCTGACAATTGGGGAAGGTCTGTGGCCCCCAAAACTATGAGGTTTGAAACCCTGTTAGTGTTCACTCACAGCATTCATACTGTCCTTTATTCTGATTGCTTGGCTTACAGCTAAATTCAGTACTTTTCCTGATGATTTTCAGCAAATATCCGGCTTCTGTAAACATTCTGTCAGTAGATCGGAATTGCAGGAGGTAAAACCTCAGTGATACCAATGTGTGCTGAAAGCATGCAGTTTCTAGCGATTGCAGTACTAGTCATCTCAGGAAGTACCAGTAACCATGCAGAAAGGTGATTTAAAAATGGAGCCTTATTATCTTTTTTTTTTTACAATTTATTTTATTTTAGTATCATTAACCTACAATTACATGAGCAATATTGTGATGATTAAACTACCCCCTTCATCAGGTCCCCCCCACCAACCCTATTACATTATCTTATGTTGATATGTAGTGTACAATATCACTTGTAGTTCACTGTGATTAAATGGACACGTTTGGCTAGTCATAGAATGTGTGACTTACGTGTTCTTTTAGGTACAATCACAGTGGCAGTTTGGGATTTTGTGGTGTGATTCTTGAAGGATCCCTTTTTAGGTTTCAACATAAGCTATTTCCATTCTAATCTATACCTTGACCTAGGATAGTCACACTTGTTCAGAAACTGGTAAGTGCTTAGCTGCTGCTGTTTCTGATGGTAGAACACTTAACTGTAACAGGTGAAGTTACCAAGTGAATCACTTTCGATTGAAATAAATGCTCAATCAGGTTGTCCTAGTAGGAAGCTATTCACCCACAGTAGGTCTGCATCTTGCCTCAACCACCGTGGACTGTGGAACCCAGTTTGAGTCTGTTGTCTCTGACTGTCAGAACACACTTCGGGGTACTACGTGAGTTCTGACTGCAGCTCAGGAAAGTGCTCTTCTATCCCCAAGGGGCTAAGCACCATGGGAGTCAGCATCTAGTTTAGGAAAAGCAGTGCACGTGATAGGCCTTCAAGAAATCATTGTTGGCTTGCATCAGTGTAATCCCCATAAGATGGTAATAAAATAATCAGTCTTCATAAGTCAGCCAGGGATGATAATGTACATACTGCAAAACCATAAACATTATGTAAAGACATTGTTCATGGAAAGGTCTCACTCATGAGGCAAAGCAGGCATTGTGAATCTGTACACAAACCAGTTCCTTTCTGGGCTCAGAACTTCCACCTCCTTTAGGTAGAGAACAGTATAGAATAGTTAGGCCCATCTGGAAATGTTTTATCAGATATGAACCCAGCACATGTAAGTGAATATCTTCTCTCCTTTCCTGAACAATTGGCATTTAAGAGTCAACCAAAGAGCAGATCTCTGCCTCCTTTCTCCAGTGGTGAGCTTCAGAGCAAAGAGCAAATGGATCCCTGACAGGTTGAGGCAGGGAAGAATTGGACATTGAACCCACAACACCCTCTCCCTGGAGACATTACTGGGGCAGACAAGGCACATCTGGTTTGCCCTATTGCCCTTACAGTCCTCCCTTTTCCATCAACTGACTATTTTAGTTGGAAGGCAGAATTTAACCAGTTCTGTCTGAAGCTAAGTAAAGGAGTTTCCCATCCAAGTACTAACCAGGCTCAGCCCTGCTTAACTTCCGAGATCAGACAAGATCAGGCGTGTTCAGGGTGATATGGTGGTAGACGAGTGAGGGAATTTAATTCTGAGAACTGTGATCTCCCTGAAGGGCCATTTCCTTCTCTTTCTCTTGGGGAAGAGGTACTGTTTGCACCCTCCTGATGCTGAGAGATAAAGTAGGCACCAGCACGTGGCAACATCCCAAATTTATTCTGAAAGGTTAAAAAAAGAGAAACAATTCAACTGCTGTTGTGATTCACAATAGACAATGCAACTTATAATGACCTGGTGACGCGATTTATCAGATTCCGATTCCATGCACTTAGAAGAAACCTTGTGTGGAGTCAGTGTGAGCCATCAGACTAAATAAAAATATATTGTTAACATTTAAAGTTTTAAACCCCTTGATTGTCTTTAAAATAAGATGTACAGCATATTTGCCAGTATAGATTTTCATCACCAGCCATCTGGTAAAAATTAGTATGAAATAAATAATTTATCTTCCTTCTGTTCAGATACAATTTCACTGCCTTCTTCCTTGATGCTGTGAAAAGTCTTCAGAAATAATTGTAAAGTACTTTCACTTTCTAGCGGAAGTTGAGCCTGGAGGTTTCTGACCTGCAGACGTTTGACTCTTTTTCCTGTATGCTGTGAAAAGAAGAGGCACCAATTGTGAGCAAGTGGCCCCCAAAGAATTGCATACCAGGAGGCAGCTCAGATGTTCAAGAAGTGTGACTCATTTTTTTTAATTAAAAAAATATATTAATTTAGAGCATAAGAAAGAAATTTAGGAGAGAGACTAGTTACAATATTCCCCATGACCCAGTAATTCTCTGAAATCACAGTGAATATCCCAGCCTCTGAAGCACAGTAATTGGTTTGGAGGGGATTTTTTTTCCATTCATAAGAAAAATCTCTGCTACTTTTGGTCCTGGCCTTATTTCTCCAGTCTGGCTTGAGTTGAGGAATCTTGTGATACGGTTGTAGGAGAACATGTGTGGGATTGTGGAGGGCCTTGAACACCAGGCTGGGGAGTTTGGATTTTCTTCTGTAGGCAGCAGGGAGCCATTAAAAGATTTTCAACAGGAGGAATGTAAAAAATAGGACTTGATTTGGATGCATGTTTAGTATAAAAGTGCAATGATAAGATATATTAAGGGAGTGTTAGGGTTCTGTTCACAGCGTGATTATAACTGGAGAATTCATCTCTACTAGCTGTCTAGTTCAGCTTTTACAGCATGCAAATTTTCAGGGCCAGCTGTAAGAGCTTGATGGTAAAAGAATAAAAGTAAGAATTGATAATGTGAATATAATTATGAAGAGATGGATTTTAGTGATCAAGATTACTGGTAACACAGAATAATAGTCATTTTAAAGGGTGACTGTAGAATTGTTTGTTATTTTGTTTGAGTTCTGTGAAACCACTTCTATGCTATATAATTACCTTAAGTTGTAAGTGTTCCCTGCAGGGATAATTTATGCATTCTGCATTCTCATGCAAATGCTTTAACAGTCTACACTGTTGAAAATGAAGGCTAAAAATTACTTCATATAGGTCGCGATTGTGCAAAGCTTATGAAGTATTAATCATTTTTATATATTCTCATAGTTTATATTATATTCTTGCTTTGTGTTTTCAGCTACAGTAATACATAAGCAACAAATGTTTGAAAAGGCAAACTGCGTGTTTTGATAAATAACTGTAATTTGCCAATTTCAAAATCAGATGTCATTGAAACCTTTTAAAAAATTAATATAAAAATGTTGCAGTATTCAGAACATACAGAACAAGCCAAATTTAACTTAAACCAAGCTACCAAAAGCCCATTTAGGAATTGTAGCTAGGTACTTGGTCTAAACACTCCTGTAAAGCATTTTTAGAACGCAGGCTTCACTACAGTGGTTTCTACGTAGCAGTAATATAAGGTGATGATAATAACAAACAGCACTGCAGATGACAGTACTTTGGCCATAAATAGGGGACTGTTGTCTTGTTTACTGCAACACAGCTACACATCTAAGCATTAAGTTGTCTTACAAAAATATAGTTCACTTTATGAAAGTGACATTCATATTTCAAAGTGTCTTATTTTAATGAACTTTCACAGGAATTCTTTGTACTAATCCTGAGTTTCTCAAGAGACCTTTTTTTAATCCCACAGATGGATGTGCATTACACATAGGAAAGTGTCCAGGAAGAAATAGGTCTGCTCCTCTCAGGTTCCTCTATAGATACTAACTTCACAGAAGAACATAACCTGCCTCAGGTGATCTCTCAGATTTTATCCTGAGCTCTGAGCACAACTGGGAGTTTGGACAGGAAACAGAGATTGTCTCCAGAAGAGGAGAGACAACTTATTTTCCCACATTCCCCATTAAACCTTGGGGGTGGGGTGGGGGTGAGGGCGGAGGGGGATGGCAGGCAGGCACTTCTCAAAGACCCAGAATCAGAGAATTGGGAAAAACAAATCATTACATTTACTTTATCTCTTTTCACTTAGTTGTCCCCTCCCCTTGCCCCTGTCATCTCTGTCTCCATATCTGTCTCCCTCTCTGTTTTGAGCACACATGTGCATGTCCACACCCATACACATACACACACACATACAGTCACATAGGCACAGATGCACAGGAGTCTAATTAAACTGACTGATGTTTCTCCTTACCTGTTACCCACATCTGCACCTAAAGAGCAGGAGCCTAGTGTCAGTAAACGTGCTTTGGGGTCATCTCGTAAAACCTCCTAGGGTAGAGAGGTCACTACCAAATTCAGTCGTGAACATCTTACAGTGGAAGAATGAACTTTTCATGACCTGACCTAGGAGGATGTCAAATGGACACATTTGCATGATATAAATAGAAAACTGCCCGGTGTGATGGAGAAGGCAGTGGACTGGGAGACAGGACGGCAGGCTTGGCCTCTGCTCTCTGTTAACTTCCTTCCCTGTGCAAGCCAGGACCAGTTGTGGCTGCCGGGTCCTCAGTGTTTGGCAGCCCTGGAAACATCTAGAGATCAGGTTGCCTTAAAATAAGGGCCTCTCACCTGTCAACCCCAGCTACCTTAAACAGATTCCTGCTTCTCCTAGAAGGAACTGCTTTTCTGCTCTGGATGCATTCTTTGAAGAAAATGTGAAAGCCAGGTTCCAGTGTATTAGCATTCTGGCTCCATTTCTTCCACTGTAGCAAAAGCTGTAGAGAGAGAGAGAAAAGGCCTAACAAAATCCATTATCATCATTACCTTTGTTTTCATTATTAAACTGTCCTTTGTCTGTCACTTGAATGCCATAACTATTTAAGCAATTGTAGAAAACTTTAAAAGAAGGCACTGATTTGAGCATAAACCACTATTGGATTTCTCATTATTGTTGTTAATGTAACCTACATTGTGAAAGCAGAACTAGAAAAACAGTGGTTTAGAACAAAAGACATGAGATAATGTGCTCTTTGTGCCATAACAATTAAAATGAGACGTGTAAACGTCAGTTGGCCCATTAATACTGGATTATTTCACAAATCAGTTTAATATCATGTGGGTTCCACCAAAACACATTATAGTTACTCAAATTTTAGAATATTAGGATATTTTAAGCCCCAAATTAAAAGCTTAGGTAAGGAATCACTACTGAAAACAGTTCTCACACATACAGTTAATGTGTGACATGAACCCCTCTCAGAAGTGGAAAGGTGCCTCTCTACTCCATTTGTTTTCATTGAAAACCACCAGTTTTAATACCAGTTTCAATTTGGGAGTGGTGTGGAAGGATGCTGCATTTTCTTCTGTATCACACAGATTGAAAATTCAGGAAGGAAAGGGGTCCCATGGTCATCGGGCACTTACATGCATGCTAGCTGCTCTCCATGCCCCTGCAGTTCTCTCCATGGGGCACATGATGCTATTCTCCTCTTACAGGTGCAGGATCAAAGCACAGGTAAATTGCTCAAAGTTCTACATCTGGAAAGTGGAAGAGTTAGGTTAGAACAGAGCTTTTAAGTGTTCAAAGAGGCAGGCCACACAAATAGGAGGAGGGGCTGAACTGTCAGCAAATGTTGGAAGTGTAGAGAAGAGCGATGACTTCACAGCTGTTGTCTACACAGTGGCTATTGGAGTGAAAAGGCACACTTGCAGTCAAGTTTACAGAGAAATGACTTGTTAAGGGCTTTTTTCCTGTGGTTTTCTCACTTGCGAGGTGGGAGGACTCCTCAGGCCACTGAGATGTAGATCCACTTTGAAGTTATTACAGAGAGTTGCTGTCAAGATTCAGTCAGATCATTATATACATGAAGGGGCCCCTCACAGTGTTTGACACACAGTAAGCCCTCGGTAAGCAAGAGTTTAGAATGAATTCTTCCATTTGAGTCTTAAATTAATGAACTGACTTCCCCCACCCAGACTCATGGTAAGTGACTGTCAGTAGCATCCTCTCATTACCTCCTTTCAAGGAGCGACTGAGAGTAGAAAAGCACTCTCTTCACAGAAAGAGACCCCTCTTTCCAAGTTCTGATCCCCGGAAGTAATTTGCAGGTGTAATGTGATATGGCCGTGCAGTAGTCCTCTGCAACCAACACCTTTCTCATCCTCAGTTTATAGATGAGGCCCCTACACCTGGCCGGGTGCATCCAGGTTTTCTGGTTTGCATGGAAAGCAGGCATTAATGACTTGCATTTAAGCAGTATCTGTGGTCTCCCATTGCTTCCCTACCTGTGCAAGAGAAAAGAAAAAAGTCTTTGGAAGTCTTTGAAGAAGTAGACTCCTAGTTATTGTAAGTGACTCTCTCTCTTCTGCTATCAAATTTAACACAACGGCTATCCAACACAAATCAAAATTATGATCCTCAAAATTGCCTGAAATACTAAAACATCCTATGCATCCACCTTGGTATGATTTTATTCTTAATAGAACACCTACCCTTGCAAAGGTTTTTCCAATGGAGCTACAAGGAAAGAGCTTTTATCCCTTGCATGACACTTTTTTTGGATCTCTGGTAAAAATTTTCAGAGTTCCCAGGCTTTGAATTTTCAGACAGGAGCTTGCAACAGCTATTTAAAAAGATAGAACTTACTAAGCTTATTCTCTTGCTGACTACAAATACTTCCAAAGTCATTCTCTTGCAGATGGATTTAGATCCCACTCTGAAGTTCCAACAAAGGTACTGCCACAAATTAGAAGGCATCATACTAACAGAGAATATTTATGCAATGGGCACAGATTAATTCCAATAACCAGCCAAAAGACAGAAGAGTTTATTTTTAGAAATCAAAGCTGATATTCAACTCCCTTTTCAAAACACATAGGTTGACCCTATAAGAAAAGCCAATAGCCAGAGTTAATACACAGAACAAACAAAAAATGTTTTAGGGAGTTAACTCACTTTAAAGAAGAATTCTTCACTGGAAAAACATACTGCACAGATTTTTCTTACACAGTAACTTAATCTAGTAAGATTTGAAAACTAATGTGATGGTCACACAGTCTCTCTGCAACATCATGAAGTACATCTTCTGCTATCTAATTGGATTGCCTGAACTCTGTATTCTTCTGAAAAGTTTGGGTCAGAGACTAACACTGTTTTGGACCAATTACACAGCCTTGGTGATGTGGCCTGTCCCTCTTCTTTGTCACAAATCTCAGAAAAGTTACTTCCATTTCAGAACGTATTTGCTGACCAGATTTGGAGCTGAGTGAGCCCTTTGGATCATGTCACTTTTATAGCATGACAGAAACAACCCCTGTAAGGGATGGCTTGGTTTTGTTTTGTCCCCTGCTTTTTTCTGGCTTGTTTCAGTGTATTTTAGAAAATAAATTGCTCAGTAAAATTTGATAGCCTGAGTAATCCATTGCATGAGACTACAGAAATACACAAAAATCCAGAACAAGCCAATACAAAGGACTAAGTGAAGCCTGGGGCTAAAATATGGTCATATCTGCATCCTAATTTCTGTTTTAAACATGCCACTGGTTGACATACTCCTTAATATTTTTGGTTTGTATGTAAAGAATTGAGCGGACATAGCGATGCTGTGCTGGCGTATTTCGTGGGATCAACATAAAGTTCAAATGTCTGTTAAATACCCTGGAATATGAAAACACTCCCAAGAAATTTCATTGTAACATACGAGGAAAAGTAGTCCCATGTGCATATTTTTAATTATAATTTGCATTTCTTTACAAATGGTTGCTAATTAACACATGTACTTTTAATTCATTTTCTTGCATGGTGTTTCCTGAAGCTCATTTTTCAGCACTTCATTTCTTTAGTGCTGTGGCTTGATGCCCTGCAGCCTCTTCAACTTCCTGCAGATGGAAATGAAAAATGAAGGAAAGCAAAACAGTTTTCTGAGAAGCAAGCTTGGAGGAGAAAGCTAAACACAAAATGTAATTCATGTGCAGTCCGAATGTTTGGCAGAATTTATATTTTTCCATGTTAAAAAGACAAATATAGGCAGACTCTATCTTTGTAAATTGATTCCATAGTGAAAAAGAACCTTGAAAGGCAAAGCGAATTTATTTATCTTGCCCTGGTTTTCTGGGCATATGTCAGCCGAAGTTAGCCCACATTTCATGTTTATGGAGCTTTAAAATTTTCAGGGCTCCTTTCATATACATCATCTCTTTGGATCTTCGTACCCAATCCAGTAAGGTCAGCAGGACTGGGAGCTTTTCTTCCCCACCATCTTACAAAAACCAAGCAAATAGAGTTTAATTGGATTGTTGGGCTATTTGCTGATCCAAAGACCAAGAGTCTGTTAACGTAAGTCTTGGTTAATAGGGAATCTCTTTAGCTTGCAGCTTAAACATTGTCTTGTCTTTATTATTCCCTCTTCTCTTCTTCCCGCTCCCCCTCCCTCCTTGCTTCCTTCTTTGTCTCTCTCTCTCTCTCTCTCTTCCTTCTCTCCCTCCCCCTCTAGTTTTCTCAATTGAAATGATCTGTAGACCCCTTTCCTCCTTTTATCACTTTCTGTGGGCAAAGTTCTGACTCTACCCGAAAACAGCACTCTGTTCATAGAGCGCCACGTTGAACCCTGTTTTTGATTTGTACTAGGGAGCTTCCACATGCTCTTCATATGCTCTTCTATTTGTTCATTCATTTATTTCATCAGATGTGTATTGGTGTTTGACTATAAGCTAGGTCCTATGCTAGGAGCTGCCCTCAAGTATGTCACAGTCCACAGGATATTTGAATGAACAATCCATTCTCTGTTTATCATGAATTAATAATTTTGCTTAGCTACAGCGCACTGGGTGAGTATCGATTCCCTCTTCCCCAAGCTCTCCCTTCTCGGGCTTTGATCTTAGTATAATGAAGTTCATTCACATCAAATATGCCCTAGGAGAGAACATCAAAGTCCTGAATATAATAATTAATCCTGGATTTTGAAATCACTGATAGAGGGCAGACCTACATAGAGAATATAGGTAGTTACAGTGTCACCCCCACATGTATGATTTATATTTTAAGATACTATTTTTTTTTAATTTAACAGAGTTGAAATCTCATTTTAATCTGCATATTATTTTCATTAGGCTAGGGAATAATTGACACACACAAGTCAGACCTGCTTAAATAATCTGCCAACTTTAAATATAGAAAATTAATTGTCATCAGAACATGGCTCAGAAATAGGAGAGTGACCCTTGCTATTGACAGTAATTGTTAAAGTAATAGGGTTGTCATGCTACTGAAAGTGTGGCTGAAAGAGAGAAAAGAAGGAAGTGAGAAGATTAAAGGGACAGATACATTAGTTATAATATGTTTCTAGAACCAGCTGAAAAGAGGAAATCATGTTTTACTAGGTTGACTTTTTACAGTTTCTTTAAACACTCCCTCATTTCTATAAACTGTGTTTGTTCCTGTGTTCTATGATGCCTGCTTTACAAATATTAAGTGCAAATAAAACAAAATCTATTGAGAAACATTAATCTGTATCAGATTGTGTGCACATAGCATACATATACATACATGAAAGGTGATACTTCATGTGCAGTAATGTTATCGTAGGCTTGGTTCAACAGTCTAGGAGCTTTGTGCTGTCATTTTATGTATGGGCAACCTCTGTAGACTCTGTTACTCTCTTAAGACCCAAGGGAATCAGTGCAGCCCATTATCTCTTTTGAGAGAAATGTGTCAAAAGAAAACATTCACAGTGTGCATGGCAATCCTGAAAGCTTCCCATCCTACTGAAATGCAGACTCATATGAAACAGTGCCACCTTCTCAGTGGCACTACAGCAGAAAAAAGAAAGGCAGGGGGAAAAAATATGAAAAATTTGCTCTTAAGGCCTGTTTGCCAAATGACTTCTTTGAATCAGGAAGGCATTTAGTCATGGTGTCTGCATTTTGGCCTTGTAGATGTGTTTAGGGCATTGAGATGGCATCGATGATACATAGATATTTTTGCCTGTGCCTACTGAGCATGTGGCTACATGTTACTGGCTGAGTGAGATGGTCCTTCCTTGGCTCATTTCAGGGAAGCCACCATCCCAACCCATGCTTCTTCTGACCTGCCTCTAGCTCTAGGAGGCCAGAGAGGTTCTGCACCCTCCCCATGCCAGTGGCACCCGGGTATCATTGTTTCTTCTGTCCCTGTAGCGAATAGTGACTTATACAGGTCCAAACCTTCCGTTGTGGGACTCCATTGGATCTGAGGGTTATCTGCATGTAGCCAACATTGCTGACTGTGTCAGTGCCCTCTTCACTTGCCTCTCAAAGTCTTTGTGGAGGTCTAATATGCCCTGATAAGGGCAGCTGGCCATTAGCATTGGTGACTGTAAATATTCTCTAGTATTCTATTGACATGATGTTGAGGGTTTCATAGGTTTTCTTCCCATCAGTGATACTTCAGCCTCCAAAGAACTCTTTTGCTCTTAAGTGAGTGAATTAGTAAAAAGAAGTGTTAGAATTTGCTCCTGGATCCACTCATTCTTCAAAGGTAGATTCTTCCTTCCTTACCCAAAATATGATCATTATAACAAACTGGTATGGATTCTTTAAGTAAAAAGGCTCAACATTCACTGAGAAAACACTAACCTTGACCTTTAGGGGAATAGAGATGATGATGTAGAGATCTTAAAGACAGACTGATTATTTCATGAATGAAAAGGACGTTATTCCTCTGAAAAAAAAATGCAGATATGCAAGAGAGGTCAGTGACTTTTAAGAGAAATGAGTGCATAGTAAGTTAGAAGATGTAAAGCACCTTTTCTTTTGTACTCATGTCAAGTAATTTCTTAGTGCCTATGTGGGGAATGCTTGACATCCTTTTAAATCATTCCTCTGTGTATTATAATAGCAGATATTTACTTAATGCATATTCAACACAGAGCACAGTGATGGCTCCCTCTTTGTAGCATCGACTATGTGTCCAGGCCACTGTGGTACCTTTTTGAAGAGCGCTCAGGATCATCTCCAAAGCAATCAAAGGAGGGTGTTTCCTTGCTGCATGACTTCCTGATATCCTCTGAATAGGGCTTCCCTAGTTGGGGTCAACTCCAATTTCTTTTATTTATGTGAATCACTGATGAGACAGAGAGATGCAGCTGCACCCCACTTCCCTTTGGTGGCCCTTCCTGTGTTAGGTTGGATGTTCACATTTTTTTCCACATTTGATACATATCAAGTCTCTTCTGCATACTTATTTGAACACAGGATCAAATGACAGTGTCACATACAGAGAAAAGAATACTCCTTTGCTTGCTTCAGCATTCTTTTTTTGGCCTCATTTTCCTCCCTCCCTACTGAGGTTTTGAGTCCAAATTTAGTGGTGATGACTAAGAAATTGCCAGGATGTGAGAGCACTCAGTTCATTGAGTCCTTCCTTGCCATTTTCCAGTAGCTGTAACAATTGCCAGTTGTTCCTCCTAATGTTTTAGGTGCCAGTATCTGTGTAGTATTGACAGATACTAAATCCCACATGCAGGATGTGTCTGTGCAAGGATAACTTCCTTCTACATTTCATTATACAGTGTTAAGGACATTCCGCAGGCTTTTTACTGGTTGATACTACTGAATCCTGGATTTTCCAATACTTAATTCTGAATCTCTGAAATTCAAATCCTCTAAACAATCATTGAGTGGCCTGCATAGTGTGCTATGTAATATGACCAGTCATTTATGAGAGTAGAACGTGAATTCAGGAATCAGACAATTTCCCTGCCATCTGGAGCCAGTCTTGCAATGTGCCTGAGTCACAGGGCTGTGATAGAGATGAAGATAGAGTTTGTGGAAGCACGAAGAGGCATATAATCCATCTGAATGGGAGAGATCATATATGCTCCAGAGGCAGACATATGTGAGCTGGGCCGTGAGGGATGGGAGGAAAGCCAGTAGGTGGAGGGAGAGAAGAATGTCCTAAACAAAGGAAATGAATGGCGTCTGTAAAGGCAAAGAAGCACACATGATACCGGGGTTGAGGGCATGGTAGTGACTAAATTGTGGAGAATTTAAAGTGCCACATCAAGCTATCATATTTCCTATAGGCAAGGTGACACTTCAGAAGTTCCCCAGGAAGGGAACTTTGTTTTAGGAGGGAGATCCACTAGCAGAAGGGGAGAGCCCCGTTAGGAGTTTGTTGCTGCAGGCCAGTGAACAGGCAAAAGGCCCAACCTAGGGATACAAAGTAAAAATCTTGGCCTGGAGAGCATGTGCATGAAGTTGGAGGTCCCCTGAAGTCTTGCATGTGATCAGTTATGTGACACAGGGCACACGGAAGTGGGAATTAGAGCAACCATAACTCTGTGCTGCAAATATTTTTCTTCCCTTTTTCTGTTTTGAATTCCTACCCATCCTTCAAGGCTCAGTTAAAATAACCCCTCCTCTGCGAAGCCCACCCCTCCCCAGTCCCCCAGTCAGAATTAAGGCTTCCTCTGTTCTCATATAACACCTCCTTTCTGCCTCTCTTTCTGTACTTAATGACAGCATACCTTTGTGTCCAGGCCATTTGGGTGCATGTCTGACTCCTGCAAATACATGATAAGCTTTCTGAGGCACATCTTCTTTACTTATGAATTTTTAGTACCACCCAAGCATATAACGGATCATCAGAACATGTGTATAAGTGAGCGAATGAATGCTGTTACCACACATTTTGTAGTCGGTCATACAGTATGTTTATACAGTTAAATAGTATCACTCACCTTGATCATATATGTTATTTACCATACTTATTTTCAAATGGCTTCTGACTCTGTGAAAGTGAAATCCACTCTCTCTAAGGATGAGATTTTTTTTTCCAAATGGTGATTTAGTTGCCAAAGAATTTCAGCAACATTCTGTGCAGTTGTCCTCATCTAGAGGAAATGTGGAGACTTCTAGTCACATTTCTTTGTAGGCATACCTTGGCTTTCCCTATGATCAGAATCCTATGAAGAGGACTTCCCACAGCCCATGCATAGAATACTTCAGTTCCTACAGTGTAAAGTTGCCGTAGAAGTACATTTCTTCTTGAGTAGGTTGAATTTGTGTGAACTTCTGAGGATCTATCAAGTGAGCCCCTAAGGCTGAAGTAACCCCAAAAGAGATGTGGGGAATCAGTGAGATTTCTGAGTGAACCAGATTTTGTGGATTTCCAGAGAAAAGAAAGTTGCTCAGTTGTTTAACTTTCAGAGAAAGGCTGCATCATTTGAGGGATCCATCCCTCTTTGCAGAAGTGACTCTCAGAGAGCGCTTCAGATCCTGCTGCTCAGATAGTGTGCACTGTCTACAGTGATCTAATATGAAAGGAAGGAAGGTAGGTGCCATTCATCACAAAAGACTAGTTTCCAGAAAACTTGCAGTATTTTTACAAAGTGGTTTTTTTAAAGGGTTATTCCTGATAACATCTCAGCAAATTAGTACAAATCTAATGGCTTCCCTGGTGCCACTGTCACACATAGCTCAGTTAACATTGTCATCATTATCTTCCACTCCAAGTGGACCTTCTGCTACTCTTTGCATACTGTGAGATTGAAATTTGCTCTTCATTTCACTTGGCTTACAAATGGCCATTTTTAATAGCTGTTTATTGCATACACACACACATATGCAAACTTGAAAGGTTTTCAGTTTTAGTTTTGGTTTCTTTTCTGAAACAGTCTCTTGGGTCAGAAACACTTCATTTGTATGGGCAAGTCCAGAGAAAAGATGGCCAAGTATGTGGCAGAAAATCGCAATGAGGGTTCAAAGTGCCCTGGGCAGCTCTCTCATGTCTGCTTGTAGAATTACTGTAAATTCTTTGCTTCTATATTGATTTGCTTGTAAATGTTACTGTAAGGCAAGGATGGGTTGAAGAAGGAATTTTTTTCTTTTTTAAGTCCAGGTGCAACCATAAAAAAAAAATATATCAATTTGGTTTACCTGAAGGAAAAAGGTAGCCTTTCTTTGTAGCACCCCTTTAGAAATGTAGGCACCCCACACTGTAACAATGTAACACACACTTCTGCATCAGGCAATTGACAATTATAGAATTATAGTAACTGCAGAATGTATGAAAATTAGGTATAAGAATCTAAAGTTTATTTTCTTATATTTAATCCTGAGGGGACAAAGCTCCTTGTGACAGCTTTATGCTTGCCTTTTCGATCTTTGACCCTTGTATTTATCCAATATATTATACTTACGTGGCCGGTTCTAATTTTTCCATCACCTTATTACAAAGAGAGCTAATCATTGATCAGTAGCACTTGCATTTAGGCCTTTTTCTACAGCATCACATGAAGTGTTATCTATAGTCTTGGTTTCCAACGATAATAGTTTATGTTAAAATAGAATACCAACCGTATAGGCTTTAACAAAGTATGTGCTAAACTCCTGAACAGAAATATCACATGGTTCTCAATGAAATTCATAGCTATAAATATTAAGCTTTCGTTTATTTACTTGTCCTGCAGGAACATTTCACACCTGAGTGCAAATTCAAAGAATCGGTGTTTGAAAATTATTACGTGACATATTCTTCGATGATGTACCGTCAGCAACAGTCAGGCCGAGGGTGGTATCTGGGTCTGAACAAAGAAGGACAGATCATGAAAGGAAACCATGTGAAAAAGAACAAGCCTGCTGCCCACTTTCTGCCCAAACCACTGAAAGGTAAACGGATATTACAGGAGCTATGGATTAAATGGGTATCGGTACTTGAGGCAGTCCTTTGTTGCACTTTTGAAAGTGGGACATAATGCTTCTACATTAAGGCATTTATACAAAACTTTACTAACATGTTACAACACTTGAAAACATTAAAGCATTGACACTAGCATATAATCTCCTGACTAATTTCTCCCTAATACATCTATATATATATCACCTTACTCATGTGGAAGTAGCTGAATTGCTAACTCAGGACAGCCAAGAACTGCAAATGCTACCAAAATGGTCCCGGGCAGAAACATGGATGGTAAAATGTGTGCACACTTAATACTTGGGGTAAAGCTCCTCAGGCCCTCTCTAAGGACCTGACATGACTGTCCCAATGATTTTCGTTCATAGTGTTGTTTCCCAGTCATTACCAACAGACTGGTAGCAAAATTGGAAAGGCTGAGGGACATAGTTGAGACATGGCAGAGAAGGGATACAAAATGCAGGCAAAGCAGAACAAGAACCCTGAGTTACCAGCCCAGGGTTAGAATAGGGGTTTACAAGAAAGGCAGACTGCCCAGTCAGATCAGCCCAGCAGTGCTCGGTGGCACATTTTCTGCAGCCAGACTGCTTGGATTCAATCTCAGCTTTACCTTTTACTCACTAGATGGTCTTGGGCAGATTACTGACCTGTGTGCCTCGAGTTCCCCCTCTGTAAAATATGGATGAGTACCTATATCACAGGAGTCTCATGTGGATTAAATGACAGAATGCATGTGAAGCACTTAGAACACTATATAAGTGCTCTGTAAGTGTGAGCTTCTGCTGTTATTTACAGCACAGCAATAATAATATTTGCCATTTATTGCATTAAGAACTGTGCCAAAACTTAGATGCTTGGAAAGATTCATTTTAAAGTATGATACAAATCAGTGTTTTAAAATGTTTTCGATTTTAATATTTGGCTTGCAGAGCATGCTGTAGCTCAAATTTAAACTTAGCAGAGTTTTATTACATACATTTTTCATTAATCCTCTCATATATATAACCATAAGTGAAAAAATTAGGCACTAGAATTCTTTACACACTATTACTGCCCCAAGACTCAGTTTTGCTAATCTAATGCAGTCCACTCTCTGTGGAGTCTTTGAAAGTGGCATTTTCTATGCTTGGGTTAGAGCATGGGAGCCTCGTAAACCAGAAGAAAAGTTGAGATCCAGTGTGCTGTGCCCATTTGAAGGCCTTTTTCCATCTTCCTGTGCTTTTCAGTGGCCATGTACAAGGAGCCGTCCCTGCACGATCTCACGGAGTTCTCCCGATCCGGAAGCGGGACCCCAACCAAGAGCAGAAGTGTCTCCGGCGTGCTGAACGGAGGCAAATCCATGAGCCACAATGAATCAACGTAGCCAGTGAGGGCAAAACAAGGGCTCTGTAACAGAACCTTACCTCCAGGTGCTGTTGAATTCTTCTAGCAGTCCTTCACCCAAAAGTTCAACTTCGTCAATGACGTTTACCAAACAAACAGGCAGAGTTCACTATTCGATCTGCCACTAAACCTTTTCATCCGTTCTAACGCCCCATCACTTAGATTGAGCTTGTGCAAAAGAAAGCCGAGCATTATCAGTGAACTAAATCTGGGAGAAGGACTGCCCAATTTTCTCATGATCTCACCTATACTTTGGGGATGACAAACCAAAAATATTTCACAGCACTAATGCTGATAAAAATTTGCTCTCCAACCAAGAAAATTTAAAAGACCACAATTGCTCTTCAGAAACAAAAAAACAAAACAAAACAAAATTAACTGCTTACAAAACAAAATTATGTGAACGTGTTGTTTTCTTGGCTTCATGTTTTCTATCTATGCTTGGTTCAACTGTATTCTTTACTTTGGTATAGTGCAACTTTATGATTTCTGGAATTCAATGGTTCTATTGACTCTGTGTCACTTAATCCAAATCAACCAAATTCAGGGTTGAATCTGAATTGGCATCTCAGGCTCAAGGTAACAGTGTTCTTGCGACATCACCAATATTTTTTTTAGGTGTGTAGTATTCTGGTCAAGTTCTTGTGCTGGACTTTGTGCGTAGAAATTGAGTTGTATTGTCAACCCCAGTCAGTAAAGACTACTTAAAAAAAAAAGATTATCCTCAAGTGTAGATTTCTCTTAATTCCATTTGCGTTATCATGTTACACTATTGTTGTGGCTTCTTGTGTAAAGACAGGAACTGTGGAACTGTGATGTTGTCCTTTGTGTTGTTAAAATAAGAAACGTCTTATCTGTATATGTATGAGTCCTCCCGTCATTGTATTTGGCATGTGAATATTGTGTACAAGGAAATGTTAAGACTGGTTACCCCTAAACAACATATACTTATACTTGCTTCTGGAAAAGTGTTTAAGACTTAGCTAGGTTTCCATTTAGATCTTCATATCTGTTGCATGGAAGAAAGTTGGAATCTTGGCATAGAGTTGCATGATATGTAAGATTTTGTGCATTAATAATTGTTAAAATCTGTGTTCCAAAAGTGGACATAGCAGGTACAGACAGTTGTCTGTCCTGTGCACAAAAAACTTAAAAAAAAAGTTGTTTAATATTTGTTGTTGTATACCCAAATACGCACCGAATAAACTCTTTATATTCATTCAAAGAAAAACCCTTCAACATGTATTTATTGCGTGTCCATTTCATGCCATTAACTGTCATAGAAACTGGAGTTAAACAGTGAATTATGTACATAAGTTCACTGCCCTCAGATAATCTACAGTCTAGAGAGTCATATCAACATGTCCACTCTGTAAAGTGTGTTTATTGTACTTGGACTTCAGATTGGAACAGAAGAACTCTCACTCCTGTTCAATGATGGAGCTGTGCAAATGAGACCCATGTTCTAATAGTCTCTCTTGACATTCGCATTGTCATTCCCCTCTCTGTTGCTCATTTCTCTCAGTAGAGGGAAGACACAGGACTAAATATCTAGAGTCCTTTCCACCTCTGAGATTTTCAGGGCATCCATCAAAGGAAGTTACTGGGCCCCACACAGCATGCTTCTGCACAGAGGGGAAGCTGCCCATTCCTAAGATGTTTGCGCCAGCTTCAGCAGGAGCCCCAACCCAGCCCAGCCGCCTTGTGATTCCATCTTTAACCCTCATCCTGCCTGAGCTCTACAGCCTACCTGCATGAAGTGAGGCTGCCTGCCAAGATTGGACTCAGGAACCTCTGTACCATGTACCATGAGTAGACTCACTCAGTAAGTCTTACTAATTTTCAATCAGTACAGAAAAGTAGTGCTTGCTCCAAGGATTTGAAGGTTTGGTTATTGACTATTTTGGTTGTTGCTTTTGCTTTTTCATTGTTACAGAATAGTGTGGGTCTGCTGGTAATAAGCAAATCAGTACATGGGAGTCTCACAGAAGTGTGGCATAACTAAGTGGTCAAAATACTCAGGCAGAATCCTTTACTCCCAGCATTCTCTTTGAGCTGTTTCAAGTCGTTTTTTAACAGAAGGTGATTGGTTAAATAAATCAATAATTAATCCTCAAAAAAATCTCGCTACACGTGGTGATACTTTCATATATCTTCATTACACACACACACTCAGTCACATTTCTCATAGTAGAAAATATTAGCCCTGCCACATGCTTGATGAAAAAAAGAGTTTTGGAAAACACTGCCGAGAGCATTGGCTCTCAGACACATCAGAAACACCTGGAGGCTTGACCCCAGCTCCAGTTTCTGAATGAGTAAGCCTGGGTAGGCTCAAGACTTTGGATTTCTAACAAGTTCCCAGGTAATGCTGAGGCAGCTGGTCCTGGGAAACCATGCTTTGAGAACCACTGGTATACACTATTGCCTTCTTTGGGATTCAAAATGTGCATTAACATATGGACTCAAAAGCCCTGTGTTAAGGAAGCCTGCTTAACTTAGAGAAATGCTGAGATAAACACATTTGGTCAGGAAGCCATAGTTCCAGAGAGCGCATACTAATACTGCAGTAGAATGCGGTACTCCGTCTGCTTCCATGGTTTTAAGGTAGGCCTGGGAATCTGCTGAACCTGATGCCCACCGTAGTTTGAGAACCACTGCTCTGTGATGTATTCAATCTCATGTCTCCACTGTCTGAGTGTATATTACATCCTTGCCTTGTATTGAGCCTAGGGCACAAATATGGGGGAAAAAACTAACCACTTTCTTCAAGCTACCTGCAATTACTTAAAAGCAAAACAAACACTGGCTTTTTATCTCCAGGAGTTGTGTTTGTACCTGGAGAGAACACATACTCATTGTCAAGGAATCCTTAAAGGACAGAGAGGGGCAGTGATCTGGAGCACCCCTCCTCACCTCTCTCACCAGTACATTGCCCCCATCCTGAGATAATCAAGTTCACTGAAGAATTTTTCAAAGACCCCAGATACCTCTGTCCAAATTTTCCAAGCATCCATTGTCCAAATGAACACTTGGGGAAAAATGAGTATCTAATAGGATCATCTCTCCATCTACACCAACTGACTATAACCAATTTGTGTGTAAGGGTTGCCCGAATCAGAACTGATAACCATTTTGAATAAATGTCATCCAAATGTGCCTTAGAGGTCTCATTTAGCCAGAATGTGTCATTCATGGGTTAAATTGAACATACCCTCACTGATACATCCAAGTTTCTACCAACAGTCTTTTCCAGGCGATCTTGGCTTTTCTTATCACACTCTTCAAAATTCTTCCAACCTCTGCTCAAAGCTGCTTACTCATTTTAGGTATTGATGAAAGCAGGACCCAGTTGCCAATACCAAAACCGGCACAGGGATATGGCAGTGGCATAGTGGATGACCATTTCCAATGACCAAAACAAGTGGACAGCGGTAGCTAGGACAGTGCCTCAGTCATTAAACCGCACTTACAATGACAAATTTTTCATACTTTTCATTGCTCTGTAGTCAAAGATACGGTCCCATGGTTTGGCAGGATGCGTTTACCTATCCTGGAATGAAAACACTCGGCAGCCATGATAACTTTTTATGTCACCCTGGGTGTGCCTTTTCTCCCGAAGGATTGATGATGCTACCAACTACAGCACATACGACAGGATATGCCTCTAATTGAGCTGCATTTTAGCTGTAAACGACGACAAAAAGAGAAGAACCCAAACTTAGAGAAACAGCATTTGCGTGTTACTCTTCCATGGACCATCACATCCAGGACCTTTTTAACCTCTAAACATTGACCTGCTTAGCCCTTTTGCTAGTATCACATGAGTGAAAGTGTGTGATATTTGCTTCATCACATTTACGCCAATAAAAATGTATAGAAAAGTACATGGCATCAGCTTGGGAATGTTCCGGTCTCTATGTGGGCATTCTTAAATAGATTTGTAACAGCCGCAATTCTGTCATCTTGTAGGAAGTCTTTCTAGAACACACAACACGGATGGTTTTAAGTAATAGAATTCTAAACTAATTAATCAAATATCCAGGTTTTCATTTTATATTAATTTTTGTTCCAAATACTCTACCTCTCTCATACAGTCACTTCACACATGTACATGCACATAGATATACCTCTTAAGGGTCTCAGAGATGCTCTGTTTCTCTAGGTGGGGGAGCATATGTCTATTCAGTAGGCAGACTGGGGCTGTCAAGTTAAAAAGCCATGGCTCTTCGGCTACCGAAGCTGTCCCACCAGCTATGACACTTCCATATACTAAGGAGTATTGCCCAGGTTTGTCCCCATATTATGTTAGCATATCTACACATTTTGTACTCTAAATAATTGTGTGCACTCTTAAAATAATTTGTTTTAAAATCTGTAAAGTTAACAGCAAGAGAAATATACAAGGATGATTGAGTAAAAGCTGGGCTCCTTTGAATCAATTGCTCAACTGGTTAGCTCAGTGGATATTTATTACCTTATAACATGTCATTGGTGCACAGCAGGTAACCGAGGCCTGGAAAACATTCACACAAGGCAAATGGGTTGAGACTAGGCTAATCTTGCAGAAAAAGATATTCTGGGATTTAGCAACAGGGAAATTTCCTTTCCTTGCTAGGATTAATAAAGTGGAACTCCAATTAGAAATAACTACTCAGTTTTACATTCTTCACATATGTAAACCCCTCTGCCGCTAATACCCTTGTACAAACTGGATGATTATAACCCAACTGTTCTTTCTTCTTCAAAAATTGCAAAAGCAGAGTGGATTAGCTCTCAAAGGCTGGCAGTACTCTTGTTTTCTCTTGACTGTGTAACAGCTGAACAGAACAGCTTGAACAGTGTTTGAGTTTCATGGGTCTTAGGGACACTTCAAAATACATCATCATTACATTCATTAACATATTGAAGGCCAAGTACACGACACTGCCCTACACCGTGTGTGTGTGTGTGTGTGTGTGTGTGTGTGTGTGTGTGTGTGTGTGTTGTGGGGCAGGACACCAAACGGATCCTGCTACCTATCCTCAGGGAGGTTTCAGTAATGAGATCTTCAAATTCTCTTGGAGCCATGTGCAGTAAGTATAATATCACGTGACTAAACTGTGCTGGAAACCAGATACATAGGTCCTACTTTCTAGAAACTCTCAGTCTAGGTTAGTAGATAGACCTGCAAGTACCAAATTTAGTCAGACAAATGCTATCATATTATCAAGGTGCCAGGAGAGCACAATAGAGGGAAAAAAATTGGGTAGGGAAGTTTAAAAAGTTTCAAAGCAGAGTTAATTTTTGAGTTGAATCTTAAAAGATGAGTAGAACTCAACACCTAAAAAGGTAGTGCAAAAAACATTACAAGCAAAGGCACAAGGTCAGGAAATAGCACTGAGTATCCAGGAAACATTAATTAGCCTAGTGTAGCTGGACAATAGGGGCAGAGCGCCAGTATGCAAAGTGATGCTCGGAAAAGAAGAATCTCCCCATAATGCTTCCTTTCATTATTTCTCATTGCCTGAAAGACACTGTGAGCCACCTAGATCTGGATTATTGGAGTGTCTCTGATACCTAGTTGCTCTATAAGTGTTACGGAAAAAAACTGAAAAACCTGAACTGGATCGCTGACCGAAGAACCAAGCGGCACTCGGAGGTCTTGGAGTGTTGAGGTTTTATTTTTACACCGGCGGGCTCAGAGGGGAGTAATTTCCCAAGGTCTGAGCCCTGAACAAAGGCAAGGGGAGCAATATAGATCTTCTGCTTCCATATCTGCTGCTTTTGTACGTGCACAGCAAGCGAGCAAGCAAGGAGGAATAAATTTAGGGAGTGAGGTTAGGGAGGGAGTTTAGGGAGTAAGTGCCTGGCAGAGCCGGGAATGAAGGGGAGGGGGAAAACGGGAATTTCTGCTGTCTTTGCTAACTAGAGAAGCAGAAGGGAGCCACCTGGACTAGATGGCTGTCCTTGTAAATATTTCCCTATCATAAGTTTTGTAGAAACTTACAGAAACAATGAATAAATTATTCTCTTCCGTAGACAAAATCCAAAAAGGAAATGGCCTACGAGCAAAGTATGATTCAGAACCTTGCTTATTAGACTGGACTGGATTGGTCTTACTAATTCCTCCTTCTCTGCAATTGAACTATCTGTACTTTGCCCACTCTGAAAAGAATTTGTCAAACAATATGGGTTGTTTGAGTGATACAATCATATAAGAAAAAGGAAGCGATAAAATGATGAAAGGGAAACTTTCTCCAAACAAGTTTTTTCTCTCCAAAATGTACATTTTAGTGATGTTTTCCCTTGGAATAAACTTATTTGGAATTTTCAGGTTTCCGAAATTTAATAGCCTCTCTCTCTCCCCTCTGTCCTCCATCTCCCTCTCTATCAAGACACACAATATTTGTATACCTCTTTGGGAGGGGGAGCTAAAATGTTCACATAATATCAGGTAAAAACCTCATCAGTGTATCAAGTAATTTGTTTTGACAAATGCATGCACTGTGGAACCCAAACCCTTATCAAGATATGGAATATTTCCATCCCCACAGCAAGTCCCCTGCTACCCCTCCCCAGGCAATACCCATCCGTCTGCACACAGGCAGTTAGTGTTCTGATTTTTTTTCACCTCAGGTTGTTTCTGTTTTAGAACTCATTACAAATATCACCACAACATGGGTGCCCTTCCTATAAGGCTTCTTTCTTTCAGGAAAATGTTTTTGAGACCCATCCATGTTGTGTTCCATCCCTTTTGACTGCTAAGTACTATTCCTTAATATGAATATATCAGTTTGTTTATCCATTTTATAGTTGGCAACACCTGAGCTGTTTCCAAATTTGAGCTGTTTTGAATGCAGAGGCAAGAAAAAATTTGTCTTTCATCTCAGAGTGGGTGGCTGAGTGCCAGAGAGCGAGTGGGCCAGGGAGGGGTTGGTCTCCTGCGGGCGTCAGGTGGCCCAGCTGCCCTTCACCCCGGCACACCCGACAGCCAGGCACCGCGTGTGCAGGCCCCAGCGCTCCTCCACAAGCTGCGGCTCCGAACCAGGGTCGGAGACCGAGACCCCGTCGGCCCCAGGCGAGGTGGGCGCGGGTGCCCAGCTCAGGCAGAAGTGGGTGTGGCCGGAGGGCGGGGCTCCCAGGCGCTGCGGGGCGCAGCTCTGGCCCTCGCTGCAGGGCGGGGGGCGGGGGGGGCGGAGAGGGCAGAAACAGAGGGGAGGGCCGGCTGGGGCGGAAGCCGCCCAGGGCCGGCAGAGGCCGGGCGGAGCCTGAGGAGCGTGCCGGCGCCCTGGGCGTGGTCCCTTCCGCCCGGCTTGCCGCCACCTGCTCGGGCGCGGTCTCCAGCGCCCGCCCCTGCCGCTTGCTGACGGCCACCAAGGGCAGGCGCAGGCTGCGCGGACCTATGGCCGCTACCCACTGGGCCGCGCGTCCTGACAGGTAGGCGCTCACCTGAGCTGCGGAGGGCTCTGGGCCCATGCTGTTCCCGAACGTGACTCCAGGCAGGAAGCCACCGTACACAGGCTTATGCGAGGCTTTGTGGAAATACACTCTCATCTCTCTTAGGTAAATACCAAGGAGTGGATTTTCTGTGTCCTAGAGTAGGTGTATGGTTCATTTTACAAGAGACTGTTAGAACTTTTCCCAAAGTAGTAGTACTGTTTTTACACTCCTACCAGCAGTGTGTAAAAGTTCCAGTTGCTTCAAATCCATGTCGAAATTTGGTGTATCCAGTCATTTTAATTTTAGCTATTCTGGTGTGTGTGTACTGGTATCGCATTTGGTTTTATTCTGCATTTCCCTGATGATTAATGATGTTAAGCGCATTTTAGGGTGCTTATTAGCTATTCACAGATGGTCCTTTGTGAAGTGTCTGCTCCCTTAATTTGCCCATTTGCATCTTTTTATTGATTTGTAGGAGTTCTTTAGATAATCTAGATACCAGTCTTTTGTCAGCTATATGATTCGTGAATATTTTCTCCTAGCTTATGACCTTTGCATTGATTTCCTTAATGGTGTCCTTTAATGAGCAGAAATGTTAATTTTGATAAAGTAATTTATAATTTATTATTATTATTATTGATTTTTGTGTCCCGTCCTTAGCTTTTATGTTTACATCTAATATCCAGCTCAAATACATTTCTGTGTGTGGTGTAAATTCTAAGTTAAGGTTTGCTTTGTTTCTATGTGGATAACCAGTTTTTCTAGGCCCACTGGTTGAAAGACTTTTCTTTCCACATTAGGTTACTTAGGTGTCATTGTCAGAAATCAAATAACCATGTATGTGTTGGTCTATTTCTAGACTCTCTGTTCTGTCCTATTGGTATATTTGTTGATCCTTATGCCAGTACTACTCTGCCTAAATTACTGTAACTTTGTAGTAGGTGGTGAAGTCAGATAGTAAGTCCTACTTTGTTCTTTCCCAGGTTGCTTTTGAAAATTCTAGGTCCTTTGCAGGGGGAGCTGAATGTATCCCTCCAGGCTCACTCTTCAGTCTTCTGCCCTTCTACTTTTCCAGCCCCTCAAAGTGCTCACCTGATCTCGTTTTTGCTAATTGTTGGTAACTAGTGACTCTGCAAATCTTAATCTCCAGCTGAGTCCAATTCATGCCCCAAATCCATATATACATTCCCCTAAAGCTTAGACACTTCTCCATCTCAATAAAGAATTGAATTCATTAGACTTCCCCCCCAAGCTGGTCTAAATCAGCAGTAAGATCATTTTTATCAGCTTTAAGCTCTGAAAAACAAGGTCTTTGAATTGCTTCTTTATCCCCCCTACTCAGCCAATCATTGAGGGTTGCCAAGTATTTATTTGCTACTTCCTTTATAATTTTTCACATTCTTACTGCCACCTTCTCTGGAATATTCCATCTGGATTAACACTACTGTCTTCTACCATTTCCCCTTCATATCCCAGCTAGATAATCTTCCTACAAGTCCTTTAGGCTATATTCTTCCCTAGTTTGATCATGTATGGTCAATCTAAAGCTCTGGATTCGGCCTTAGCTGCTCTTCCCCATGTGGTCTTCCTCCAACTTTCTCACCTCATCTCTTGGAAGGCTTTGTGAATAAATGTGCTAACTGGTAGCTATTTGAGCCTTTCAACAATGTCATTCTAACTACGTAAAAATCAGCCTTTCCAGATATTACAAGGTATAACTATTAAGAGTTTCCTCAGATCATAAGAGAAAACCATTTCTATTATATTACACTACATTAAAATTTCTCACCTTTCAATAACTATTTCAGCTCAGACTTAGATTATTTAAGCACTAAATCCTATCTTTTTAAAGTGTTCTTGGCTCTGTTGATTGATCAAGCTCCCAGACCACTTTAGTTCCCTTCATTATTCTATTACTTGCTATTCAGCATTGATCAAGTAGTTCGTCAGAACTGCAGGTCCTCTGTGACCTGACCAATGATGCTGTTCAAAAATTTTTCTCTTGGTTTTATTGCTAGACACTTCCATAGGCAGCAAGCTTCAGGTATTCTTTTGTTCTGCTGCTCTGATTTTAGCAGTTATTTCCAAAATGTGCGCTAGTAAATACTGATGTTTCCTTTTTGCATTTTATACACTGCATCCCTTCCTCATAGGTTCCAGGTTATTCCAACTCGTTCCCAGAAGAAATTCATGTCATCATAGAGAAAAGCTTAGTGTAATTTTGATTTGAGTAGAATTTGGGGGACATGCACTCCAGTTATAGCCCTCTCACTCACTTGATAACCTAGGATAAGTCACTTCTCTCTGGTCTTTGCTTTGTAAAATGAGGGGTTTGGAATCAGTGATGTTTAGGGGTATCCTGGTTATCTTAGTCTAAGATTATATTTCAGGGCTGCTATTGTCTGAATGTTTGTGTTCCCCCAAATTCATATGTTGAAACCCTAATGCCCAATGTGATGGTATTAGGAGGCGGGGCCTTATTTTATTACTGGGAGGGGTATAGGTAATGAGGGCAGAGGCCTCATGAATAGGATGAGCGTCTGATAAAAGAAACTCCACAGTTAGACTTCCAGCCTCCAGAACCATTTGAAATAAATCTCTCTTGTTTATAGGCCACCCAGTCTGTGGTATTTTGGCATAGCAGACAGAATGGACTAAGATAAGGGTCTTTTAGGTATCTTATGGGAGAAAGATATTTGAGTGAAATCCTTCCTTCAAAACTAGTCTATTAAATTGGCCCTGAATCTAGAACAGTTCCACCACTGTACCATATTTGTACCCCAAACTCTGAAAGTAAAACTTCTCATAGACGGGGTAAGGAGGGTGAGATATGTTATGGTTACTGTCAAGACTGGGGACCAAAACATAAACATCTTCTAAGAATGATGAATTCATCTGCCCAATCATTGAATTATCAAACATTTATTAGGTTCATACGAAGGCCCAGGTCTGATTTTAGGCACTCAGAATATAGGGATGAAATATAATGTTTATCCTGAAAAATAATAGTGTTTAATGAGGAAGACAGGATATCTACTGATAAATTACCCTGTTGCTTGGAATATGATACAATATCTACAAAGTGTTACAGGACCACATTCTGAGAAGTCAGCAACATCATAGCAAATAGTAGGGTTTCTGCCACCAGTTATGGAATTTGTCAGTTTAGTCCTTTGAGCTGTAGGATTTTTAAAGGAAAACTCATCTGCCCTTTTTTCCCTGGTATTGCTAAAAAAAAAGAACACATCAAAGATTTTACATTTTCTTAGGAGCAGAATTGTTCACGCAGAATAAAATAGAAACATAGTGCGAAAATGCACTAGATCTAAAATGACCCTCAGTAAGGTTGAAAAACTATCATTTTGAAATCCTCTATTAGACATTTTACAAGGTGTACTTTTAACAACACACACACACATACACATAAGCAAATCTATACTCCCACAATTCTCCTCCATTATTGCATTATCCTTGTTCTTTAGTTTGTGGTACCAGAAGATAGTATTTCAAGACCTTTCTTTCTGCCATGATATTCACTCAAATAAATGTACTTTCAGTTTCTTGATTACTAGTTCTGGCTTCCCACCTCTTCTCACCATGTGAAGAAAGCTATTAGAATATAGTTGAGTGCAATGTTACACTTGTAGGAATAAGCATGAGTCTACTCTGATTGATTTTTCTTTTTATATTGAAATCATTACAGATTCACAGAAGATGCAAACAGTACAGAGAAGTCCTGTGTGCTCTTTACCTAGTTCCACAAAGGTAACAACTTACTAACTAACTATAATACAGTATCAAAACAAAGAAAGTAACATTGGTACAATCCACAGACCTTATTCAGATTTCACAATGCATTCATGTGTGTGTGTAGTTACATGCAATTTTATCACATGGTTAGATTATTTGGGTCAATGTGATCCCCTTCTGCTATTTTATGTGTTGGCACATCATTCTGGTGTTATATCCCTATTTCTTAGAGGTTTTTTATGAAGATTAAATTAAAGAGCTTACAGCAGGGCCTGAGACATGGAAAATGAGAAATGTTCACTATAATACATAACACAAAAATACAGATATGAATGTACCTACCACAATGATCATGAAATGGAAGAGTTCCATCACCACTAAGATTCTGTGTACTGTTCCTTCATAGTCATATCCATTTCTGTCTCATCCTCCCCAACTATAAAAACTGAAAACCACTAATCTAGTCTCTGTCTCTATAATTTTGTTATTTCAAGAGTGTTATATAAATGCAATCATACAGTATGTAACACTCTGAGATTGGCTTTTCTCACTCAGCCAAATTCCCATGAGATCCATCCCAGTTGTGTGTTCCAATAGTGCATTCTTTTTTATTGCCACATAGTATTCCTTGGTATGGATATGCCATTTTGTTTATTCATCCATCTGTTGAACAATATTTAGGTTTCCAGTTTTTGGCTATTACAAAGTTGATATGAAAATTTATGTACAAGATTTTGTGTGGACATTAGTTTTCATTTATCTGGGATAACTGCACAAGAATGCAATTGCCAGATCATATAATAATCACATTTAGTTTTGTTAGAAACTGAAAAACTCTTCTAAATGACTGTATTATTTGCATGCTGATCCAATTTCTCTGCATCCTTACCAGCATTTGGTGCTGCCACTATTTTATTTTAGCCATTCTGGTGCATTTAGGTGCAAGTGCTATATCATTGTGGTTTTAATTTCATTTCCCTAGTGGCTAGTGACATTGAACATTTTTTTGTGTTTTAATTTTCTATTAATATATTTTATTTTGTGAAATGTCTGTTCATGACTTTTGTCTATTCCCTACTGAATTTTTTAAAAGTTATCACTGAGTTTTAAGAGTTTGTTATAGATTCTAGGTATGAATCCTTTGGCAGATATATGGCTTGCAAACTTTCTTCCGATGACTGATTATTAAAAGTATATAAATAGAGGAGGCCTTTGGGAATGGTAGCATAAGGACCTATGAAAGTATTTTCCTACATAAAAGCGGTGATGACACTGGCAAAAGTTCTAATTCAAGTTTTTGAGAACTTTGGAAATTAAGAAGAATACACAAATAACTCTTACAACTTAACAATAAGAAGAAAATTACCCACTTAAAAATGGTCACATGATTTGAATAGACATTTCTCTAAAGACAACATAAAAATGGCCAATAAGTATGTGAAAAGATGCTCAATATCATTAGTCATTTGGATAATGCAAATCACAACCTCAAAGAAATTGCAATAATCATATACCCACTAAAATGATTTTTTTTAAAAAAGAGAATAACATATTGATGAGGATGTGAAGAAATTGAAACCCTTGTACAAGTGATGGTGGGAATGTAAAATGGTGCAGACACTTTGGAAAAATTCTGGCCTTTCCTCAAAAGCTTAACCATAAAGTTACCATATGATATAGCAATTCCATTCACAGGTATATAATGAAGAGAAATGAAAACATGCTCTCAGTAAACCTTGTATATGAATGTTCACAGCAGCATTATTCACAGTAACTAAAAAGTAGAAACAAGCCAAATGTCCATCAGCTGATGAATTGATAACAAAATGTGGTATGTCTATACAATGGAATAGTATTCCACCATACAAAGGAGTGGATTACTGACACATCTACAACATGCATGAACCTTGAAAACATTATGCAAAGTGAAAAAGCCAGACACAAAAGACCACATATTGTATGATTCCATTTATATGAAATGAAATGCTCAGAATAGGCAAACTGATGGAGATGGATAGTAATGAATAGTTGCCTGAGGTCGGGGAAGGGGAGATTGGGGAATGACTCTTAATGGGTATAGGGTTTCCTTTTGGGGTAATGAAATATTGTGGAATTAGTGTTGTTTGTACAACTTTTTGAATATAATAAAAATCAATTGTACACTTAAAAAATGTTTCAAACTTTAAAAACTACATAATTAGCAAGTTTTGCTCTTTGAACTAGTATTAGCAATAAAATATGTCTGACATCTTTTAAAACTTGTGTGCAAGTCAACACAATTAAGACCCACAGCTCTAGAAACAAAGAGGAAAAGTACTTCCTAAATGCTCTGCCACCAGAGAATTGGAGTTCTTTGGGTCAATGTGATCCCCTTCTGCTATTTTATGTGTTGGCATGTCATTCTGGTGTTATAGAATTCCATATCCCTAGGTTTATTTATATATTAGAGATAACAATCCCTATTTCTTAGAGGTTTTTTATGAAGATTAAATTAAACAGCTTACAGCAGGGCCTGGGACATGGAAAATAAGAAATGTTAACTATATTACATAACACAGAAATACAGATATGAAACAAAATGGGGTCCACATAAGAGCCTAATGTATTATATCATTATGGTTGCTGCTGCAGCAACTGACAGGGGCATGTTATGTAGTCCATTGGTCTTTGTTAGACAACCCTACCCAAATGAGTATGTCATTATAGGGAAAGAATAACCACTTTATTTTCTTATTATTGAATATATAATATGTGGCTCTGTAGAAAATTTGAAAGACATAGAATATAAAACATATTCAAAAATATAAAAATCACCAAATTAAAAATAACCTATATAACCTATACACACACACACACACACACACACACATATGTATACACACAGTATATGTCAGGAGTGTAGAAGCCCATTTATGATGACAGTGTGGTAATTCCAAGAAATACCTTGCCACATGCTGAAATGGATGATGTAGCAGAATATCAGAGCTGGCAAGAATCTTAGTTAACTGCTGTGACATGCCTTGAAAACATGGCTCCTTCTGTCCCTTTCTTCTATTAATTTATTCCTGAAGTTCAAAGTACAGATATTGGATAGTTTAGTATTCTTCTGTATAGCTTTGGTTGAGAACTATAATCCAAACATCTATTTTTACAGATGAGAAAAAAGAGGAATTAAAAATTTAAAGTCCTTGCTCTTGGTCACAAACTTTGTAAGTGAGCTTCCAGGTCTCATACCAGTGTAGTTCAAACTGTATCTCACTGATTGGATGGAGATGCATTAGATTCAATGTCAAGGGTCATTTTGCAGCACATTTGCATCTGGAACTGAGATATTGAATTTTCCTTCTGAATGTTCATGTGTCCTCATAAGTTTAAAGTGTATTTCAGGAACTCTGCATAAGATGGGACTTGAAAAAAAATGTCTACTTTCCAAATATCCACCTGTGGAATAAGCAAAGGTATTAAAAGACTCATAGGGGACCCTTTTTCATCTCTGGAAAGCAGATAGGGGTGCTATTCCCATACCAGAAAGTCTAAGGAATTTCTTCTAAATATTATGAACATGTAAGCACATTGAAGGGGCAAATCCCAGTCTCACCTTTCTTCTGAAAAGTAATGATAGAATTAGGTCTGTGTGTACAAGCCATCATGGAAAAAGCCAACCATTACCACCTTATTTGGAAGGGCTGCCAGCAAGGATGAACCTTAGGGCAGATGTGAAACAAGCCTTCTTGAACCCCTTTGCCAATAAAAAGGCATAAAATCAACAAGTACCTCCCCTGGAAGGCTCTAGGATGCACGGAGATACCAGAAGCAAATAACCAGCTGTACAGATGGCTGCATTTCTCACAACAGCCCCAAGAAGAAGGCCAGACAGAGCCATCAGAGAACTGGAATGGAGACTAAGCTAAAAGACATCCGAATACAGAGAGCTGTCCCATCACTCACTGGTTTTACCAAACAGAAGGACGATATCACTGAGAACTGAAAATCTCTTTCTGGAACTTCCCAAAGCACCGACACCTTCTCCGTACTCTGCTCCCATTACTAACTCTTATTTTGAATACATATTAACCCATTCTCTTAAATAGTAAACTGGTAGATAGTAAACATATAAAAGGAAAATCCACTCATGTTTATCTTTGTGTATGAGAAAAACTAACAGTGTCTAAATAGATGAGTCTATTTCAGTGATGGAAGACCAGAGGTAAGCAATCCAGGGCTGGTACCACAGCTACTCAGGGATGTCATCAAAAATCGAAGCCTTTTCTATCTTGCTCTGCTAGCCTTATGGTGTGGCTTTCTCCCTCATGGTTGCCAGGTGGCTATGTGTCAATGGGACATGCCAACTCAGTACGCTCCATATAAAACTTTCCAGTGTGCCCTACCCAGCAACATTTGCTTGTATTTTATTGGCTAGAGACTCTGTCATATGGCTACACTCAGCTGCAAGGAAGTCTGGGAGGGTCTTCCTTTACAATGTAAGAAGGTAAGATTAGGAGTATTATGAATGTGTTTAGGATGTCAGATCCGCTGTGTCTATCACACATTGCAAATGGAAAAATAACAATTGTGGCCAAACTCCTCTCTTTCAAGAGAAAGGGCATACTTTTAAAAATAATTTACAGAAAAAGAAAATAAGTCTTAAGTATATTTTAATGGATATTATGAAAAATAGTATAAAATAAGAGACTAAATATGAATGTATAGGAAAAGAAACCTAGGGAAAGTCTTTGGCTAAAAGAATAGAAAAATAAAAGGGAGTTGGATAAAATAATGAAAACGTGAGGAAAAGCATAATTCACCAAAAGAATTAGAATCTTTAGAAGAAGCGACAAAGATCAGAATCCACACCATAATGATACTGACGTTGTCCTAGGGTGCAGAGGAAGAAGTTAAAAAGATGATTATAATTAGATGATGAATGTTAAGTCTGGGGGGTCAGACAAATGCGGACAATTCATGCTCTTATAAAAGGGACCAGAGAGCAAACTAAAAAACCAAAAATAAGATCCAATAAGGAAAATAATTCTGAAGAAGGAAAGATCCGGATCTGCATGCTAAAAGACCTTTCTATGCTCCAAGAAAAATTAATGAAGATATGGAGAAAAATATCGGGGCAAAACTCTCTGTTTTTATGATGAAGGAAACAAACATACAGGAAAATAAAGTGACTATAAAGAGGAAGAAAATCAGGTTGGTTTTGATTTCTGAGGCTCATAGAAGATAATGGAACGTGGTTGCAAGAAAACTTTCCAAAGGGTTTTTTGCTTCAGCAAGTTCCAAGAACAACTTCATCATAAAAATGTTTTTGGTTTTTGTTTGTTTGATCAAAGAAGTTTATGAAATGCTGCATATATGTCCCTTTTCTTTGAGGTTTGATAAAGCATTTATATATATTTAAGAATTCTGAGAATTTCTTTGGTAAAGAAACCACACAAATTTAATAATTAAGCCCATAGCTCCTCATACTTATTTGACCATAAAAACCTTTTTTAAAAACACAATGATAGGTATTCTACATTCACAGAATGCATCCTGGGAAATGTTTAACATATTCGAGGGAAATGTTTTAAGCCAAATATTATCTACTCAGGCAAGTTATTATTATAGATATATTTTCTGAGCTTTTGATTAACTGAGGAAAATGACCAAAATATCCTATATCCTTTCTGTATATGTGTGTGTGATATATATATACACACACATTTATTAGCCAAATATCATACACATCAAAATGAATAACCCTAAAATGAAAAGTGTGACTTCTCAAACCAGCTAAATACAGATTTAACTTTAAGTACCTTGAAATGCATGTTGCTGATTAATGAGACATTTCCTTCTGTATCGCAGTGTTTGCAAAAACTGCAAAGGCTGAAGTAAATAGGTGTCAGGAGGCCGCCGCATTCTAAAGTGAGGAGCTAAGCCATCTGCTTAGACTTGGAAAAGGTGGGCTGCAAAACTAAATCTGCCATATGTCCATCATCCATCTCTAAATAATATAAGCAAAGGCTCAGAATGCTTTGAGAGGTTGAAGAGTCTGAAAATTTTAGAGTTTTGTTGTGGTGTATACAGTCCCTCCCACCCACTCATTGGTGTGGAGAGGGAACTATTTCCCCAGCTGAAGCCAAGTGAAGGCCACTTTGAGTACTGTTTGGAGAACTTGTCGCTGGGGTTTATGGAATGCAAGGACTCTTATTCAACTATTTCCTGGGAAGTCTGAAAATGAGAGGCTCTGACTGCCTAGCTGCTCTGCTGGAAGTGTAAGGAGATACAGCTATGCTTTTATTAGAGTTCAGAAGAGCAAGAGATACATGAGTTTTCCATTGGCTAGATTCAGTGTCTGGAAGGAAGCTGGATGGAGTAGCCATAAGAGGGGCTCTGGAGGGGACCATCTGGAGGAGAAAGGTGATCCTAAGATGCAGGAACCACTTAAAGTAGGGCTAAGGGGGAAGTCATGTAGTGACAAGCTTGAGGGGGCATCACCCATGTGAAAGGAATTACAGGTGAGGTATCATCATTGGTGAGAGTCTCAGAATTCATAAAATTATCCCATGAGTGAAAAAAATTGGCATTTGGAATCTGCCACATCTAGGGCAGTCCTATGCCGGATGTACTCGTCAGGTAAAACATTTTCTACCTTGTTGACCACTTTTCTCTCAGCTTTGTGATTGCCCATGGAAGGACCACACTAGTTGGTGGGTTGGGACAGAATTGCAGAGAGAAGTAATGGAAACCCAACAGCCCTTCCCCTCGGGAGGTTTTCCAGGCTGTGGTACCCTGGGACTGGGGATGTGGAGACATTTGAAGTCGAATGAGGTCTGGACTCTCATTACCTGAAAAAGCCACGGGAGGTCTCTTTTGTTGCCTGAGAATGACCAGAAAAGTGACAGAACATGCCAAACATTTTCCTTCAGGAGATGGGATGAGTAAACCCATAGGGCAAGTTTAATAGGAATAAATGAGAAACAGTTTCTTCCCAGCCCTACTGAGCCCAGGTTATGCAATAAACAGGTTTCATAAAGTCATAAAACATAATGTAAATGTCAGAAATACATCTTAGGAAAGATGCACAAGAAAAAATCTCAATAGTAATCAACTTGATTTTAAATACCAGACTATGAAAAAATACCAGGGAACAAAAGGAGGAGGACTAAGAAGGGCAAGTGTGCTTGTGGTATAATGCATATGGTGCTGGAGTTCCTAGCATGTTTCCCATCCTCTCTTTTTCTAGTAACACTTGTTCCCTTTGGGAACCCGCTTGATGTGCTTCCAGTGGAGTTGAGCTTTCTTTGGACTATGACATGAGTGAGCATATGGCCCAGGTATGGCCCCAGTCCACCATTTTCTGGCCCAATGTAGTTGGTTCAGAGATGGGCACATGTCCCAAGCTGAAGTGATCACAGTCTTCCATGGGACTTCCCTGAAGTTATATGGAAATAGTGTTCTTATTCTCTGGATCAGTACCTGTGAGGATGATGTAATGTAGAAGTTCTGGGGGCCATCTTGGTCACCAAATGAAGAGAATTAGCCTGAGGGAAAGCCAAGCAAAAAGAAAACTAAGAGCAACAGAATATTGATGACCTCATTTGTATCTCTGATGGTGGTATTGCCTAAAACTAGTATCATTGCACTTCCCAGTTATGTTAACCAATAAATGTGTGTCCTTGGTATTAAACTGTTCTAAAAATGCTTCCAGATGTACTTACAGTGCTATCATGACCATGATACTAAAATCTGACAAAGATAATAGGAAAATAAGATCACTGACCAATTTTATGAAAATAGATGCAAAAAACTTGAATACAGCCCTATAAACTAGAATTTAGCAAGATAGTAAATGGAAAAAATAAAACAAATTGTGGTTTACTTCAGAAATACAAAGAAGTTAAACATTAAGACATTTATTAATATATTTCTTGCATTAATAATTGACAGGAAGAATCATACGATTACCTCCATGGATGTCAGAATAGATTGTCTTTTTTAAAAATCAAGTTTACTGAATTATTATTCACCTACAATAAACTACAACTTTAAGTGCACAATTTGTTGAATTTTGACAACTTTATACATTCATATAACCACTACCACAATCCAGATGTGGAACTTTTCAAAGCTCAACATCACTAATCATCAGGGAAATGCAAATCAAAACCACAATGAGATATCCCTTCACACCCGTCATATGGTCCAGTATCAAAAAGACAAAAACTAATGTGTTGGCATCGATGTGGAGAAAAAGAAGCTCTTAGACATTGTTGGTACCAATGTAAACTGGTGCAGCCTCTATGGAAAACAGTATGGAGGTTTCTTAAAAATTAAAAATTGAAATACCATACAATCCAGAAATTCCACTTGTGGGTATTTATCCAAAGGAAACAAAAACACCAATCCAAAGAGATATATGCACTCCTATTCATGGCAGCATTATTTGCAGTAACAAATATATGGAAGCAACTTAAGTGTCCATCAGTAGATGAATGGATAAAGAAGATGTGGTACATATACACAATGGAATATTACTCAACCATAAGAAAACAATGAAATCCTACCATTTGTGACAAGATGGGTGGACCTAGAGGGTATTATGCTAAGTGAAATAAGCCAGGCAGAGAAAGATAAATACCATATAATATCACTTATGTGGAATCTAAAAGCAAAACAAATGAACAAACAGAACAAAACACAAACAAACTCAAAGATATAGGAAACAAACTTGGTTACCAGGGTGGGAGACATTGGGGGAAAGGGCACAATAGGTGAAAGGAATAAAGAAGTACAAACTTCCAGTTATAAAATAAGTCACCTACATAAAAAGTGCAGCATAGGGAATATAGTCAATAATACTGTAATAACTTTGATGACAGATGTTAACTATGCTTACGGTGGGGGCCATTTTGTAATGTATAAAAATATCAAATCACTATGATATACACCTGAAACTAACAGGATATGTCAGTTATATTTCAGTTTTTAAAAATGTCATTAATGGATGGAGGCCACTTTAATATCTTGGAAAAGAAGAGCAAACAGATGTCAAAATCTTCCAAAACTACTTCAAAAACTTTAAGCCAGTTTCATGTTTTCATTTCAGGAAAATTCTGAAATGTACCTTTCCATCTATAAAACAAATAACAGTGTAACTGTGCTATGTTGAAATCTATTTTTTATTTAAGAAAAAATTCCACTGTGCATTCCTCTCATGTCTCTGACATGTTTACCTGGGTAGACAGAAGGTTGTTCTGCCATCTTGGATGTCCTCATGCATGACTACTTTATCCTCCGCAGCTGTCTCCACACAACCCCTTCGTGGTGCTATTAGTACGCTGTTCTGGTGGAGCGCTGGTCCCCAGAGAAGGGACACATGGTTTCTGGGGATAAGTGACAACATTTTCCTGAAGCAAAGCACCTATCCTGATCAATCCAACCTCTATCCCCATGGGCTCAAATAAAGAATTCCTACCTATTGAGTAATCTAAAAGCTTATTTTTTGATCAATTGGGGGAAAAAAGATGTAGGACATTTCTATTATCCCCCAAAGTGTCTTTGTGCCATCAAAGTGCCATCATGGTCCCATCACTGTCAATTCCTAGCACACCTAACGCCAGCTCCAGGCAACTTCTGATCTGTTTTCTGTCACTGTAGATTATGTTGTCTTTTCTATAGTCTCACATAAATGGAACAATAGAGTATGTACTCTATATGCTTGGCTTCTTTTGCTCAGCTAAATATTTTTGAGGTTCATCCATGATGCATCATGCATCGGTGGTTCATTCCTTTTTGTGGCTGAATAATATTCCATTGTTTTGGTATGTTGATAAATATTTAGAATGTTTATATAGTTTTTAGTTATTACCAACAATGCTGCTACAAGCATTCATGTATGAGTCTGTGTGCAGATGTATGGTTTCATTTCTTTTCGATAAAGATGTAGGTGTGGGATTACTCATTCATGGTAAGTGTGTGTTTAACTTAATAAGAAATTTCAAATTGTATTCCAAAGTGATTATACTATTTTACATTCCCCCCATCAGTGTGGGACTGTTCCATCTTTTTGTAAATTTTAGCCATTCTAATGGTGGGTGGTAGTATCTCCTTGTGGTTTTAAGTGGCATTTTCCTGATGACTAATGATGCTGAACGTCTTTTCATGTGCTTACTGAACATGCATATACTTTCGTTTGTGAAGTGTCTGATCAAATATTTTGCCCATTTTTATTTGGTTGTTTATCCTATCGTAGAGTTGTAAGAGTTCTTTATATATTATGTATACAAGAATTTTATCAGTATGTTTTATGACTCCTTCCCCAAATTTGAGTCTTGTGCCTTCATTTTCTTAACCGTGTATTTCAAAGAGCAATACTTCTTAATTTTGATTAAGTCCAATTTTCCAAATTTTCTTTTGTAATTCATGTACTTTGTGTCCTATTAAGAAATCTTTGCCTAACCCAAGGTCACAACGATTTTCCTCGATGTCTCCTTTTTGAAGTCTTATAGTTTTAGATATTAGATTTACATCTATGCTGCAGTTCAAGTTAATTTTTATATGTAGTATGAGAAAGTCATCAGGTTAATGGTGTTTGCATCCAATTGTTTTCGGCACAATTTCTTTAAAAGACTGTCTTTTCTCCTCTGAATTGTCTTTGCACCTTTGTCAAAAATCAATTGACAATATATATATGGGTCTATTTCTGTACTGTTTTGTTTTACTGATCTATGTGTCTATATCCTTATGCCAATAGCACAATCTCTTGATTACTGTAGCTTTATATTAGGTCTTGAAATCAGATAAGTTCTCTTTTTTCTCATTGAAAATTGTCCTTACTGTTCTAGATCCTTTGAATTTCCATATACATTCTAAAATAATCTTGTCAGTATTTACCCTAAAAAGCCCAAATTGGTTTTTAAAACAATTTCAACATTTATTTCTAACAAAAATTCTTACTGAATTAGAAGTTGATCATTTTCTCATATTTCCATAGCATGATTGTATCTGTCCGTCCATCTATACCTATCTATGTTATCTCTCTTCTCTCTACCAATAAATCTCATTCTATTTATGTTCCAATAGCCAGTGCCTAAATGTCAGAGGCATTTCAAAGCCAATAATGACTACTACTAGCATCACTAGTAATTAACACTACTTTGGCAAAATGGCATAGTGTTAAGAACACAAGTTTTGACTTCTGACTTCCTGGATTCAAATCCAGATCCAAGGCTTATAAGCTGTGAAATCTTAAGCAAGTAATATAATTTATCTGGGCCTTAGATTTGCATCTGAAAAATGGAGATGATAGTTTTTACTTACTCCTAGGATTAAAATAAGAACTAAATTGTATAATGCGTGTCAAGTGCCTAACACGTGCTTAATACATAGTAAGTACTTAATAAATATTAACTGTTAGTATTATCACTGTTGGAATTTCTAGACAATACAGTAATAAGTGAATAAGAGATATAAATTTTAGAAAAGAGCCAATCCCTCCTTCTTCAACTTCTCTCTTGTTTTGGCTCCTGCTGACCCCGCTTGCTCTTGGTTATCTTTCTGCCTCACAAGCCGCTCCTTTTTTTCTCCATTGCTGAGCCATCCTCATTTTTCTGATGTGTACATGTTGGAGTGCCCCAGGGTTTAGGCTTTGAGGTTTTGTCTTCCTACACAAAATTGTATGATGCTCTCATCCAACCCAATGGTGTTAAATTACATCTACAAATAGATGAATCCCAAACTTACATCTCTAGCACAGACTTGCCCATGAACTCATTATTTGTACTGTGAGCAGCTTACATGACATCTCCATTTGGATGTTTACCTGGAAACTCAAACTCAACATGTACAAGGCAGAAAGAACTCTTGAGTCCTTCCCCTCTGCAAACCTGATCCTTCCCCAGACTTCCCCATCTGCTTAATGGCAAGGCCATTAACTCAGTCATTCAGGCCAAAAACAGAATTTATACTTTGTTCTACTCTTGATCATTTTTTATCATAACTTACATCCTACCTGTGAATAATTATTATCAGTTCTACCTTCAAAATAGCCCCCCAATCTGAGCACTCCCCAGCATATTTGCCAATACCGCCCTAGTCACAGCCAACATCATCATCCCTTATCTAGACTATGGCCTTTTTTTGACTTGTTTCCAGGCTTCCATCTCCCCCATCAGTCTATTCTTCACCTGGTAGCCAGAGCAAACATAAAATTTAAGTTGGATCGTGTCACCTTTTTCACTAAAATTATTTAATGGTTTCCCATCTCACTCAGAGTAAAAGTCAGTATTCCACCAAGTTATGCACATCCTGGCACCCTCACTGCTTCTCTGACTTTGTGTCCTAATTTTCTCCCTCTTGTTCATTCCACATTCTGGCCTTCTTACTTTTCCTTCAAAATATCAGACTCATTTCTGATTTAGGGCAGCACTTCCATGTGCTGTTCTTTCTATCTGGAACATTGTTTACCCAGATAAAGATCTTTGCTTCACTTACTCCCTAACTTTAAAGTCTCTTCTCAAATGTCACTTTATGAGTGTCCTTCCTGATCAACCCTACTTAAAATTGCAACCTCTATCTGCCATCATTGCTCAATATCCTCTTTCTCAGCTTGATTTTCCTTCATAACACTATCACCACCTGACATATTGTAGAAGGTTTCGTTTGATCATTACCTTTTTCTCTGCTGTGAGGGTAGAGTTATCCTCTGTCTTGTTCTGTGGCTGGGGACCTATCCTTGGTGTGAAATGCAATGTCTGGCATAGAGTAAGTATGGAATAAATATTTGTCAAATGAAGGAATAAGTAAACCGCTATTTCCAAGTGACTTTATAATCAACATGGAAGTAAAAGAGAATAAACTAATAAGTAGTTAAGAGAAATAAAAGTGGATCTGTTATACAAGTGACAGAGGAAAAGTGAGGAAGAACTTGACATAAGTGACAGTTGGTGAAAAATTGGAGAGGAATGACATAGAAAAAATAGAACAGTGATAGTGATAAAATATTAGAAAGGAAAGGAACTGAACTGGGTGAATCATTAATGAGAGTGCATAGTGATTGTATTTCTGTGAGATAAGAGTGTGAGCTTTTTTGCAAGATAAGAATGTGAGCTTTATTTTTTTGGCCAGCAATGGGGTAGTTACAGACTCTGAGGAGTAGTATTTTCAACCCAGGGCCATTGCAATTGGTTCTATTAAATTTTGGAGCAAGAAGAACCTGCAATCTTCAGAAAAGCACATGGGCAGTTGGGTAAATACTCCTGTGTTGCATTTAATCATGTGCTTGTTTTAACCCTAAGTATTATAGCTCGAGGATCTGCCTAGGAAATAGATCCATGAGTAATAGGGTAGCTTCTGCTGCTTACTTCTCCAGATGAATAAGTATTTTTATATTTTCTTCATTTTCCTTAAACAGACATCAGAAATAATGCCATTTAAATAATAAAGTAGATTTACAGGAATTAAATACATATCAATATCTTTTTTATATACTAATATAATTATTTTAAAAATATAAAGGACAAAACCTATACTATTCACAGTAGCCAGAAAATATAAAATATAAATAATTAAACACAAGTAATGTTTAGTGTTCATATAAATAAAATAGTGACATTTGGCTACATTAGAAATAAAAGCATTAAGCTTTATGTAAAAATAGAGAAGAGAAACCAAGAAAGAGCTTATATGTTCCTTAAAGGATTATTTGCCTTTCAGAGTGGTCTCTTGTCAATAAGGAAAAATGAATAATAAAAAAAATTTTTAAGTCAAGGGGTGAGTAATCATAACATTGAAATAAACATTTTCAATAAACATATAAAACTGCACAGTTTCATTAGCATTTAAAGAAATGGACATTGATGTCATTTTTTCTTAGCCTAAAAATGATAAAGTAAATAAAAAAGTATTCAAGGTTGGAAAATTTAAGAGAATAGGAAAACTCCAACACTGTAGATGCGCATATAAGTTAATAAAATTATCTCTTAAGGGAAATTTAGCAATATATATAAAAAACCTCCATAATTTTTGTATTCCATTACCAGAAAATTTAGTTATAGAATCTTAATCTTAGGCAATAGCCATAAAAATTGAAAAAATTTTTTCACAGTGATGTTCCTCACAATTTACCAAAAAGTTAAAGACAACTTAAATGTCCAACAATAAGGAAATGGTTAAATAATTGTGGTTCCTTCACATATGGCACTGTGTTCAGGATTTAAAAAATCCTATTCTGGTAAGTCATGAAACCATAAAACTCTTAGAAGAAAACATAGGTAAAGATCTCTTGAATAGAAACATGAGCAACTTTTTCCTGATCGCATCTCCCTGGGCAAGGGAAACAAAATAAAAAATGAACAAATGGGACTTCATCATGCTAAAAAGCTTCTGTACAGCAAAGGACACTATCAGCAGAACAAAAGGCATTTTACAGTATGGGAGAATATATTTGTAAATGACATATCCAACAAGGGGTTAACATCCAAAATATATAAAGAACTCACACGCCTCAACACCCAAAAAGCAAATAACCCTATTAAAAATGGGCAGAGGATATGAACAGACAATTCTTCAAAGAAGAAATTCAGATGACCAACAGGCACATGAAAAGATGCTCCACATCGCTAATTATCAGGGATATGCAAATTAAAACCACAATGAAATATCACCTCACACCAGTTAGGATGGCCAACATAGAAAATTCTAGGTACAACAAATGCTGGCGAGGATGCAGAGAAAGGGGAACCCTCTTACACTGCTGGTGGGAATGTAAGCTAGTTCAACCATTGTGGAAAGCAATATGGAGGTTCCTCAAAAAACTAAAAATACAAATACCATTTGACCCAGGAATCCCACTCCTAGGAATTTACCCAAAGAATACAACTTCTCAGATTCAAAAAGATATATGCACCCGTATGTTTACTGCAGCACTATTTACAATAGCCAAGATATGGAAGCAACCTAAGTGTCCATCAGTAGATGAATGGATAAAGAAGAGGTGGTATATATACACAATGGAATACTATTCAGCCATAAGAAATAAACAAATCCTACCATTTGCAACAACATGGATGGAGCTGGAGGATATTATGCTCAGTGAAATAAGCCAGGCGGAGAAAGACAAGTACTAGATGATTTCCCTCGTTTGTGGAGTATAACAACGAAGCAAAACTGAAGGAACAAAACAGCAGCAGACTCACATACTCCAAGAATGGACTAGCGGTTACCAGAGGGGAAGGATGGGGGAGGGTGGTGGGAAGGGAGGGAGAAGGGGAATAAGGGGCATTAGGATTAGCACACATACTGTAGGGGGGCATGGGGGGGGCAGTATAGCACAGAGAAGACAAGTAGTGACTCTATAGCATCTTATTATGCTGATGGACAGTGACTGTAATGGGGTATGTGGTGGAGGATTAATAATGGGGGGAATCTAGTAACCACAGTGTTGCTCATGTAATTGTATATTAATGATACAAAAATAAATAAGTAAATTAATTAATTTGAAAATGTAAAAAAAATCCTGTTCTGTAAAAGAAATTGATATGATATATATTGAAATGTTCACAAGTGTATGGGTAATTATTATTTTTCTATATATTTTTATGTTTTCCATATTTTAATTAGTATATACTACATTAATATTTATACAAAACAATATTATTAAAACAGATTTCATTAAGTTAGATATTTTGGGGAAAGATAAATTAAATAGTTCAATTTTTTATAGCTCAAATAATTATCGAGCTTATACTATGTGCCAAAGACAGTGCTATGTGAGTTGAAATTGTAGGCTTTTACAAAGTCCTCATCCTTACAGAGTGACTGTCTGGAGACAAAGACAGTGATTAAATATACAGCACAGTGCCATGTTTTATGAGGGCAATATAGCAGGATAAGATGATGGGGGCGTATATTTTAGAAAGAGTGGGTAAGACTCATACCACCAAATAGAGAATATCAGTGAAGGGAGAGAAATTAGACATTTACAGCTATGAATTTCCCTCTAAGCACTGCTGTAGGTTCATCTCATAAATTTTGGTATGTTGTAACAGAATGCTAGAAGTGAAAATGGTGAGTAGAGGCTGAATTTGGGATATACTTGCAGGTGGATGGAGCACACTGAATTTGCTGAAACACTGACTTTAGGTATGAAGAGAAAGAGACCATAAAGACATGATCTTTACCTAAACGATCTGGTTTATGGTGGTGCTGTTCAGTGAGAAGGGGACACTTGGGAAATTAATTTTGTGGAAAGAAATAAAGGGTCTTGTTTGACCCATTTTAAGGTTTAGATGCTAATTAGATATGAGTCTGGCTGGTATAATTTAGATAATATAAGAAGGCCTCTGAGTAAATTCTTGTAGACCCCAACATTTAGAGATTGGATAAAAGAGGAGGAAACACCAAAACAAAGGAGGTTGATGAGGAAAAGCCAGTGGGGTATCAGGAGAACCAAGAAACTATGGAGTCTTAAAGCCAAGTGAAGAAAGTATTTAAAGAAGATTATGATTAACTGTGTCAAATGTTGATAAATCCTTAATTTAAGGAATAAGAATAATTTGCCAAGGTGAAAGTTGTTTCAATGGAGTGAAAGAGGTGAAAATCTGATAGGTGTGGGAAGTGAGGAAATGAGGAAAGTAAGTAGGCACTACAGTTCTGAGGAGTTTAGCTGGATGCAGAGGATGATGGCAGTATCTAGTGGGGTGTAATAGCCAGTCTCTATACTGCTTTCCCATTATTCCCCAACTCCTGGTAGTCACACCTTTGTGTAATCCTCTCCAGTTGAGTTCTGGTTGGATTTAGTGACTCACTCCTAAGAATAGAATGCAGCAGAAGTGATAGGGTGTCACTTCTGGAAGATTACTTTACATAAAGACTGTAGCTTCTTTCCTGGCTTCTCTTTCTCCTTCTCTGTCTCGCTGAACACTGGCACTGGCAGAAGCAACCTGCCATTCCATCTCTATGGAGAGGACCAAGAGATGTGGAGAGGACCTCAGTCCAATAGCCCACTAGAAACCAAGTCCTCCTAACAACCTGATGAATGAGCAGAGATGGAATCCCTCAGCTCCAATGGAGTTGGGACTGCAGCCCTGGCTGTCAGCCTGATTGCAACCTCATCAGACAACCTGAGCTAGAGCTGCCAACTAAGGTGCTCCCAACTACCTGATCCACGTGAACTGTGAGATAACCCACGTTGTTTTCAGCTGCTAAGTTTGGGGGAATTTGTTACATGGCAATAACTGCAGTGGAGGAGTGGGGAGGGTGGTTGTACAGTTTAGGAAGAGTTTCTTTTTTAGTGGGGAGATTTTATGGTGTGCCTCTCTTTTTCTGATTTGTTCATCATGGATCATTCTCATCAGCATACAGTGATGCAGCAGAGGGGGACGCTCAGTGTAATCCTTGCATGGGGATCCTGTACTAAGGTGGAAGGGTTGCTGTTAGAGGGACAAAAGTGGGAGGCAGCAGCGTGGTTGGGTCAGCAGATTTGGCAGTAGGAGGATGTGTAAGTTCTCTTCTAATTGCTTCTATTTTCCCAGTAAAAGAAGGGAGGTCACCACATAACAATGAGTAGAGACAATGAAATTAAATTAATGATGTGTAATTTTTTTATAACAATTAACCTATTGTATAAAGATAGTTCACAGAATTTGAGAACAATAAAACTGTTGCCAGTACAAACTATCATTTCTCTCAGCTGTCCTTAAAACACTCCTTTAAGCTCTTAGATGTCTCATCCCTCTCCCTAAATTACATAGAGATCTAATAAATGTAAGCCTCACGACAGCCAAATAGAATGGCTATAGAAATTCCTAGGCAGTTTTCTTTGTAGCCTCTATCTGTGAAGAGCATAAGCACAGATAAGTCTGAGAATATGCAGGTAAGGGTAGCATAGAGGAACTTGGGCATTCAGCATGCACCCTTTTGAGGAAACACTGGGACTTGTATTGGAATTCCATGAGCTGTGAAATCTGGCTCCTCTCCTGCCTGGTCAGGGTAATTAGAACTAAGTAAACTGGCCTCAGTCAGAACTGGAGAAGAATTGGCTGGGTGCTCGGCTAAGGATTATCAAGGGTTACAAAATAATGAAGAAATTAGACATCCACAAATACAAAAGCAAAACCATCTAAGAAGCTACACATATAATGAGGCTTGGAATTGACATTCTAATAGCCCCATCATTGACAAAGTAATAAATAAAAAATGCCTTAATTCAAACCCACTGAGAAATTCTCAGAGTATGATTAATAGGAATTGAGTAGTAATTCAGTGAACGTGTACTATAAATAGAAATCTTCAAAGTATAATCAGTTTTGATGCCCAAGGTCCAACTACCATCCCTGAAAAGTTTACCATGAGATTCACTTTCTCTTTGCCAGTGTTGGTGGGAAACATTTCATATATGAGTCCATATATTTGGAAGAAAGTCTGAAATAGATGGAAGCTCTAGAACAATCACAGTAACAGCAGTGGAACTGACTTGCATACATGAACCAAAAATTTATTCTCTCTCCTAAGCTAAATCATAGTTCAAGCCCAGTGACTGCTGGATCTTCTAACTCTCTCACACATTTATTTTTTACCTTCTATGCAGTGCACCTAGAAGTCTTTGTGGTTATATAATGTGAGGTATCTGAAGTCCATATCTAGATAATGGGCATGATCCACACGAAGATTAGTTTGGCACCACAAACTGGAAGTAAAGGGAGTACCTTCATCAAAAGGAATGGTGTACTCTTAGACCGCCATGGCCAAATAGATCTCTTCTCCTCTAAAGCCCCACAACACTTTCTTTCATCTCTTCTGGCATTTATTATGTTCTCCCTTGTTTTGTAGTCATTTGTGGGTATGAGTCATAAATTTAGAGCTCTTCAAAGGTATATATTATCTCATATTCACCATCAAATATAATCATTATCATGTCCACCGAATATTTCTGATTCTCCTTTGAGAAATGGTAGGAATTGGGTGATACTTCCCTATCCCCTGGAAGTGAATTCCAGCCTCATCACCTGTTCAATTAAATGTAAATGGAAGTATGGTTGTTACTTCCAAGTAAAAGCTTTAGAACTAAGATCTGATCTGTAATGTTCTCTTTTTCGGGTTCAGAACTTATGAAAGCACAGAGATGGAGCCTCTCTCAGCATGGACCTGTAAGTGAGGGTGATGCACAGGTTTCCCCTAGCCAAAATGTGATGGACATGTAGCATGAATGAAAAATACATTCTTTGTTGTTTTAATCCTCTCATATTTTGGGGTTGTTTGTTTATGCAGCATAGCTGGGCCTGTTCTGACTAACATACTGTACAACCCATAGCACTGAACATAGTACTTCATAGATAAAAATCAGTTACTAAGGAACTTTCACATCTGAGGATGAGTTTCATTCTCTGAGGAATCTCTCAGCTCAGTAGCATAAGTAACTTGCTGTCATTGTGGAAGCCTTTATGTTTCCATGATTCCCAGTTTACTGTAAGTAACATGACATTTGCATGAAGAGATGCTAATGTCTTTTGCATCCAGCTTACCCTGCCACTAACTAATAATTAAATCAACATGATTTTTGAATATCTGCTCTTTATCAGTATAGCCACATAATCTAGGATGTTAGAGTTGCAAGATACTGCAGGGAGCTTCTATACTCCTCTTTAATTATACGGATGGCTATCAGAAGGACCAATATTCGGTGACACATGATCAGAGAAAGAAAAGCTTAAGGCTATAATCAGTGGCAGAAAAAAGAGTAAATGTTAGTGACTGAGGTTCTTACAACCTAGTTGGGCAGGTAAGAAAAGAATATAAGAACAGAAATAATAAATGAATATAGGCTTTAATGCAATGGAAGCCTATAACAAAAGCCTATAGAAGGAAGAGAGATACATCTATATTTATCTATCTATAATCTAACTAGCTAGCTAGCTGGCTATCATCTCAATATCATATATACACATCAATAACTTCATATGTATTTGTTCCATGGTACTTGGGTGAAAGTAATAGCACATTTCTTTATTTTGTAAAAATCAAATTAAGCCTATCATAAGCCTTACCACCACAATTAGTGGGAAATTCAATCTCAGGCATTATTTTGAGGTTCTACACATAATTTTGTTTGCATGAAATTTCTGGAACTCATATAACCCAAGAAATTTGGGGACAGTTTTCTAGCTTTCAAACCAATATGGTCATTGAGAAAATAATTGTGCCATATAATACATTCAACTACAGTCAGTTCTTCTGCTTACAACCTATACTCCAGAGATAAAATTTGGCCACCAAGATATCCACTGGCCCTTGGAAGGCTGTGATGCTTAGGGATCATCTAAGATGTACCCCCTTGCATCTATGTAAGTATCCCTGGGAGGAAGCCTGGCAACTCCTAACTTTGTATGTAAGAATGCTACATTGTCCCAACATTTACAGAGCCCATGAACCTTCCTTCCCTTCAACATCAGGAAATCCAGCTCTTAAACAGTTCCCTTATCAAACAGTCTAGGCGGCTTATATCTATGTGAATCTAGAGACATCTGATAGCAATAAAAACAAAATGTAAAACCTTCAAACCACTAGTGAAAAAAAATGCATGAAGAAAATTGGATCTATCCATTGAATACATACTAGGAGAAATATTCACTAGTAAATAACATTTAAAAGCCTACACGATATGAATCAATTTCTGGAAAATATATAAAATGCCAAAATTGGCAGCACAGTTAGAATACTTGATTAAACTAATCACATTAAAGAAATGAAATGATAATCAAAAAGCTTCCCTTTCAATGAGCACTAGGCCCAAATGGTTTTATAGCTGAGTTATACCAACTTTCAAAGAGTAGTAATCTCTATCTTTTACAATCTTTCACAGAGAAATTCATGTTAAAAAGCTCTCATGGCCTTGGTACCAGAATGGTTAAGTGTAAGAAAAAATTATGAAAATTTCAAAACGATTGATGTAAAAATTATTATCACAATTTTAGCTAGCTGAACTCAAGTGTACAAGAGAAAAGAATACATCATGACCAATAGGGCCTACCACAGGGATAAAAAAATAATTTAGTGCCAGAAAAATCTGGCAAGGTAATTTTCCACTTTTACAGACTAAAAGGAAGATCTCTTTATAGTAAAAGTGCTTACAAAATAATAAAAGAATAAAATTGGTTTAACATCATAAAGGTTATCTACCAAAACTCAATAGCAAATATTTTTTAAATGGAGAAACCATACACACATTTCCTATAATGTTTGAAACTAGACAAAGATGCTGACTCACCATTTTACTGTACGTTTTACTATACTACCCTGATTCTGATATAATGCTAATTTTGAAAACACAATTTTTTTGATACGAGTGATCTATGAGAACAGTTTGGTCATAACATGAATTTCGCGTTTTCTTATGTGCGATTTCTTCTATGAGAAACACTAGGTGAAAAGCGGAAACTGCACTCAGCTGAACTGAGTCACAAAGGAGTACCCAAACTATGCATGGGTGTGAGTATGCGCACACATGCTCACACGTGCACACACAGATGCACGCACACACACACACACACACACACACTCCCCAAACACCCACCAACTCCTCCAGTTCACCACGTGTGTTATGAGCCACACTTATCTACATCTGGCTATACAACTTCCCGCCTGAATTCAGATAAACCTCCTCCTACCACTCGATGAGAATTCACAAGCTATAGTACTTTCATGGCCCATGTCCACAAAGCAGATCCTTTTCAAGGTAAAGTGCCATATTTATTGAAGTATTTATGTATTACCATTTAATATGTGTAAAACCATAATATCATTAGGCTCCTGGGTTTTTTTTATTATCAAATGTACATCACAGTGGTTCAACAGCCCCCCACTCCCCCCTGCCCCCCACTCCCCTTCCCCTTGGTAACCACCAGCCACTTCTCAGTGTCTATGAGTCTACTGCTGTTTTGTTCCTTCTGTTTTGCTTTGTTTTTATATGCCACAAATTAGTGAAATCATATGGTATTTGTCTTTCTCTGCCTGGCTTATTTCACTAAGCATAATACCCTCTAGACCCATCCATGTTGTTGCAAATGGGAGGTTCCTGTTTTCTTTTTTAAAGTGTCACTGATGAAGCTTTTGAATGTTGTGCCTCTAAATCCATTTTTCGATAAACCCTGTGGTTTTTACTGGGTGATTTTGCATAGCATGATGCTTTTTAGGAACACATGCCCTTGCTACATCAGAACGGATGGTGCTAAAGATCTTGCTCAGTGCAATAAAACAAGGAAATAGAGGTATTAATACTATGAGAGAAGGGATAAGACTATGATCATTTGCAGATGGCATGACAATTTACATAGAAAGCAGAAGAGAATCCCCAATTAGAACTAACGGAAGAGTTCAAAATGTTTGCTTAACTCAAGTCAACATAAAAAATCAATAGTGTGTCTCTAGATCAATAATAATCAATTAGAAAACGTAACAGAAAAAAGATACAATTTATAATAGTAAATGCTATAAAGTATATAAAACTTAATCTAATCACAAAGTCAACAAAAGCTGAGGAAGAAAATTTTAATGTTTTCAACGTACTTTAAATAGTGCTTAAATAAATGGGAATATGTAACATATTTTGTATGCATTTCTACCCCAAACAATCTACAGGATTGATGCAATTATAACACAAATCCAGCAGTATTTTGGTAGTAAGTGGGCATACAGACTCTAAAATTTATAGGAAGAAGTAAATATCTACAAATAGCTAAGACAATTATAAAAAAAAGATGGTCAAAGAAAGGTCTTGCCCTACCAAGTTTTAAAACATATTGCAAAGTTGTATCACAAATCAAGAACAGATTATTTAATAAATGCTATTGGAGAAACTGACTTTCCATATTGAGAAATAAAATCTGTATGTGTCACCACGTACAAAATTTAGCCCCCAGCGAAAGGCAAAGCTGTAACTTTATTAGAAGAAAATATAAGATTCATTTATTGTTGGGTTTCAAGAAGATTTCTTAAGAAGATGCAGCAAGCACAAAATATAATGTGAGAAGTTACATTTGACCACATCAAAAATCAAGGCTCAGTTCATTAGAAGGTACCATAGACAATGATGAGAGACATATTAGGGGAAGATCGTTTGCAATGTCAAAAACACAAAGTAATATCTGGAACAGTGGATCTCAATCCTATCACACCTAATATTCCCTTTTTAAAATTTTGTAATCAACTTATATTACCCTGAAATAAAATAAATAGATAATATTACCTATCTATACACATAATTAAAAATAATCATTATAATGTCCTAGTTGTTTATCAGAAGAAATAAAATAGTTTATAATAATAATACATGTGTTTCAAAATGTAAATGTCAGGGCCAAGTATATTAGAAGACATACAGAAGTAGATGCTTGCATCTATGCATGGAATCACTAGGAACTGTAAATATAAACTAATGGAGATATGTTTTATCGGAGACACAGATTCTTAAGCCTTGTTGCCATTGGTGACCTGGTTTTCCAAAACAAACCTAGATAATATTCTTAATAAAAGGGAATTGTGTTCCTGAACAAAAATGCAATAAAATTATCTGTGCTTAAAATGATCTGAACTCAGAACCTAATATATCTTATATACAGATTTGCCATCTACATGAATATCTGCCAAACATTTGAAAGTTAGGAGGGATAAAGGAATATTTTGTGTGTGTAGGATGGCTAACATTCGTGGCCCTTACTCACTGAAGTCTACAAATAGCCCCAAACATTGGGACAACTAAACATGCCCCCCAAATTTCCAAAATATCCTCTTGAGAAGAGCTCTATCTCCACTGAGAACAATTGGTCTAGATATGCAAGAAATTCATGCAACTCAGCAAGATAAGTAGACTCTGCAGATTAGAAAAATGGGTAATGATATGATAAGGTAATTCACAGAAGGGCAACATGAATGAATAATAAGTGTATGAAGAGATGACCAACTTCGTTAACAATTAGAAATATGCAGGATGAAACAGCAATGTAATTATTACTTTGTATTCACAGATAGCCCAAACTTTAAAACATGGATAAAATATCCAGTGCTAGAAAGAATATATAGAATCAGGAATCCTCAGGTATGCTTCATAGAAGTGTAAACTGATGCAGCTACTATGAAAAGTCATTTGGAAGTTCTTAGTGAAAACAGAAATGTGAATTTCCCAGAACCCAGAAATGCCACTCCTGAGTATAGAACCCAGAGAAATGACTGTGCAGGTGCACAAACATAAGCAGAAATAGGCTCACTGCAGCCGTGTCAGTAATAGAAAAGTATTGAAAGTAACCTAAATGTTTACAAAGAGAGGAATGCATAAAGTGAAGTATATGCAAAAGGTGGAATATTATTGGAAGTAAAGACAAAATTGATTGGGGGTAGATCTCGCCAACATAATGTTGAATGAAAAAAATTAAAAGATGTATAGTACAATATTTTAAATTATGTAACACCAGAATTATATATTATTGTGGATACTTGTAATATATACATAAAGGGATGGAAGGTAGATTGAAAAGATGCATATGTATTCAAGATGAAATCAAATGGAACTGTATGTTGGTTTGAAGTCTCTGTTGCAGTTTTAGGTTGAGAAGGGAGAGGGTGGACATGGCAGTGCTTGTAGAATTGGGGCCTTGGATGCATCTGAAAAGCCGAGATTGCCTGGGAAAATGAGTCGTCGTTAGGCATCCATTGCCTTTCCAGGGCAGTCTGTTAGTAGCTATTCTCTAGAAGCTCACAAAGAATCAACTAGAGGGGTCCATATCAGAAGGACAATAATATATTCACATAATTTTGCAGGAAATCATGATGATGTCAGAAACTGATGGTCTTTTTCTTTAGTTTCATCTCCATTAGAGGCAGAATTTCATGGTCAGATTTCCAAATGGTCAGATCTCATGAAGCTGAGATTTACCTGCTACTTAAGTGCCTAACAAGACACTCAATGCCAGTAGGATTTTTGGAAAGAATTAAGAAATTGTTTTTATTGTCAGCTAGCTACCATCAAAGCTTGGGAAGTATAGGCTTTAGGGAATTTGAAGGATTGACAAGTCTGCACAGGGGTTGAGGGGGTCTGTTCCATTACAAACTGGCTTATTAGGAAAAGCACCACCACTCTTAGAACTTGATCATGTATTTACATTAGCTGATATGATTGCTTGTGGTCAGCCCATTATCCTTGGTTAGCATGAATTAATCTCAATAAAAATTTGCTTGAATGTAGAGTGACTCATTCCTAATGGTTGTGATTTAATGCAGTTACCAAACAGGTTTTTGGAAAAAAATCTGAACCAAATATATAGCTGAGGGATAGCGAAAGCAGTGGATGCTCTGACTCCTATCTGTTCACAAAAAGAAAATAGTTGCTCCGCAATGAGTGTGGGCTTTTGTTACTATAGGCCATCGGCAGTGGGGTCCTCCACAGGTTGTGTAGTATATGTTTAATTATGTCATAAAAGCAGTGGAAAGTATGATTTTAAGACCCTGCTGTATGATTCTAGGGTACATATTTAATGTTAATGAATCTTAGTTTTCTCTGAAATAAAATAAGGAATCAGGTTTAGATCATCTCCAAGCTTTCTTCAAGCTAAAACAAAAATCTGATGTTAGCTTTCAGGATTTTTCAGCCTTGTTAATTTGGGTATGAATAATTCAAAGACACACACAAAACTGAATTACAACTTCCCCCCCACCCAGAGCTACATCATTATATCTGAATAATTTTCACAATATAAAATTTCTTCTATGGTAACACATATAAGGTATTGGAATTAAAAGCAAGTATTCAAAACAAGTTTTATTTTGAGATGTCAAAGCAAATTATATTAGAAAATTGCAGTGATGTTCTAAAAAGAGATTAACTTCCTAATCTGTGCAGAAGTAACTAAATGGACCCATTGATCCATTTTAACATTGCTTTAGCAGAAAAATTTAAAGAGTGGTTTAGTCAACTGACAATATGTTAGAAGTGGGATCTATGTACAATTATTTTTTCTCGCAGTGAACCTTAATTTCTGCATAGGTGCGATCAAACCTTCAGGGCAGTTTTACCCAAATACATTAACAACTACAGGGTGTCTGAAGTTTCTGCAGTCCAAGAGGGCAGAACTGATTCCAGGGTCTTCTAGTATTTTGCCTCCTAATAATGTTCCCTTTTCAGAAGTCATGATTTGGAAAATAACGGTGCCCAAGTAGCCTCTCCCTACACTGGTGATCTCTTGGAAATGACAAAGCTTCTTGCTCCCAGAACCCAGTCTCTGCCTGTCACATTCCTTACTTCTATATCTGGGGGTGGGTTACATGTCCTCTGATTCAGGGATCTGGGATAAATATAAAAAGACAAAACAATTTCCTCCAGTATGTCAGGAATTCATGCCCAGTTTCTTAGGGTGACACAAAGTGGGAGGAATTATTGGTCTCTGTGGAGTAATATAGAAGAGAAAATGCCCACTTAAGATCCCATCACATGTATGACAACGGAATTGTGGACTAATAGGAAGAATTTTCCTGTACATTTAGTTTTAAAAGGAATTCAGCCTAGCAGCTTTATTGCAGCCTCATGCAACTTCCCCCTAAAACACCAAGGAAGGCACATAAAAAGATGAAAACTCCTCAGCAGTGGAAAGTAAGACCGAGAGACTACCTACTGACAGCCTCTGCAAAGACTTTCCACTTATTATAAGACTAACTGAGCACTGAAAAAAAATTATCAGTACCCCATCAATGCTCCCCCCTCATACAACAGAGCAGCCCAACTGGCCTGCAGGAAGACAGGAAGGTACTGTCTCTCTTTCACCACCTGTCCCTGAGCACAGAAGCTTCGGTGCCCATGCCGACCTGGAAACTGGGCAAAGCTTCTGTTGTAAGAGTCATGTGCTTTGAAAGAACCAGTATATTGTTCCACAATACCGGATCTCAGAATACCAAGTAAATAAAATAATATTTATTTTTTTGTATTTACAAAGGGAATATGTGTTCACTGGAATTTCTGAACATTTAGAAAAATACAAAGAAAAAGAATTTACTCACAGTCCCAACCTAGATATAACAACTGTTAACATGAGAATATATATCCTTATGTTTTTATGCATTATTGTTTTTTATAAAAATAAGAGCATGTTATCATATTCAATTTCATAACATTTTAAAATTTAAAATGACAACTCATGCCATCAAATATGTTTTGAATATGAATGCTAACAAATATATATCTACAAAGTGAATATATATATTCCATTATTATATATAATTATATATATATATAATATTTCATTGTATGCATGTGCCATACATATTTTGAACCAGTCTCCTATTGTTGGGCATTAGGGTTGTTTGCTGCTTTTCTTTATTATCAATAATATTCTATTGAACATATGTGTAGCTTTTAATATACATTCATGTTTATTTCCTTAGGATAAAGTTTTTAGAAGTAGAATTGCTGGTCAAAAGAAATCCTGATGTTTTTTCATTTTAAATAATATTCAAATTTGTTAAACACAATTTTTTAAGTATTGTAAAATGTTTAATGTTCATCAGCTTCAAGGTTTATGTTGCTCCTTATTTTATATATAAGTGAACTTTTGAATCTGCTAACACTTGCTGAATCTATCCCACTGTGAATTCTAAGGGTCAGTGTCCTCTTGCAAATTTTTCTTTGCTTCTTCTAGCAGTCATTGTGTTGCTTCTTGAGAATGGCTAATGAAAGTACCACCAATTTGATAAGGTACCATTAACAGTCATCTGTCAGTATGATGTCATCACAAGTACCTTTTAACTTTGGGAGTTGTTCTTTTTTACTTCTATTTCTTCCTTTAGCACTGTTATTCTATTCTAAATCTGTGCACTTTTGCCATCTCTTGTTGATCTTTGAAAATAGTATTGACGTCTTCTTCAGGAACCAGGGTACAAGTAGAACCACTCTGTGGACTTGGGAGGGTTAAATGTGATAATCCAGGTAAAGCGCCCAGCATAATGGCCAACACAGTAAATGGGAATGGCTACGCACACCCCAAGGACAAGACCTTGGCTGTGGGGTCCCTAGACTCACCAGGGGCACTCTCAGCAAGGTGAAAGGTGCTTCCAAGCCCACCGATAGTACCATTGCTGGCACCCTGCCTTGGCTGGCTGTGGGCCTTACCTCAGATCCCTGGGGCCCCACACTGGGCCTCAGAGCTACATTACTCCAGCATCTCACTCCCCCAGCTCCCTGTGGCCAACCCCTATGGCTCACCCAAGTGCCCAGCACACCAAGCACTGCTTCACCCAGGAATGCTTACTTTTAATTCCTTTGAGACATAATACTAAATAGCCTCAAGAAAGATTATACCAACTTACAAATATATCAGCAGTATATGATGTTAGGAGTGCCTGCTTTACAAGGACTGCTGCTAATCCTAAATATCATCATTCCAAGTATCTCAGGTAATAACTTTTCCTTTTAAATTTTATTGATTTTATTACTACTTGGAACATTTTCCTATGTGTTTGTCACTATTATGAATCACATTTTCAAGTCCCTTGTCCACTTTTCTGCTATCAGGTGTTTATTTTAGTCCTGTTAGTATATATGATTTCTTCAGATATGTGTACATTAACCCCTTGTCTGTTATGGGGATTGCAAAATTTTTTTCCAGTTTTGAATGCCTTTTAATTTTATTTATGATGTTTTTCTTAAATACAGACACTTAAAAATGTTTATACAAGCTGTACATGACTCATTTTCCTCCCCTGCAGCTGATATGATCAAAACGGGACCCCTGATCTAAGTTGGATTAAATTGGTTGTTTTTCCTGAGAACTTGAATTTGAAGCATTGAGACACTGAGTCACTTACAGGATTGCAAAAGGCACTTAAAATAAAATAGAATAGAATGCTGGCCTCCAGTTGCCTCCATGGTATGCCACAAACTCATGCAAGTCAATGATGTGGAATAGGGAAATCTAAGAGATTCTAGAGAAAGCTACTTTGTAGCTATGAGAGTGAAGCAGACACATAGAGAAAAGAGACAAAAGACAGTGAAATGACAGGGGCTTTTGGACGGGGTGATACCAAATTGAACTGAGCCCTGAAGTAAGTTTCTATACTGAAAATAATGGAATTAGTTGCAAGTTTTCATATTGTACATTGAGAGTCCACAGCCACATTTTGTCTGTTGGCTCCCCAAACTAGGGCCTAAAAGATTAGAGATCAGAGAAATCCTTTCTGAGAAAACTGGCCCCATACAAAATGACACACACACACACATTTAGGTGTCTCCTACTGAACCAGCTTCCTAATTCGTGGTGCAATTCATATACAGAAAGTCCTCCTCTCCAAATGTAGAAATTCTAATGAGCTTTTTAGTCACTCACTCTAAAATATGAATTGATAGCCAATAATCACTACACAATTAAGCAAAGACTCTAACATTCAAGACAGAGTTTAAAATGAACAAAGGTAAAGATCTTGGAGCAAATAGAGATTATTCAGGGAATAGAAGAAAACTTTAAATGACATAGTAACTTATATCCCCTGATAATCAGAAAACAACCCCATTGCTACACATGAACATTTTAAAGGAATATTCTGAAAATAAGATGAAGCTCTTAGAAATTAAATATCTAATTGCTGATGTGAAACTTTAATGAAATATTGGAATATAAATTTGGGAATATCTTTGTGAAATAGAAGAAAAAGGCAAAAATGGAATAAAGAGAATACAGGAACAAAGGGGAAAAAAGGGAACAAAGACAAGAAAAGTAGATGATCATTATAAGAAGAAGTTAGCTGGATTATCACACTAGACTTTCAACGAACTGAAGTCTAGAAAGGGAGAAGAGTAAAATCATAGACAAGGAAATTACAAAGTATATGAGACAACTTCCTAAAACAGAAGGATATGAGTTTCCCAATCAAAAGAACCCACTAAGTGCTCAGCACAGTAAATGGGGAAAATAACCCATACTACGCACATCATCGTGAACTTATACAAAACCAGAGCTAAAGACTGGGTCCTAAAACGTCCCATGGAGAAAAAACATAACTCGCCACATACAGAGCAACAGGAATCAAAATGGCATCAGATTCCTCAAAAATAACATACTTAACCAGAAGACAAAGGAGATGGCATCAATTTCTAAAACTGGCAACTAGATAGTTAGAAGAATCTTTCAAGCATATCTAAAAGAAGTTGGATGAAATATAATACTCATATTATTGAAGCACAAAAAAACTACCAAAATAGCCAAAGTCTAGAAGATGAGAACAAAAGAGGGAATCCCAACGTTCAAAACTTTCGCTCTTGAGTGCATTTTCCACTCTGAAAGAAAAAAACTGTAGAAATAATGTGCATTTTGGGCAAAATCCTGGGCTGAGGAGGACAGTGATCAAATCCCAGGGTCTTCCTGGGAAAGATAGATTGAATAAATAACCATCCACTCTAAACTGGCATACCAAAAGGGTTATAGCCTCAGGGTAAATGTGAACCAGCCTTAAGCTAGACCACAAATGATCTTCGGTGGTCTAGACAAGCATGGGCCTTAAATTTGTACTAAGGTGTTCCTGGAAAAATAATGCCCACAGGCACCTGTTATAAGCAAAGAAAAAGAGCTCCAGAGGAGGGCACTGTCCTTCTTCTAAGAGGCCAAATGTAATACCTATTAATAAACTTGCTGATAAAATATCAAGAAAACAGGCAAGTAAAATCAGATACATAAGGAAACAGGACACCATGAGAAAGAATCAACATTAACCACAGGCAAGAGAAACATACCAACTGGGATAGGCAAAATTCTAACATGCAGCCCTCGTTGCCCCCCAAGATCCCCACCCCAGTAATTAAACCAAACATTAACCTAGGTGCTGCTGGAGAGGGAATTTGCAGACATAATTAAGGTCTCAAGTCAGTTGAGGGAGTCATCCTAATGACTTAAGTCCACAGAGAATAATTTCCTGGGCTCTTTCTGATGAAGAGATTTGAAACTTGAGAGGGATTTGGCATAAAGAATAATCTGTTGCTGACTTTGAAGATGGAGAGGCCATGTGGCCAGGAATGCTCAGTATCTGGGAACCTAGAGCGCCCCCCAGCGACAGTCACCAAGGAAACAGTGAACTCAGTTCTACAACTTCAAGAAATTTAATTCTGCCGCAACGATGGCAACTTGGAAGAAAACTCAGCTGCAGATGAGAACACAATCTGCCAAAAACCTTGATGTTAGCCTTGTGAAACCCCAGAAAAGAATTTCACCTGAATTTCTGACAGCCAGAACTGTGAGCTAATAACTGGTTGTTGATTTAAGTGACTAAATTTGTAGTGATTTGTTATGCAACAATAGAAAAATAAAAATCAACAAAGACCCGAGAAATTGGAACGGTTTGTAATCAACTGTAAAATAGCTGTGCTTGCTGTGCTTAAAGAAATAAAAGCTTTAAAGGATCAGCAGGAAGCCAGAAAGCAGGAAATCTGTCACAGACTTCCATGAAAGAGTGATAGGGATCAGATTTACCCTCCTGATTTAAGCAAGTAGAAAGCTGATTAAAATAAACAAATCACTTGTTTTCAGACTGGACAACAGGCAGCACAGGACTGTTATCACAAAGAAAAGAGAAATCAATGAGTTGGTTCCTTCAGTTTCCTCAACTGATTGCTGGGAGGTGTTTCCAAACTACAGTGCAGAAGGAGGTGGGGACCCAAACACAACCTGGTGGTTTCGCTGAACTGAGGAGTCAGAGATCAAAGTTCAGGAAGCCCAGCACAACTGGTTTGGGTACGAGAGGGGAGAATGCTGCAGAGAGAAAACTCCAGAGATCTACAGAGGTGTTCCCTTGAGTCTTTGGCTTATTACTCCTGTACATGCATGAGAGATAACTGCCAGACACAGGAAATAGAATTGTAAAGCACTAGGCTGAACAATTTCCAAATAGGGCTGGGAATATTTTGCATTCCCATCAGCCAGAGTGGAAAACTTCCTAACACACAGGGCATAGGGTAGAGTTGTCAGAAGGATAGCACTGTAGTAGAGGAGATATATTAGATCTCACGTAAGGACACACTAAGAAGGCCTAAAGGCTCGTAAACATTGGTCTTGTAAAGATATTTGGATATGACACCAAAAGTGCATGCAACAAATGCAGACATAAACAAGTGAGACCATATAGCAAACCAAAATGCTTCTGTACAACAAAAGAAACAATCAGCAAAATAAAAAGGCAACTTACGGAATGGGAGAAAATATTTGAAAGCCATCTATCTGATAAGGGGTCAATATCCAAAATATGTAAGGAACTCATACAACTCAATAGCAAAAAAAAATTGATTTAAAATGGGCAAAGGACTTGAATAAACATTTTTCCAAAGAAGATATATTAATGTCCATCAGGTACATGTGAAAAGATACTCGCTATCACCAATCATCAGGGAAATGCAAACCAAAACCACAATGAGACCCCACCTCGCACCTGCTAGAATGCCTGTCATCAAAAAGATAAGAGATGGCAATTGTTGGTGAGGATGTGGAGAAAAGGGAACTCTTAGGCACTGTTGATTGGTGCAGCCACTGTGGAAAGCAATATGGAGGTTCCTCAAAAAAATTAAAAATAGAACTACCATATGATCCAGCAATCCCACTTCTGGGTGTATATCTTAAATAAATGAAAACACTACCTCAAAGGTATGTCCACACCTCCATGTTCATTGCAGCATTATTTACAATAAACAAGACATGGAAACAGCCTACGTGTCCCTTGACACATTAATGGATGAAGAAAGTGATACACACACACACACACACACACACACACACACACACACACACAATGGAATATTTTTAACCATGAAAAAGAAGAAAATCCTGCCTTTTGCAACAACATGGACAGATCCCGAGGGCATTGTGCTAAGTGAAATAAGTCAGACAGGGAAAGACAAATACTGTGTATTCCTACTTATATGCAGAATCTTAAAAAAGCTGAATTCATAAAAATAGTGGATGGAATGGTGGTTGCCAGGGGCTAAGAGGGTGGGGGAAATGTAAAAATTTGGTCAAAGAGTACAAACTCCCAGCTAAAATAAGAGTAAGTTTTGGGGATCTAACATACAGCATGGTGACTCTAATTAATGATATTGTATAATATACTTGAAGATTGTTAAGAGAATAGGTCGTCAATGTTCTCACTACAAAAAGAAATGGTAATTGTATGAGTAGATAGAGGTGTTGTAATTTTGTAATATATACATGTATCAAATCATGTTGTAAACCTTAAACTTACATATGTTATATGCTAATAAAATCTCAATAAAGCTGGGGCAAAAATTTAAAAAACAGTGTACACAAACCAAGATGCACCTATATGCTGTCTACAAAAGATGAACTTTAAATGAATATTCACAAATAGGTTGAAAGCTAAAAGAAGGGAAGTAATATATAACAATGCTAGAAGAAATCTGGAGTGACTGCACAAAATACAGTTCAAGACAAAGAGTTTTACTAGACAGAAGGGCATTTCTTAATAATAAATGATACATCAGGAGGACATAAGAATTCTAATTCTGTAGGTGCTTAAAACAGCCAACAAAGTCAATGAAAAAAATTTGACTGTATTTAAGAGTAAAAGATAAACTTACAAATATAATCAGATTTTTTTAAACATCCTGTGTCAATAAATGATACAACTACACAGAAAGTGTAAGCCTGATAGACAGCAATACCAAACAACTGCAGACTATATATTCTTTTTACATGAATATGGAATGTACACCAATATAGACCATATACAGGGACATAAGTCAAGTTTCAGTAAGTTTCCAAAGTGTGAAATCTTACAGAGCATGTTTCTGGTTATAATGCAGTTATGTTAGATATCAATTACAATAATAAATCTAGAGAAGCCCCAGTTATTTGGAAATAAAACAACACATTTCTAAATGACTCATGGTACAAATAAGAAATCAAAAGGGAAGGTAGACAGTATTTCAACTGTAAAGAAAATAAAAGTACAACATAGCAAACTTTGTGATTGGTGGCTAAGGCATGCTTGGAAGGAAATACCTATAAATGCTTACATGAAAGAAAAAAATGGGTGTAAACAGTTATTATGTTTCTTATGATCCTAGGAAAATAATACCAAATTGAATCCAAACTATATAGAACAAAAGGAAATTATAAACAGCAGACATCAATGAAACAAAAAACATAAAAACAACATAACAAGTGTACTAACTCAAATTTTTTTAAAAACTGAGGTATCACTGATACACAATCTTATATTGGTTTCAAGTATACAACACACAGGTTCAACAGCTACCCATATTATTAAGTCCTACTCCCCTCCTAGTGCAGTTATTCTCTGTCAACATAGGAAGATGTTACAGAATCATTGGCTATCTTCCACATGGTGTACTACCGTTCTTGAGATCAAGTTATGATTGAGAATTTTTTGTTCCTTTATACCACTCACCCTTCCTACCCACCCACTGCAACCCCTCCCCCATGGTAACCACCAGTCCCTTCTCAGTGTCTACGAGTCTACTGCTATTTTGTTCATTTTGTTTTTAGATTCCACAAATAAGTGAAATCATATGGTATTTGTCTTTCTCCACCTGACTTATTTCACTTAGTGTATTACCCTCTAGCTCCATCCATGTTGTTGCAAATGTCAGGATTTCTTTCTTTTTATGGCTGAATAATACTCTGTTGTGTATATGTACCACATCTTCTTTATTCATCTATTGATGAACACTTTGGTTGCTTCCATTGGCTATTGTAAAGAATGCAGCAATAAACATAGGGGTGCATATATCTTTTTGAATCAGATAATTTGTTTTCTTTGGGTAAATTACCAAAAATGGAATTACTGGACCGTATGGTATTTCTATTTTTAGTTTTTTGAGGAACTTCCATACTCCTTTCCACAGTTGCTGTATCAATTTACATTCCAAGCTAACAGTGTAGGAGCATTCCCATTTCTCCACATCCTAGTCAACACTTGTTATATCTTGTCTTTTGGATAGTGGCCATTCTAACTGGTTGAGGTGATATCTCATTGTGGTTTTGATTTGCATTTTCCTGATGATGAGCAATAGGCAGCATCTTTTCATGTGCCTGTTGGCCATCCGTATGTCTTCTTTGGAGACGTGTGTTCACATCCTCTGCCCATTTCTTAATCGGGTCATTTGTGTTTTGGATGTTGAGGCATATGAGTTCTTTATATATTTTGGATGTTAACCCATTATTGTATAAATTGTTTATGAATATATTCTCTGATACTGTAGGTTGCCTTTTTGTTCTGTTGATGGTGTCCTTTGCTGCACAGAAGTTTTTAGTTTGATGTAGTCCCACGTGTTCATTTTGAGTTTGTTTCCCTTGCCCAAGGAGATGTGTCCAGGAAAAAATTGCTCATGCTTATGTTTAAAATATTTTTGCCTATGTTTTCTTCCAAGAGTTTTATGGTTTCATGACTTACATTTAGGTCTTTGGTCTATTTCAAGTTCACTTTTGTGTGTGCAGTTAGACAGTTTCATTCTCTTGCATGTACCTGTCCAGTTTTTCCAACACCAGTTGTTAAAGAGACTGTCTTTCTCCATTGTATATTCATGGCTCCTGTATTGTATATTAATTGACCATATATGTGTGTTTATATCTGTGTTTTTTATTCTGTTCTGTTGATCTATTGGTCTGTACTTGTGCCAGTACCATACTGTTTTGATTACTGTAGCTTTTAGTAGAGCTTGAAGTCAGGGTGTTTAATACCCCCAGCTTTGTTCTTTTTTCTCAGGATGGCTTTGGTCATCAGGGTCTTTTGTGGTTCCATATGAATTTTAGAACTATTTGTTCTAGTTCTTTGAAAAACACCTGTTGGAATTTTGATAGGGATTGCATTGAATCTGTGATTACTTTGGGCAGGATGGTCATTTTTACAATATTAATTATTCCTATTCATGAGTATGGGATAGATTTCCACATATTTGTGTCTTCTTTAATTTCTCTCATGAATGTCTTATAGTTTTCAGAGTATAGACCTTTTACTTCCTTGGTTAGGTTTATTCCTAGGTATTTTATTCTTTTTGATGCAATTATAAATGGAATTGTTTTCCTGATTTCTCTTTCTGCCAGTTTGCTGTTATTATATGGGAATATGACTGATTTCTGTGTATTAATTTTCTATTTTGCAACTTTGCTGAATCCAGTTATTCTAATAACTTTTTGGTGGAGTCTTTAGAATTTTCTATATATAATATCTTGTTATCTGCATATAGTGAGTTTAATTTCTTCCTTACCAGTTTGGATGCCTTTTGTCTCTTTATCTTGTCTGATTGCCATGGTTAGGACCTCCAGTACTACACTGAATAAAAGTGGTGAGAGTAGACATCCTTGTCTTGTTCCTGATCTTAGAGGAAAAGCTTTCAGCTTATTGCCATTGAGTATGATGTTAGCTGCGGGTTTGTCATATATGCCCTTTATTATATTGAGGCATGTACTCTCTATACCCATTTTGTTGAGAGTTTTATCATGAATGGATGCTGAGTTTTGTCAAATGCTTTTTTCAGCATGTATTGAGATGATCATGTGGTTTTTACCCTTTTTGATAATGTGGTATATGATATGAATTGATTTATGGATATTGTACCATCCCTGCGTCCCTGGAATAAATCCCACTTGGTCATGATGGATGATCCTTTTGATGTAATTTTTAATTCTGTTTGCTAATATCTTGTTGAGGATTTTTCCATCTATATTCATCAGGGATAGTGGTCTAAATTTTCTTTTTTTGTAGTCTCTGTTTGGTTTTGGTATTAAAATGATGCTGGCCCCATAGAATAAGTTTGGAAGTATCCCCTCCTCTTCTTATTTTTGGAATACTTTAAGAAGGATGGGTATCAGCTCTTCTTTTAATGTTTGGTAGAATTCAGCTGTGAAGCCATCTGGTCCTGGAATTTTGGTTTTGGGGAGTTTTTTGATTACCAATTCAATTTCATTACTGGTAATTGGTCTGTTCAGATTTTCTGTTTCTTCCTGAGTCAATCTTGGAAGGTTGTATTTTTCCAGGAATTTGTACCATTTTTCTAGGTTTTCCAATTTTTCATAGAATTCTCTAATAATACTTTGTATTTCTGTGGTATCCTTTCTGACTTTTCCTTTTTATGATTTTTTCTTGGTAAGTCTGGCTAGGGATTTGTCTACTTTGTTTATTTTCTCAAAGAACCAGCTCTTGGTTTTACTGATTTTTTTCTATTGTTTTATTCTTCTCTATTTATTTCTACTCTGATCTTTATTATGTCCCTCCTTCTACTAACTTTGAGTTTCATTTGTTCTTTTTCCAGTTTCTTTAGTTGTGAGTTTAGACTCTTTATTTGGGATTGTTCTTGTTTCTTGAGGTAGGCCTGTATTGCTATGTACTTCCCTCTTAGAACTGCTTTTGGGGCATCCCACAAAGTTTGGTCTGCTGTATTTTTGTTTTCATTTGTCTTTGTGTATTGTTTGATTTATTTTTTGATTTGGTCATTGGTCCATTGATTATTTCAAAGCATGTTGTTTAGCATCCATGTGTTTGTGGTCTTTTTTGTTTTCTTAGTGTAATTCATTTCTAGTTTCAAACCATTGTGGTCTGAGAAGTTGCTTGATACAATTTCAATCTTTTTTAATTTATTGAGGCTCTTTTTGTGGCCTAGTACATCATCTATTCTGGAGAATGTTCCATGTACACTTGAGAAAAAATGTGTATCCTGCTGATTTTGGGTGGAATGTTCTGTACATGTCTGTTAAGTCCATCTGATCTAGTATATTGTTCACTGCCTCTCTTTCCTTATTTATTTTCTGTCTTGTTTATCTGTCCACTGATGTGAATGGTGTGTTAAAGTCTCCTAAAAGGAATGAGTTACAGTCTGTTTCCCCCTTTAATTCTGATAGTATTTATTTTATATATTTAGATTTTGTATGTTGGGTACATACATGTTTATAATTGTTATATCCTCCTGTTGGACTGACCCCTTTATCATTATGTAATGTCCTTCTTTGTCCCTTATTACTTTCTTTGTTTTGAAGTCTATTTTGTCTGATATAAAAACAGCTACTCCTGCTTTTTGCTCCCTATTGAAATATTTTTTTTGATCCCTTCACTTTCAGTCTATGTATGCCTTTAGGTCTGAAATGTCTCTTGTAGGCAGCATATAGATGGGTCTTGATTTTTTATCCATTCTGAAACCCTGTGTCTTTTAATTGGTGCATTCAGTCCATTTACATTTAAGGTGACTATTGATATGTATGTACTTATTACCATTCTATTAATTGTTTTCTGGTTTTTTAAACAGTTCCTCTCTGTGCCTTTCTTCCCCTCTTTTACACTTCTCTTCTGATTTGATGATTTTGTTTAGTGTTGTAATTGGATTTCTCTTTTTAAATTTTTTGTGTATCTATTAGAGGCTCTAGGTTTCTTGTTACTATAAGGTTCCTGGATAGTTTCCTAACTATATAGCAGTTTCTATTAAGTTGATAATTGATCTATTTCAAACATTATTTAAAAGCACTTCTTTTTTACTCTTTTTCCTCCTCTACACTTTCTGTATTAGATGTCATAATCTTCATTTTTTGTATATCCTTTGAATGATTTTGTGTATTGTTCATTTTACTACTTTTGTTTTAATTTCATAGTTGCTTGGTAAGTAATTGGTCTGCTACCATTACTGTGGGTTTATTTTCACTGGTGAAAACTATTTAGGCTAAAGAACATTTCTACCTACAGAAGTCCCTTTAACATATCCTGTAATGCTGGTTTAGTGGTTATAAGTTCCTTCCACTTTCATTTATCTGGGAAATGTTTAATCTCTGCTTCAAATTTGAATGATAGTCTTGGTGGGTAGAGGATTCTTGATTGAAGTTTCTTCTGTTTCAATACATTAAGTATTTCATGCCACTCCCTTCTGGCCTGTAAAGTTTCTGTGGAGAAATCTACTCATAGCCTGATAGGGGTTCTCTTATAAGTAATCTTTTTTCTCTCTCTCTGGCTGCTTTCATACCCTCTCCTTATCCTTAATATTTGCCATTTATATATTATATGCCTTGGTTCTGTCTTCCTGGAGTTCCTTTTGTTAGGGGCTCTCTCTGCTTCCATGAATTGGGTGCTTATTTCCTTCCCAGACTGGGGAAATTTTCAACAATAGTTTCTTCAGAGAGACTTTCTATCCCTTTCTTTCTCTCTCTCCTCCTTGTGGTGCCCCTATTATGTAAATATTGTTTCATTTGGAGTTGTCACACAGCTCTCTTAGCATCTTTTTTTTTCTAGATATCGTTTCCTCTCTCTGTTCCTCTGCTTCATTGTACTCCTGTTCTCTAATTTCCATCTCATGGATGTCTCTTCTACTTGCAGCAATCTATTAGTCATTCCCCCCACTGTATATTTCATTTCAGTTACTGTATTCTTCATCTGTGAGTGGCTCTTTTTCAGCTCTTGTATCTTTTTGTTGAAGTTCTCCCTGAGTTCTTCGATACTTTTTCACAGATAAGTGAGCATACTTATGATAGTTACTTTGTAATCCTTATCAAGAAGATTGGCAAGCTGTTTCACTTAGCCCTCTTCTGGTGTCTTGTCCCATAATTTTGTTTGGAACATATTCTTCTGCCTCCTCATTTTGTCAGGGTTTCTGTGTCTCCCTTGTATTAGATGGCTCTGCTATGCTTCCTGGTCTAGAAAGTAATGGCTTTATGAAGAAGCTATCCTGTGGTGCCCAGAAGCTCAAGACTCTTTTATCTCCAGTGCCTGGTTCTCCTTTGTAGTGAAGCCTTAGTTGCTGTTTGTGGGCTATGCGTGGGCTGCCTTTCTGTCTGTCTGCCAGTAGTAGTCTATCTCAGTCCACTGCAGCAGACATTTGCCCACCTGGCCCTTGTGAGCAGAGAAGGAGCAGTCTGCCAGGATTGTTGTAGGCTGGGCTTCCCTTTGCATGCCTTGCAACAATGGCGGGGCTACTGGGTTAAGGGATGTGTAGGGGGAGAGCACAGCACCAGGCTGGGCTGCCCACAAGGAGGAAGGAGTGTTTGGAGCTGGCTTCTGTAGGTGCCTCTCTAATTGAGTTGAGATGGGTCTAAGTAAGCTGGGAAAGGCTCTCTCTGCCTACTAGGCAGCAAAGTATGACATTGCTGGGCTGAGTGGGGTAGTGGGCCAGTGGTGCACAGGGAAGCACCTTGGGGCTGAGCCACTAGAAATGTGGATGGAGTATTTGGGGCTTCCAAGAGTGCCCAAACTGTTGAGATGAGGGAAGGCTGGGGAAGTGTTATCCACCTGCACTTTCTCTTATGGAGAGAGACCCATCCAACCCTTACCCCTCTGGTACCCCTCCCACTGCTGGCAAGTCTTTCATTCTGCCACTTCTGCTTTGAGTCTCAGTGGGACTAATGGAGCATGCCTGTCCTCCAGCAGTGTCTAGAATCTCAGACTCCCAGAGTGCTCCAAATGTCCCTGGTGTCTAGTTCTGGTAATTATCAGAAACCAAAGCAATGTGGATTCATGTTCCCAGGACCAGGTGTGCAGATTTCCTGAGCACCTACCACCTCCCTGCTCCATTCTTCTTCCTCACACCTGTTAGCTGGGATGGGGAAGAGCTTGAGTCCCTCTCAATGGCAGTTCTGCCACTTTATCCTTTTCTATGTGGTCTTGTCTTCTTTGCCATGTGTAGGTGGTCTATGCTGCAGTCTTCAGGTCATTTTCAGGGTTAGTTGTAGTTGCTGTAGTTGCTTCCTTGGTGTGTGTGTGTGGGGGGGAGGTTTCTGCATTGCCTTCCTACTCTCCCATCTTTTCATCCTCCCCAAATGTTGGTTTTTGAAGAGGTTAATAATATTGGTTAAAATCCTCACAAGACTGGCTAAAAAAAAAAGAGAGAAAAACCAAATAACCAGTTTTATGAAGGAGCAAATATCCCTATAGACTCTACAGGTATATAAAGGAAAACATTATGCAAATAATTAGACAAACGAGATAAAAAGTACTTGAGAAAGAAAATAATCAAACCTTGCCCAAGATGAAATAGAAAGACTGAATAGCCTCATATCTGTCAAGGTAATTGATATTATTATTAGCAACATCTACACAAACAGAACCCCAGGCCCAGATTATGTCACTATCAGACATTTCCAAATTTTATCAAAGATTTCCAAAAGAAATAATAACAATTTTACATAAGGTATTTTAGAAATTATAATAACCCTGATACCAAAATTTGCCAAAAGTATTCCAATAGGAGAAACACAAATCCAACAATATTGTATCAAATATTCATACATTTATATCTAGAAATATAAAAAATAAAAAAATACATTATGACTGAGCGGAATTATCCTAGCAGTATAAGGGAAAAATATTTCATGTAATCCACCATATAATAGAAAAGAAGATTAAATATTAAAAATGATATTTCAAAGTTGAAAAGTTTCTCCTCCTCACAAGATACCATTAAGGAAATGAATAGGCCAGGTGCAATGTTTGTCATGGTCCCCATGTTTCCTATAAAAACTACAGGCGTAGCTAAAGCATGATTCTTTAAAGCCATGGTAGCATTGCTCTATCTGATTCTCCCACACCTTGTGGGACTCCTAGAGACCTTGCAAACACAGGCTTCTAAGTGCTCAGCCTCCAATCTTCACTACAGAGGTCAAGAAGAATGTCTAAATGAGCCTCAGAAGCCTGCCTCCTTACAGGAGTTACAAGTGACCATTATTTGCTGCTGCTGCATGGACTATAAAGTGTGTGATGACCTAACCATAGAGACCTGCTAAGCCTGGCATTGTTCACTCACCTACTACTTGATACCTTTAGTGAATTCTTTGTTGTACTATTAAGTGAAGTATTCAGGAGTGTATGTTTTATGCTACAAGAAGCAGCTATAACAAAAAAAATGCAGTTTAAAAAAATTAGCTGTTTAACAAACATACTATGGTCTCTGTATAATGATTAATTCCTTGGCATTACCCACCACAGAGGCAGTCACTATAGGCTGAAGGGCACTGGAATATGAGAAACTAAAGCCCTGGGAAAACATATTTGTTTTGGGGTGGAGTGCTAGTAGCAATGTTGGTGTTACTGTTATTATCTAACGGGGAATCTTCACTGACAGTTTTTGGGGGGAGGTCTAAGGAACAGAAGAGTAAGAGTTGGGCTTGGTTAATCCAACAAGGGCTTCATGGCTCTCTGTAACAACCACACATTTGTGGGGTGAACATTTTGATGATAAGTAATCTGAAATATGTGTAATGAGCATTATGTGGCAAGAAGGGTTTCTTAAATTTATACAAACACATATTTCAGAAAGCTGTAAGCCTGATCCCAACACTATTACTATCATTCTCAGGGTATTCCTTTGTAGCAGGCAAAGTACATGCTGGGTCCTTCTGCTTTGACAAATGGTGAAAAGCAGAGACAGTAGGCCACTAGACAGTGAGGAACCAAAAGGAAACTATGGACTGTCTACTTCTCTGTTCTAACTCTGACTTGTCATCTTCCCGGTACTCTTTGGTCTCCCCATGAGGTTTAGCAGGGTATGGTTTTCAGAGCCAGTGGCCCAAGCATCCAACAATCACAGTGAGAATCAGGCCCCGTTGCACCTTGGAGAAGCATGCCTAAGCATCTGGTATATGTGGAAGAAGATATATGCAGCTACTCATTAAGAGCACTCTGGGCTAGTCACTGTGCTAGCTGTCGTTTGCAGGCATAACTTGACTTAATATTATGAAAACCCAAACATAGAGGAACTCTTATTATTCCCACCTCACAGATGAGGAAACTAATACCCAGAAGGAATACATGAATGTCCAAGATCACATGGCCAATAAGTGGTGAACTGCTGTCTTGAACCCAGTACATCTAATTTTGTTGCTCAGGTTATCTGGATGGCCCCTTACCAGCCCTCTATGAAAAGGCTGAGAGGCAGCAGAAGACAGCCTTTGAGTATCTGATGAACAAGTGAAAACCTCAAACGTTGATCCTCACAGGTAATAATAAATTGTTACTGTTCATAAAAATTAACTTCAGATTTCTACATGTAATGTGTTACCTATTTTTAACTTAATACAGTACATGAAAATATTCATAAGAATTATGCTCTCTTTTGAGTTCTTGAGTTGCAACAGAATTTACATAGAATATACTTATACCTAGTAAAACACTCACTCAACCACTTTTAACTCTGTGGGGCTCTATCAAATATATGATCATTAGACTCACTGGTGTTTCATTGGAGAATGAGATTGGTAATTATATTTATAATGGAGCACATAAACAAATACATCCACTTATTAATATTTAATAATCATTAAGAACTGCTTGAATTGCATGCCTTAGGCCAGGGAGTAGCTTATGTGTAATATTCCTATTTATATGTCCACAAGAGAAGCTAGAAGGTTACATTCCACAGGAGGAATCACAGCAGTACTGAGCAAGTAATCCCAACTTTAAGTCTTTCTAAAATGGGGTAGGGTATAAATAAGTAATACATGAAATCAGCATGGCCATAATTTCTCTTTTGTGTACTTATTTAACATTTTTTCCATCACTCCTCGATTTTCATGGAAAAGCCTCTTCCCCATTACGCTATGCCAATCGTGATGGCAACCCTCCCCACCCCATGCCCAGTGCTGTCACCTTCTGACCTTTCAGCATTCCGCATCATGAAAGAAGCCTCCTGTACCTCAGTCACTGTCTTTAGCTCCACCTCAACCACCACCGTCATTCTGGGACTTAAAATGCCTAGGAGGCCCTAGCTGACTTTTGGGCCTCACAAGGCTTTGCTGCCTCTGAGCTACTGAGGAAGCCTTCTTTCCCCCACCACCTCAACCGGCACTCCACCAGGGCCACCCACACACTGTGACCATTAGAAATTCCTCCTCTGAAATTACTGGCCACATCTGCTATCCCTCTAACTCTCTATGGAACTTCTTCTCTTGATATCTCACAAGCACCTTCAACTCAATATGACAGAAATTGAGAGGAGCCAGAAGCATGTGCATGGATTTCAGCTCTTTAATAGAATGTGCAGCTGATAACAGCACAGGGCGCCTTCTGCTGTGATAGTTTTCAGCACTAAATGCGGCTGTGCAGACTCCCTCCAGGTTCCGGAACGTAGGCATCAGCACTTCTTCCTGGGTTAGAACATCTCATCAACCTAAGAATTGGTGTCATGCCCAAAGAGGTGGCTGCACTGTGGGTTGTTGTCCTCTGCCCCCTGAATCCTCATTGTTGTGGGCCTTGTGGCAGGCCTTGTCACCTACCAGCTCTCAAATGTTGGTGGCCACATATTTGAGAATGGCAGAGAAATAAACCTGGGTGGACAAGTCCAGGTGCTGGGCAGTGGTTTTCCTCCAGGATGTGGTCCACAGGGAACTGCAGCTTGGCTTTTGTGGAGCAGGAGGATGTCTGCTCACTGAACTTGTAGGAGCTCGGACAGCTTTTTTTTCCAGACATAATGTTTTGCTCTGACTGGCCTAGCTTGATGATCCAGTTGTTGGCCTGCGCCTCTCAACACATCAGTCACCAGTGTTCATTCCCATCCATTCTATCCCCACACTGCAGTCACTCATTGGTCAGGGAGCTGCCTTTGTGATACCATAGACATTGGGATGTCATTGGTGTCTACTGGGCCTTGATCAGGCCTCAGCCTAGAAATATGCATGTAGGAACTTGGTCATCCTAATTACTAGACCAGAATGCAACACCAGTATAACCACTGGACTGGCTAACGCCTATGGTAGAAGAGTATGTAGAACAACTAGAACTCTCATACATTGTTGGTGGAGTGGAGGAAGGTTACAGTCACTTTGGAAAAAGTCTGACAGTTTCTTAAAAAACTTAACATACACCTACTCTATGACCCAGCTATTTTTCTTCTAGGTATTTATTCAAGAAATAGAAAACTCTATCTACACACAAACACACACACACACTATGTGCATCAGAATGTTTATATCCCTATTATTCATAATAGCCAAAGCTGGAAATAGTTCAGATATTCATTCACAGAAAAATGAATAAACAAGCCATGGTATATTCTACATCCAGCAACAAACAAAATGAACTACAGATGCACACAATAACATGGATGGATCTCACAGGTGCTATGTTGAGTGAAGAAGCCAGACACGAAAGAGAATACACTGTATATATACATATATATGTATATGTATATATATGTTTATGTGTATGTGTATATGAAGTTCTAGAAGAGTCAGACTTCTGGTCGCTTCCAAAGTGGTGGAGAGGCAGGACTGATTTCTGGATATGGGTGTAGAGTACATGGATATACATATTTTTCAACATTGTCCAGATGAAATGTGTGCATTTTAGTATATACCATTTTTACACTATAAAAGAAGTATACAAGTGTAGTAATCAAGTAGCTTGAGAAGTGGGAAAGAGATACAGATGAAACAAGGATGACAGAATGTTGATGGTTGAGGCTAGGTGAAGGGTATATGCAGTTTCATTATATTATTTTATTTTATATTTGAAATTTTCTGTAATAAAAAGTAAAAAAAAAGGCAACAAAGGATGAAAGAATGAAAGAAAGAAATCAACCATTATTAATCCATCACAGTATCCTTGTCTAAGAATCCTCTTCAGTCCATTAGTCATCTCTAATAATCAGAAGGCATATGAAATAACACCTTTTCTCAATCCTTGGCCTGTGGCATATACTCCTGGGTTTGTTAAACACCCACACACACACATGCATACACACGAATAACTAGAATGACTTATTCTAATATATTAAATTTCTTAGCTTCAAAGTGGTAGGATTATGAGAGTTTTTAACTACTTTGTATTTTTCTGCAATGTATAATTATGAATTCACATTTCTATTATAATTATAAAAGTAAGCCATACACAAATTTTAAATATAATTTTCCTTGAGTTTCTCCTGTATTGTTACTATGGTTTCCAAAATTCAACAGGCTTTACCACATTATCACTCTCAGGAAAAGCAATGTTGCTAGTTGTATTATTTGTTAGCAAAAAATCTTTTGCCAAGGTATGAGCCTCCAAGGTACTTTTTCTGTAAAGATAAAAATGCAGTACTGCACAGGAGATCCGCTTATTAGACATTAGGCATGCTTTCTGCAGAACCAAAATAACTCTTCAGAAGTTTCCTGCCAAATTCACAGCTAAACTGTTATGCAAATGTAACTACATCTAAATTGAAAGTGCTGAAATCATACAGCCAACATACTTCGAAGTATGATTGCTTTTGTTGATGTGGGCAGAAAGATTGGGATGTTTCAAAGTAAACAAGATGTATTGCTCTTTTGTTTCCTTTTTTGGGTGTTTATAGTATACAGGAAATAAAAAATAAATGAAAATAAAATAGAGTGAAGGAGAAAGGAAAAGATAGGATTAAGCGTTGAGGTAAAGACATCGAAGCCCTCATAAAACAAAACAAAGAAACTGCACATGAACTTAATTGCAGTTGGAGTCTGTAAGCCTTGGAGCTTATACATTTAAAAAGGATGACAGACTTTTTATTATATATGTTGAAGTTGCCCTATTTAACTTTCTTGTGTTTATCTCTTGCCTATCTAACTCCATTTTAAATAGATAGCTCCCTTAGCATAGTACCCTCTAGGTCCAGCTGTGTTGTCACAAATGGCAGGCTTTCTTTCTTTTTAGTGGCTGAGTAATATTCCATTGTGTACACATACCACATCTTCTTTATCCATTCATCTATTGACAGACACTTAAGTTGCTTCCATATCTTGGCTGTTGCAAATAATGCAGCAATAAACATAGGGATGCATAGATCTTTTTGAATCAGAGATTTTGTTTTCTTTGGGTAAATTCCTAGAAGTGCAGTTACTGGGTCATATGGTATTTCCATTTTTAGTTTTTCGAGGAACCTCCATACAGCTTTCCATAGTGGCTGCACCAATTTACCTTCCCACCAACAGTGTGGGAGGTTGCCCTTTTCTCCACATCCTCGCCAATACTCGCTATTTCTTGTCTTTTGGATTGTGGCCATTCTGACTGGTGTGAGGTGATATCAACTATACTTCAATTAAAAAAAAAAAAAGAAAAAAGTAAAGAAAATAGCTAGCTCCCAATAGCAGAGAATCTCTCTTTTACTTCTGGCTATTTGTCACTGGGCTAATGAGATCTAATAGCCCACCCTCTATTTTCTCCATATGTCAGTGCGTGATACATAGTAGGCACTCAATATTTGTTGAATAAATGAATGACTATTCCCAATAGCATCTTATCTGGTGTCTTTCCTATAGAAGAAATTCATAGGTGTGTATTGAAGTGGTTATTAATTAGTCCTTTTGTTCATCCTATGAATACTATTGAGTATCTGCTCTGTGCCAGGCACTCTTCTAGGTGCTTAGGACATGGCAGTGAGCAAAGTAGCATCTCTACTCCCATGGCATTTACATTCTAATGAAAAAATTACCATCTAGGCAACATAACAGAATATAATTTTTAGTTTCATTGATATAAAGGACAACTTTCCCTCATTTTGAATGTTACAATACTAAGCAACTCATGGTTGCTTTGGGTCAATGTGTCACTTTTGTGGCACTTCACGTTGGTAGGTGAATTTGATTAAAAGTGGTTCAGGGTGACAAGTATAAGCACACATAATTATTGCAATTGGAAGACTTTCCAAGATAACACCTGAAAATTGCTACAGAGTATACAGTTCTTGAAGACTGCATCTGTGAACCAGGAGAGAGATGGTTTTCAATAGAAACAAAGATTCCTTTTATTGACAAAGATGAATTGTTCTACTATGACTCTCCTCTTTCTAATTTCCTGGCTAGTTGAGATCAATCAATACTCTTAGACAGTACCCATTTAAGGCTCTGACAAGTGTTATTTTTTAGAGGCCATTCTTTAAGCTTCTCATTAATGAAAAGCAGTACTGTAGCATCTATTGCCATTTCCACTGCTTCTTGGCCTTGCTCCGTCTGGGCCTGATATTACAAACAGCTGAAATCAGTACACTGTGATATTATGCAAATGTGCTCTGGCAGATTGAGCTAAGAATAGTGTGCATTGGCTACTTCACTTTATTTGGTGTATAGATGAATTTGGCATTTTTAAATTAAAGAACATTACGGACATTTAAAAATATCTCTGCATTAGAAATGTCTTTCCTTATGAAGGTTAAATAAACACCAGTCTGAGGAACAACTTTAAACTTCCTGAGTTTAAAACTAGAAATTCAGGGAGGAAGAAAAAAGATGGTTTCAGGAAAGCAGGTATTAATGTTTTTCATGGTGTCCTTTTGGATGAGCTAGAGAAGTATGGGCTGGATGCCCAGTAGAGCTTGGTGGATTCAACCCTGGTCAATTTACTGTAGCCAAAAGGTGCTGATTATGGCTCACTGCAATCCTGGAGGACACTTTCTTGTGTCATCCTGAAAAGCTGGGAATTTGGGCTTGTCTTGTTCAACAATTTTTTAATGACTTGGAGGAGAACATTGATGACATACATAAAATCTGCTTATCACAAGAATTTGGTAGGGACAGTGAATGCATTATTATGACATAATCAGGAGCCTTAAAGATCTGTCCAAGTTAAACTCTGTCTGAATCTCAAAGATAAATGTTGATTGATACAAATAAACATAAACTTTTATATTTATGTTGGAGAAATACCAGTTCCTATTTTAGGGGGCTTCTTAGTTAAAGATGAGGGAATAGGTCTCCTTTCCAGGCCTTAGATTGATTAACTGATTATTTTCATAAGGCAGTAAGTGAAAGATTTTGAACTCAAGAATAAAGTTAAAAGGTTTTCAAAAGAAGACAATAAAGATAAAATTAAAGGACAATTCATTTTTAACCTCTCATGGTCTTTCAACTCTATGCTGGTAATGTTTCTTTCTTTTATAAAAAAAAAAGTCTGACAGGTGTCAACACCATCCGTTTCCACCTTTTCAGGGGGACTGAGCTCCTTGTGTATCACCTGTTTATTGCTTATTGTGTCCTAGGGGAAAGTACACCTGACTTCTATAGCCAAGTTGATTGATAGTCTTAATGTCTAATCACAAATTTTCCTTTCTCATTTGGGACACAGAGAAGTGGATTTCCTCTGTCCTTAAAAAATTACAAAGTAACCAATATACAGATTGTCTCAGAAAAGAAAGCAATATATAACATTTTTGCAGAGCATCTCATGTTTTGTTCCCTTCCCTGGTGAAGCATACAATGCACAAATTATCATTTGGGAATAGAATAGCCAACTACTGGTAATACCATTCTCTAGGAATACAAATGAGAGTTTATTAAGCCTGTCTTTAAAAACAAAGGATCATCATATAGAAAATGGCAAAAAGCTCCCAGCTTGAAAGGATAGGATTTTTCAAGTGTCTCCTGGAACAGTACTAAAAGGGGCATACTTGAAAACAAAAACCACATAGGTCTTCCCTTTACTGAAATTAGAAATGAGTAAAATGTAAATACAGCTTCCAAAAAAGCAAGTATAGCCTTGGTTTTACACCAAAGCCAAAATGGGATATCCAAGGAAAAGAGGTAGTGGCTCTGCTTTGCTATATACTCTGCCCATTCTTGTGCATTGTTTCCTGTTCTGGACACTCTATTTTGAGAGAGATTGAACCCCAGCAGCATACCCAAAAACTACTATACATAGGGAAGATAAATATTCTGAAAGATATGTGATATGGGGAACAGATGAAGGACCTGGCGATGTTTAATTGGCAGAAGAAAAGACTTAGGACACGGTAGTGAGCTTCAGTTGTCCAAGGCCTTATGTCAAAGGAGGAGGGGTGTCATTCTCTGGACTCTATACATTCAAAGGAGGACTGAGGAGTTGAAGCTTTAAGAGGCAAAGTTTGGCTCAATTCAGGAGAGAATTATCCATGTAGCACAATTTTCCAAAATGGAATGGACTGTTATAGGAAACAGAGATGTCCCTGTTACTGGAGGTACTCAAGATCTTCAGGAATGTGTTTGAAGAGGGAATCTGAACATGAGATGTGGTTGGAGCAGATTAACTCTGTGGTCTCTTCTAAGCCTAATATTCTGAACTTGGGCATTGATATAAGAGGCCTAGTTCTGAACATTAAAATAAATTTCTTTTTGCCTATCAGCTCATCTAATCAGTTAACAAGGTATCTCAGCTCTTCCTTTACAAAGTATCTCATTATTCTTATTATTCTACAGTGACCTGGATATTACAATAGCCTCCTAATTGGAAAGATTTATTAAAATTAAAATGTGCACTTTCTTTGTAGGGGATTGTTTACAAAGATGGTTAACTGTTTTCTTCCATCTCTGTACACACATGCCTTTGTAATGTAACTTTGTCACAACATCATCAAAAGATGGCTTATCTTTCCACTCCTGTAATCTGGGAGGCTATGGATTTTCTTTGACCAATAGAATGTGGCAGAATTAATACTGTGCAACTTCCAAGTATGGGCCTTAAGAAGTTTTGCAGCTTCTGTTTTCCCACTCACTTGCATAACTTTATCCTTGTGAACAAGCCTGAGCTAACCTCCTTGAGGATGAGATATCACACAGACAGAGATCATGTGAGAAAGAGGCGCAGATTAGACCCTATCCAGAAGTGTTGCACAAGAGACTAATAACAATAGTTAGCTAAGGAGTTGGGCTAAAAGTTGAGGAGAGGAAGAGGAGTTTATGCACTTTATTCCTTTAAATATTTTACTTTGAGTTTATGTTACTTAAGTACAGTTATTTTAAAAATATAAATGGAAATAAAAATAAACACAACCTGTAACTTTTCCCCCTGCCTCCAGTCACCACTATTTGTAACACAGTCTGTGTCGCTGCATTAATATAAAAATACCCTTTTTTATTGTGCCATTCCTCTGCTCACCAAGTTTCAAGAACTCTCCACTGCCTGCCTAGCAATGGCCTTCAAAGTGAGGTATGTTCTCTTTATATATTTTATCTCAAATGGCAAGAAAAAAGCTCTATTAATATTGAGTGCGTGGGTGTACACTGACGCCCTCACTTGGTATTCATGTGACCACCTACTGCCTAAGGGAGGGAGGTGTCCTCAGGAAAGAGTGGGAGTTCCACCCCACAGAGGGGTTTCTGCTGGGGTTCTGGCTCATCCTTTCAGTTTTCCCTGATGACAGCGAGTTACAGTTTCTGTGAGCCCAGTTAAGTTCACTTGAGGATTTTTAAAAGTCTAGCTCAGAAGAAACCTTTACAGAACCGACAAGTAACTTAAAAATATTTCTTCAGAGACACTCAGCTTAAGGCTAATACAAATACCATCAGCACAAATTAATGACAAGTAATTGAAATTCTGACACATTTCCGGCTCCTGTAGCCGAAATGGGGAAAAGGAGGTTAACTTCAGAGCTTCAAATACATAAACTCATGTGATACTCATGCCAATACTGTACCCAAGTTCATTAACAGTGATGAAAGTTTTGAAACCTCTGCTGAGGACTCTCACCTTAACAAACTACAGAATCTCACACACCACTTGGAACACACTTGCTCATTTCTCATAATAAAATGATTGAAATAATATATGGGAACGTAAAACAAATGTTCTCCTTGTCAGAAAATACCATTGGAGGATGTGTAAAAATGATTTTACACAATAACACCAGCACAGTAACATGAAGGATTCCCCAAATCATTATGCTGAATGAAAGAAGATAGATGCAAAGGTACATACTGTGTGATTCCAGGTATATAAAACCCTGGACATTCTAGAAAATGAAATTTTGTAGAAATTCTAGAAAACACAGGCAGAAACATTAGTGGTTGCCTACAGCTAGGATCAGAGGTAGCAATAGATTGCAGAGAGGCTCAAGAGAACTTTTTGGAGTGATGGAAACGGTCTGTATCTTGGTTGTGGCACTGGTTCCGTGGCTATATGCATTTATCAAAAGTTGTACTTTTTAAATGAATTCAACTTATTGCAAGTAAATGATATCTAATTAAAGTTAACCAGAAATAAATATCAAAAAATATACTGAGTACATGAAACGGAAACTAAGCACTGTGCTAGGTGCTGGAGATAGGGCGGTGAGCAGAAGAATGCTCTTGGTCTTTCATGGTGATTACAGGTTATACAGGGAAGGTAACTAGAAATAAAATAATCAGAGAGAGTTAAAGACCCCAAAAGAGAACTAAGAAGGTAAGTGGAAGTTCTGGGAGAGCCTATCCTGAAAGAACTTGCCTTAGCTTGTGATGTCAGGGAAGGAAGGTAGAAGTTGGTCCAAACCAATGGACCTGAACTCTGGTAACCTAGCTATTACCTCTCATTTTGCACATGGCACAAACTTTTAGTGTAGGATTGTTATGCAGAGACATCCTCACTCTCTACCTAGACTATAAGCAACTAGAGGCTGGAGCCCATATTACATATTTCTTTGTATGTCCCTCTTACAGTACCCAGAAAAGAGTGTACATGGTAAGCAGTTCATATTTACCAACTGACTAATTTGCCTGCATGCTAAAGAGAACAGAGGCATCCAGTGCTCCCTCCTAAGGAAGCTAGTGGTTATGGGAAGAAACAGACAGGATGACTGGCCCTCTGCCCTCATCTCCCAGCCCCTCTCTGAGGCCATATGCTGTAGTGGCTCTCGCTGCCCCTTTCCCTGAGCTTGCTCTCTGGACACACTGTTTGGGAGAATTTTTAAGGTATCTCAGTATCACTCATCCAGGCATTTTCATTTTAGTTTTTCACTTCATAAATTTGATCTGTGCTTTAAAACACATCTTTTGCCTTCTAACTCAATCAAACAATTCATTCACTTTGACAGCCGCAGACACATGGCAAGGGATCAAGAAATATGTATCAATCAGGGGAAATGTCAACCTCAGCTCATACAACGGCTCACTCCATTGTCCTAGAGCGTGAATTCAGCATCTGTCTGAAACTGAGCTGAAAATAACTCTCCCTGAGTTGTGCTATGGGTGCCATCTTTAAACAGCCCCAGATTTAACTGTTACCACATATAGCTTTTAACAGCCAGTATTCTGGATTGTAACGGCAAGTCTATATGTCACATCTGTCTTAACATGCTGTTTCAAGTCACCTTTTGGTCAGGTTTCTCTATTGTGTGAAAATTGGCCATTAGCACAGCTAAAAATAGAGAACTGACTCTTATATAGATACATGACTCTAGAGGTATAGGGATATGAAAATGGTTGATGTCCTAGAACAAAGAGAGTATCTCAGACTTGAAGAAAAATCTCACAGAATGTGTTGGGGGATGTTTTTTTTAAAGCTACAAGTAAGCAGACAAGCCATAAATGGGATTGCCCTCAGCATGACCACTGATTACTTTATAGACTTCTTATTCAATTGAAAAGGCTTTTGGTGGTATCTCTCCTAACTCAGTCTTGCTCTTTACAAAAAGAAAATTAAGGAAAAGCAATGGAATACTTTGTGAAACCAATATTATGCAAAGTGTGATGTGACAGTTATTTCTTCTGTAAACAAAGGCATGAAAGCTAAAAAAGGATTGAATTAGTGTGCAAACCATAGTTCTATACTAAAGTTAGAGTCCTTGTCCCTCAAAATACAGCATCTCTTTGGTCCAAAATCACTGTGCTTTAGAATTCTGACAGGATGTGTTCAAAGTTAATATAGAAGGAAACCATAGACCTCCAGAACTTCACATTCAGGAACATTGCACTATGAAAACTGCATCGATGAATCATGTTATGAAGTGTAGCGTATGCTGTGGCAGTCAGGCAATTATTCATGTCACTGTGCTGTATTAGTCTTGATATGAGAAAGAAGACATGAAATATAAAGGCAGTCATTTCTTATGTAAGAAATCAGTGATTGTGTGATGGGAGAAATTGTAAGTAAAAAATGGCAACAACCAGTTAACATAATTAACTTTGCAAGGAGGCTCCAGGTACTGTGGGAAACTAAGATTGGTTGAGGTCCCTTTATGTTTTAGATAATTATTTTCTTAGCCACTTTGTAAAGTGGCAAAGGCTTCATTCTGTTCAAAATGTTACTTACCTTATTTGTCCTTATTGTTTCAATAAGGTTCATTTTCCTTTGCCTGGAAAGTGTTTTTGCTTCTGTTATCTTGTTCAGTTCTCACAACTGCCCTAAGAAATTGGCAGGAAATTGTTATCCTATTTTATACATGAGGACTGGAAGCCCCTAGAAATTAAGAACTTGGCCAGTGTCATCAGCTACTATGTGGCTAATCTTGGCCCTGCTAACACCTTGATTTCAGCCCAGTGAGAATGATTTTAGACTTCTGGCCTCTAGAACTTACAGTTCAGAGAATACATCTGTGTTGCTCTAAGCCTTCAAGGTTGTGGTGATTTGTTCTAGCAGCAATAGTAAAATATTATAGGGAGATACTCACATATCAGATAATAAAGCACAGTGTGAATGCTTTGCCACATATATACTAAACCTGTAATGATAAAGAGAAGAGTAGCATGAAACAGAAACATGAAATGTTTTATAGTAGGGAAAGGATAGCAGTTCAATAATTTGTTCTAGAAAAATTGGCTACCCATACGAAAATAAAGAAATGTGGATTTCTTTTTCATACTATATACAAAAATGAGTTCTAGGTAGCTTAAAAGTCTAATGCAAATTTTTTTATTAATCTTCTAGAAGAAAATTCAGGAAAATACCTTTATCACTTTAGAGTACAGAAATAGTTCTTTAAGAAGACAAGGGGGGACTTCTGGGAAGATGGTGGCATGAGCAGGGCTGTAGAAATCTCCCAAAACCATATTTATTTATGAAAATACAACAAATACAACTATTCCTAAAAGAGAGATCAGAAGATACAGGACAACAGCCAGGCTAGAGCTACACCTGCGAGGACTCAATGCATCACAAAGCGGGTAAGATACAAAGCCGCGACCCTGCGGGACCCGGGCACTCCCCCACCCCAGCACACCAGCAGGAGGAAAAGATTCAGAGAGGGGAGGGAGTGGAAGCACAGGCCGGCCAAATAACCAGCCCTGGTGATCTGCACCAGGAGCACGGACACACATCACGCAGTGTATCGGAGATTATAGAAACAGAAGGGCAGGATCTGAGAAGGACAACGCAATCGGGTCATCTCAGCTGGCTCCCCAGGACAAAAGAAAAGCACGCGATTTTTTAAAAGTCTTAAAGAGACAAGGGCCCAACAGCGGAACAAAATCGTCCCAGTGCACTCAGCCCAGCAGGCTGGGAGTCTGGGGATTTTTGGACCCCTTGGCCGGGGGCTGGGCAAAGGAGCTGCACAGAGGCTTCCCACAGAGATCAGCAGCCTCCCATTTGTTCCCCGCCCCCCGGCCGGCGCCACAAAGGGTCTGGCGGAACGGAACAATGGAACAGCAGCTCCACCTACAGCATCCTCACAGAATCTACTCCCGGGGGGGGGGGGGTGCATTTATTTTTTTTTCTTTCTTTTTTGTCTTTTTTAAAGTCTTAAAGAGTCCAGCTGACACGTGTGGTGCCTACCAGCAAACACTTCTATCGCCATGAAAAGACAGAGGAATATGGTACAAACAAAGCTTAGCCAGACAACCTCAGAGAGGGAGCCTGATGGGATGGACATGCACAATCTTCCTGAAAAAGAATTCAGAATAAAAGTCATAACCATACTGATGGATCTACAGAGAAATATGCAAGTGCTAAGGGAGGAAGTGAGGGAAGTGAGGAAAGACAATGCAGAAATGAGACAAACAATGGACGGGCTTACCAGCAGACAGGACGAGATTCAAGAGACTTTTAATGGAATAGAAATCAGAGAACAGGAATACAGAGAAGCTGAGGCAGAGAGAGATAAAAGGATCTCTAGGAATGAAAGAATATTAAGGGAACTGTGTGACCAATCCAAACGGAAGAATATTCGCATTATAGGAGTACCAGATGAAGAAGAAGAGAGAAAAAGGGGTAGAAAGTGTCTTTGAAGAAATAATTGCTGAAAACTTCCCCAAGCTGGGGAAGGAAATAGTCTCTCAGACCATGGAAGCCCACAGATCCCACAACACAAGGGACCCAAGGAAGACAAAACCAAGACACATAATAATTAAGATGGCAAAGATCAAAGATAAGGACTGAGTATGAAAGGCAGCTACAGAGAGAAAAAAGATCACCTACAAAGGAAAACCCATCAGACTATCATCAGACTTCTCAACAGAAACCTTACAGGTGAGAAGAGAATAGCATGATATATTTAACGTAATGAAACAGAAGGGCCTTGAACCATGAATATTGTATCCAGCACGATAATCATTTAAATTTGAGGGAGGGATTAAACAATTCCCAGACAACCGAAGGGTGAAGGAATTTGCCTCCCATAAACCACTTCAACAGGATATCTTAAAGAAACTGCTCTAGATGGAAAGACTCCTAAGGCTAAAAAGATGTCACCAGAGAAAATAAAATCATAGCAAAGAAAGCAGACCATCCAAATACTAACTAAAGGCAAACAATAAACACCTAGCATAAAAAGAATAGAGGAAGAAGAATAAGAAGGGAGAAAAATAAAGAATCATCAGACTGTGTTTACAATAATTTAACAAGAAAGTTAAGTTAGACTGTTAGATAGTAAAGAAGCTACCCTTGAACCTTTGGTAACTACGAATTTAAAGCCAGCAACGGCAATAAGTACATATCTATCAATAATCACCCTAAATATAAACGGACTGATTGCACCAATCAAAAGACACAGAGTAATAGAATCGATAAAAAGCAAGACCCATCTTTATGCTGCTTACAAGAGACTCACCTCAAACCCAAAGATATACACAGACTAAAGGTGATGGGATGGAAAAGGTATTTCATGCAAACAACAAGGAGAAAAAAGCAGGTGTTGCAGTACTTGTATAAGACAAAATAGACTTCAAAATGAAGAAAGTAGCAAGAGATAAAGAAGGACATTACATAATGATAAAGGGGTCAGTACAACAAGGGGATATAACCATTTAAAATATATAGCACCCAACACAGGAGCAGCAACATATGTGAAACAAATGCTAACAGAATTAAAGGAGGAAATAGAAAGCAATGCATTCATTTTAGGAGACTTCAACACACCACTCACTCCAAAGGAAAGGTCAACTAGACAGAAAATAAGTAAAGACACAGAGGCACTGAACAACACACTAGAACAGATGGACCTAACAGACATCTACAGAACTCTGCACGCAAAAGCAACAGGATACACATTCTTCTCAAGTGCACATGGAACATTTTCCAGAATAGACCATATACTAGGCCACGAAAAGAACCTCAGTAAATTAAAAATTATTGAAATTCTACCAAACAACTTCTCAGATCACAAAGGTATAAAACTGGAAATAAATTGTAGAAAGAAAGGAAAAAGGCTCACAAATACATGGAGACTTAACAACATTTCCTAAAAAATCAATGGGTCAACGACCAAATTAAAACAGAGAACAAACAATATATGGAGACTAATGACAACAATAACACAAAGCCACAACTTCTGTGGGACACAGCAAAGGCAGTTCTAAGAGGAAAGTATATTGCAATCCAGGTCTATTTAAAGAAGGAAGAACATTCCCAAATGAACAGTCTAATGACACAATTACTGAAATTGGAAAAAGAAGAACAAATGAGGCCCAAAGTCACCAGAAGGAGGGACATAATAAAGATCAGAGAAGAAATAAATAAAATGGAGAAGAATAAAACAATAGAAAAAAATCAATGAAACCAAGAGCTGGTTCTTGGAAAAAATAAACAAAATAGATAAACCCCTAGCCAGACTCATTAAGAGAAAAAGAAAATCTACACACATAAACAGAATCAGAAATGAGAAAGGAAAAATAACGATGGACTCCACAGAAATACAAAGAATTCTTAGAAAAATACAGCCTTCCAAGACTGAACAAGCAAGAAACAGAAAAACTAAACAGACCAATCACCAGCAACGAAATTGAATTGGTAATCAAAAAACTACTCAAGAACAAAACCCCCAGACCAGATGGATTCACCTCTGAATTCTACCAGACATATAGAGAAGAAATAACACCCATTTTCCTTAAAGTTTTCCAAAAAATAGAATAGGGAGGGATACTTCCAAACTCATTCTATGAAGCCAGCGTCACTCTAATACCAAAACCGGGCAAAGACCTCACAAAAAAAGAAAATTACAGACCAGTATCCCTGATGAACATGGATGCAAAAATACTCAACATATATTAACAAACTGAATTCAAAAATACATCAAGAGGATCATACACCATGATCAAGTGGGATTCATCTCAGGGATGCAAGGATGGTACAACATTCGAAAATCCATCAACATCATCCACCACATCAACAAAAGGAATAACAAAAACCACATGATCATCTCCATAGATGCTGAAAAAGCATTTGACAAAATTCAGCATCCATTATGATTAAGACTCTCAACAAAATGGGTTTCGAGGGCAAGTACCTGAACATCATAAAGGCCATATATGACAAACCCAAAGCTAACATCATACTTAACAGTGAGAAGCTGATAGCTTTTCATCTAAGATTGTGAACAAGACTGGGATGCCCACTCTCTCCACTGTTATTCAACATAGTACTGGAGGTCCTAGCCATGGCAGTCAGACAAAACAAACAAATACAAGGCATCCAGATTGGTAAAGAAGAACTCAAAATTTTACAATTTGCAGATGACATGATACTGTACATAAAAAACCCTGAAGACTCCACTCCAACACTATTAGAGCTAATATCTGAATTCAGCAAAGTTGCAGGATACAAAATTAACACACAGAAATCTGTTGCTTGCTATACACTAACAATAAACTAACAGAAAGAAAAATAAGAAAAACAATTCCATTCACAATTGCATCAAAAGAATAAAATACCTAGGAATAAACCTAACGAAGGAAGTGAAAGACTTATACCCTGAAAACTACAAGACACTCCTAAGAGAAATTAAAGAGGACACTAAAAAATGGAAATGCATCCCATGCTCTTGGCTAGGAAGAATAAATATTGTCAAAATGGCTATACTACCTAAAGCAATCTACAGATTCAACGCAATCCCTATCAAACTACCAACAGCTTTCTTCAATGAACTGGAACAAATAATTCTAAAATTCATATGGAAACACAAGAGACCCTGAATAGCCAAAGCAATCCTGAGAAGGAGGAATCAAACAGGGGGAATTACGCTCCATGACTTCAAGCTCTTCTATAAAGCCACAGTAATCAAGACAATTTGGTATTGGTACAAAAACAGACCCACAGACCAGTGGAACCAAATAGAAAATCCAAACATTAACCCAAACATATACAGCCAATTAATATTTGATAAAGGAGGCTTGGATATACAATGGGGGAAATGACAGCCTCTTCAGCAGCTGGTGTTGGAAAAACTGGACAGCTACATGTAAGAGAATGAAACTGGACTACTGTATAACTCCATACACAAAAGTCAACTCAAAATGGATCAAAGACCTGAATGTAAGTCATGAAACCATAAAACTCTTAGAGAAAAACATAGGCAAAGATCTCTTGGACATAAACATGAGTGACTTCTTCTTGAACATATCTCCCCGGGCAAGGGAAACAAAAGCACAAATGAACAAGTAGGACTATGTCAAGCTGAAAACTTCTGTACAACAAAGGACACTATCAGTAGAACAAAAAGACATCCTACAATATGGGAGAATATATTCATAAATGACGTATCTGATAAGGGGTTGACATCCAAAATAGATAAAGAACTCACGCACCTCAACAAACAATAAGCAAATAATCCAATTATGAAATGGGCAGAGGACATGAATAGACACTTCTCCAAAGAAGAAATTCAGATGGCCAACAGGCACATGAAAACATGCTCCACATCACTAGTAATCCGAGAAATGCAAATTAAAACCAGAATGAGATATCACCTCACACCAGTAGGATGGCCAACATCCAAAACACAAACAACAACAAATGTTGGTGAGATTGTGGAGAAAAGGGAACCCTCCTACACTGCTGGCGGGAATGCAAATTAGTTCAACCATTGTGGAAAGCAGTATGGAGGTTCCTCAAAAAACTCAAAATAGAAATACCATTTGACCCAGGAATCCCAATCCTAGGAATTTACCCTAAGAATGCAGCAGCCCAGTTTGAAAAAGACATATTCACCCCTATGTTTATTGCAGCACTATTTACAATAGCCAAGAAAGGGAAGCAACCTAAGTGTCCATCAGTAGATGAATGGATAAAGGAGATGTGGTATATATACACAATGGAATATTATTCAGCCGTAGTAAGAAAAGAAATCCTACCATTTGCAACAACATGGATGGAGCTAGAGGGTATTATGCTCAGTGAAATAAGCCAAGCTGAAAAAGACAAGTATCTAATGATTTCACTTATATGTGGAGCATAAGAGCAAAGAAAAAAACTGAAAGAAAAAAGCAGCAGACTCACAGAACCCAAGAATGTACTAATAGTTACCAAAGGGAAAGGGACTTAGTACGATGGGTGGGAAGGGAGGGACAATGGGGAAAAGGGGGCATTACCATTAGCAGACGTAATGTTGGGGGGTCACGGTAAGGGCTTTGCAACTGAGAGAAGACAAGTAGTGATTCTATAGCATCTCACTATGCTGATGGACAGTGACTGTAATGGGTTAAGTGGGGGGGACCTGATGAAGGGGGTAGTTTAATCACCATAATATTGCACATGTAATTGTAGATTAATAATACCAAAATAAAAAAAAGGCAAGGGAAATATACCCTATAAAAAGAACAACTTAACAAGTGGGACCAGTGTAATTTTTGAAAAGAACATTTAATAGAAAAATAATTTTTTAAGTAAAAAGACACACCACACGTTGGGAGAAGATATTTGCTGTGCACATAACTGAAGAAAAGATAAGTATCCAGAATGTGTAAAGATCTGGTACAAATCAGTAAGAAAAGATAAGTCCAATAGAAATGATTAGGGTTGATTCTAGCTTGTGATGTGGTGACCCCACAGAGGGGACTGAAAACATGAAAATTCTGTGCTCCATTCACTTTCTTTCTGATGCTCCCCGTGTGAAACCAAATGAAAGTCAAAGACAAGGGAGCCGTTTGCTCTTCTGCATAGAGTTCAACCTCCTGGACCAATGGTAGGATGTAAAAGAATAAAATGTGGACCTGAAGTGTTATAAGATCCATCAGATCTTAAAAGTCTAACCATACTAAGTGTTGGAGAGTATGTATAGCAAGGGCAAATCCCATACAATTATTATGGGAGCGTAAATTCCTATGCACTTTTGAGAGCAATTTGATAATATTTATTAGAGCTTAGCTCATACCTACTTAATGACCCAACAATTCCACTTCTGTGTATATACTCTCCAGAAAAAGATATAAACATGCTGCAAAAGGCAAGTACAAGAAAGGTCATAGCATAATTTTCTTAAAGTATTTTTACAAAAGTAATCCATCAATGAGAAGAATTGATGACTACATTGTAGTATACTCAGGGCTGAGGATTGCAGTGTATTCAAGGATACAACATGGAGGAATCTCACAAACACTGAGTAAAAGTACATATCACAGAAGGATTATTTCCAGTATAATTACATATAACATTTTAAAACATACCAAATAATACTAGATGATGTGTAGTTCTACATCAGTGTGTACTTAAATGATAAAGAACTCCATGGCATGGTGGGCATCAGTTCAGCGTAGTAACTACCTCTGAGGGTTAGGGCGGAGGTGCCTAGGAGGCGTCAATATATTTATGATGTCATTATTTCTTAACCTGGTGATGAGTAAATAAAACATCATTTTATTCAGTTTTATGTCAGGTATATTTATAATGTTATTTAAAACATGACATGTGACAAGTGCTAGAAAAGAAGTATGCCCAGGGGCCTCTGGGAGCAGAGATGAGGGACCCATGACCTAGACCTGGTGGGAGTGGTCAGGCAAGGATTGCTAGAGGAGGTAGCATTAACCAAATGGTTTAGAACGTTATAAAATCCCTGGGAGTTCACTGTAGGAAGAAATCAGTGTGGTGTAGATGCATCACTGAGGAGCTAGACTTCAAATGGGCCTGAAAGAATGGGAATGAATTGCTAGAGAGAGAAGCAGTTGGAAATAAGATAGCTAAGCCAGACAGAGGGGCAGAAGCGCCTTTCTAGAAAGGGAGCTGTACGATATTTCAAGTTTCTTGTTTCTAAAACAAGAAACAAGTTTTAGCCCATAGGACTTTAAATTTCATTCATTTAGAAACTAGAATTTCTCCAGGAACATTTTTGCTCAATCCATAAGGAACAACTCAAGGTAGGGGAATTTGTTTGGTTATAGTATGGCTATTATCCCTTAAATGTGTATCATGCTCTGCTTCTTACAATGTTTCTAAATCTCACCCTGAGAGGTGGGAGGAGAGCAGGCAGCATTATCCCCATTTTACAGGGTACAAATCGAAGCCTCAGGGAGGTGCAATGTCTTGCCAGTGTTACCAAACTAAGTGATGGGGTAAGGCCTAGAACCAGTTCTTTCACTTGCAAGTTCAAAATATTTTACTACCCTTCTGCCTATTCCACATTTTCACAGCTGAAAGTTAGATCAACATTTAGAGTACATTCTCTTACATAAGCACAAATCAACTGAAGAGCTTTTTAGCAAATTTGAATGAAATGAGAGTGCTTACAGACACATTGCTAATAATTTATTTGAAGAACGCAATGATTTCTTGCAGTGGGGTGAACTGTCCAATCCCTTGGGAAGCATGGGATGGATAACCTTTCTTAAAGTATATACAACCTGATTAAGTGTAGTCTTCTAGTAATAAATGGCTCAGAGGTTACATTTCCTCTCAATGATATAAAGCTAATGAGTTCTGTTAATAGAGTGGTTATGAAAATTGTCCTTTGGCTTCTAAGCAATAGAATTTTTTAATGGAGACTGGAAAAACTGTTAGAAATGAGTCTAATCTACATACACTCCTTTTTTCTCCCCTCAGCAGATCACTAAGCCTATGTAAGAGACCACAGAGGGGACAAAGCATGATCTCATTGCAGTTGTAGATGGCCAGTTGGTTAAAAAAATGAATTTTATTGGATTTTACACTCAGAGAGAGTCACACAGCACAAATATAGCCAGTACACTGAAGGAAAAATGGTTCTGAAACATATCAGTCAGTTTACCTTTGGAAACCCACTCTGACCATAACATTTTGCTTGATACTATAGGAGCAAACAAAGGCATATGTTTTCTGCCTTCAAGAAGTTTACAGTTACTTTTGGGTGCATATAAAATATTGCAACAGTAAATTATAAGGGGTAGACTGCAAGGGCTGCTAATCACAATGCCTAGCAGACAGTTACTACTCAATACAAACAGAAGTGGCATGTTGGGAAATTTTGCCCATGGTTGATTTCTTTCTAACACATTTTTAGGAATATGGTGAAACCACTGTGTTTCTCAAGTGGTTTGAGTCCCACACAAAGTGAAAGGCAGGAAAGTTCAGAATGACCCCTGGACTGATACTCAATCAACAAAGGGATTACAGGGAAGAAAGTGTAGCTCAGAGAAGACAAATAGGGACTCTGTGGCATCTTACTACACTGATGGACAGTGACTGCAATGGGGTATAAGGGAAGACTCGATAATAAGGGTGAATATAATAACCACATTGTTTTTCTTGTGAAACCTTCATAAGAGTGTATATCAATGATACCTAAATTAAAAAAATCGCAAAAAAAATAAAGGGGTGTTGCTTGAAAAGCCACTGATTTGTAAAAATGATACAGTTTAGGGATTCAAGATGGTGGCATGAGAGGTGAGACAGAGAACTCCTCCCCAAACCATATATAGTATGAAAATATAGATACAACTAATGCTAAAAGAGCAACAGAAAAGAAGGCTGCGCCAGACTGCATACACCTGGAGAACAGAGCAGCCATCAAGAAACAGGGTAATGTACCAAAGCCTTGATCTGTCAGGACCCAAGCCTTTCCCCACCCTAACTCACTGGCAGAAGGAAGAGAAACAGAGTGGGGGGGGTGGGTGGAAACCTAGGATTGCTGAACACCCAGCCCTGGAGATTTGCTTTGGAGCACAAACCTACATTGCATAGTGCTCTGGAGATTAGTGGGGTTGGAAAGCTAAGACAGGAGAAATACTTGAGAGGCTGAGTTTCCAGCTATTTGTAGAGAACAGGGATCCACATCTAGCTGCTCTGGGACAAAGGAAGGATGAGTGGTCTGAGAGGCTTCCTAGCAGGGAGAGGGCTGCTGAAGGGGTGGGGTTTGCATAGAGTTTGCTGAGTGGGAAAAGGGACAGTTGGACAAGGTAGTCTGGGCATGCTCTGCCAAGCAGGTTGGGAACTTTGAGGAGCTTCAGGCACTCCATCCCCCTGGCTGGCTACTCAGCTCCGAGACCCCCCACTACTGTGCCCTTCTTCTGGCCTGCCAGCACCGGCTCACAAACTGGCAGTCACTGCGCTGGCCTCAGACCACCCAGAGGGAGGCCCCACCTATGACAGCTACAGATGCAAAGCACAGAGGCTTACACCTGTGTGCTTGGCCCACTGGCTCTGACACAGGAGACAGGCATTGCAGCCGGGAATCAGGAAACAGCTCTTTCCGCCCGCAGGCACCAGCGCCACTCCCCTGCAAACCCCAACCTCACTCCAGGGGCTGAACAGCTCCAGAGATGAGCGCTTCTGGGCACAAGAGGGCGCCACATAGAAATATGAAATGTCAAAGGAAACTGTTTCAGACCAAAATCTCAAAAATCCCAGAAAAAGGATAAAATGAAACTGAACTCTCCAATCTTACTGAAAGAGAGTTCAAAATAAAAATCATAAACATGCTCATGGAGGTACAGAAAAATATTCAAGAACTCAGGAACGAAATTAGGATGGAGATTCAATCATTAAGAAATTGCACATCTGAAATGAAACATACAGTGGAAGAATTTAAAAGCAGATTAGATGTAGTAGAAGGGATGGTAAATGGAATAGAAATTAGAGAATATTAATACAAAGAAGCTGAGGCACACAGAGAAAAAAAGGATCTCTAAGAATGAAAGAATATTGAGAGAACTGTGTCACCAATCCAAACGGAAAAATAATTGCATTATAGGGGTACCAGAAGAAGAAGAGAGAGAAAAACGGATAGAAAGTGTGATTGAGGAGGTAATTGCTGAAAACTTCCCCAGTCTGGGGCAGGAGATCGTCTCTCAGGCCATGGAGATGCACAAGTCTCCCAACACAAGGGACCCAAGGAAGACAACATCAAGACATATAATAATTAAAATGGAAAAAATCAAGGATAAAGACAGACTTTTAAAAACAGCTAGAGAGAGAAAAAAGATCACATACAAAGGAAAACCCATCAGACTATCATCAGATTTCTCAACAGAAACCTTACAGGCCAGAAGGGAGTGGCATGATATATTTAATGCAATGAAACAGAAGGGCCTCAAACCAAGAATACTCTACCTGGTAAGGTTACCATTTAAATTTGAAGGAGGGATTAAACAGTTTTAAGATAAACAAAAGCTGAGAGAATTTACCTCCCACAAACCACCTCTACAGTGCATTTTGGAGGGACTGCTATAGATGGAAGTATTCCTAAGGCTAAAAAACTGTCACCAGGGGGAAATAAAACCACAGCAAAGTAGAACAATTAATTACTAAGCAGATGAGAAATCAAATCAACTACCTCCAAAGTCAATCAAGGGATAGACAAAGTACAGAATATGATACTTAATATATAAAGAATGGAGGAGAAAGAAAAAGGAGGAAAAAAAAAGAACCTTTCGGTTGTGTTTGTAATAGCATACTAAGTGAGTTAAATTAGATTGTTAAATAGTAAGGGAATTACCCTTGAACTTTTGGTAACCATGAATCTAAAGCCTGCAATGGCCATAAGTACATAACTATCGATAATTACCCTAAACGTAAATGGTCTGAATGCATCAATCAAAAGACATAGAGGCACTGAATGGATTAAAAAAACCATCTCTATGCTGCTTACAAGAGACTCACTTCAAACCCAAATAAGTACACAGACTGAAAGTAAGGGATGGAAAAATATATTTCCTGCAACTAATAGGGGGAAAAAAGCAGGAGTTGCAGTACTTGTATCAGACAAAATAGACTTCAAAACAAAGAAAGTCACAAGAGACAAAGAAGGACATTACATAATGATAAAGGGGTCAATTCAACAAGAAGATATATAATCATTATAAATATATATGCACCCAACACAGGAGCACCTACATATGTGAAACAAATACTAAGAATTAAAAGGGGAAATAGAATGCAATGCATCCATTCCAGGAGACTTCAACACTCCACTCACTCCAAAGGACAGATTAACCAGACAGAAAATAAGTAAGGAGACAGAGGCACTGAACAACACATTAGAACAGATGGGCCTAACAGACATCTACAGAGCACTCCATTCAAAAATAACAGGATACACATTCTTCTCAAGTGCATATGGAACATTTTCAAGAATAGATCATATATTAGGCCACAAAAACAGCCTCAGTAAATTCAAAAAGATTGAAATTGTACCAACCAGCTTCTCAGATCACAAAGGTATGAAACTAGATATAAATGACACAAAGAAAACTAAAAAGCCCACAAACACATTGAGGCTTAATAACATGCTCCTAAATAATCAATGGATCAATGACCATATGAAAACAGAGATCAAGCAGAGTATATGCAGACAAATGACAACAATTATTCAACATCACAAAATCTGTGGGACGCAGAAAAGGCCATTCGAAGAGGAAAGTATATTGCAATACAGGCCTACCTAAGAAAAGAAGAACAATCCCAAATGAACAGTCTAAATTCAGAATTAATGAAACTAGAAAAAGAAGAACAAATGAGGCCCAAAGTCAGTAGAAGGAGGGGCATAATAAAGATTAGAGCAGAAATACATAAAATCAAGAAGAATAAAACAATAGAAAGAATCAATGAAAGCAAGAACTGATTCTTTGAGAAAATTAACAAAATAGATAAATCCCTAGCAAGACTTATCAAGAAAAAAAGAGAGTCTACACATATAAACAGAATCAGAAATGAGAAAGTAAAAATCACTACAGACACCACAGAAATACAAGAATTATGAGAGAATACTATGAAAAATTATATGCTAACAAACTGGATAACCTAGAAGAAATGAACAACTTTCTAGAAAAATACAACCTTCCAAGGCTGACCCAGGAAGAAACAGAAAATCTGAATAGACCAATTACCAGCAAGGAAATTGAATTGGTAATAAAAAAACTACCTAAGAAAAACACCCCTGGACCAGATGGCTTCACAGCTGAACTTCATCAAACATTTAGTGAATAACTAATACCCATCCTCCTTAAAGTTTTCCAAAAAGTAGAAGAAGAGGGAATACTTCCAAACTCATTCTATGAGGCCAGCATCACTCTAATACCAAAACCAGGCAAAGACATCACAAAAAAAAGAAAATTACAGACCAATATCCCTGATGAACATAGATGCAAAAATACTCAACAAAATATTAGCAAACCAAACTTAAAAACCACATGATCATCTCCATATATGCTGAGAAAGCATTCGACAAAATTCAACATCCATTCATGATAGAAACTCTCAACAAAATGGGTATGGAGGGCAAGTACCTCAACATAATAAAGGATATATATGACAAACCCACAGCCAACATTATACTTAACAGCGAGAAGCTGAAAGATTTTCCCCTAAGATCGGGAACAAGACAAGGATGCCCACTCTTCCCACTTTTATTCAACATGGTTCTGGAGGTCCTAGCCATGGCAATCAGACAACACAAAGAAATAAAATGCATAAATATCGGCAAGGAAGAAGTTAAACAGTCCCTCTTTGCAGATGACATGATATTGTACATAAAAAGCTCTAAAGAATCCACTCCAAAACTAATAGATCAAATATGTGAATTCAGCAAGTTTTGGGATACAAAATTAATACACAGAAATCTTTTGCTTTCTTATACACTAATGATGAACTAGCAGAAAGAGAAATCAGGAAAATAACTCCATTTACATTTGCATCAAAAAGAAAAAAATACCTAGGAACAAACCTAACTAAAGAAGTGAAAGACCTATACTCTGAAAACTACAGTACACTCATGAGAGAAATTGAATAAAATACCAATAAATAGAAACACATCCTGTGCTCATGGATAGGAAGAATTAATATTGTCAAAATGGCCAACCTGCCTAAAGCAATGTACAGATTCAGTGCAATCCCTATCAAAATACTAACAGCATTCTTCAACGAACTAGAGAAAATAGTTCTAAAATTCATATGGAACAACAGGAGACCCTGAATAGCCAAAGCAATCCTGAGAAGAAAGAATAAAGTGTGGGGGATTATGCTCCCCAACTTCAAGCTCTACTACAAAGCCATAGTAATCTAGACAATTTGGTACTGGCACAAGAACAGACCCATGGACCAGTGGAACAGACTAGAGAGCCCAGATATTAACACAAGCATATATGTTCAATTGATATACGATAAAGGAGCTGTGGATATGCAATGGGTAAATGACAGCCTCTTCAACAGCTGGTATTGGCAAATTGGACAGCTACATGCAAGAGAATGAAACTGGATGATTGTCTAACCCCATACACAAAAGTCAACTCAAAATGGATCAAAGACCTGAATGTAAGTCATGAAACCATAAAACTCTTAGAATACAACATAGGCAAAAATCTCTTGAATATAAGCATGACCAAATTTTTCCTGAACACATCTCCTCGGGCAAGGGAAACAATAAAAAATGAACAAGTGGGACTACATCATGCTAAAAAGCTTCTGTACAGCAAAGGACACTATCAGCAGAACAGAAAGGCATCCTACAGTATGGGAGAATATATTTGTAAATGACGTATTTGACAAGGGGTTAACATCCAAAATATATATAGAACTCACATGTCTCAATACCCAAAAAGCAAATAACCTGATTAAAAAATGGGCAGAGGATATGAACAGCCAATTCTCCAAAAATAAATTCAGATGGCTGAGAGACACATGAAAAGATGCTCCACATCACTAATTATCAGGTAAATGCAAATTAAAACCACAATGAGATATCACCTCATACCCGTTAGGATGGCCAACATAGAAAAGACTAGGAACAACAAATGCTGGTGAGGATGCAGAAAAAGGGGTACTCTCCTACACTGTTGGTGGGAATGTAAACTAGTTCAACCATTGTGGAAAGCAATACGGAGGTTCCTCAAAAAACTAAAATTAAAATACCATTTGACCGAGGAATTACACTCTTAGGAGTTTAACCTAAGAATGCAAGATCCCAGTTTCAAAAAGACAGATGCACCCCTGTGTTGATCGCCACAGTATTTACAATAGCCAAGAAATGGAAGCAACCTAAGTGTCCATCAGTATATGAATGGATAAAGATGTGGTACAGATACACAGTGGATATTATTCAGCCATAAGAAGAAAACAAATCCTACCATTTGCAACAACATGGATGGAGCTAGAGGGTATTATGCTCAGTGAAATAAGCTAGACAGAGAAAGACAAGTGCCAAATGATTTCCCTCATCTGTGGAGTATAAGAACAAAGCAAAACCAGAAGGAACAAAACAGCAGCAGACTCACAGAACCCAAGAATGGACTAACAGTTACCAAAGTAAAAGGGACTGGGGAGGATGGGTGGGAAGGGAGGGATAAGGGGAAAAAAGGGGGCATTATGATTAACAGACAAAATGTAGTGGGGGAGCACAGGGAGGGCTGTACAACTCAGTGAAGACAAGTAATGATTCTATAGCATCTTACTATGCTGATGGACAGTGACTGGAATGGGGTATGTGGTGGGACTTGATAATGGGGGGAATCTGGTAAACACAATTTTGCTTATGTAATTGTATATTAATGATACCAAAATAAAAAAATGATACAGTTTAGTTTAAATCATATACCCTTTGAACTGACAACAGTTTAAACACAGAAAAATGGTTTGTTTAAAAATTTCAAAACAGTATTTTATAACTTTATTATTCCACAAGTAACAAAGAGATGATACTTTATGCACTCTTAATACATGCCAAAAATAAGAAGCATTTAACCACCATTTTAAATACAACTGGAAATACTTTATAATTAAGACAAGGTCTAAGGAAAGTCTCAAGAAAAAAATAATAAAACTAGTGTGTAGGCCTAAGAAAACAAAAGCAGTATGCAGTAATCAGATGAGCTCAAAGGAAAAGAGCAAAGGATACACAACAATGTATTAAATTATTGTCAATTGGAAAAGCCAAAATGTTCCTCCAGGCAGAAATCTGTAATTAGAATGCAGTGAAGCTCATTTTCATCATCTGGGTTGGAAATAAAAAAGAGGATTGCACCTCCTCCCTACTCAAGTGTCTCTCAATCAGCATTTAGGCATTTCTACTGGCAGGATAGAGCAATGTGAGAGGTAAATTGTAGCATCTCAGCTCTTTTCTCCCTTAGAGAACTAGTACACCTACAGACTTTTGAAGTCCTGTCTTCAGTCAACACCTATGAGCTCAGGAGCACCCCAACATAGCAGGAAGTATGAAGCAAGGCAGAGAGCAACCTGCCTTGGGAACAGGCTTCAAATCTTGCCCATCTCACTGGTTGACTGATTCCTGCTAATTGGAACATTGTCTGACTAGACCTGTGGCCTATACGAACTCTACATTAGCTGATCTCCCTATGTCAAGCCCTCTCCAGCCTGGATTAGCAAATGTACATTCCTACTGGCCAGCGTGTTCCATTCCAACTTGTGCCTCCAGGGTTACAAGATTCTATGGGTCTTTTCTCTTGGCCCAAAGCTCTGGATTCCCTAACCTGTCTTGGGCTTCAGGATGAAAATCATCCCCCATGCCAAGAAGCAGGCCATAGATTTGTGTTTCTCAAAATGTGTGGTTCATGGACCACCAGAGTCAGAAAGGAATGCCTTGGAGTGGGCATGAAGCTTGCTGAAATGTAGCTCAGCTCTGAGGGCTCAGCTCCCATCTACTAAACCATAAGAGTGGAGTTGGAGCCCAGAAATCATTTAAGTCAATTCTCTGGGACATTTTAACATACATGAATATTTAAGAACTAGTCCTTTTTGCTCGTTGTTCCTCCCCTTGGAAGTGTCTCTCTTCCCTCAAGTTACATTTAACTTACTTTTTTCTCATCATTCAGGACTCAGCTCATAGGTCACCTCCTATAGAGGCTTCCCTAAGTCACTCTAGAGAAACATGCCCTCCCCTACTTTAAGGCATTGTCACATCATCCTCTTCAATTTCTGGTGAAGAAGCAAAAGCTTTCTCTCCCAGGTCTCACTCCTTTATCTGACTAGCATCTGTAAAGGCTCAAGAAAGCCTTTTATTTCTGAGATCTCTCGGCCTCCAGAGTTTTTGATTTGTCACCTACAACCTTCCAGCAGTTGAATAAGCCATATGAAACTGAAATCTTTGGACAAGTAGTTGTTTGGATAAACAGCTTTTTCTAACTAGATGAAGATTAACCCCTAAGAGCCAGAAAACTATTAATGGTTTAATGGAATTCTTTTTATATTTTGTATGTACTTGCAATATGATGATTTGTAAGAAATATTTGGTCATTCAGGTGACCAGAATGTATTTCTCACGTATATTTGGTCTTTGTCCACAGTTCCTGGTTCACAGCTCTCAAAAACCCTGGAATTGCCTAAACTGTGAGAGCAATAAAGGTGTCTTTTGTCATGTTAATAAGATGACTTTTGGACTGAGCCTAAGGATGGTGCTGGTTGCCAGTGCAGCCAACCCTGTGATTAGAGGACTGGACTTTCAGTCCCACCCCCCAACCTCGGGGAGGTGGGGGTATTGGATTCAATTACCAATGGCCAATGACTTTATCAATCATGTCTATGTAATGAGATTTCTATAAATACCCCTAAAGGAAAGGGATTGGAGAGCTTCTGGGTTGGTGAACATGTGGATATTTGGGGAGAGCGGCTCTCCCAGAGAGGGCCTGGTCACCTGGAGCCCTTTCCGCATACCTTGCCCTATGCCTCTCTTCTATATGGCTGTTCTTGAGTTACATCCTTGCATAGTGAACTGGTGATCCAATAAGTAACATGTTTCTCTTGAGTTCTATGACCTGCTCTGGAAAATTAATGAAACCTGAGGAGGGAGTCTTGGGAACCTCTGATTTATAGCCAGTCAGTCAGAAGTACAGGGCCTGGACTTGGGACTGGCACCTGCAGTCCAAAGAGGAGGCCATGGGAACCTCCAATCTGTAGGCTGCAAGTCAGAAGCACAAGTAACCATCTGTGCTTGTGACTAGTGTCCCAAGTGGGGGGCTGGGGGCCAGTGTTGTAGGACCGAGCCTGTGCAATTTGATGCTGTCTGCGAGTAGATAGTGTCAGAAATGAGCTGGTACTATCACACACACGCGTTGGAAATTGATTCTTAGAGCAGCAAAGAAGTACTTCTTGGTTTTCATAAGTGTATCAAGGGCAGGGAACTCAGTAATGACTTGGGTTCACCTGAGCAAAGATTCCCAGGCATTCATACATCAGGGATTCATTAAGGATGAACTGAAGTCCTATTATCAGCATGTGTAGAATGCAGCAGTTCTTTGAGTTAGTAAACTTATTCTGGCAGTTTATCAATGGTTCCCTGAGCATTTGGGCTTCTATGATCTCTTTTGAAGAAATGGACCTTGTTTCATTGAAATCCAGTAATTCAAATAATGTTCAATCCACTTCTTTCATCCCTCTCTTTTGCGGTTTATTATTATGGAGGCTAAGACCTTTGAGTAGACCTTGCTCTACCCATGTATTTGCATATGCCATTTAATTCAAAGTTGCAGCCTTATATTATCTCTATTTTATAGATGAGCAACAAAGGCTCAGAGAATTTAAATAAGTTGGCTAAAGCCACACAGATTTGTGAATATGTGTATACTTATCTTTCAGAATTTGGCTACTTGACTGCCCAGGTGAGCAACCATCAACATTAAGGCAAGACCCTCCACCAGCAAAAAGATTGCAAATCGCTGACAGCTCAGATGATGGTTATCGCTTTTTAGCAATAAGATATTTATAAAGGTATGTACATTGTTTTTTAGACATAATGTTATCACACACTTGATGGACTATACTGTAGCGTAAGCATAACTTTCACATACACTGGGAAACCAAAATGTTATTTGACTTGCTTTTCCGTGGTATTCGGTTTATTATGGTGGTCTGGAGCAGAACTTGAGATATTTCCAAGGTGTACCTGTCATGCTTTCCTCAGGTTTTAAAACGAGGTTTATATTTTGTCTTATAAAATAAGTTGTGGATTGATCCCTCTTCCTCTATTTTCTGAAAGAGTTTGTTCAAGATTAATGTTATTTCCTCTTCAAATGTTTGATAAAATTCACCAGCGAAACTACAAAAGCCTGAAGTTTCTTTTTTGGACATTTTTTTTTTTTTAAATAACAAGTTCAATTTCCTTAAGATTTATTGTGTAACTGGCATTTTCTGTTTTATTTTTTGTCACTTTTGGTAAGTTGTATTTTTCAGTGAATTGGCCCATTTCACCAACTTTATTGTCATAAAATTGTGAATAATATTCCTTTATTATATTTTTTAAATCTATAAGATTTCTAGTGATAACTCCCTTTCCATTACTTATATTGGCAATTTGTCTTCCCCCTCTTTTGCCTTGATCTGTCTAAGAGGCTGATCAGTTCTGTAGAACTTTTCAAAGACTCAACTTTTGGCTTTGTTCATGTTCTCTAATGGTTGTCTGTTTTCTGTTTCATCGTTTTCTGCTCGATCTTCATTATTTATTTCCTTGTACTTATTCAGAATTAAAGGTTATCTTTGCTTTTCATTTCATAGCTTTTTGGCATGCAAATATTTTTTCTCAGTATTTCAAACTGTACATTTTCCTCTAAACACTACTTTGCATTCCACAATTTATGTATGTTATAATTTTATTATTATTATTGGTGGTATTATTATTCAGTTCAAAATGTTTTTTAATTTCCCCAATGACTATTTTTCCTTTCTTGGGTTTAGTTCCCAAATATTTCTTTCTTTTCCTAGATATGTTATTTTTACTGACTTGTGATCGGACGACATGCTCTGTATGATTTCAGTCCTACTAAATGCATTGGGCTTTTTCTTTTGGCCCAGATATTGGTCTATCTACACATGAAAGGAATATATACTCTACAACGTAAGGTGTAGTAACTTATAAATATCAACTAACTCAACGAGGTTGATAAAAGTTGTTCAACTCTTCTGTATCTTTACTGATTTGTGTCTTGTTTTTCAATTACTGAAAGATGTTAGAATCTCTAGCTATGATTGTGGAAATGTCAAGTTTTTCCTTTTACTTTGTCAAATTTGTACATTATTTTGAAGCTCTGTTATAAACATTTATTAAACATTTATGCATAAACATTTTTTGTTATATATTCCTGATAAGTTGTCCCCCATCTTTTATTATGAAATGACCCCTCTTTATCTCTGGTAATACTCTCTTATTGAATTCTGTCTTATCTGATGTTAATATAGTGACCCCTGCCTTCCTACGTGTATTTTATATCATACATCTTTTTTTCCACCCATGTTCTTTCAATCAGTTTGTGTCTGTACATTTAAAGTGTATCTATAATTGATAGCACCCACTTGGGTCTCAGTTGTAATCCATTCTGACAACTACATTTTAATTGGAGTATTTATTTACCATCAACATTTACTCTAAAATCTGATACAGTTAGATTTAGATCTACCATTTTAGTATTTATCTTCTTATTTCCCCTTTGTTGTTTATTTTGTCAATCTTCCTTCACCCTATTGGATTAATTGAATATATATTCTAGAAATCCATTTCATTTTATCTTTCAGCTTTGCAGCTGTATTTCTTATCTGTTTTTATTTTGGTATTTAGGGATTACAGTATACTTCCTTAACTTTTAACAGTCTTACTTAGAGTTAATATTTTATTGCTCCACAAAATATATAAAAACCTTGAACTGTATAGGTTCTTTTTCTCCTTGTCTTGTCCTTTATGCTATTTTTGTCATAGTCAATGTATATTTCTGCCCAAGACAATTTATTTGCTCTAAGAAAAGTTGAAATTTCATATCACATTCAAAAGAAAAATCATTTGAAAAGTGATTTTATTGGTTCCAAGTGTTAGTGGTTTACATATTAACATAGTGAATGTAAGAGAGGCAGTATCGCAGGATCATAGAATGTCAGACCTGAAAGGGATCTTAAAAATCATCCAGTCAGGTGTTTCCCCAGAAGGGCATTATTGGCATTTTGAGGGAGGCAGTTCTTGATAATGCACGACTATCATGTACATTGTAGAATTTAGTATCACTGGCAAGTGCCTGCTAAATGCCAAAAATGCCGCCACGCATTTCCAGAGTCTCAACTGGGGGTGTTGTACAACCCTCTGTTAAGAACTACTGTTACTAAGTCACCTCATCATCCAGATGGAGAAACTGAGATTTAGAGAGGATAGGTAGCTTGCCTGAAGTTGAACACCAATTTTTTTTTTAACAGAACTGTGACTAAACTCTGGTTCTAATTTGGTCTTTTTTTTATAACAGTACCATGCTCTTTCTGAGATGGGTTCTGAAAATATCCCAACTATAACAAACATGTAAAATAAACTACAAAATATTTGTATTTCCTGTACCCTAAATTAGTGCCATCTTTTGGGGAAATCACCCGGAAGAAGTTAGGAAATGGGGGCTGAATATGACTCCAGTATAAATTTCCTGGACCTTCCATAGCCATTTAGCCGTTGCATTTCCTGTTATTCTCTCTGCTAGACTCTTTTAGCCACATTTATAAAATGCTCCATGTAAAACCTTCACAGAAAGAAAGGCCCAATATAATCTCAGTAGAATAATTAGTGTTTTCTTTTAGTTCTGAATAAATATATATGCATTTCTATTTTTAAATTCTGAAAAACTCAGTTCTTAGTATTTTTTTCTAGAATTTAGTGAGCATGAACACAATCTTATGCTGCTTACTGTTATAAGCAGAACTACTCAAACAGCTCCTAAAAACAGCTTGAAAACCAGTTCCCACTGTTGTACTTCCCACACACAATTCAGCTTGTCCATATATTCCCTGTGTGAGGCAGGTATTAACTCAGTCTGTACAAGGGCTGAACCTATTTCAGATCAGCAATGTGGTATGTGGTGAACAGGGCAGGTGACCTGGCTGTGGGATAACCGATAACCACTGGAGAGATGAGACTATGGTTCAGAATGCCTGGGAAAAGAAATGGCACCAAGTCTTGAATGAGAAAAGGCTAAATATGTACCAGACACTGAGATTATGCTTCTTCCTTTGGACAAGAAAAAGGTTAGCTGGGACTGAATACAAAGCCACAAGACAAATACATGAATAGAAACATTTAGCAGATGGATGGAGCAAAGGGGGTTCTGAGTGGGTGCTGGAAGAGATTGTCATAGTTCCTGGATTCTATCCAACCAGATTAATGCTGCTTAAGTATGTAAGAGTTTCTTTGTTAGCATTTGTTAGTAATTAATAGGAAGAATTTTCACTATGGCATTTCTCACTATGGTATTTTCACGAGGTTGCATTAGATTACTTATTCTTTTTTTCATAAAACAAATATTTATTGAGTATTTACTATTAAGTCTGGCATTGTTTTTAAAATGCTGTAGTGAGAAAGACAAATACCACATGATCTCACTTATATGTGGAATTAAAAATAAAAACCCTTATAGATACAGAGAACAGATTGGTGGTTTCCAGAGGCAGGGAGTGGGGGGGGGGGGGGTGAGTGAAATGGGTGAAGGGTACAAATGGTACAAACTTCCAGTTATAAAATAAATACATCCTGGGGATGTAATGTACAGTGTAGGGACTAGAGTTAATAATATACTGTATTGTATATTGGAAAGTTGCTGAGGGAGTGGATCTGAAAAGTTCTGACCACAAGAAAAAAAATGTGTAACTCTGTGTTGACTGAAGTTAACTAAATTATTGTGGTGATCATGTCACAGTGTATACAAATATCACATCATTACATTGTACATGTGAAACTAATATAATGTTACATGTCAATTATAGCCCAATTTTTTAAAAGCTAGGGAACCAAAAAAAAAAAAGGTGTGGGGAGAAGACCTTAACTTATATGGCTCTGGAGCTAACCTCCTCACTGGAGGGGTAGAGACACAGGTACGGCAAGTTAGGGACGTTGTCTCTGATAAAATACTGCATGAACACAGACATGAATAAGTAAGGGAAAAGGTGATGAAGATACCTGGGAGATGATGGGTCTAGGCAGAGGCAACAGCAAGTGTAAATCTCTAAGACTGAGGCAAGCCTAGTGTATTGCAGGAATAGCCAAGAGCCAATGCAGCTGGAGGGGCTTAAGGGAGGGGAGAGTGGTAAGAGATGAGGAGCACCATTACCATAGGCTCTTATCTGTTTAGAAATGTGTGATGGGATGGACTTTTTGATTTTGCAAGAGTACAGAGGTAGCTATGGGGGAAACATGGCCTCACTGTTTTAGATCATCTTATGTGTCCGTTTCTCTTCCAGTACTCAACCTTTATCCTTGTCTTTATCCTTGTCTTCATCCACATCTCTCTGTTCATCATTTTGCTTCTTCTAGAGAACTGAATTTATCAGAGCTGAATAAATCGAGGAGCTAAAGCAGACTTTTGTGAACAAATGCCAGTTCTCAGTACTGAGCTTTCAAGATGGCCAAGTTGCATCATCAAGGGCAGGTTCAGGATTGTCATAAGAGACATGGGTGCAAGCTAACTTCTCCCTCAAAAACGAATCCAAGCTTCTTAACTCTTAAATCCTACCTCCTATAGCCTCTATTAATATTTTCCCATCAAATGTGACCTTAGGCTGTTCTTCAGAAAGGAGTATGTCTTTCATAATCATCTCTTAGAAAGATGAGCATCTCTTCTACAGTTTGAGTAACTTACTTCTGGCCATGAGCCCCTGATTTTCCTCCTCACCACTGGCTTGAGAACTGCTGAGTTGAGCAACATGTTAGGGCACCAATAACTTTATATCTTATGTCAGCTGTGGAAGGTAAATTTTATATTAGTTCCCATAAAATAGGATGATGGATTAGATGAGGGGAAACGTTATAGAAGGGGAGAGATTTGGACAGATTCGATAACTATTTAGCTGGGGATACTGGCAGCACTTGGGGATGGATTGGATAAGATGTTGAGAGAGAAGGGGATGTTCAAGCTGACTCTTAAGTTTCTGACTTAGCAAACTGAGTGGAAAATGGAACTGTTCATGCAGGCACAGCGTATTGGAAGAGGACTCAGATGGTGGGGGAAGATTATAAGGAAATCCTGAGTTTGAAATGCCTTTTAAAAATCAAATATCAAGTAGACAGAAGTTTCTGGAGGTCAGAGGGGTGATTTGACTTGGAAAAACAAATTTTTGGAGTCATCAGCATATATATATTAAACGGATCTTTGGATACCAAGGGAAATCCCTAGGGAAAAAGAAAGAGTACAGAATGAGACGAGATGTTTCCATGACTGAATACCCAAGTGCTCCATTATTTTGAAGTCAGGTTGTGGTAGAAGAACCAACAAAGGCCACTGAGTGAGGTGGAAGGGTAACCAGGAGAATATGGGGTCAGTGTCAGTCCTTTACATTCTGCTTTGCTTTCTTGAATGAGAGGAAAAGGGATGCCGTTATAACTAGCTCACTGAGACTTTCTCAGAGGAGCATATTCATGCTTTCCATTCCATGTGCCATGGGAGAATAACGTTGAGAATTGCTGGATTGAGTCATGCTGTCTTTCCAGTTACAGTAGTCAGATAAATATGGTTTCTATAAAAAACCTCTTTTTAACTCCAGCCAGGAAATTTCAAGAATACTGAGACAAAAATGTTTTTCCAGCTTTGGAGAGTGAGTTGGTGGTGGGAAGGATTATGGGATTTCAAGGAATGGGTTATATAGTATCTTAATGGTGAAACACATGAAAAATAAACTGTCTTAAAACAACTTTCTCTTAAATCCTTTAATTCCCGGAAATATTCTAGCCCACAGAGCAAAAATATTCTACAGTTGATTAAACTGGCCCATGTGTATCATGGCACAGCCCTCAAGTAACAGCTTGTAGGGAGGATAGTACTACCAAGCCAAATGCAGTAGTGAGGGTGGAGGCAGTGAAGATGCTTTTATAGCTCACACTTAGTGGGAATTAAATGGCTAATATCATAGAAAAAAATGCTGAAAATGCATTTCTTTTGTGCTTTCGGCTGCTAATCAGCTTGGGTCACCAATGATCTTTGATCTATAGCTACTCTGATCTCTGTGGTAGCTGTGACTAGAGATACTTTGAAATGAAGATAACTACCAGTTCCTGTTTGTAAGGTCAAAGTAATGGCAAAGGTGGAAGTTGTATTTTGTATCTAAGAAAGGAGGGTGGAATTTAGGGTGAGGAGAGAAGGGAGAGAGATTGGATTCCTAGTGCATGGTCAAGAAATAGTGTGTACCTGATATGAGTATCATGTACAGAAATTGTCTAGGATAATGTGTGGCTCCCACTGAAGCTTACAAAATGTTTGTTGGAGTTGATCTTCTCTTTAATTATTTCTCTCACATGGGATCATTAATTAATTATTCTAATCAGCATCTGGCATACTCATATCAAGTCATTAAACGAAACAAGCAACAACTGCAGAAGTGGTTAAATGATAACATTTAAGCCCAGTATTCTGCATTACATTGTGTGTTTGTGGTTTACCTTACACCAATAATTTAGTTGCTTACAAGCCTTCTGACAATTTTTCAATACTTCTTAGCAGGCAGTTGAGTGGGAATGTTCCGCAAGCATAGGAATATTGACCTCGTGGTGTTGAGCAGCTGTTTATCTTTGCTGAGACAAGGATAAGGGAAAATGGATTTCAATTGCATAAATAAAACACCTCCTGTGACATCAGAAAAGTCCTATCTATATGCATTATTTGAAATGGACAAAATACAGCAAGATTAAACTTCCAGAAGTGTAGCTATGATCTTATAATTCCATACTCAACAACATTTAATGGCACCCCATTGGCTGAAGAATAAAATGAATCCCTTAATTTGGTCCTACGATTGTTCCATCTTCTAAGGTTATGTCCTGCTGTTCCCTTTCACAGACTCTAAAGCTTGACCTAAGCTAATCTTCACATGTTTCCTTCTTTTTCTATCTGGGTTTTTTTCTTCATGCTATGTTTTCCAATGTGTATGTCCTTCATGTTCAGATCCATTCAAATCCTTTCCACCCTCAATGTTAGACTGGGTTCAAATGTTACTTTCTTCAGTAAGTTACCCTTGATCCCTTTAGAATAATCACATTCTTTCTCCAGAAACTCTGATGAGTTTGTGTGGTGCTAATGCAGTTAGGCAGACCATCTCTTTCTTGCAATTCTCAAATCCCCAAAGCTGTGAAAATAGAAAAATTTTCAAAATTCATTAAAAATCAGAAGTGACCTTAATTTATTTGGTAGTAAAATCTAACCTGAAGTGATGTGAGACTCTCTCAAGTCTTTAGCTCAGTTTAATGTTAATAGTTACATATTTCAATTCTGAAATATAAATATGTTTGATAAGGGGCTACTACCCCAAATCCTACTTAGTATGTTATATAATATGCATTATATGGATCTTATTACTGTTCTAAGTCTGAAAATTTATGAATTCTGAAATACATCTCTTTCCATCTGTTTTCCAGGGATTATAAACTTCATTAGATGTATATACATTTGTCATATATATATTTTTTGGCTGTCTACTATCTAAGCAACCTTTTTATTCTGAGAGAATATGCCTGCCATTGTGTGAGTCTTGATGGGAATTAGGGCTCCATCTCCATCGTGAATTTTGAGGTGGTCAGAGACTTCAATCTCTTCCTCCCTAGCACCTGGTCAGGGATGCATAAAGGCTTCACAACTGAATGCTCCCTCCTGGGATTTTGAATTTTGTTGGAATGATGAAAAGAAACAGGAAAAGTTAGGAATTATTAATTGAGTTGGTGGAGTCAAGTAGCCAGTGGAACTGGTGCCAACACCAGCTGTTTCTGTGGTGTGACTAGCTGTATTTCTTGTTCTCTAGTTAACTTTGGTTCTTGACTGTTTCTGAACCAACTTTGCCAGACTTCCTGTTGGTTCTGCAACTATCCAATGTCCTTTCAATAAAGGTTTTTACTTAAGTTAGCCGGTTACTTTCTGTTACTTGTATCCAAAAATCTTCACTGATTATAGACTGTATTTTCTTTCCATATTCACCTGTCTTAGTCAGTTTGGGCTTCTATAACAAAGAACCATAGACAGGGTAGCTTATAAACACAACAGAAATTTATTTCTCACAGTTCTGGAGACTGGAAGTTCAACATCAGGGTGCCAGCATGGTCGAGTTCTGATGAGGACTCTCTTCCATTGTTGCAGGAACTGCGAAAACTACGAACAAGGAGTTAGGACACCGAGACGTTTGGCGAGAAACAGTTTATTGGTGCTAGTGGATAAACTGGCTCAGTAGATTCATATCCAAAGGCTGAGCCCCAAGCTCAGCAGGGCCATGCCTTTTGTACACTCACTACAAGGGTAAAGGAGAGTCAGCACCCAGGAATGTTACAGTGGGAGCTATTAGTGTCTTATAAGTTCAGCCAGAATGCTAATTATGTTTTAACCTATCTCAATAAATGGTAGTGGATACTCTATTGTAAACTAATGGAACTACATGACTATGATCAACAAGCTGTTCCGTATCACTGGGTCTCGGTGGGGGGTACATTGTTATATTGCTTTAAACTCAAGCACCTTGGCATTTCTCTGCATTCTTAAAGCCTTAAAGAAACATTGTCCCTCTTCTTGGCTTGGCTTCCTACCACACCATGTTGTAGATAGCTAATGTCTCATTGTATCCTCACATGGTGGAAAGAGAGCTAGCTAGCTCTCTGGTCTTTTTTTTATAAGGGCACTAATTCCATTCATGAGGACTCCACCCTCATGATCTAACTACCTCCCAAAGCTCACCTCCAAATACCATCACATTGGGATTAGGGGTTCAGCATATGAATTGGTGGGGAGAAACATAAATATTCAGTCCATCACACCACTGTCATCTAGGTTTGAATCTCTTGAAAAATAAGAATCATATTTTTTTCATCTTTTGGTATTCAAAGCACCTAGTAATAACAGATAATTGATTACTCTTAAGTATGGCAGTGACAAGATCATACTGCTATTTCAGAAAGATGACTCTTTCTGACATATGGAAAATGGGGTAGAAGAAGAAAGACTGGAGTATTCCAGTTGGGAGGTGATAGTGTCATGATTAATGCATTGGAGGTGGAAATGGAGAGGAAATTTATGGATTTGAGGGATGTTTAAAGAAATATAAAGGTCAGGATTTAGTGACTGATTGATCATGGTATATAATGGATAGGGAGGAGGAGAAATGACTACCAGATAACTGGCTTGAGTCACTAGTTGGATAATAGTGCCATTCAAAGAGCTAAGAAACATACAAGCAGTAGCAGTTTGGGAATGGCAAGGGGAATAATTGGGTCGGCTGAAAATGTGTTGAATTTCAGGACTAGTGGAGAAGTCCTGTAGACAATGAGTGATGGGTCTAAAGTGCAATCATAGTCAGAGATTAGGTACCATCACGATATTGATGGTACTTAAATCCACAGGAGCAGATGAAACCTTTCAAGAGGAGAGTATAGACTGAGGAGAGAGTAGGACCTAGGACAGAACATTGAGGAACATAGATGTGATCAACTAAAGCGGAGGAAACTTCAAAAGGGGAACAAGAGAGGTAGGAGCATTTCACTGTATGTTGTGACTTGTGACTACAACCAATAACACATGATCTTTGTCTTCAAAAGTCAGGGGAAGGGGAAAGACAAGCACATCAATGATTACAACACAATGTGATGAGTGTTACATTAGGGATATAATAATGTAGGAGAGACAAGTAGAAGGAGAGGCATAGTAATGGATGGGACATATCCATTAATTTGAAGACTAGTTGACCAATCATCTGTTTGGCATGGTATATTCATGGATATGTGTACTGTCAAATAACTCTGACATAAGACCACATGCAGGCGTACCTCAGAGTTACTGCAAGTTTGGTTCCAGACCACTGCAATAAAGCAAACATTGCAATAAAGTGAATCAAATGAATTTTTTTGTTTCCCAGTGCATATAAAAATTATGTTTACACTATACTGTAATCTATTAAGTAAGCATAGCATTATGTCTACAAAAACAATGTACAACTTACCTGAACTGAAAAAAATATTTTATTGCTGAAAAATGGTAATGATAATCTAAGCTTTCAGCGAGTCATCATCTTTTTGCTGGTGTAGGGTCTTGTCTCGATGTTGATAGCTGCTGATTGATCAGGGTGGTGGTTGCTGAAGGTTGGGGTGGCTGTGGCAGTTTGGAGCCCCAAACAATTACAATACTAACATCAAAGATCACTGATCACAGATCACCAAAAGAGATATAATAATAATGAAAAAGTTGGAAATATTGTGAGAATTAACAAAATGTAACACAGAGACACAAAGTGGGCAAATGCTGCCGGAAAAATGGTACCAGTAGACTTGCTTGACCTGGAGTCCCGACAGACCTTCAATTTGTAAAAACCACAATATCTGAGGGGGTCGCCACAAACCTTCAGTTTCTACAAAGCTCAATATCTGAGGAGTGCAATAAAGTGAAGCACAATAAAATGAGATATGCTGTATTTAATACTAAACTTCCTCTGATTGGATTTTCTTTTAGCATCTCTGGCCTATTAAGCAAGATTTTCTTTCTCTACTATTCCCACTAAACTGTATTATGGTGCTAACTCCTTTCGGTCAAAAGAGATTTTTTTTTCTTTTTTGTCAGTGAGAGAAATCCATGGGTCTACTTAAAAATAGTCAAATATCTGATAATTTCCTTAAAATATATTCTAAATAAATATTTAAAAATTTGTTATTATTAATACATTCTGAAGAGTGATATCTTAAATGTGGAAGTGGCTAAAAGTAGCTGAGTTTGAAGTGAGTTGATCATCTTCATGTTGCTTTGCTTCTGGCCCTTGATTTTTTTTTCATTTCAGGGAGAAATATCTTAAAGCACAAAGAATTTAGGAGTGAAAACTCTGGAGGCGTCTTGGTTTCTAATCCCACCTTCCTCACAAGTTAAATTTGTAGCCTTTTGTCCTCCCAGCCTTGGTTGCCTCATCTTAACAAAAGAGCTGCTATCTACCCCCAGAGACCTCAGTATTGTGGGAATCAAGTGAGAAATAGATGTAAAATTGCTTGGATAATGTAAAGGTACTTGTGGAAGACACTAGCACTCTTGTAATTTTCCATATGCTCCCCTGTAGAGCCCAGTATCTTTTTAGTTATGTGGGACAATGTGAATAGTCTGGCTAATGGGCTGTGAGTACTTGTGGCACGTGTCACTGCTAAGTCAGGGCATTAAGAGTTCACATGCCATCTCCAAGCTATGGGATATGTTACCTCCAAGCTATTCCTCTTCTTTAGTAACCATGGAGATGATATGTTGAGGTGGTGGCATTGTGAAATAGAGGGAGCATCAATTTCCGAGTCACTAAATGGAGGACCAGTCCACCTCCCAAATGATTCCCAATTAATTTTGTGTGAGTGAGAAATTAATTTTTGTGTCTTAAATTTCTGAGATTTGGGGGATGTATGTTACTGAAATGTATCTAAGCCTCTACTAGTTAACCAAGTGTTAGAAGCATAAGGCATTATTATTTGAGATTTTCTGTGTAAGTCAGTGGGAAATTAGACATAGGGAATTCTAGATTGCTTTTGGTGGTTGTCACCCAAAGAGAAATCAGGGGCTTTATTGTTTCTTTAGCACAGGTGCTCCATTTCCCAGTGTCTATCCAAATTATCTCAAAAGTCAGTACTCCAGCTGAGGTATCTGCTCTGCCATGGGTCCTATTTTGATGCTAAGGGTAAGAGCTCACCTCTGCCATTGCTTCCTGCCTTTCAGAATATTCAGACCAATCAAAAGAATGATGACTAAGGTAAAGAATAAAGGCCTAGCAACTGCTCTGTGGAGGCTAGTGGAACAGTGGCAGAGTGGGATGGGATTAGGAGATATCACTCCTGTTATGGTATTTGTGCATCTGCTTCCTGTTAATCTGCCTTCTATTTGTTTTTTACTCATATACATTTCTTAAATTTTTGGCTGCCCTCCCTGCTCAGGGCTATAAGAAATCCAGAGCAGTTTAAGACATTATACATGCCTTCAGGAAGTTGAATACACTGGGGAAATGAACTTTACACACAGTAGTGTGGACCAGCATGAAACTGTAATTCAGTCCTAAACCGAAAGAAACAAATTAGAAATGTTACAGGAGATAGCAGAGAGGGAGAGCAATGGAGGTAATTTGGAGTGAGAGAGAACTTGGAACCCGAGGGCTTGGCTAGGAGGCTGTTGGAGTAATCCAAGGGTGAGGGCATAAATATTTGGAAATGGGCATAGAGAAGTGAAATTCTATGGATGAAAATGACAGTTGTTTTGAAAGAAAATAGATAGAAAGGGTCTGTGACTAATTGGAATGAGAGCTATGTGAGTGGAAATGACCAAAGATCATTCAGTTTTAAGCCTGAATAGTTAAACGGAATACAAGTATTATTAACAGGGGCAAAGTCGTTTGGAATAGAACAAACAGAATTTGATGGGAAGAAGTAGCTATGAAAAAGGGAGTTTGATTAAAAATGGCAGCATGAGAGGTGACACACAGGCTTCCTCCTAAAACTGCATATAATATGAAAATATAATTAATGCAACTAATCCTGAAAGAGCAACAGGAAAGACGACTGTGCCAGACTGCAGACACCTGGAGAAAAGAGCAGACCTCACAGAACAGGGTAACGTACCAAAGCTGTGGCCCGGTGGGACCCAAGCCCTTCCCCCTCCCCAGCTCACCAGCAGGAAGAAGAGAAATGGAGCAGGGAGGGAGTGGAGGCCTGGGACTGCTGAATACCTAACTCCAGAGATCTGCTCTGGGAGCACAAACCTACATTTCATGGTGCTTGCATAGTACTCTCTTAATTAGGGGGTTGGAAAGTGAAGACAGGCAGAATTCCTAGAGAGACTGAGATTCCAGCTGCTTGTGGAAAGCAAGGATAATATCTGGCTGCTCTGGGACAAAAGAAAGGCGGGCAGTCTGACAGATTTCCTAACAGCAAGAGGGCTGCTAAAGGGGCAAGGACTGCACAGAGCTTACCACTCAGGAGAGAGGACAGGTAGACAAAATTGTCAGGGTGCACTCTGCCCAGCAGGTTGGGAGCTTCACCATATAGACTCTAATATTTAAGGAGGAAAAGAAATCTTTCTCCTTAGACGATCTCCAGGTGCTCCAGCTCCCTGGCTGGCTACACAGCTCCAAGGACCCCCTCCATGATACATAGCCTACTGTGCCTTTCTCTGCCAGCCCCACCTGGCTCGCAAACCAGCAAACCCTACCCTGGCATTAGGCCAGTCAGAGGGAAGATCTGTCTACAGCAACTACAAATGCAAAGCATAGAGGCTTATACCTGTGTGCTGGGGCCACTGGTTCAGGCAGTGGAGACAGGCATAGCAGCTGGGAAGCAGGAAACAGCTCTTTCCTTCCATCAGGCACCAATACCACTCCCCTGAGATCCCCGACATTGCTTCAGGGGCTGAGCAGCTCCAGGGAGTAGAGCTTCTGGGCACTAGAGGGTGCCATATACAAATATGAAAAGCCAAAGGAACCTGGTTAAGAGTAATATTATTAATACAACTCCTGAGAAAGATCTAAATGACATTGACCTCATGACTTCTCATGAAAGGGAGTTCAAAATAAAAATCATTAACATGCTCATGGAGGTATGGAAAGATATTCAAGAACTCAGGAATGAATTCTGGTCAGAGATCCAATCGTTGAAGAGCCCGATGGAGGGTATTAAAAGCAGATTGGGTATGGTGGAGGAGATGATGAATGAAATAGAAACTAGAGAAGAGGAATACAAAGAAGCTGAGGCACACAGAGAAAAAAGGATCTTTAAGAATGAAAAAATATTGAGAGAACTGTGTGACCAATCCAAATGGAAAAATATTCGCATTATAGGGGTACCAGAAGAAGAAGAAGAGAGAAAAAGGGATAGAAAGTGTCTTTGAGGAGGTAATTGCTGAAAACGTCCCCAATCTGGGGAAGGAGATAGTCTCTCAGGCCATGGAGGTGCACAGATCTCCCAACACAAGGGACCCAAGAGAGACAAAACCAAGACATATAGTAATCAAAATGGCAAAGATCAAGGATAAGGACAGACTATTAAAAGCAGCTGGAGAGAGAAATAAGATCACATACAAAGGAAAGCCCATCAGGCTATCATCAGACTTCTCAACAGAAACCTTACAGGCCAGAAGGGAGTGGCATGATATATTTAATGCAAAGCAGAAGGCCCTTGAACCAAGATTACTTTATCCGGCAAGATTATCATTTAAATTTGAAGGAAGGATAAAACAATTTCCAGATAAGCAAAAGCTGAGAGAATTTACCTCCCACAAACCATCTCTACAGTGCATTTTGGAGGGACTTCTATAGATGGAAGTGTTCCTAAGGTTCAATAGCTGTCACCAGAGGTAATAAAACCAAAGTAAAGAAAGTACAGCTAATTACTAAGCAAATGCAAAATTAAATTAACTATCCCCAAAGTCAATCAAGGGATAGACAAAGAGTACAGAATATGATACCTAATATATAAAGAATGGAGGAGGAAGAAAAGGGAGGAGGAAAAAAAAGAACCTTTAGATTGTGTTTGTAATAGCATATTAAGTGAGTTAAGTTAGACTCTTAGATTGTAAGGAAGTTAACCTTAAACCTTTGGTAACCACGAATCTAAAGCTTGCAATGCCAATAAGTAAATACCTATTGATAATCACCCTAAATGTAAATGGACTGAATGCACCAATCAAAAGCTTGAGTCACTGAATGGATAAAAAAGCAAGACCCGTCTATATGCTGCCTACAAGAGACTCACTTTGAACCCAAAGACATACACAGACTAAAAGTGAAGGGATGGAAAAAGACATTTCATGCAACTAATAGTGAGAAAAAAGCAGGAGTTGCAGTACTTGTATCAGACAAAATAGACTTCAAAACAAAGAAAGTCACAAGAGACAAAGAAGGACATTACATAATGATAAAAGGGTCAATCCAACAAGAAGATATAACCATTATAAATATCTATGTGCCCAATACTGGAGCACCTACATATATGAAACATATACTAACAGAATTAAAAGAGGAAATTGAATACAATGCATTCATTCTAGGAGACTTCAGTACTCTACTCACTCTGAAGGACAGATCAACCAGACATAAAATAAGTAAGGAGACAGAGGCACTGAACAACATACTAGAACAGATGGACCTAACAGACATCTACAGAACTCTACACCCAAAAGCAGAAGGATAAACATTCTTCTCAAGGGCACATGGAACATTTTAAAGAATAGATCATTTACTAGGCCACTAAAAGAGCCTTGGTAAATTAAAAAAGATTGAAATTGTACCAACCAGTTTCTCAGACCACAAAGGTAAGAAACTAGAAATAAATTGCATAAAGAAAATGAAAAATTCCATAAACACACGGAGGCTTCACAACATGCTCATGAATAACCAATGGATCAATGGCCAAATAAAAACAGAGATCAAGCAATATATGGAGACAAATGACAACAATAATTCAACACCACAAAATCTGTGGGATGCAGTGATGGCTGTGCTAAGAGGAAAGTATATTGCAATATAGGCCTACCTCAGGAAAGAAGAACAATCCCATATGTGCAGTCTAAACTCCCAATTAACAAAACTAGAAAAAGAAGAACAAATGAGGCCCAAAGTCAGTAGAAGGAGGGACATAATAAAGATTAGAGCAGAAATAAATAAAATTGAGAAGAATAAAACAATACAAAGAATCATTGAAAGCAGAGGCTGGTTCTTCGAGAAAATGCACAAAATAGATAAACCCCTAGCCAGACTTATCAAGAAAAAAAGAGAGTCTACTCACATAAAGAGAATCAGAACTGAGAAAGTAAAAATCACTACGGACACCACAGAAATACAAAGAATTATTAGAGAATTATGAAAAATTATATGCTAATAAACTGGATAACCTAGAAGAAATGGACAATTTTCTAGAAAAATACAACCTTCCAAGGCTGATGCAGAAAGAAACAGAAAATATGAATAGACCAATTATCAGCAATGAAATTGAACTGGTAATCAAAAACCTACCTAAGAACAGAACGCCTGGACCAGATGGCTTCACCACTGAATTTTATCAAACATTTAATGAAGACATAATACCCATCCTCCTTAAACTTTTCCAAAGAGTAGAAGAAGAGGGAATACTTCCAAACTCATTCTATGAGGCCAGCATCACTCTAATACCAAAACCAGGCAAAGACACCACAAAAAAAGAAAATTACAGACCAATATCCCTGGTGAACATAGATGCAAAAATACTCAACAAAATATTAGCAAACCAAATTCAAAAATACATCAAGAGGATCATACACCATGATCAAGTAGGATTCATCTCAGGGATGCAAGGATGGTACAACATTCGAAAATCCATCAACATCATCCACCACATAGACAAAAAGAAGGACAAAAACCACATGATCATCTCCATAGATGCTGAAAAAGCATTTGACAAAATGCAGCATACATTCATGATAAAAACTCTCAACAAAATGGGTATAGAGGGCAAGTACCTCAACATAATAAAGGCCAAATATTCCAAACCCACAGCCAACATTATACTTAAGAGTGAGAAACTGAAAGCTTTTCCTTTAAGATCGGGAACAAGACAAGGATGCCCACTCTCCCCACTTCTATTCAACATAGTACTGGAGCTCCTAGCCCCACAATCAGACAACACAAATAAATAAAAGGCATCCAGATTGGCAAGGAAGAAGTTAAAGTGTCCCTGTTTGCCGATGACATGATATTGTACATAAAAAACCCTAAAGAATCCACTCCAAAACTACTAGATGTAATATCTGAATTCAGCATAGTTGTGGGATACAAAATTAATACACAGAAATCTGTGGCATTCCTGTACACTAACAATGAACTAGCAGAGAGAGAAATCAGGAAAACAATTCCATTCACAGTTGCATCAAAAAGAATAAAATACCTAGGAATAAACCTAACCAAGGAAGTGAAAGACCTGTACTCTGAAAACTACAAGACACTCATGAGAGAAATTAAAGATACCAACAAATGGAAACACATCCCATACTCATGGATAGGAAGAATTAATATTGTCAAAATGGCAATCCTGCCTAAAGCAATCTACAGATTCAGTGCAATTCCTATCAAAATATCAACAGCATTCTTCAACGAACTAGAGAAAATTGTTCTAAAATTCATATGGAACCACAAAAGAACCTGAATAGCCAAAGAAATCCTGAGAAGGAAGAATTAAGCTGGGGGGATTATGCTCCCCAACTTCAAGCTCTACTGCAAAGCCACAGTTATCAAGACAATTTGGTACTGGCACAGGAACAGACCCATAGACCAATAGAACAGACTAGAGAGCCCTAATATAAACCCAAGCATATATGGTCAATTAATGTATGATAAAGGAGCCATGGACATACAATTGGGAAATGACAGCCTCTTCAACAACTGGTGTTCGCAAAACTGGACAGCTACATGCAAGAGAATGAAACTGGATTATTGTTTAGCCCCATACACAAAAGTACAATTTGAAATGGATCCAGGACCTGAATGTAAGTCATGAAACTATAAAACTCTTAGAAGACAACATAGGCAAAAACCTCCTGAATATTAGCATGAGCAACTTTTTCCTAAGCGCATCTCCTTGAGCAAGGGAAACAAAAGCAAATATGAATTCATGGGACTACATCAAACTAAAAAGTTTCTGTATGGCAAAGGACACCATCAACAGAACAAAAAGGCATCCTACAGTATGGGAGAATACATTTGCAAATGACATATCCGACAAGGGTTTAACATCCAAAATATATAAAGAACTTACACACCTCAACACCCAAAAAGCAAATAAGCCAATTAAAAAATGGGCAGAGGATATGAAGAGACAGTTGTCCAAAGAACAATTTCAGATGTCCAACAGATGCATGAAAAGATGCTCCACATCACTAATCATCAGGGAAATGCAAATTAAAACCACAATGAGATATCACCTCACACCAGTAAGGATGGACCGCATCCAAAAGACAAACAACAACAAATGTTGGCGAGGATGCGGAGAAAGGGGAACCCTCCTACACTGCTGGTGGGAATGTAAGCTAGTTCAACCATTGTGGAAAGCAATATGGAGGTCCCTCAAAAAACTCAAAATAGAAATACCATTTGACCCGGGAATCCCACACCTTGGAATTTACCCAAAGAATACAACTTCTCAGATTCAAAAAGACATATGCACCCCTATGTTTATTGCAGCACTTTTTACAATAGCCAATATATGTAAGCAACGTAAGTGTCCATCAGTAGATGAATGGATAAAGAAGAGGTGGTACATATACACAATGGAATACTATTCAGCCATAAGAAATAAACAAATCCTACCATTTGCAACAACATGGATGGAGCTGGAGGATATTATGGTCAGTGAAATAAGCCAGGCGGAGAAAGACAAGTGCCAAATTATTTCCCTCATTTATGGAGTATAACAATGCAGCAAAACTGAAGGAACAAAATAGCAGCAGACTCAGAGACTCCAAGAAGGAACTAGTGGTTACCAAAGGGGAGGTAACTTACTAGTGGTAGGCCGTGTGGGGAGGGTGGGAGAAGTGGATTGAGGGGTATTATGTTTAGTATACATGGTGTGGGGGATCAAGGGGAAAACAGTGTAGCACAGAGAAGGCAAACAGTGAATCTGTGGCATCTTACTACACTGATGGACAGTGACTGCATTGGGGTATGAGTGGGGACTTGATAATATGGGTAAATGTAGTAACTGCATTGTTTTTTCATGTGAAACCTTCGTAAGAGTGTATATCAATAATACCTTGATAAAAAAAAAAGGGTGTTCATTTATGGATATAATTGATTTTGGGGGAAAGAGCTCACAATTCAAGAAGACATGTCTAGTATCCAGGCAGAGCTGTTAGCACTGGGACAGAATGAAAAGATCAAATTGGAAATGTATATGATACTTGAAACTATGCTGTGATGAACTGGTTAATACTCCCAACTTGGATGGGTGGGATGGAGGATAAGGAGTCCCATGAGAGAAACTGATAAAAACCAACTCAGGGGAAGTTCATTCATTCATTCAACAAGCACTTACTAAGCACAAACTACGTGTCATGTATTCGTTAAAACATATTTAATACTCAAGAGGCTGGTGATTGGGATTTGGGTTAATTTTATTATCTCAGCATTTCCAAGATGGAAAGCAGGCAAAATCATAAAACTGGTACATGTATTTGAAAATTGTTTTACAGGCATTCTTTTTAGCTAGCGCCTACCTAATAAATAGCATCAAATACAAAATTTTTTTTCATTTGAACCATAAGACAGTATTTGTCTTGAATGCAGTAACTTGCTGAGTCTATAGCTATTTTTTTAATAACGCTATATTAATGCAGAAATAAAAAAGTTAATGTATCACTTATATACTTTGAGTTTATGAGCCTTCTATAGCAGTCTGCATGGTATTAGATATTTCCAACATTTTCTTCTTTATAATCAACAAAGAAGGAAGACCATCTTAGTTGCATAAGAAAAGTTACCAAACCTAGACAGAGAAGATTGTTTTATTTCTAATTCTATTAAATACCTTACAGATACATGAGATCTTTTGAAGTAAAACAGGCATGTTAACCAAATGTAATCTGACATTAAAATAGATATTAGCAGAGAGTTGAAAAAATATTTCAAATTAAATCATCCCCAAACCTCACTTTATTTCATTGAGGGAGAAATACTCTTTTGTCAATGAAAGCCTTTACTATCCATAAAATGAGGAGGTTGGGCTATTTGGTCACAAAGCAATTCTTGCTCTGGCTTTCTATAAATATGGAACCAAATCCAGAATCATGGAATATATTGAAGTTAGAAAATATTACTGCTAGTTTGTATGCACTCCCACGTAACTTTTAATGATAGCCACATTAAAAGACCATTCCATATTTTAATTATGACATCAAATTTGAGGCGGTTTTAGCTAAAAATTATGATATAATTTTAGAAATCAACAAAATGATTCTGTAAAGTAGATAAAGCTTACTTTCAGCAGAGTGGTAAGAAGAGTGTAGAGGACATCAACAGAAATAAAGAGAAAGGAATGGTTCTTCCTAAACCACGTTCTCACTATAGCCCCAAAGTTATGGGAGGAGAACCCTGGCCTAACAAATTACCATGTTCAGCTATAGGTTGAATGTAGTATTGTGAAAAATTTCCTGTATTGAAGAACTTGTTTACAGCTATTCTCATGGTACAATTGAAATATTTCTTAGGTCCCAAGTCTGCATGTTATTGGCTTTCAAAACTGCAGGCAACATGGGGTCTCTGTATCAGAAACATGAGTTCCCTGAAGGGCCCTTGGAGTTGCTTCTCCAATAGTGGATGTGGAAATACGCTGCTTCTTTCACTTCTGCCTAATGGCTGCATCACAGTGCAGCTACCTAGGGCTGAGTGGAACATTGAGTCAGACCGTAAGCCTTGGCTTGCTCGGTACAATTTTTAACCAATCAAGTCAGCTGGCCGTGGATCAAATAAGGATTGGTTGTCTGAAAGGTGAAATCTCTTCTAGGAAACCTGCCAGGTGTCAAATATTTTCTGTGTCTTTAAGGCCCACTGTATAGATAAGGGTGGAGGCAAGAATTTGCCACATTGAAGTCATTGTAGCAGTGAATGTGTGATGAGATTGATAAGACATTTTTGCTATTTGCCATTGACTAAGGCTTAGCTCCTTTAGTTAGTAGTGTTTTATTGATTTTATGGTTATTTTTGAAGCAGTATGTGTTTAATATAAGTATTTAATTTATTTCCACAAAATACGAAGCTTACTTTGAGAATAAATTTTGCCATGTTTGAATGTTAGCTAAAACCAATGCAAATCATGTATCCGTGTACTAAGAAAATAACTCCAGAATGGAGGGGAAGCTTTGTGCCTCAGCCAGTAAATCCTGCTTCCTAAGATATAGTGTGCATAAGGCTTTCCCACACATCTCCCGTTGCTACGGAAACCTCTTTCAGTGTCTGGGCTCTAAACAACTGACTCATTTCAAAGTCTGGCTCTCAAACCTCTCAGCTCACAGCTTAGAGAGACAATGGAAACAAAGAAGAACACAGAAACAATGAAATATCAATATATACCATTTCATTAAAAAGTTAATAAATTGTATGTCTTGATATGTAGGGAAAAGATAAGAAAATGCAAATCCTCAGTTGCCAAGACTGCAGTAAAGATATCACAAAAACAACAGAGTCCACAGTCTGTAAAAAGAGATCTCTGTCCTTTGGACTTAGTGACACAGAATAAAACTGAAGCTTAAAGAGAGATCCTCGATAACTCCCTCATATCAAAACAGTCCAACCTGATAGCATATGTAAATATAAGCAAAGACCACGATCAGCAAAGGAGTTAGCATGGGGTGGGAGTGGAATCAGAGAAGGGGGAGGACAGGTTCCCAAAGCAATCTTAGGAAGTGTCCCAAGTTAGAAGGCCTACTTGTCAATAATGTCCTAAATGGGGCCTGCCTTCTTTAGTTTCTGTCTTTGGCCCTATTAATGGGGCCAAGTTAACATTCAATGAATACACCGAGGCATGGTTATTAAATGGGCAGATGGCGGCAAACCTGGGAGCTACAGTTAAGGCCAGAAGACCTCTGACGTTCCTTCTGGTCTCATACCGAGGGAATAAATGACCCAGCATTCTCCTTGTTGCCACCTGGCCCAAAAGATATGATGGGATTGTCTATATTTTTTACATTTACAACTAGTAACCTCCAAGGTACTAATAGAACATTTGAGTCTGAACTCCTGAAAAAGTGATTTACTTTTTTATACTGAGAATTAACTTTAGTTTGGAAGTGCAAAACTTTCTTATGAAGACCCAATATGGTAGGGATTAGGAAAAACTGCTGTTGTTTGGATATGCCTTCACATTTTAATTTGGGAAATATGTACATACACACATACACACATTGTTCTTTTGTATTTAACGTGTATTTAGAAGAATTGTTTAACTTTTGTGAGATTATACTGTTTCTATTATTTTGTGCCTCTGAAAGTACTGGTCATAATATAGTTCAAATGAATATTTAAGCATCAGCTTGTTCTATTTACAATGAGTACAAATGAGTACTGTGATTTTACTGTGGGAAAATGCAAATCAGTAATACATGCCATCACAATGATATCTTGGTGAAAAGATGTGAAAAAAGTCATTAATCGATGCATTTTGAGTCTGCAAAACATCCCAAGTGTTGCTCCCAAACAGGCAGTATGAATAGCAGCAAGGAAAGCTTGTACTTCAATAAAAGTTATAACTCTGGAGAAGTAATTTTGTGTGTGTTCAGACTTTGGTGCAGGATAATTGGCATGTCCAGTTTATTGTGGTACTTTCCACTCCATTCATTCAATGCACTGCAGTTAAATTAATGGATTCAGTTGATGATCCTTGAAAGGCTAACTAGGCTGGTAAATCAAGGGAATGCTGTTGAACCAATACGTCTGGAATTCAGCAAGAAAATACCGTGGTAGGTTGAATAATGGCCCATCAAATATATTCACATTCTAAACTCTAGTATCTGTGAATATGTTAATTTACATAGCAAAAGGGACTTTGCAGATGTGATTAAATGAAGGAACTGAGATGAGATTAATGTGAAGTATCCAGGTGGGTCCAGTGTAATCAATTTTATAAAAGGAGGCAATAGAATTAGGGTAAGAGAAACAGGGGCTGTGGTAATAATGGAAGCAGAGGGAATGCTGATTCGAAGATTGATGAAGGGACTGCAACATAAGGAATGTCAGCCTTCTCTGAACCTTAGAAAAGGCAAGGAGATGTATTTTCCCCTGGTCTCCAAAGGGATTGCAGCCCTGCCAGTACCTTGATTTTAACCAAGTCAGGCCGAGTTCAGACTTCAGATCTTCTGATCTTCAGAATTGTAAAATAATAAAGTCATGTTGTTTTAAGCTTCTATGTTTGTAGCAGTCATAGTTTATAACATAATTTGTTATAGCAGCCCTAGTAACTAATACAGATACTGATTAAATTAAGCAAATAATTTCACTATAGTCTTAGAAACAAGAGGGAGAAACATGGACCAGACGATAGAACAGTAAGTGCTATCACACCTTGTGGAAATGTACACAAGTATAAATGGAGCAATGTTAATATTAATGGGGGTAGAGAATGCCACTGACATGCTAGCTGGCTTTGTGCTTGGCCTTGGCCCTTTCATCAGTTTCTCTGAAGACACAGAAGGCAGATGACTTAGATGGATCTCAAGGGAATTAAGCTGAAGGAAAACAGCTGATCTCAAAAGGTTGCATGCTGTATGGTTGCATTTATATTGCTTTCATTTTTTATTGAGGGGAAATTTGTATAACATAAAATTAACCATATAACAAATGTACACTTCAGCAGCATTTAGGACATCCACAATGTTGTACAATCACCACTTATATCAAGTTCCAAATCATTTTCATCATCCCAAAAGGAAACTGGAACCCAGTAAGCAGTCACTCCCCACTCAACCCTTCTCCCAGCCCCTAGAAAAACCAGTCTCCTTGCTGTCTCTGTAGATTTACCAGTTCTGGATATTTCATATAAATGGAATCATGCAACATGTGACCTATTTGTCTGGTTTCTTTCAGCATATTTTCAAGGCTCATCCACATTGTATCATGTATCAAGACATCATTCCTTTTTATGGCTGAATAATATCCCATTATGTGGACATATCACTTTGTTTATTCACTCATCCATTGATAGACATTTGAGTTGTTTCCTCTTTTTGGCTATTCTGAATAGTGCTGCTAAGAACATTTGTGTACAAGTTTTTGTTTGAATGCTTTCAAATCTCTTGTGTATATTCCCAAGGAGTGGAATTGTTGGGTCATGTGATAATTCTGTGTTTAACTTGGGGAACTCCCTAAATGAAAATATAGGTTATTGATGCATTCCATGTTAATTTTTGTATGTAGTATGAGGGAGGGGTCCAAATTCATCCTTTTGCATGTGGAAATACAGTTGTCCAAAACACCACTAGTTGAAGAGACTATTTTTTTCCCTCATTGAATGGAATTGTCCTCACACCCTTGTTGAAAATCAATTGGCCATAGATATTTGGGTTTACTTCTAAACTCTTAATTCTATTTCATTGGTCTCTGTGTCTATCCTTATGACAGAACTGCACTGTTTTGATCATTGTAGCTTTCTAGTGAGTTTGAACTTGGATGGTGAGTCCCTCGACTTTATTCTTTTTTCCAAAACTGTACTGGTTGTTTGGGGCACCTTGCAATTCTGTATGAATTTTCTTATCAGCTTTGCCATTTCTGTAAAAAAGACATTGAAATTTTAATATGATCCCATTGAATCTGTAGATTGATTTTAGTAGTATTTGTGAATATTATCTTAACAATATTATGTCTTTCAACCAATGACCATATATTTATGTTTATTTAAGTCCTCTTTAATTTCTTTTAGGAATATTTTATAATTTTCAGTCTATGAGGCTTTCTCTTTGGTTACATTTATTGATAGGTATTTTATATTTTTGTTTGCTATTGTAAATGCAATTTTCTTAATTTACTTTCTGGTTGTTCATTGATGATGTATAGAGTTACAACTTAATTTTGTATACTGATCTCATATCACACAATTTCTCTGAATTTATTTTAATAGCATTCATATTTTGTGTGGGGGGGTTCTTTAGGATTTTTCCATTGAAAAGATATTGTCTACAAAGATGGGTTGATTTACATTTTTTTGTATTTATTTATAGTTTATTTTGGTATCATTAACCTACAATTGCATGTGCAATATTATGGTGATTAAACTACCCCCTTCATCAGGTCCCCCCCTACCAACCTCATTACAGTCACTGTCCATCAGCATAGTGAGATGCTATAGAGTCACTACTTGTCTTCTCTGAGTTGGACAGCCCTCCCCGTGCCCCCCCCACCTTACATCTGCTAATCGTAATACCCCTGTTACCCTTTTATCACTCCCTTCCCGCCCATCTTCCCCAGTCCCTTTCCCTTTGGTAACTATTAGTCCGTTCATGGGTTCTGTAAGTCTGCTGCTGTTTTGTTCCTTCAGTTTTTTTCTTTGTTCTTATACTCCACAGATGAGTGAAATCATTTGATACTTGTCTTTTTCCGCTTGACTTATATCACTGAGCATAATACTCTGTAGCTCCATCCATGCTGTTGCAAATGGTAGGGTTTGTTTTCTTCTTATGGCTGTATAATATTCCATTGTGTATATGTACCACATCTCCTTTATCCATTCATCTACTGATGGACACTTAGGTTGCTTCCATTTCTTGGCTATTGTAAATAGTGCTGTGGTAAACATAGAGGTGCATATGTATTTTTGAAACTGGGCTCCTGCATTCTTAGGGTAAATTCCTAGGAGTGTAATTCCCAGGTGTAATGGTATTTCTATTTTGAGTTTTTTGAGGAACCTCCATACTGCTTTCCACAATAGTTGAACTAATTTGCATTCCCACCAGCAGTGTAGGAGGCTTCCCCTTTCTCCACATCCTCGCCAACATTTGTTGTTGTTTGTGTTTTGGATGTTGGCCATCCTCACTGGTGTGAGGTGATATCTCATTGTGGTTTTAATCTGCATTTCTCTGATGACCAGCGATGTGGAGCATCTTTTCATGTGCCATTTGGCCATCTGAATTTCTTCTTTAGAGAAGTGTCTATTCATGTCCTCAGCCCATTTCTTAATTGGATTATTTGCTTTTTGTTTGTTAAGGTGTGTGAGTTCTTTATATATTTTGGATGTAAACCCCTTATCAGATGCATCATTTATGAATATATTTTCCCATACTGTAGGATGTCTTTTTCTTCTACTAATGGTGTCCTTTGCTGTACAGAAGCTTTTCAGCTTGATATAGTCCCACTTGTTCATTTTTGCTTTTGTTTCCCTTGCCTGGGGGGATATGTTCATGGAGAAGTCCCTCATGTTTATGTCCAAGAGTTTTTTGCTTATGTTTTTTTCTAAGAGTTTTATGGTTTCATGACTTACATTCAGGTCTTTGATCCACCTTGAGTTTACCTTTGTGTATGGGGCTAGACAGTAGTCCAGTTTCATTCTCTTACATGTAGCTGTCCACTTTTCCCGAAATCAGCTGCTGAAGAGGCTGTCATCTCCCCATTGTATATCCAAGGCTCCTTTATCAAATATTAATTGACGGTATATGCTTGGGTTAATGTTTGGATTTTCTATTCTGTACCACTGGTCTGTGGGTCTGTTTTTGTGCCAATACCAAATTGTCTTGATTACTGTGGCTTTGTATAGAGCTTGAAGTCAGGGAGCGTAATTCCCCCTGTTTGATGCCTCCTTCTCAGGATGGCTTTGGCTATTCGGGGTCTTTTCTGGTTCCATATGAATTTTAGAATTATTTGTTCCAGTTCATTGAAGAAAGCTGTTGGTAGTTTGATAGGGATTGCGTTGAATCTGTAGATTGCTTTAGGTAGTATAGCCATTTTGACAATATTAATTCTTCCTAGCCAAGAGCATGGGATACATTTCCATTTGTTATTGTCCCCTTTAATTTCTCTTAGGAGTGTCTTGTAGTTTTCAGAGTATGGGCCTTTCACTTCCTTGGTTAGGTTTATACCTAGGTATTTTATTCTTTTTGATGCAATTGTGAATGGAATTGTTTTGCTGATTTCTCTTTCTGTAAGTTCATCATTAGTGTATAGGAAAGCAACAGATTTCTGTGTGTTAATTTTGTATCCTGCAACTTTGCTGAATTCAGATATTAGTTGTAGTAGTTTTGGAGTGGAGTCTTTAGGGTTTTTTATGTACAGTATCATGTCATCTGCAAATAGTGACAATTTGACTTCTTCTTTACCAATCTGGATGCCTTGTATATCTTTGTTTGGCCTGATTGCCGTGGCTAGGACCTCCAGTACTATGTTGAATAACAGTGGAGAGAGTGGGCATCCCTGTCTTGTTCCCGATCTTAGATGAAAAGCTTTCAGCTTCTCGCTATTAAGTATGATGTTAGCTGTGGGTTTTTCATATATAGCCTTTATGATGTTGAGGTACTTGCCCTCTATAACCATTTTGTTGAGAGTTTTAATCATGAATGGATGCTGAATTTTGTCAAATGCTTTTTCAGCATCTATGGAGATGATCATGTGATTTTTGTTCTTCTTTTTGTTGATGTGGTGGATGATGTTGATGGATTTTCGAATGTTGTACCATCCTTGAATACCTGGGATGAATCCCACTTGATCATGGTGTATGATCCTCTTGATGTATTTTTGAATTTGGTTTGCTAATATTTTGTTGAGTACTTTTGGATCTATGTTCATCAGGGATATAGGTCTGTAATTTTATTTTTGGTGAGGTCTTTGCCCAGTTTTGGTATTAGAGTGATGCTGGCTTCATAGAATAAGTTTGGAAGTATTCCCTCCTCTTCTATTTTTTGGAAAACTTTAAGAAGAATGGGTGTTATTTTTTCTCTATATATCTGGTAGAATTCAGAGGTGAATCCATCAGGTCCGGGGGTTTTGTTCTTGGGGAGTTTTTTGATTACCGATTCAATTATATTGCTGGTGATTGGTCTGTTTAGTTTTTCTGTTTCTTGCTTGGTCAGTCTTGGAAGGTTGTATTTTTCTAAGAAGTTGTCCATTTCTTCTAGGTTTTGCAGCTTGTTAGCATACAGATGCTCATAATATTCTCTTATAATTCTTCATATTTCTGTGGGGTCCATTGTTATTTTTCCTTTCTCATTTCTGATTCTGTTTATGTGTGTAGATTCTCTTTTTCTCTTAATAAGTCTGGCTACGGGTTTATCTATTTTGTTTATTTTTTTCAAAGAACCATTTCTTGGTTTCATTGATTTTTCTATTGTTTTTTTCTACTCAATTTTTTTTATTTCTTCTCTGATATTTATTATGTCCCTCCTTCTGGTGTTTTTTGGGCCTCCTTTGTTCTTCTTTTTCCAATTTCAATAATTGTGTCTTTAGACTGTTCATTTGGGAATGCTCTTCCTTCTTTAAATAGGCCTGGATTGCAATATACTTTCCTCTTAGAACTGCCTTTGCTGTGTCCCACAGAAGTTGTGGCTTTGTGTTGTTGTTGTCATTAGTCTCCATATATTCTTTGGTTTCTGTTTTGATTTGGTCGTTAACCCATTGATTCATTAGGAGAATGTTGTTAAGTCTCCATGTATTTGTGAGCCTTTTTGATTACTTTCTAAAATTTATTTCTAGTTTTATACCTTTGTGATCTGAGAAGTTGGTTGGTAGGATTTCAATATTTTTGAAATTACTGAGGTTCTTTTTGTGGCCTAGTATGTGGTCTATTCTCGAAAATGTTCCATGTGCACTTGAGAAGAATGTGTATCCTGTTGCTCTTGGGTGCAGAGTTCTGTAGATATCTGTTAGGTCCATCTGTTCTAGTGTGTTGTTCAGTGCCTCTGTGTCTTTACTTATTCTCTGTCTGGTTGATCTATCCTTTGGAGTGAATGGTGTGTTGAAGTCTCCTAAAATGAATGCATTGTTGTCTATTTCCTCCTTCAATTCTGTTAGTATTTGTTTCACATATGTTGGTGCTCCTGTATTGGGTGCATATATGTTTATAATGGTTATATCTTCTTGTTGGACTGACCCCTTTATCATTATGTAATGTCCTTCTTTATCTCTTGCTACTTTCTTCGTTTTGAAGTCTATTTTGTCTGATACAAGTACTGCAACACCTGCTTTTTTCTCTTTGTTGTTTGCATGAAATATCTTTTTCCATCCCTTCACTTTTAGTCTGTGCATATCTTTGGGTTTGAGGAGAGTCTCTTGTAAGCAGCATATAGATGGGTCTTGCATTTTTATCCACTCTGTTACTCTGTGTCTTTTGATTGGTGCATTCAGTCCATTTACATTTAGGGTGATTATTGATAGATATGTACTTATTGCCATTGCTGGCTTTAGATTCATGGTTACCAAAGGTTCAAGGGTTGCTTCTTTACTATCTAACAATCTAACTTAATTTTCTTGTTAAGTTATTGTGAATGCCGTCTGCTGTTTCTTTATTTCTCCCTTCCTATTCTTCCTCGTCCATTCTTTATGTATTGGGTGTTTTATTCTTTGCCTTTAGTTAGTATTTGGATGGTCTGCTTTCTTTGCTATGATTTTATTTTCTCTGGTGACATCTTTTTAGCCTTAGGGGTGCTTCCCTCTAGAGCAGTCCATTTAAGATATCCTGTAGTGGTGGTTTATGAGAGGCAAACTTTTTCAACTTTCCTTTGTCTGGAAATTGTTTAATCCCTCCATCATATTTAAATGATAATCGTGCTGGATACAGTATTCTTGGTTCGAGGTCCTTCTGTTTCATTACGTTAAATATATCATGCCATTCTCTTCTGGCCTGTAAGGTTTCTGTTGAGAAGTCTGATGATCGTCTGATGGGTTTTCCTTTGTAGGTGATCTTTTTTCTCTCTCTAGCTGTCTTTAATACTCTGTCTTTATCTTTGACCTTTGCCATCTTAATGATTATGTTTCTTGGTGTTGTCTTCCTTGGGTCCCTTGTGTTGGGAGTTCTGTGGGCTTCTGTGGACTGCGAGACTATTTCCTTCCACAGTGTGGGAAAGTTTTCAGCAATTATTTCTTCGAAGACACTTTCTATCCCTTTTTCTCTCTCTTCTTCCTCTGGTACTCCTATAATGTGAATATTGTTCCATTTGGATTGGTCACACAGTTCTGTTAATATTCTTTCATTCTTAGAGATCCTTTTTTCTCTCAGTACTTCAGTTTCTTTGTATTCCTCTTCTCTAGTTTCTGTTTCATTTATCGTCTCCTCCACTGTATCCAATCTGCTTTTAATACCGTCCATTGTGTTCTTCAAGGATTGGATCTTTGACCGGAATTCATTTCTGAGTTCTTGAATAGCTTTCTGTACCTCCATGAGCATGTGAATGATTTTTATTTTGAACTCCCTTTCAGGGAGAGTCATAAGGTCCATATCACTTAAATCTTTCTCAGGTGTTGTATTCATAATTTTACTCTGGACCAGGTTCCTTTGGCATTTCATATTTGTGTATGGAGCCCTCTAGTGCCCAGAAGCTCTACTCTCTGGAGCTGCTCAGCCCCTGAAGCAATGTCGGGGATTGTAGGGGAGTGGTATTGGTGCCTCGGGGGAGGAAAGGGCTGTTTCCTGGTTCCTGGCTGCTATGCCTGTCTCCACTGCCTGAACCAGTGGGCTGAGCACACAGGTATAAGCCTCTGTGCTTTGCCTTTTTCTTTTTTTTGCTGTAGACAGATCTTCCCTCTGGCTGGCCTAACACCAGGGAAGGGTTTCCAGGTTTGCAAGCCCGGTGGGGCTGGCCAGGCGAAAGGTGCACTAGTCTGCTTGTCACAGAAGGGGTTCTTGGAGCTCTGTAGGCAGCCAGGGAGCTGGCACAGCTGAAGATCCGAAAACTCCCAATCTGCTGGGCAGAGTACACCCGGAGAATTTTGTCTACCTGTCCTTTCTCCTGAGCAGTAAGCTCTGTGCAGTCCTTGCCCCCTTAGCAGGCCTCTTGCTAAGGTCTTCTTTGTTAGGAAGTCTCTCAGACTGCCTGCCTTTATTTTGTCCCAGAGCAGCTGGGTATGAATCCCTGATTTCAAAAGCAGCTGGAATCTTAGTCTATCCGGGAATTCTCCCTGTCTTAGCTTTCCAAGCTCCTAATTACAAGAGTATCATGCAAGCACCATGAAATGTAGGTTTGTGCTCCCAGAGTAGATCTCCAGAGTTAGGTATTCAGCAGTCCCAGTTCTCCACTCCCTCTCAGCTCTGTTCCTGTTCCTCCTGCCTGCTGAGCTGGGGTGGGGGAAGGGCTTGGATCCCGCAGGACCACAGCTTTAGTACATTACCGTTTTCTGTGAGGGCTGCTCTTGTCTCCAGGTGTATGCAGTTTATTGTAGTTCTCTTTCCCGTTGCTCTTTCAAGAGTAGTTGTAGTAGCTTTATTTACATATTATATGCGGTTTTAGGAGGAAGCCTCTGCCTCACCTCTCACGCCGCCATCTTTCGGATTGATTTACTTTTGCCTGTATATTTATGAGGAGTTTTTGTTCCTCTTGTGATTTTCTAATGTGAAAGTTAGGTTTGCTTCTTTCTTATATTAGTTTAAAGATAAATTATAGTAAGATTGAAACAAGCACAGATTATCCTAATGTGTCCTTCCCTTCCACCTCCACTATTAACAGTAAAGCATTATTCCTGATGTATTAGCAAAAAAGAAAATAATTATCATAGAGGAAAGTTGTTTTTCACTCTCACAGTGCTCTTTGAAGTCATAAGGCCTTAAAAAATAATGTTTAAAACTCCTAGTTCCCTAAAAGAAAGTGAAGCAAAAAGTGGGGTCAAGCAAAAAGGTAGGGAGTAGTATGGAGGAGTCAGAAGAAAAAAAATATTATAAAACAAATAAATAAAATATTCTGAATAGACTTTTTTTTCCAAAGAAGACATAAAGATGACCAACAGGCACATGAAAAGATGCTCCACAACACTAATCATCAGGGAAATGCAAATCAAATGCAGAGTGAGATATCACCACACACCAATAAGTCTGGCCACTATCCAAGACAAGAAATAACAAGTGTTGGTAGGGATGTGGAGAATAGGGAACCCTCCTGCACTGTTGGAGGGAATGTAAACTGGTGCAGCCACCATGCACAGCAGTATGGAGGTTCCTCAAAAAATTAAAAATAGAACTGCCATATGATCCAACAATTCCACTTCTGGGTATTTATCTGAAGAAAATGAAAACACTAATTCTAAAAGATATCTGCACCTTCATATTCATTGTAGCATTATTTACAATAGCCAAGACGTAGGAACAACTTATGTGTCCACTGATGGGTGAATGGATAAAGGAAAAAAAATACACACACACACACACACACACACACACAGAGGAATATTATTTGGCCCTAAAAAGGAATTAAATCTTACCATTTGTGACAGTGTGGATGGACCTGTAAATCTTTAGAAGACACATTTAGGATCTACCACAGCTGCTCAACAATAGAATTGGTGACCTTTTGTCCTCCTAGTCACTGTAGGTATTTGAGCAGGGACTGAAAACACATATGTCAAAGATGTCAGAGAATAGATTCAAGATGGCGGCATGAGAGGTGAGATGGAGAGCTCCTCCCCAAACCACAAAGAGAACAAAAATATAGTTAATAAATACAACTAACCTTCAGACAACAACAAGAAAGAAGGCTGAACCAGACTGTATACAGACCTCACGAACAGAGCACACCTCAAGAAACAGGGTAACGTACAAAAGCCTTAATCCGGTGGGACCCCAGCCCTTCCCCCACCCCAGCACACTAGTGGGAGGATGAGAAACGGAGCACGGGAGGGGGTAAAAGCCTGGGGCTGCTGGACACCTAGCCCTGGTTATCTGCTTTGTGAGCAGAATCCTATATTGTGTGGTGTCCTGGGCATTGGGGAGCTTGGACAGGTGGAGTCCTTGTGAAATTGACATTCTGGCCGTTTTTGGAGGAAGGGATCCACACCCAGCCACTCTGTGCCAGAGGAAAGGCAGGGAATCTGAGAGGCTTCCCAGCAGCAAGAGGGCTGCTGAAGGGGCAGGGTTTGCATGGAGCTTCCTGTATGGGAGAAGGGAGAGCTAGACAAGGAAGACTGGGTGCGCTCTGCCCAGCTGGTTGGGAACTTTGAGGAGCTTCAGGTGCTCCATCCCCTTGACAGCCTACTCAGCTCTGAGGCCCCCCACTGTGACACACAGCCTGACTAGCCTTCTTACTGGCCTGCAGGCACCTGCTCGCAAACATGCAGTCACTGGGAAGGCATCAGGCCAGCCAAAGGGAGGCCACAACTACAACAGCTAGAGACGCAAAGCACAGAAGATTACCTGTGTGTGCTTGGCCCACTGCCGCTGACACTGGAGACAGGCACCGCAGACGGGAAGCAGGAAACAGATCTTTCCTCCCCCCAGGCACCAGCTCCGCTACCCTACATCCCCAACCTCACTCTAGGGGCTGAGCAGCTCCAGAGACTGCTGTTTCTGCACACTAGTGGGCACCACACAGAAATATGAAACGTCAAAAGAACATGGTTCAGACCAAAATCTCACAAACCCCAGAAAGAGGGTCAAATGAAACCGAACTCACAAATCTTCCAGAAAGAGAGTTCAAAATAAAAATTATAAACGTGCTTTTGGAGGTACAGAAAAATATTCAAGACCTCAGGAAAGAATTTAAGATGGAGATTCAATCATTAAGAAATATCATATCTGAAATGCAACATACAATGGAGGGATTTAAAAGCAGATTAGATGTAGTATAAGAGATGGTAAATGGAATAGAAATTAGAGAAGAGGAATACAAAGAAACCAAGGCCCAGAAAAAAAAAGGATCTCTAAGAATGAAATAATATTGAGAGAACTGTGTGACCAATCCAAATGGAACAATATTCGCCTTATAGGGGTACCAGAAGAAGAAGAGAGAGAAAAAGGGATCAAAAGTGTCATTGAGGAGGTAATTGCTGAAATTTCCCCAATGTGGGGAAAGAGATAGTCTCTCAGGCCACAGAGGTGCACAGATTTCCCAACACAAGGGACTCAAGGAAGACAACATCAAGACATATAATAAGCAAAATGGCAAAGATCAAGGATAAAGACTGACTTTTAAAAGCAGCAAGAGAGAGAAAAAAAGATCACATACAAAGGAAAACCCATCAGGCTATCATCAGACTTCTCAACAGAAACCTTACAGGCCAGAAGAGAGTGGCATGATATATTTAATGCAATGAAGCAGAAGGGCCTTGAACCAAGAATATTCTACCTAGCAAGGATACCATTTAAATTTTAAGGAGGGATTAAACAATTTTCAGATAAGCAGAAGCTGAGAGAATTTACTGCCCACAAACCACCTCTACAGTGCATTTTGGAGGGACTCCTATGGATGGAAGTACGCCTAAGACTAAAAAGATGTCACCCAAGGGACAGACAAAGAGTACAGAATATGATTCATAACATACAAAGAACAGAGGAGGAAGAAAAAGGAGGAAAAAATGTATCTTTACGTTGTGTTTGTAATAGCATATGAAGTGAGTTAAATAGTAAGGGAATTACTCTTGAACCTTTGGTAACCACAAATCTAAAACCTGCAATGGCAATAAGTACATACACATTGATAATCACCCTAAATGTAAGTGGTCTGAATGCAACAATCAAAAGACATAGAGTCACTGAATGGATAACAAAAACAAGACCCATCTATATGCTGCCTACAAGAGACTCACTTCAAAGGCAAAGACATACACAGACTAAAAGTTAAGGGATGTAAAAAGATATTTCATGCAACTAATAGTGAGAAAAAAGCAGGAGTTGCAGTACTTGTATCAGACAAAATAGACTTCAAAACAAAGAAAGTCACAAGAGACAAAGAAGGGCATTACATAATGATAAAAGGGTCAGTCCAACAAGAGGATATAACTATTATAAATATCTATGTACCCAACACAGGATCACCTACATATGTGAAACAAATACTAACAGAATTAAAGGGGGAAATAGAATGCAATGCATTCATTTTAGGAGACTTTAACACACCACTCACTCCAAAGGGCAGAGCAACCAGACAGAAAATAAGTAAAGAGACAGAGGCACTGAACAACATTAGAACAGATGGACCTAAAGAACATCTACAGCCTCACTCCAAAGGACAGAACAACCAGACAGAAAATAAGTAAAGAGACAGAGGCACTGAACAACATATTAGAACAGATGGACCTAAAGAACATCTACAGAACACTCCATCCAAAAGCAACAGGATGCACATTCTTCTCAAGTGCACATGGAACATTTTCAAGAATAGATCATATATTAGGCCACAAAAATAACCTCAGTAAATTAAAAAAGATTGAAATTGTACCAACCAGCTTTTTAGATCACAAAGGTATGAAACTAGAAATAAATTACACAAAGAAAATGAAAAAGTCCACAAACACATGGAGGCTTAATAACATGCTCCTAAATAATCAATGAATCAATGACAAAACAAAAACAGAGATCAAGCAGTATATGGAGACAAATGACAACAATAATTCAACACCACAAAATCTGTGGGATGCAGCGAAGGCCGTGCTAAGAAAGAAATAAATTGCAATACAGGCCTACGACAGGACCGAAGAACAATCCCAAATGAAAAGTCTGAACTCACAATTAATGAAACTAGAAAAGGAAGAACAGATGAGGCCCAAAGTCAATAGAAGGAGGGACATAATAAACATTGTAGCAGAAATAAATAAAATTGAGAAGAATAAAACAATAGAAAGAATCAATGAAAGCAGGAGCTGGTTCTTTGAGAAAATAAACAAAATAGATAAACCCCGGACTAGCCGGACTTATCAAGAAAAAAAGAGAGTCTACACACATAAACAGAAACAGATATGAGAAAGGAAAAATAACTATGAAGACCACAGAAATTCAAAGAATTATGAGAGAATACTATGAAAAATTATATGCTAACAAACTGGATAACCTAGAAGAAATGGACAATTTTCTAGAAAAATACAACCTTCCAAGGCTGACCCAGGAAGTAAAAGAATATCTGAATAGACCAATTACCAGCAAAGAAATTGAATGGGTAATCAAAAATCTACCTAAGACCAAAACGCCTGGTCCATATGGTTTCACTGCTGAATTTTATCAAACATCTAGTGAAGACCTAATACCCATCCTCATTAAAGTTTTCCAAAAAGTAGAAGAGGAGGGAATACTCCCAAACTCATTCTACGAGGCCAACATCACTCTAATACCAAAACCAGGCAAAGACACCACAAAAAAAGAAAATTACAGATTAATATCCCTGATGAACATAGATGCAAAAATACTCAACAAAATATTAGCAAACTGAATTCAAAAATACATCAAAAAGATCATCCATCACGATCAAGTGGGATTCATCCCAGGGATGCAAGGGTGGTACAACATTCAAAAATCCATCAACATCATCCACTACATCAAAAAAGGAAAGACAAAAACCACATGATCTTCTCCATAGATGCTGGAAAAGTATTTGACAAAATTCAACATCCATTTATGATAAAAACTCTCAACAAAATGGGTATAGAGGGCAAGTACCTCAACAAAATAAAGGCCATATATTCCAAACCCACAGTCAACATTATACTTAAGAGTGAGAAGCTGAAGGCTTTTCCTTTAAGATTGGGAACAAGACAAGGATGCCCACTCTCCCCACTTCTATTCAACATAGTACTGGAGCTCCTAGCCCCACAATCAGACAACACAAATAAATAAAAGGCATCCAGATTGGCAAGGAAGAAGTTAAAGTGTCCCTGTTTGCCGATGACATGATATTGTACATAAAAAACCCTAAAGAATCCACTCCAAAACTACTAGATGTAATATCTGAATTCAGCATAGTTGCGAGATACAAAATTAATATGCAGAAATCTGTGGCATTCGTATACACTAACAATGAACTAGCAGAGAGAGAAATCAGGAAAACAATTCCATTTACAGTTGCATCAAAAAGAATAAAATACCTAGGAATAAACCTAACCAAGCATGTGAAAGACCTGTACCCTGAAAACTACAAGACACTCTTAAGAGAAATTAAAGAGGACACTAATAAATGGAAATTCATCCCATGCTCTTGGGTAGGAAGAATTAATATTGTCAAAATGGCCATCCTGCCTAAAGCAATCTACAGATTCAGTGCAGTCCCTATCAAATTACCAACAGCATTTTTCAATGAACTAGAGCAAATAGTTCTAAAATTCATATGGAATCACAAAGATCCAGAATAGCCAAATCAATCCTGAGAAGGAAGAATAAAGCAGAGGGGATTGTGCTCCCTGACTTCAAGCTTTACTACAAAGCTATAGTAATCAAGAAAATTTGGTATTGGCAGAAGAACAGACCCGTAGACCAGTGGAACAGAATAGAGAGCCCAGATATAAACCCAAGCATATATGGTCAATTAATATATGATAACGGAGCCATGGATATACAATGGGGAAATGACAGCCTCTTCAACAGCTGGTGTTGGCAAAACTGGACAGCTACACGCAAGAGAATGAAACTGGATTATTGTTTAACCCCATACACAAAAGTAAACTCAAAATGGATCAAAGACCTGAATGTAATTCATGAAACCATAAAACTCTTAGAAAAAATTTATAGGCAAAAATCTCTTGGATATAAACCTGAGCAGCTTCTTCATGAACATGTATCCCCGGGCAAGAGAAATAAAAGCAAAAATGAATGAATGGGACTATATCAAACTAAAAAGCTTCTGTACACCAAGGGATACCATCTGTAGAACAAAAAGACATCCTACGGTATGAGAGAAATATTCATAAATGACATATCCGACAAGGGTTTGACATCCAAATTATATAAAGAGCTCACACACCTCAACAAACAAAAAGCACATAAGCCAATTAAAAAATGGGCAGAGGAGCTGAACAAACACTTCTCCAAAGAAGAAATTCAGATGGCCAACAGGCACATGAAAAGATGCTCCACATCGCTAATCATCAGAGAAATGCAAATTAAAACCACAATGAGATATCACCTCACCTCAGTTAGGATGGCCGCCATCCAAAGACAAACAACAACAAATGTTGGCGAGGATGTGGAGAAAGAGGAACCCTCCTACACTGCTGGTGGGAATGTAAATTAGTACAACCATTGTGGAATGCAGTATGGAGGTTCCTCAAAAAACTCAAAATAGAAATACCATTTGACCCAGGAATTCCACTCCTAGGAATTTACCCCAAGAATGCAGCAGCCCAGTTTGAAAAAGATATATGCACCCCTATGTTTATCGCAGCACTATTTATAATAGCCAAGAAAAGGAAGCAACCTAAGTGTCCATCAGTAGATGAATAGATAAAAAGATATGGTGTATATACACAATGGAATATTATTCAGCCATAAGAAGAAAACAAATCCTTCCATTTGCAACAACATGGATGGAGCTAGAGGGTATTATGCTCAGTGAAATAAACCAGGCAGAGAAAGACAAGTACCAAATGATTTCACTCATCTGTGGAGCGTAAGAACAAAGCAAAAACTGAAGGAACAAAACAGCAACAGACTCACAGAACCCAAGAATGGACTAACAGTTACCAAAGAGAAAGGGACTGGGGAAGATGGGTGGGAAAGGAGGGATAAGGGGGAAAAAGGGCTATTACAATTAGCACACATAATGTAGCAGGTGTGGGGGTGGGGTGGGTGTTACGGTGAAGGCAGTATAACACAAAGAAGACAAGTAGTGATTCTGTAACATCCTTCTATGCTGATGGACAGTGACTGCAATGGGGTATGTGGTGGGGACTTGATAATAGGGGGAGTCTAGTAACCATAAGGTTGCTCATGTAACTGTATATTAATAATAGCAAAATAAAAAAAAGATGTCAAAGAGGGATTCCTACAGCAAAGGGAGGTTGGAGCTGATAAATTTTGAAATAGTTTTCAACACTGAGATTCTATGGCTTAAATCTAGGAAAGCAAATTGAGATATGGGATATCAATCTGTTTGCTATTTAATTTCGTAACCACTCAGTGAGAAATCTGTGTTATACTGTTCCATTTAAAGAAGATTTTATGATGTGAACTATGAAGCAAGCAATGAATTTAGAAATGGTAACTTGGACAGTGATAAAAAGTATCTAGGCTGTACATTTTCATGAATGTGTGTGTATGTGTGCATATATATACATGCATATGTATATAAATATATAATTCTTAACCTTAGAAATTGCTGTCTCTCTGTAAATGTTAAGGAACTTCTCTGTTTCAGTTTTCCTCAATGATAAAATGGGAATGACCATTATCTAGTTCATAAGCTCTCTCAATAATCCATCTATATGCTTATTGGTGATGTACATATCTTAAAGCCTTGATAGGCAATGACAGACTCACTTTTATCTAACATATATATGTTCTTTTTCTCCAAGTTAAACTGCTCTTCATATGAACCTTAGCTTCTCACCCACATTATTCTATACATTTGCACTTAACTGAATATTAATGAATTTAATTTGCTATATAAAGGTATAACCAGTGAAACAGAGTAGAAGTTTTAAACTGGATTAAAGGCCAGAAATTCCCTTTTGTAAACGACCACATTGGTCCAGATAAGTCATCTTATTGTTAAAGTTTTGTCATACTTTGTCATGAGAGTGATATATGCATGCCACAAAAATACTAATGGTTAGCTTCTTCTGCAAGTTGGCCTATTCCTAACTGCATTTCTCACATTATATTCAGGTATATTAAATGCAATTCCACAGATAAGATAAAGAGGAACTCCACCACATGGTTTGCAATAAGAACACTGTCCTGCCATAGTGTATATTCATTGTATTGAATCTTTTTATGGTATATTGATGAGCCAAGATTAGAACTACACTGAAAGGCAGTTTTCCTTCAAGAAGATTTTTTAATTCTACCAACTGCAAGAATGAGTACTCTTAATTGGTTCTCTGGCTTTTGTAGTTCGAACTTTATCCTGATGATTCCCAAATCTATATTGTCAACACAGAATGCTCCCTTGATACATTTTGGTTATTTCCATTTGGCTGGCCCACTAGTCCTACCAGCTCAACATGCCCAAAATATAATTTGTCATCTTCCCTAAAAATCTCACCCCTTCACCTACATTTTCCATGCCATATATCCACGTCACTAGGCTAGGATCTTTGGAGTCATCCTAGACTCCCTCTTTCTCTCATCCCTATTTAGTCACCCACCCAAACCTCTGAATTTTACTCCAAAAAGTTTCTTCCATCACCTTATCTCCATATCCCAACCACTGCACTAGTTTAAGCTCCCATCATTTCTCCTGGATTAACCTAATGGTAGTCTATTTAGTAATTTCCCCACCCCTACTCTTATTTACTTCCATGTATGTACCATGTGTTGTTAGAATAACCATCTAAAAGAGAAATCTGATTGTATTACTCTTCTGCTAAAAACTTTCAATGGCTCACTACTGTTCTCAAAACTAAGCACAAACTTCCTGACTTAGCAAACCTAGTTTTTTCATGATCCAACATCTGTCTGTTCTAGCCTCATCTCTCACAACCCCTGACTTGCGCTTGACATTCTAGCAACAGAGAAATGCATTCAGTTCTCCACATAAACAGTTGCCGTATTTAGAAAATATAAATATCCCTGGAATGCATTTGCCAAATTTAAGATTCAATTCAATTACTATCTGTTATAGGGCATCCACCCTCCATTCTGTCTCCTACCAATCCTGAATGAATCAAATGACTCTCTTATCACATACAGTAATTATTACTCTTTGTGTCTTCTATTAGTGAGACTCCTTGAAGGCAGAAACTGTATCTTCTTTGTCTCTGTATTGCCATCGTCCAGCGTGGCGCCAGATGCATAGTAGGCACTCAGGAAATATTTGATGAATAAATTATTCTCCTGATACTAATTTATGTATTTTCTCTTTATACCCACCAAGAAAAATATTTTTACCACTACAGAAAAGATAATTAGAAGAAACCCTTCTAAAAATAGAGCCGCAAACTCCAAGTTGATAGGACAGTATATTTTCCACTAGAGATTAAAAAATTAAATTTAATGGAAACAAATTGTTTCTTTATTTTTTAACATTGTGAAACCTGTTTTATTTCATTTCATAAATTTTAAGCAACTCCTTTGACCTCAAAATAGTAAAATGTACTGGCTTAAATTGGTTTTTGACTTCTCCCATTTATCTTTCAACTCCTGTATTTTCCATATATCAAAGACCTGTGGGCATGGGAAACTGATATAAATCAGTTTAATCTTATAAAGTGAAGAACTTGGAAGGAACCTTCCCTTCCGTGCAGCTCAGTAGGTACAAGTTTATTTGTCTATTGCCTACATTTTATTTCATTAAAGGGTAGTTTTTACTTAGCACTTGAAATAGTGTTTGAATATCCATTGAAAAGTAAGTCAACTACAATTTTGATATTCAACTCTATGTTCATGGAAAAGACAAGTAAACACATTAATCAATGAGTAAGAAAAGGTTAGTCATATGGAGAATCTGAACACTGGAATGAAATTTCTGCTACCAGCCTATCCTGTTTTCAAAGCACACTCTTCAGTAGTTCATTAAATTATGCAATAATTCTTAAAAGGTAGAATATTATCTAGTCTTAGTCATGGAAGTTACAGCAAAATTTACTTTATAGGTACTCAAGGTCTGTGGACACTAGGCATAGCTGCTAAAAAATACCTGAAAATGAATGGGTCCTGGGTTTCATTGGTTGCTTTAAAAAAATATGGATGGGATTTGAAGGTGAGTATATTAGTTTGCTAGAGATGCCAAAACAAAGTACCATAAACTGGATGTTTTAAAACAGTAGAAATTTATTGCCTCACAATTGTGGAGGCTAGAAGTCTGAAGTCATGGTGTCAACAGGGTTGGTTCCTTCTGAGGGCTCTGAGGGAGAATCTGTTCCATACCTTTCTCCTAGCTTCTGGTGACAGCCACCAATCCTTGGCTTGTAGATGCGTCACTCCAATCTCTGCCTCCGTCTTTATATGGCGTTTAATCTGTGTCTATCTGCCTTCACATCATGTTCCTTTCTTAAAGGACACCAGTCATTATTGGATTAGAGCCCAGAATAATGACTTGATTATATCTGCAAAGAACCTATTTTCATGTAAAATCACTTTCACGGGTACTGGGAGTTGGAACTTTAATATATCTTTTGTAGGGGACACAATTCAACCCATAACAACCCAAAAATACATGTCCTTCTCATGTACAAAATACATTCATCTCATCCCAATATCTGAAAATATCTGAACCCATTCAAACATCAACTTAAAGTCCAAAATATCTGAAAAACCAACTCAAAAAGTCCAAAATCTCATCATCTATATCATTTAAATAAGTTACAGGTGAGACTTTAAAGTGTGGTCCCTTCTGGGACAAAATTGCTCTCCCATCTGTAGGCCTGTGAAACCTAGAAAAGAAATTACCTATTTCCAACATGCAATTATAGGACAGGAATAAAATAGACATCCCATTCCAAAAGGGAGAAATTGGAAGGAAAAAAAGCGGGTTGTTGGGCTAAAGTAAGTTCACAACACGACAGGACAAATGTTTCAAGGCCTAAGAATAATTCTCTGAATTGATGCTCAGTCCTCTTAGCCCTGGGCAGCAGCCCTACCCTCTGGAAACAAGGAGGCAGCGCCTCTGCCACAGACCCATGCTCTCCGGGGCCTCTGCATCCATACCTCTGCCTTGGAGTCATTCTTCCTTCATTTTGTCCTACCTCTATCCCTTTGAATCCAGGCTAGCAATGCTATGTTGGTATAATTCTCAAAAACCTTTTCAGTCTTCTGTGAATGGCAATACACAGTGTCCTTTATAAAATCCAATAATGACTGGTATCTTTATAAAAATCCACACCATTAGTCATGAAGGGTCCTTTCTGGATAACCACATGCCTATTCCTGGCTTTTGCTTATATGGTTGATTAGATCCATAAGGTAAATACCTAATCTATTTAGCAAATAGCTGTTCAGCTACACTCTTGGCTCTATTTCCAGATCATGATCTCTGAATAGACTGAGAATTTTCCAGGTCATTAAGAGCTTGTTGCTTTTTGCTTAATAGTTTATTTGTTAATTTATATTTTTGCTCTTGCATTTTAATATAAGCAGTAAGGAGAAATCAGGCTGCATCTTTCACATTTTGCTTGAAAATTTTCTCCGCTAAATATCGAAATTTTTAGCTTACAAGTTCTACATTCCACCCAATAGCATAACGCAATTCAAACAAGTTTTCTGCCACTTGATGATAAGGATTGCTTTCCTTTAGCGTTCAATAATGTGTTCATCATTTCCTTAGAAGTCCTCACCAGAAGCACCTCTCTTAAAGACAATCTAGGCTTTATTAAAATCAATGCCTCAGAATTCTTCCATCCTCTACTCACTACTCAATTCCAGAGCCGCTTCCAAATTTTAGGTGATTGTTACAGCAGCAACCCACTTTCTGGTACCAAAATCTTTATTAGTTTCCTAAGGCTGTCAAAACAAAGCCCTACAAACTGATAGCTTAGAACAGAAATTTGTTGTTTCACAGTTCCAACACCTGAAGTAAAAGCGTTAGTATTACTGGTTCCTTCTGAGTATTCTGGAGGGGGAGTTTGCTCCATGCCTCTGTTCTAGCTAAGTTGACAGATTTCAGTCTTTGGTATTCCAGGGGTTTATAGGTGCATCACTCCAGTCTCTTATCTTCCTCTTCACATGGCATTCTCCCTGTGTGTTTGTGTCTTCACATTGTTTTTCCTCTTTTTGTACACCAATTACATTGGGTTAAGACCTACCCTAATGTCTCAATTACATCTGGAAGGACTATTTCCAATTAAGGTCACATTCACAGGCACTGGGGGTTAGGATTTACATATATCTTTGGGGAGACACAATTCACCCATAACAGGAGTATATCGACCCTCTTAAATTATAGGCAAAATTATTAGTTGTGCATATATGAGAGAATTTTCTTGGCAAAAATCCCCATTTTTCCTTTCATCAGATTCTGCAAGGGATCCATACCCAAAAACATTAAGAGCTGCAGTCTTCGTGAAAACAACATTGAAGATAATGGCACAAAGGGCACCCTTGACAAAGTTCTGGAGTATTCTTTGAAAGCTGTTATGTGACTTCAGTATGAGCATTATAGTACATTCAATTCATGAATCAAGAGTCTCTCCTGCGTTGACTGTTGAAGAGCCAAGTAAGGGAATATGAAAGCTCTACCAGATTCTTTTAACTGTAGAGGGTGGCTTCAAATGCTTTAGCCTCCCATTCATGGCAAGTAATTATTTCTATTTCCTTACGTATATTCAAAATAATACTCCAGCTTCCTGGCTATATAATGAGGCTGTGATACTTAGCTGTATTGAAAAAAATAACAAAAATCTTTAAAATTGTAGAATCTTTGCTGAATAGAACATAATATTATTTTATGAGCCTACCCCAACTTAATCTTGCTTATCTTTTATATCACATATGTTGGATGACAATTGTTCTACTTCCACAGTATTTTCAAGTTCCAAGAGATTTGTTGAACTAAATGTTTTGATTTAAAACAGCAAGAAATCTTGTAAAAATATATAGCAACCAGACTTGTAGGTATATGATTCAGAATAATTAGGCACAAATTTGTAAGAGTCTGATTTCATGCTAAATGTTTCATGACAATTATATTTTATACTCTAAGTAGCTAAGTAGCACTTACTTATAGTTTGAAAGGTTGTATTCAATGCAAATATTCATTCCACTAACAATTTAACCCAATATGAACAATTTAACTGGGTTGGCTACAATAATGGTTAAACCAGGCATTCATATAGATAGTTAAAGTGTGTGCTAATTAGGTTTGCAGATGACACTTTAACTAATGAATTTGCTAATACACTTAAATTGGAATTTTAATTCAAAGTGACCTGAATACTTAGAGAAATGATCTTTCAGAAACAGAGAAATCCAGTAGATGGAAGTGCATGATATATTGTAGTTGGTTAGAATGAGTAGCTGACTCCTAGGCTATTTACCTATTTCCTACCTTCAATCCATCCTATCCCTCAAAATTGTCTTTTCCCAAATATAGCTCTGATCATGTTAGTATACTTCTCAAAAATCATCAATGGCTCCCTGTTTCTCAACACTTTAGGTACAAATTCCTCCCTCTGGCATCTAAGGCCCCAACATTTTTTCTTATATCAGCAAGGTTACCAAATATTTGGCAATTAAACATTTTTACTAACTCATGCTCAAAAAGAAATTATTGAAGGAAATTAGAAAATATTTTGAACTGAATGAGAATTTAAATGCAACATATCAGAACTGATGGGACTCAGCTAAAGCAGTGCTAAGTTGGAAATTTGTGTCATTAAATGCTTATATTATACAGGAGAAAGGATCCAACTCAGTATGAGCTTCTACCTTAAGAAACCAAAAAAAGTAAATTAAACCCAAGGCAAACAGAAGGATAGTAATAATACAGATAAGAGCTGAAATCAATGAAATTGAAATTATAAAACAATAAGTAATATTAGTGAAACAAACACTGATTCTTTAAAAAGATTAGAGAAGAGGAAATATACAGGAATATATATTTTTTAAAGACTGTTATAAAGCAGCGGCTTTGGATACTGTTTAAGTCAGCTTAGATAGCTTAGGTTCCTATACAAGATACCATAAGCTGGTTGTCTTATCAACAACAGAATTTTATTTCTCACAATTCTGAAGGCTATAAGGGTGAGATCATGGTACCTCTATGGGTGGGTTCTGGTGACAGCCCTCTTCTGGATTGCAAACTACTGACTTCTCAGTATCCTGACATGGCAGAGATGTGTAGCTAGCTCACTGGTCTCTTATAAGGGCACCAATCCCATTCATGAGGGCTCCACCTTCAGGACTTAACTAACTTCCAAAGGCCCCACATAGGAATTTTAGGGAGACACAGTATTCAGTCCATTTCAGATACAGCTTAAAGTATGTGAAACTCTGCATATAGGGAAAGGATAGATAAAACAAGAGTTTGTAGAAAGGGCAAAAATGACAAGACACTTATGATTATATAAATGAACAACTATCTTATAATGTAGTAGTCATTTGTAATTATTTAAAAGTGAGGAAGGGTCAAATTACTTAGATCGTTCCACATCACTAATCATCAGGGAAATGCAAATTAAAACCACAATGAGATATCACCTCACACCAGTTAGGATGGCCAACATCCAAAAGACAAGAAACAACAAATGCTGGTGAGGATGCAGAGAAAGGAGAACCCTCCTACACTGCTGGTGGGAACGTAAATCAGTTCAACCATTGTGGAAAGCAATATGGAGGTTCCTCAAAAAACTCAAAATAGAAATACCATTTGACCCAGGAATTCCACTCCTAGGAATTTACCCAAAGGAAATAAGATCCCTGATTCAAAAGGACATATGCAGCCCTGTGTTTATCACAGCACTATTTACAATAGCCAAGAAATGGAAGCAACCTAAATGTCCATCAGTAGATGAATGGATAAAGAAGAAGTGGGACATATACACAATGGAATATTATACAGTCATAAAAAGAAAACAAATCCCACCATTTGCAACAACATGGATGGAGCTAGAGGGTATTATCCTCAGTGAAATAAGCCAGGCAGAGACAGACAAGTACCAGTGACTTCACTAATTTTTGAAGTATAAATACAAAGCAAAACTGAAGGAGCAAAACAGCAGCAGATTCACAGGCTCCAGAAGGGACTAGTAGTTACCGAAGGGAAGGGATTGGTGAGGGTGGGTGGGGAGTGAGGGAGAAGGGGATTAAGGAGCACTATAATTCTCAATCACAATATAGGGAGGTCACAGGGAAGGCAGTACAGCACGGAGAAGAAAAGTAATGACTCTATAGCATCTTATTACACTGATAGTGACTGCAATGGGGGGGTGAGGACTTGATAATATGGGTGAATATTGAAACCACAATGTTGTTCATGTGAAACCTTCATGAGATTATATATTGATGATATTTTAATAAAAAAATTATTGATCTATAGCAAATGCATATAAATGACACAAGGTGATAACATGGGAAAACATTTTAATTTTGGAACAGTTTTAATTTTGCAAGGGGGAAAATACTAGCTAATAACAAATGGTGCTGGTTAAGAAAATGATTTTGCCAAGATACTTGTTGCTTCTTAGTTTACTTGCATCCTTTTTTGGAGAATTTGAACCTATATCTTCAAAAGGGAAAAATAAAGGTATGATAAGGTGATTTCATTGCACATAAATGATGTGTATTTACTTTACAACTGAAAATCCATAGGAACACCTTTGGATCAAAATTATTTGTAAAACTCAGGGATTGATTAGTTCCAGAAAGAGGGCATGGTTCAAAAAATAAAGAGAAAATGCTCACTTGTTGAGAGAGGCTGTGTGGTTGTTCCAAGAGAAAGAAAGAAAAGAACAAGGAACAAATAACACAGTGATGAGAAAATTCTAAGCCACACAGATAATATGGAGTCACATCATTGACCATTAATGGCTTTGTTAGGGCAGTGTGTGAATGAAACCATCTAAATGGTGGAGTTGTTGAGTGCAGAAAATGAGTATGTGACATATAGCTAACAACAAAACACATAACATATACAGTAGAGAAGCGTTATCAAAATTATGAATCACAGCACTTTTTGCCTATTTCCTTTATGAAAGATAATCTTATGTTAAGAAACTGTTGATAATAGTTTATGAAATAGAGAACGACAAATGTTCTTACAAATATGTTGCATCAATTGTAGGCAAATAATCATGCATTTTCAGGCACAACTTGGGATTAATGCACTAATGACTGAAGAACATATTTTTTAAGTAACTTGATTTATTTATTATGAGCTTGGGCCAGAGACATATAAACACTCAGTAAAGAATGTGATAATTATAATTCCATCTCCCAAAATTGCTTGTATACTGTCCTTTATATAAATATTTGCTGGGGCCTGCCGGCAGGAGTCAAACAGTTCCTGAGTGGGGGCGTCGGGCTGTATATACAAGATGACAGGAGGGCAAACTGTCTGGTGCAGAATGCAAAGAAGCTTTATTCTGGCATGGCTTATATACCCATGTATTGTCTACAGATTAGATTCACACACCCTTCTCAAGGACCTCAATCCAATCACTTAAGTATTGCCCACAGATCAATACAATCGGACATTAATCCAATACTTAGGTCACATACGCCTGGGGGCATCTGGTCTAGGTGGCTGGCCTTGAGATAAGACCTCCCTGCATTCCTGAGATACTTGTTCCTGGAAATTAGGAAACTTTTCAAGGTTTATTTCAGAGTCAGAGTCAGGCCCGGTTCAGGCCCTAGAGGGAGACTAGGCACAAAAACATGATCAGTCCTGTCCTGTCCTCTTGCTCCTTCTGTCCCCACCGCTCTCCACAAATATTGGATCTAAGCACATCATGGAGAATATGATTTAGATGTAAATACGATTTTCCTTTTAACATTTCATTTAATAGTTTTTTTGGAGAGAGGGCTTTCAAAAGAACATAGATTCTTGTCTTTGCAGCATTGTTTTTGAAAGTGTGAGGGAAGCAGATGACTACATATAGCTTACTATTTGGATTGTCTTTTTTTTCTTTCTAGTCAAACAAGCAGTTAGGCACACAGAGGCTGAGTAGAAGCTGATGAGAAGTTGATCAGTATTACAAAGAAACCATCTAGAGAATGTGTATTTATTTTTGGTAGTCAAAACTACATTTAAAAATATTTATATTTAGAATTATAGAGGTAATTCATATGTGTTTCATAAATGTTGGCAAATTTTAAAACCATAAATAAGAAAATTTTTAAAATCACATTTCCAGTAGCAGAGAAAAACATTGTTGGTATTTTGCTATATATTCTCCCTGCTGTATGTATATCTATATTTACATAAATATGTCCTACAGCCTTTCAATCCTGATTTTGATTTGAGTATGATTGGAATTTTGGGACATTTGTCATGCCTAGATAAGGTAGCTTTCAAATTTGGATTATAGGACTTCTGTTTCTAGCCACAGTGGAGTAACAGGAACTGAACTGCTAACTGATATACCTAAAAATCCAGATGAAATAAACAACAATTTTCAATTTAATGGACACCAGGCCATGGAGGACAGTGACCTCTAAGAAATGGAAAGCAAATGAGGTAGGTCCTACAATCCCCGGGTTCATTGCCTGGGAAGATAATGCAGCCCACAGTGCACAGGGCTGGAGTCCGGACAGTCTTCTTGAGTTGAGGGGATGGAGCTGGGAGGCCAGGGAAGCCAAGATAGCTGGAATTTACAGGACAGAATGCTAGACAGAAGATTGCCACACAGAAGGAGAGCTTTGGAGCTTACATGGGGCTGGGAAGAGTTCCTGTTCCCATTAGAATAGAAATCCTTATCATTCATGTGACATTAGAGTTCTTGGAAGGTTTCGCCTCTGTAGTGAGAAGTCAGAGAAAGCCCTTCATGTTATTGGTGCTGAGAAGCTACTAGGCAAAGGCACTAGCAGAGGCCTCTGCCCAAGAGAGTTCCAAGCAAGGCTGGGAAGGAAGGAAGGAAGAGACAGGGACCAGGGTCAGCAGGAAGGAAAAGCCTGTGAAGAATCCTAAGAAAATCCTGAGGGGGCGGGAGGATTGCAGGGAAGACAGCCAGTTCCATGCTGAGAAGGGACACTAGGTGTATGACTAGGAGGACACTGTGTGCCTGTAGCTAGATCGGGGTGGGTCAGTGAGGAGGAGAGAACAAGACATGGGAGGGAAGGTGTGCTGGGGATGCAACGACAGGGGCTCCTGAGGTGTAGGCCGTGCTGGAAAGCCAGGCAGCAAAATTGGGATTCAGTGCTCTGGGCAGAATGGAGGCCACACAGATAGGTGCCTGAGTGGGCACGTGACGGGGTCCATGGCTGAGGGAGGGGCTTCTAGCACACAGCTTCCCAGGGAGTGGGCACGTGATGGGGTCCATGGCTGAGGGAGGGGCTTCTAGCACACAGCTTCCCAGGCAGTGCTCACAGGGAACCCGAGAGTTCTGTGGCTGGATGACAGGGCCAGTGTGCTGATAGGCAGGACTCTGGGCTTGCAGTCCCCACTTTGGTCAGACTGCTCTGCCTTCTTCATATTTATGGATTGAACTTCCTTTGAAGGCTTCAGTTGGAATGTGATGTCTCACATATAAAATTTTGACAACTGCTATCTACCAGTTAGACATAGGATGCATCATGGAATCTCAGTCTCTAGTTACCTGGGACCTGTAGCCCCTTGTTCTATTTAGGATGAGATACTAGTTACTGCAGAGCTTCCAGCTGCTCAAAACAGATACACTAGGTTAGAGGATGTAAATGTGTATTGATAGGTCTAAGCTTAGAGTTAGACAAAAAATGCCAAGAGACCTGAAATACAATATATAACTGTATATATATAATAGGAGCCACAAATACACAGGCACGGGCACAGAGGTTGTGTGTGTGTGTGTAGTAGCAATAGTAGAAGTATGTATATTATCTATTAAAATTTCTTAACGAAAAGTTGAAGAGAACAAAATTTGTAACTATTAGCACTTAAGTACTCAGAATTCTTCAGTTTTTCTTCAATGACCATAAGACAACTGACAGCTGGCCACATACCTAAAATCTCATTGCCAGTGTTTGAAAAAGTGTTATTTCCATGCAGTGTATATATTAAAATACTATAGCTTAATGGCAATAAATGATTTAAACATTTGTCAAATGAACAAAAAAGTATAGTGCATCTATAGAAAAGCCTATAATCGTCTTTAAAATAATACACAGCAGATTAATGGTAGTTACCTCTGAGGAGAGAGCTGAATTTGGCCGGTTAAAGGGGAGAATTGTGATTGATCTGTATTTTCAGAATGTTTTTCAGTAAGTGCCATTGGTAATTACAGTATTTAAGAGCCTGACAACGCAAGGAAGTGCTCAGCCATTAATTAGGTAAAGCAACTGCTATCTTATGCAACAAACAAAGCTTGAAATGTGAATGGCTTAACAAAATGAAAGTTTATTTTTGTGCACATAAATTCCAATATGGGTTTGCAGGGACTTTCCGCTCTCAGTTGACTCAGGGATCCATGCTGCTTCCATCTTGTAGCTCCTCTATCAACACAGGGCCTCCATGTTTGCTGCTGAATGGCAGAGGAAGCATGGGAATGTCCCACTGGCTCCTGCCTAACTACCTGTGGACCACCCAGGAGGGAGAGAAAGACAAGACATTAGCATTTGTAGTCTCTCCCATAAGCAGTCTCCTGGTAGGTGCCCAGTAAAAAGCAACTATTATAATTTATTATGACAACTTTCTTCAGTTCTTGGAGGAGTCTCTGAGGAGGCCAAATTTGCCTTGAAATTCACCAACTTTTCAAGTGCCTAATATGTGACAGGTGTTCTCAAATACAGGATCACAACTAGTTTTCAAGGGGTCCTGAAGATGTCAGCAGGGAGTTCTGCACTGCCCTTTGCAATCACCTCTATCATCTCAGTAGCTTGAGAATTCTCCATCCTTAAGATGCAAAGTCAAAACGCTGTGAGTGTCTGCTACCCTCCATGACCAAATATTTCCCAACACCCTACAGGTATCATTCGTCATACTGCAAACCAGGATTGTCCTGTGGGGGCAGATAACACACAAGAGGCAGTAGAAGGATGGTTAACACTTTTTTATTTTCAATCAGAGCTAACACACCCACCAAGGAACCATGGTTCACCTCCTAGGAAGACTCCAAGGTTTTAGGAGTTTAGCCCCTGTAGGTGTCTGTTTGCACAGTGGTTTCTATGGTGTTCCCCCATTTACTGCTTATGAAGGAGGCTTTGGTTTGGGGCCATCTAGGTAAGCTCCTTCATCTGTCAATGTGATCACTGGCATATATACATCTTATTAGAATCTTACTGCAAGTATCAGTGTGGTTTCAAAATCCCTAACTTCAGGGTTATATCCCAAGAACCAGAAGATTATGTGCAAATCAGACTCATTTGAAAAACAATTTGAGAGAATGAAGATGCCAGGAGGGACATCCAGGTGTCTAAATGTCCTCCAAAGTGCATTTTTACTTTAAAGGGGCTGTTGCTGTCTGGGTTCCAGAAAGAGGAATGGACAGCCAGGGGGCTTCTTCAGGGAGTGAGAATGCTCTATGTTGGGGAAAGCAGGTGATTTGGGGGTGTTCCACTTGCAGTGAGACGGAGACCATGGGTGTAGTCAGAGTAGGGTGAGGGCCTCTGGAAAAAGACCCCTACCAAAATTCTGATTTGAACAATTAAGCAAAGTCAGTCACATCATTTCTCTAAAGTAAAAACATCAAACTAGGAACATAAGCATTCTTCAGTGAGATTAGTTAAAACTAAAAAGCCAAGAGCAACTTGGCCTAAAAGTTTGAATACTCCCCAGATAAAGAAAAGTATCTCAGCATAGCCTATGTTTTCACTGTGTCAACTAGAACATACCATTGTAAGATTTTACTTTAGCACCTGCTCAAAGGCCCAGCATTAAGGAAGAATTCTATCTTAAAACTAAGATTGCATTTTAATCAAACGGACAGTGGCTCAGCCCACATTGAAGGCAAGGCAGACAGTTTTGATTAATATGCTTGCAGGCAGAAGCTGATAACCTGGAAAAGAATCAAAGCAGTAAATTTCTTGTATTAAGCTAACTTTGAAGAATAATGCACTGATAAACAGCAGTATCTCTTCAAAAACAAACATTTTGGGACCATCTGGTAGGTCTGCATCCCTAGCCCTTTGACTCTCAACCACCTAAAAATCCCCTAGACAACACACCACCCCGAGGCTCTCTTGTCCCCTCCTGGAGTGAGCCAGGAGCTGTTCTCTCAATTTATTTCTAAATAAAAGCCTCTCCCTGGCTCTCCTACCTTGACTATTTGTTAAGTTCACTCTTCAACTCTGCAAACAAGAACCCCAGCATCAGCAGCATGGCACCATCCTCGAAGCAAGTGACGAGCTGGCCAGTAGTCCAGGTTCGAGGTGGACAGCAGGGCTCATGGAGGAAGACCAGGGTGAGGGTGTGTCATGCAGTAAAGTGCTTGGACTGGACACAAATGCCAGCACCTGGCTGGTCAGTGCTCAAGCTGCCCTGGAGCTCGGGCAGGAGGACCCAAGATAAAGACCTACAGTTCCCAAATCATGTTATCACTGTCCTTCTTTAGGCCTGCAGTTAGTACCCTGGCCACAGGCCCTTGTTTTGTTGTCTCAAAGACATTGTAGTGTACTGAGATGGGAAATGAACTGAGAAAAGAGGTCTGCCTCAGGCTAAGGGGAGTGGGAACAGCTGGGCCTAGGTGAATTCACACCAGGGATCTAGTCTCCCTTGCCGCTTCCTAGACATGTGACGTTGGGCAAATTGCCAAGTGCTAAGCACCTTAGGTTCTTCATCTGTGAAGTGGGTTTGATAAGCACTGTCTTGTAGGACTATTGGAATGTATGTAAGTAAAGTGCCTGGCATTTATTTGATCTTTAGTTAGTAGTAATTTCACATATGATTTTGACCCCAGACTCTTAATATGCTCTCCTGGGAGAGTATGTGTGTTTTCCATGACACAACTGAGAATATGCATCACTGTAAGACACAAAACACCAGGTGAGTCAGAAATGCTTTGTAACTAAAACAGTACTTTCCCCATTAGTGGATATATTAATTTGAATATGAGGAAGTCTTCCCTAGCTGAATGGGCCTCAGAAGTCCTCAAATTTGAGTGAAGGACCAACTCCTCTCCTCCCTCTCAGCTGCTCTTCCATCCAAACCACTATTTTCATTCATTTTGCCCCTATCAAAAATCCAGCCCTTGCTTAGAGTTGGCCAGTTGATTACACTCAAGATGACCTAATTAAAATGTACTTTCAATGGAGTGGGCTCTGGCTCTCCCGGGCTGGGCAAAACGTGCCAGCCTCTGGGTACCACTTCAAAGAAATATCACCCTATTCTCAGAAAATCCTTACAGACAGTGTGTCCAGCACAGTGTTTCTGCACTGTGTTCAGCAGCACGGAGACAAGGATGCACCTTCCATACCTGCCCCAGGTGGAGATTCTCTCTGGTTTATCCTGATCTCAAAGGAACTGCTAAGAGCAGTTTTCCATTCTACAGTTTTCTTTCACCTCTAAGACACACCTATAAGAACAAAGGAGCCTATGAGCTGGGGTTTTTACACTCTTTAATTAGTCAAGCAAGTCCAGGTCTTTACCTTGAATTTTACAAAACAATAGACTAAATGGGATCCAGGAATCCTAGGATAACAATCTTCTACATTTTTTACTCTTATTTCTTGATGTCATCTATTTTATTGCCAGGCTCTATCACCTTTCTAAGGAAATTAGTATTGCAATGCATGTTATCCTGTTACAGATCACAAAATAAGATGGAAGTGTCCCAATTTGTTTTACATAATAGCAAAATTCTCAAACCTGATAAACAGCAGTAACTATGTGACCAATGTCATTCAAGAAGTAGATTCTGAGGCTAATAAACCTTTTAAGAGGAAGAACATTTGAAAAATACTAACAAGAAAAAAAAAAGAAAATCTGCAATTCAGTCCTCCAGTGCTTAGAGACTTGACAGCTCTCTTCAAACACGGAATGGAGGATCTGCTTCAGACTTCACTCAGCGCACGAGGAGCTGCTGGAACTTTCACTGGTGGCAGCGCTGACTCAGGCTTACCCTTCCTCATCCCTCAAAGCTTTGTCATACAAGGCTGGGAAGGAAGTGGGTCAGTTCCACTGATCTTGGCAAAAAACTGGAGGACTTTCATCTTGCTGGTTTCCGCATGGCCCCTCGGCTCCCACAGGAACTCGTAGCGTGGAGGATCAGTGTTGGGCACCTGCTGGTACACCAGGTACTTTTCCTGCACCAAATCTTCGGTGATGAGCTTCCTGGGTTCCCCATATATGAAATCTTTTTTCCCAGGACACACCCCCACCATATTCAGCACTTGCCAGAGCCTCTCCTCAGAGGCCCTGTTGCCTTCCACGAAGATCAGGCCCAGGATGAATATCAGGAGACTGGTCTTGGGCATGCCCTGGTCATCACTCAGCAGCCCATTGTAGGTGAGCTCTAGTGTTTTGATGAGCACGTATGAGTGGCCGGCAGGGACCAGTTCCTTCACTTCAGTGCCAAAGACAGCTTCCAAGCACTCACAGACTTTCTGGAAGATCACAGGAAAGTGGTCCTTCTCCTCGAATCCTCACCTTACCACCTGGCAGTGCCTGGGACTCCTCCTTCTGATGATCCAAGTCCCCACCCCAACTGAGGAAGTCTTACTTCCTTCAGACAGGAAGTCAGGATGCATCACATCCAGGAAGTCTGGTTGGGGCCTTCCATGGATGACTGCAGGTGTGGAGCCCTGAGGGCCCCTTCTGTCTGTGGTGATAGGTTCCCTTATTCTTCCCTCTGGATCCTCACCCTGAACTCAGGCAAGACCTGAGACTCCTCCCTCTGCTGGCCCATGTCCAGCTCCATGGTGAGGAAACCTCCCCTCAGACTCCAAGGCATAAATCAGGATACAATAGGTCCCAGTACTCTGGTGATTTACAGGCTAATAGCAGGGACAGAGTGGGGTGGTTTCCACTCTATTAGGGCACTGCCTGATGACCCTCCCTCTCGTGACCTTAGGCCTCAGCCTGAGAGGCATGCATACAGTCTACCAGAGCTGACAGCAAGGGCAGGGTAGGTTTCTGTGTAACTCCCTTTATGTTCTGGCTTGGGGGTTTACCCTCAATCCTCCACAAGATATTCATATTTTCTCCCGACAGGACCTGCACCCCTTCCCTCATAAGGCCCCTATCTCCCTGATGCCCATCACAGACACGCAGAGAGTGTGTGGTGGCACCTTTTCCTGACAATCCTGCCTGGGGCATCCCAAGGCTAAAAGGAGGGGTGCATTTTTGTAGGGCTCTTCTGGGGTAGGTAGGTAATTCAGCCTTCTGTAATGGTCCTCACCATGCTGCCTGGCAGGGCCTGGGATTCCTCCCTCTACTGATCTGAGTCCTGCCTACTCAGATCAAAGCCCTGTTCTCCCTGAAAATGTACCCCCTCTCCTGCTAATATGGTCTGCCACATCTGGCTATCATGATCCAAGGTCTCCCAAAGCTAACAACTGGGGAAAGATGGGCATGGGGAACAGTCTCTGTTGTGGTTGGAGTTCTTAGCCCTCCCTGAAGATCATCACCTTGACTTCTAGCACTGCGTTAGCAGTCTACCTCTGCAGACCTGAGTCCATCCACCTCAAATCAAAAGTGAGAGACAGTAGCCCTAGCTCATCATTTTGGGACAAATAGGCAAGGCAATAAATCTAATTTAAGGACAATTGACATATTTCCAATATTCTGAATCTATTTGGAAATTTTTATATTTTATATTGCCTCCATAAACATCTTGAACATTTTTGTGAACCTGTTTCTTAGATAATTTTTGGATTTTCATGTCTTTATGAATGCATACTTTAAAAATACTATAATCCATTTATTACCCTACATTTTTGCATTTTCCTAGAGACAAATCAATAAAAAGTTGCAGTGTCAATGAAAGGGCAGTATCTTTTTATAAAATTTAATTTTTTTCCAGCTTTATTGAACTATACTTGACAAATAAAAATTGTATGTATTTAAGATATACAATGTCATGTTTAGATAAACAAAGACATTGTGAAATGATTTTGACCATCAGACTAACATCCATCATCTCACATAGTTACCATTTTTATGTCTGTGTGGTGAGAACACGTAAGGTCAATTCTTTTAACAAATTTCAAGTGTATAATAGAGTATGATTAACTGTAGTCACCATGCTGTACAGTAGATCTCCAGAACTCACACATACCACATAACTGAACCTTTACACTCTTTGACCACCGCCCTACTTCCCCCACACATCAGCCCCCTGGCAACCACCATCCCAATCTGCTTTTATGAATTTGAAAATTTCTAGATTCATAGTGATATCATGCAAAATTTGTCCTTTTCTGTCTGGCTTATTTCACTTAGAATAATGGCCTCCAGTTTCATCAATGTCAGAAACAGCAGCATTTGTTTATTTTTAAAAGCTGAGTTATACTCCATTTATTTACACACTGGAACATTTTGTAAATATCACATTTTCTTTATCCATCAACTAACACTTTGTTTCCATATCTTGGCTGTTGTGAATAATGCTGCAATGAACATGGAGTGCAGATATCTTTCAGATATTGATTTCATTCCCTTTGGATATATATCCAGAAGTGGGGTTCCTGGATCACATTCTATTTTTAAATTTTTGAGAAACCTCCACACTGTCTTCCATAATGGTTGTACCAATTTACATTCCCACTGACAGTGTACAGAGGTATCTTTTCTTTACATCTTCACCAACACTTATCTTTTACTTTTGGACAATAGCCATCCACATGGGTATAAGGTAATGTCTCATTATGGTTTTGATTTGCATTTTTCTGATGAGTGATGCTGAGCATCTTTTCATGCACCTGTTGGCCATTTGTATGTCTTCTTTTGAGAACTATTCTGGTCCTTAGCTCATTTTTTTATTCAGGTTACTTGTGTTTTGCTATTGAGTTGCTTGAGTTCCTTACATATTTTGGATATTAACCCCTTACCAGATATATGGTTTAAAAATACTTTCTCCCATTCTGTAGGTTACCTTTTCACTCTGTTGATTTTTTTTTTTTGCTATGCACAATCCTTTCGGTTTTATGTAGTCCCACTTGTCTAGTTCTGCTTTTATTTTATATTTTCAGTGTAATATCCAAAAAAAACCATTGCCAAGACCATATCTGTTTTCTTCTAGTAATTTTAAAGTTTCACGTCTTACATTTAAGTCTTTAATGCATTTAGAATTGATTTTTGTGTATTGTGTGAAATAGAGGTCCAGTTTCGGTCTTCTGCATGTGTATGTCCAGTTTTCCTAATTATTTATTGAAGAAACTATCCTTTCCCTGTTGTGTGTTCTTGGCATTGTTGTCCAAGATCAGTGACTGTAGGTGTATGGACTTATTTCTAATCTCTTTATTCTGTTTCATTGGCCTATATGTCTGTTTTTATGCCAGTACCACACTGTTTGATTACTGTAGTTTTCTATTTTTTCCAAGTGTATACACTCATGTAACCATCACCCAGATCAAGATATCAAATATTTTTCTTTGATTCTCTAATTATTTGTTTCCTCTCCACCTATTTCACCTATACCCCCATCCACCTCCCCTATAGCAACCACCAGTCTGTTCTCTGTATCTATGAGTCTATTCTATTTTGGTTTACTTTTTAGATTCGACACACAAGTGAAATCATATGGTATTTGTCTTTGATTTATTTCACTTAGCATAATATCCTCTATATGTGTTTTTATGCCAGTACCCCACTGATTACAGTAGCTTTGTAATATATTTTGAAATCAAGAAGTGTGATGCCTCTAGCTTTGTTCTTGCTCAAGTGTGCTCTGGTTATTCAGGGGCTTTTGTGGTTCCATATGAAATTTAGGATTTTTTTTCTATTTCTGTATAGAATGCCACTGAAATTTTGATAGGGATTGCACTGAACCTGTAGATTACCTTGTGTGGTAAGCACTTTTTAACAATATTAATTCTTTCAGTCCATGAACACAGAAGTCTTTCCATTTATGTGTTTGTTGATTTCCTTCATTGATATTTTATAACTTTCAGTGTACATACCTTTCACCTCTTTTGCTGTATTTATTCTTACATATTTTGTTCTTTTTGCTGCTATTGCAAGTGGGATTGTTTTCTTACTTTCCATTTCAATCACTCTTTGTTTCATATATAGAAACACCACTGACTTTTGTATGTTAATTTTATATCTCGCAACTTTACTGAATTAGTTTATTATTTCGAACAGGTTTTTGTTTTTGACTTTTTAGGGTTTTCTGTATACATGATCATGTCATTTCAATTTGAAGAATTCCCTTTAGTGTTACTTGTAAGGTCTGTCTCGTGGTGATGAAGTCCCCCAGCTTTTTTTTGTTGGAAAAGTCTTTATTGCTCCTTTATTTCTGTAGAACACTTTTGCCGTGTATAGTATTTACGTTCATGTGTTTCATTATTATCTTTTTAATGTCCATTGGTTAGTAGTGGTCATCCCTATTTCATTTCGGAAATTGGTAATTCTGTTTTTGGTAATTCTGAAAAAACAGTTATTTTCCTTAGTTAGCCTGACTAAAAGTTCATCAGATTTATTGATCTTTCCAAAGAACCAGCTTTGGGTTTCATTGATTTTTCCCTATTGTTTTCCTGTTTTCAATTTAATTGATTTTTACTCTGATTATATTTCTCTCTACTTTCTTTAAAATATTATTAAGTTGTACTTTCATTTTCACTTAGATCAAAATACATATTTTTAATCTCTGAATATTTTTCTTTGACCTATGAATTATTTACAAGTGTGTTATTTAATTTCCAAATATTTGGGGGAAACTAACTACATTCTTGTTATTGATTTTTAGTTTAATTAAATTGTGATTTATGAACAGACTTCGCATGATTTCTATTCTTTTAAATTTGCTAAGGTGCATTTAATGGCTCTGAATTTGTTCTATCTTGATGAACATTTTATGTCAATTGATAATAATATGTATTCTGTTGTTGGATGGAGTATTTTATGTCAAATAGATCAAGTTGATTGATAGTGCTGTTCAGTTCCCCAGTATCCCTATTAATTTCTGTCTGTTTGATCAATCAGTTACTAACAGAGTGGTATTGATGTCTCCAAATATAATAGTGTGTTTGTCTATTTCTCCTTTTACTTCTATAAGATTTTGCTTCATATATTCTGGCACTTTGTTTTTAGTTTTATATGCATTTAATATTGCTATTTCTTCTTGGGGAATTTGTTGACATTATGTAATGCCACAGTATGTCCCTGATGATTTTCCCTTGCTCTAAAGTCTCCTTGTTTGAAGTTAATATAGCCAAAACAGCTTCATTTTGATTATTGTTAGTACAGTATAATTATTTACTTATTTATTTATTTTGGTATCATTAATGTACAATCAGTTGAACATTATGTTTACTAGACTCCCTATTATCAAGTCCCTCCCACATACCCCACTACAGTTACTGTCCATCAGTGTAGTGAGATGCTATAGAATCATTACTTGTCTTCTCTGTGTTATACAGCCTTCCCCGTGTCCCCCCCCCACTATATTATGTGTGCTAATTGTAATGCTCCTTTTCCCCCCTTATCCCTTCCTTCCCACCCATCCTCCCCAGTCCCTTTCCCTTTGGTAACTATTACTCCGTTCTTGGGTTCTGTGAGTCTGCTGCTGTTCTGTTCCTTGACTTTTTTTCTTTGTTCTTATACTCCACATATAAGTGAAATCATTTGATACTTGTCTTTTTCTGCCTGACTTATTTCACTGAGCATAATACCCTCTAGCTCCATCCATGTTGCTGCAAATGGTAGGATTTGTTTTCTTCTTATGGCTGAATAATATTCCATTGTGTATATGTACCACCTCTTCTTTATCCATTCATCTACTGGTGGACACTTAGGTTGCTTCCATTTCTTGGCTATTGTAAATAGTGCCGCGATAAACATAGGGGTGCATCTGTCTTTTTGAAACTGGGCTGCTGCATGCTTAGGATAAATTCCTAGGAGTGGAATTCCTGGGTCAAATGGTATTTCTATTTTGAGTTTTTTGAGGAACCTTCATACTGCTATCTACAATGGTTGAACTAGTTTACATTCCCACCAGCAGTGCAGGAGGGTTCCCCTTTCTCCACATCCTCGCCAACATTTGTTGTTGTTTGTCTTTTGGATATTGGCCATCCTAACTGATGTGAGGTGATACTCACTGTGGTTTTAATCTGCATTTCTCTGATGATTAGCGATGTGGAGCGTCTTTTCATGTGCCTGTTGGCCATCTGAATTTCTTGTTTGGAGAAGTGTCTGTTCAGCTCCTCTGCCCATTTTTTAATTGGCTTATTTGCTTTTTGTTTGTTGAGGTGCATGAGCTCTTTATATATTTTGGATGTCAATCCCTTATCGGATATGCCATTCATGAATATATTCTCCCATACTGTAGAATGTCTTTTTAGTACAGTATAATTTTTGTATCCCTTTTCCTTTAGCCTATCTGAGTCTTTATATTTAAAATGAATTTCTTATAGAAAAATATGATTGGATATTGTTTTCTATCACTTTGGCTATATCTGTCTTTAACTTGTATATTAGATCACTACATTTAAAGTAATTATTGATATATTTGTATAATATTTACCATATTTATAACTTTTCTATTTGTTTCATTTATTCTACATTTCTTTTTTCTCTTTTTCTGCCTTCTTTGATTTTAATTGAGTATTTAATGTGATTCCATTTCATCTCCTCTCTTAATCTCTTAGTATATCAAATATACTTTTTCCAGATTTATTGAGATAAAATTGATATATGACATTGTGTGAGTTTAAGGAATACATTGTAATAATTTGATATACATACATATTGCAAAGTGATTACCATAATAAGTTTAGTTTAACACAATCACCTATAGTTGCAAATTTTGTGGTGAGAACTTTTAAAATCTACTCTCAGCACCTTCCAGGTATACAATATAGTACTATTGACTATAGTTAATACGTTGTGCTTTACATTTTATAACTGGAAGTTTATACTTTTTGACCATCGTCATCCATTTCTACCTCCCAACCCACCCCTGGCAACCAACAATCTTGTCTCTCTTTCTATGAGTTTGGATTTTTTGAATTCCACATATAAATGAGATCACACAACATTTGTCTTTCTCTGTGTGACTTACCAAATATACTTCATTAAAATAATTAATAGTTTCACTAATTTACAGTGTATATTTTTAACTCATACAAGTCCACCTTCAAGTAGCACTACAGTGCTTCACATGTAGTGTATGTATTTTATTAAAGAGTATTCTTAATTCCTTCCACCCATTGTGACATTGCTAGTATTCATTTTTTAAATGTATGTGCTATATAATCACCCAAAACATTGTTACTAGGTAGATATCAGTTAGATCAATTAAGAATAAGAAAAATAAATCATTTTATTTCTTCTTCATCTATTCCTTCTTTAATGCTCTTCCTTTCTTTATGTAGATCCAAGGTTTTGACCTATATATTTTCCCTTCTGCCTGAAGAATTTTGTTTTTAATTTCTTGCAAGGTGAATGTTAAGATAATTAATTTTCTCATCTGAGAAAGTATTTCTTTTTCCTTCACTTTTGAAAAACAATTTGCTGGATATAGAATTCTAAGTTGGTGGATTTTTTTCTTCCAATATTTTAAATATTTCACTTCACACTCTTTTTCTGGTGAAAGGTCCACTGTAATTCTTTTACCTGTGTATTAATTTCCTAGGGCTTCCATAACAAATGCCCACAAACCGGGTGCCTTAAAAAATTTCTTTCACATTTCTGGGGGCTTGAAGTCTGAAATCAAGGTGTTGTCAGGACTGTACTCTCTTCCATCGTTCAAGGGAAGAATCCTTCCTTTCTTTTTCCATCTTTTGTTTCAAGGCATTCCTTGACTAGAGGCTGCATCATTCCAATGTCTGCCTCCAACTTCTGTACAGTTGTGCATCTTGCTGTTACTTAAACATTAGATCTTGAACATTTTCTGTGTTAATGTATACCTATTTATTTCTTTATTTTTTGACTGATTAATATGGATATTTAGGATTTTCCCAATTTATAATATTAAAAACAATATGGCAATAAGCATCCTTCCATCTTAGTATAGTTATGTGACAGTTTTTATAGGATAAATGGAATTGCTCAAAAGTATGCACACTTTATAATTTGTTGCTGTCCTATTTTCCTACAAAGCTGTGTCAATTTATACTCTCACAGTGTTCACTTGTCTCTTGTGCATTTTCACCAACACGTTTTCATCTTTGCCAATATGACTGGAGAAATATCTTACAGTTTTATTTTGCCTTTCACAATTATTAGAAATATTGTTTTAAATGCATAGTGCACAATTTTATTTCCTATTTTGTGAACTCCTTTTTGTTTTCTAGCCTGTTTTCTATTAGGTTGTTTGTTTCTTTTCTTTATGGACCTGTAGTTCTTAACATAACACAAATGATAGATAATATTTTTAGAGCACCTAACTGGGTGCCAGAAGTATTTTAAAAATCATGTTGTATTTATTATTATTTTTATCTTCACAATAACCCAAAGGGGAAAACAATACATTATCTCTATCTATCTGACAACAAAACTGAAGTACAGAATGGTGAAGTAACTTGCCCATGGTCAAGCAGTGAGTGGCTGTATTGGAATTTGAACCCTGGGAGTTTGTATCCATGCTTAACTCTCCTAAATCGATTTACAGTTGACCCTTGAACAATGTGGGGGTTAGGCATTCCAAACCCCCATGCAGTTGAAACACATGTACCTTTTAACTCCCTCAAAACTTAACTATTGTGGCGGTGTCTTACTGTTGGCCAAAAGCTTACTGATAACATAAACAGTTGATTAACACGTACTCTGTATGTCATAGGTATTATATATAGTATTCTACAATTAGAGAAAAGAAAATTTTTTTCAAACTGTCAAAAATCTCAAAAAATTTTCCAATGTACTTATTGAAAAACTGCATATAAGTGGACCCACACCCTTCAAACCTGTCTTGTTTAAGGGTCAACTATACATTGCATTTATAGATTAATTTGGCAAGAATTAATATCTTTAATGAGTCTTCCAATGACTACTGCTTGCTCTTTTTTTATATTTTAAAAATACTTTTCAATACAATTTTATAATTTTGTGTATAGTTGTCTTGCATATCTTTCATTGGATTTATTTCTAGGTATCTAATATTTTTGTTGCAATATAAATAAAAAAATTTAATTTCAATTTATAATGCTTTGTTGATAGTGTGTAGAAATAAAATTGATTTTTGTATACTGGATCACTTTTAGCAATGTAATTGAACCCTTTCATTAGTTCCAGAAAATTTTTCTGTATGTTCTCTTGGTTTTCTATTTAGATAATTTTTTTTATCTACTGGTTACTATCAGTTCTGTTTTATTCCTTTCCAATCTTAACATCTATTGTTTCTTTTTCTTGCCTTATACTGCTAGGAACTCTAGCACAGTGTTGCTAGTCCACTTCTTAACAGCTAGGCTCTTATAGATTCACAATGAACATAAGCATATTAAAGGTATGGTGAAGTCCTGCAGTTAATAGATCTGCTACCAGTAATATAGCATTACATGTTTCAGATATGGTTTTAAGTGCTTTATTTATATTAATTCATTAATTCCACCTAAAATTCTATGAGGCAGGAGCTAGTATTGTTTGTATTCTGTAGTGGAGGAATCTAAGGCATAGGGAGAATGTTCCTTGTTCCTTGTCACATGGCTGGTAACTCATGGAGTACACATGGTGTGGTTCTGGAGTCCATTCTTTTAATTATTGTGCCAAAGTGAATTAAAGTTTGATTCTAATGCATTTACTTAAATATCAGATGGAAGTATAACGTCACTTGTCTATAATAAAATAATGGTTAGTATAGATTACATTTATTTTGGAGTTGTGAGAGAAATGCACAGCATCTTAAATCATGCCTACATGGAAACACAAAAAGAGTTCTCCACTAGCCAGTTAACGTCTCCATCTTCCTTTGCCTGTATATGCACATGCAGACAGTATGGGCTGAGTTCTCCAATAAGATGAGCAATTAAATAGTAAGTGGCTGAGGCAGAAAAAAAAGATGATGGTATGAGAAGTGAGGCAAAAAACTCCTCCCCAAATCACAAAAAACACAAAAATACAGTAAATACAACTAACCTAGAAAAAGTGACCCAAAGACTGCAGAACATACTGCCTACATCTGGGGAAAAGAGACGACCTCATAGAAAAGGGCAAAGTAGCAAAACCGTAATCCAGTGGGACTGAAGCCCTGCCCCCCCAACAGCAGCCCACAGGCAGACAACAGAGAGACAGAGAACAAGAGGAACAGAGTGGGGAGGGAGTAGAAGCCTGGGACTGCTGAACACCCAGCCCTGGAGATCTGTTCCAGGAGCATGTACCCACATAACATGGTACTCTGGAGATTAGTGGGGTTGGAAAACAAAGACGGGAGGAATACTCAGAGAGACTTGCGATTCCAGCCACTTGTGGAGAACAGGTACACACAACTGCCCCCCCTGGGACCAAAGAAAGGCATGCAGATTGAAAGACTTCTCAGCATTGAGTGGGCACTAAAGGGGCCAGGATTACACAGAGCTCACTGCTCAGAAGAAAGGGCAGGTGGACAAAATCATCCAGGCATGCTTAGCCCAAAAGGTTGGGAACTCTCAGGAGCTTCAGAAGCTCCATATCCCTGGCTGACAATGCAGCCCCAAGGCCCTCCACTGTGGTATGCAGCCTGCTGCTCCTTCCTCACTGCAGGCACTGGTCCTGCTCACCTGCTGCCCCCACCATTGTGCCAGGCCAGCAGGAGGGTGGCCCCACCTACAGCAGATACAGGGGAATAACACAGAAGCTCCTCCCTGTGTTCTTGGCCCACTGGACTTGGTAGTGGAGGCAGGTGTTATAGCTGGGAAGGCAGGAAACCCTCCCAGTGAAGCTCCTTACTCCTGGAAGGAGCTGGTTCTGCTCAACTGTGACTCCCACCATTGCTACAGATACTCAGCACCTCCAGATAGTAGACTTCTGGGCACTAGAGGGCGCCACCTACACAAAGTTGTTATTTCATAGGAAACACTAAAAAATGAAATGACAAAGGAATTTGGTCCAAACAAAATTACAGGAAAAAACGCCAGAAAGAGCTCAGTGAAACTGAAATCACCAATATTCTTGATAAAGATTTCAAAATAAAAGTCACAAACATGCTAATGGAGCTACAGAAAAATATTCAAAATCTCAAGAAGGACTTAAAACAGGACATACAAACTTTGAAAAATACAGTATCTGAAATGAAACATACAATGGAGGGATTGAAAAGTAGATTAGATGAGGTAGAGGAGATGGTAAAGAAATAGAAATCAGAGAACAGGAAGAAAAGGAAGCTGAGGCACAGAGAGAAAAAACGATCTCCAGGAATGAAAGAAAAAGAGAGCTGTGCAACCAATCCAAATGGAACAATATTTGCATTATAGGGGTACCAGAAGAAGAAGAAGAGAGAAAAAGGGATGGAAAGTCTCTTTGAGGAAATAAATGTTGAAAACTTCCCCAATTTGGGGAAGGAAATAACCTCTCAGGTTATGGAAGTGCAGAGATCTCCCAATACCAGGGACCCTAGGAATACAACACTAAGACATGTAATAAATAACATGGCAAAGATTTTAATTTCATGGAAAAAATATTGAAAGCAGCCAGAGAGAGAAAAAAGATCACGTATAAAGGAAAGCCCATCAGGCTATCAACAGACTTCTCAGCAGAAACCTTACAGGCCAGAAGGGAGTGGCATGATATATTTAATGCAATGAAACAGAAGACCTCCAACCAAGAATACTCTACCCAGCAAGATTATCATTTAAATTTGAAGCAGGAATTAAACAATTTCCAGATAAGCAAAAGTTGAGAGAATTCACCACCCACAAACCATCTCTACAGTGTATTTTAAAGGGAATGCTCTAGATGGAAATGTTCCTAAGGATAAATAGCTGTCACCAGAGAACATAAAACCATAGTAAAGGAAGTAGAACAATTAATTACTAAGCAAAGGCAAGATTAAATCAACTACCCATACCCACAAAGTCAGTCAAGGGATAAACAGAGAGTACAGGATATGACACCTAATATATAAAGCATGGAGGAGGAAGAAGAAGGGGAGAAAAAAAAGAACATTATGATTGTGTTTGAAATAGCATAATAAGCAAGTCAAGACAGACTGTTAGATAGTAAGGAAACTGCTCTTGAACCTTTGGTAACCACAAATGTAAAGTCTACAATGGGAATAAGTATAAATCTATTGATAACCACCCTAAAAGTAAATGGACTGAAGGCACCAATCAAAAAACATAGAGTTACAGAATGTATAAAAAAAAAGAACCATCAATATGCTGCCTACAAGAGACTCACTTCAAACACAAAGACATACACAGACTAAAAGTGAAAGAATGGAAAAACACTTCATGCAAATAATAGGGAGAAAAAAGCAGGAGTAGCAGTACTTATATCAGACAAAATAGATTTTAAAACAAAGAAAGCAACAAGAGACAAGGACATTACATAATGATAAAGGGGTCAGTCCAACAAGAGGATATAGCCATTATAAATATTTATGCACCCAATAAAGGACCATTTAAATAAGTGTAAGAAATACTATCAGAAAAAAAGGGGGAAATAGAATGCAATACATTCATCTTAGGAGACTTTAACACAACACTCACACCAAAAGACAGATCAAACATACAGAAAATACGTAAGGACACAGAGGCACTAAACAATGCATTAGCACAGATGGACTTAACAGACATCTACAGAATACTCCAACCAAAAGCAGCAAGATACACATTCTTCTCAAGTGTACATGGAATGTTTTCCAGAATAGATTACATACTAGGCCACAAAAGAGCCTCAGTAAATTGAAAAAGAATGAAATTGTGCCAACCAGCTTCTCAGACTACAAAGATATGAAGCTAGAAATAAATTATACAAAGAAACGAAAAAACCCCACAAACACATGGAGGCTTAGCAATATACTCCTAAATAATCAATGGATCAATGACCAAATAAAAAAAGATCAAGCAATATATGGAGAGAAATGAAAACAACAGCCCAAAACCTGTGGGATACAGAAAAGGCAGTTCTAAGAGGAAAGTATATAGCACTACAGGCTTACCTCAAGACAGAAGAACTATCCCAAATGAAAAGTCTAAACTCACAATTAATGAAACTATAAAAAGAATAAAAAGGCAAAAAGTCAGTAGGAGGGACATAAAAAAGATCAGAGCAGAAATAAATAAAATTAATAAGAATAAAACATTAGAAAGAATCAATGAAACCAGGAGCTGGTTCTTAGAGAAATAAACAAAATAGATAAACCCCTGGCCAGACTTATCAAGAAAAAAAGGAGTGTACACACATAAACAGAATCAGAAATTAGAAAGGAAAAATCAATAAGGACACCACAGAAATACAAAGAATTATTTGAGAATACTTGAAAAATTATATGCCAAAAAATTGGATAACCTAGAAGAAGTGGATAACTTTCTAGAAAAATACAATCTTTCAAAACTGACCCAGGAAGAAACAGAAAATCTGAACAGACCAATTACCTGATGAAATTGATTTGGTAATCAAAAAACTACCTAAGAACAAATTTCTGACTCAGCTGGCTTCAAGGCTGAATTCTATCAAACATTTAAAAAGCTAATACTCATCCTCCTTAAAGTTTTCCAAAAAGTAGAAGAGGAGGGAATACTTACAAACTCATTCTATAAGGCCAGCATCACTCTAATGCCAAAACCAGACAAACACACTAGAAAAAAAAAATCCCTGAAGAACATAGATGCAAAAATACTCAAGAGAATATTAGCAAACTGAATTCAAAAATAAATAAAACAGATAATCCACCATGACCAAGGGAGATTTATTCCAGGGAGGGATGCAAGGCTGTTACAATATTCAAAAATCAACCATCATATACCACATCAACAAAAAGAAGGACAAAAATCACATGAACATCTCATGAGATGCTGAAAAAGCATTTGACAAAATTCAACATTCATTCATGATAAAAATGCTCAACAAAATGGGTATAGAGAGTAAGTACCTCAACATAATAAAAGACATATATGACAAATCCACAGCCAACATCATCATACTTAACATCAAGAAGCTGAAAGCCTTTCCTCTAAGATTGGGAACAAAACAAGGATACCCACTCTCCCCGCTTTTACTCAACGGGGTACTGGAGGTCCTAGCCATGGCAATCAGACAACACAAAGAAATAAAAGGCATCCACATTGGTAAGGAAGAAGTTAAATTGTCACTGTTTGCAGATGACATGATATTGTACATAGAAAACCCTAAAGAATCCACCAAAAAAACTACTAGAACTAATAACTGAGTTCAGCAAAGTTGAAGGATACAAAATTAATAAATGGGACTCTGTTGCATTCCTACATACTAACAATGAACTAGCAAAAAGAGAAATCAGGATAACAACTCCATTTACAATTGCATCAAAAAGAATAAAATGCCTAGGAATAAAGCTAATGAAGGAGGTGAATGACCTATACCCGGAAAACTACAGGACACTCGTGAGAGAAATGAAAGAAGACACCAATAAATGACTATCTATCTTGTGCTTATGGATGGGAAGAATTAATATTAACAAAACGGCCATCCAGCCTAAAGCAATCTACAGATTCAGTGCAATCCCTATCAAAATACCAATAGCATTCTTCAATGAACTAGCACAAATAGTTCTAAAATTCATATGGAACCACAAAAGATGCCAAATAGCCAAAGTAATCCTGAGAAGGAAGAATAAAGCTGGAGGATTATGTTCCCTAGCTTCAAGCTCTACTACACAGCCACAATAATCAAAACAATTTGGTACTGGCACAGTACAGACCCATAGATCAATGGAACAGAATATAGAGCCCAGATATAAGCCCACACATATATGGTTAATTAATATACAATAAAGGAGCCATGGATATGCAATGGAAAAAGACAGCCTCTTCAACAGCTGGTATTGGAAAAACTGGACAGCTACATGTAAGAGAATGAAACTGGATTATTGTCTAACTCCATACACAAAAGTAAACTCGAAAGGGATCAAAGACCTGAATGCATGTCATGAAACCATAAAACTCATAGAAGAAAACATAGGTAAAAATCTCTTGAATATAAACATCAGCAACTTTTCCTGAACACATCTCCTTGGGCAAGGGAAACAAAATAAAAAATGAACAAATGGGACTACATAAAACTAAAAAGCTTCTGTACAGCAAAGGACAGCATCGGCAGAACAGAAAGACATCCTACAGTATGGGAGAATATATTTGTAAATGACTTATCCGATAAGGGATTAACATCCAAAATATATAAAGAACTCACACGCCTTAACACCCAAAAGAAAAATAACTCACTTAAAAAATGGGCAGAGGATTTGAACAGACACTTCTCTAAAGAAGAAATTTGAATGGCCAATAGGAACATGAAAAGATGCTCCCCATCACTAATCATCAGGGAAATGCAAATTGAAACCACAATGAGATATCACCTCACACCAGTTAGGATGGCCAATATCCAACAGACAAGAAACAACACATGCTGCTGAGGATGTGGAGAAAGGGGAACTCTCCTACACCGTTGGTGGGAAAGTAAATTAGTTCGACAATTGTGGAAAGCAATATGGAGGCTCCTCAAAAAACTAAAAGTGGAAATACTATTTGACCCAGGAATTCCACTCCTAGGAATTTACCTGAAGAAAATAAGATCCCTGATTCAAAAAAGACATATGCACCCCTATGTTTATTGCAGCACTTTTTACAATAGCCAAGATGTGGAAGCAACCTAAGTGTCCATCAGTAGATGAATGGATAAAGAAGAGGTTGTACATATACACAATGGAATATTATTCAGTAATAAAAAGAAAGCAAATCCTACCATTTACAACACATGGATGGAGCTAGAGGTATTATGCTCAGTGAAATAAGCCAGGCAGAGAAAGACAATACCAAATGATTTCACTCACTTATGGATTATAACAACAAGTCAAAACTGAAGGAACCAAACAGCAGCAGACTCACAGACTCCAAGAAGGGAATAGGGGTTACCAAAGGAAGGGGTTGAGGAAGGTGGGTGGGGAGGGAGGGGGAAGGGGATTAAGGAGCACTATAATTAGCAATCATAATATAGGGAGGTCACAGGGAAGGCAGTACAGCACGGAGAAGACAAGTAATGACTCTATAGCATCTTACTACGCTGATAGTGACTGCAATGGAGGGGTTGAGGACTTCATAATATGAGTGAATGTTGAAGCCACCATGTTGTTCATGTGAAACCTTCATAAGATTGTTTATCAATGATACTTTAATTAAAAAAATAGGAAGTGGCCATCTAAAGTAGAACAGTGATCAAATAGTGAGTAGACTGCTTAGCTGTAATAATGAATAGTGTATTTTTCCCTAAAGAGATTGTAATGAGAATTTTTAGATACAAAGTCTGGTTAGTTTAAGAAGACTCACTTTAGTTTCAAATACTGGTGTGAAATCACTGGCAATCTTTTCGTTCATGTGTAATTATATTATACTTGGATGGTATTTTGAAAGTAGAGGGACATTTTTTCTATCCAAATACAATTAGAAGCAAACTGCCAAAGCTCCTTGTATGGAATAAGTCCATTTTAGGACCTCTATAGTGAAATCATAAGTTGACAGCAATGTGAACTGGCTCATAGGAGATCTGAGCCATATGAGCCACTTCTTTATGACTAGTAAGTAGGCAAAAGTCATGCAAGTTTTGTTTTGATTGCATTTCCTCTGTAAGCACAAACAAGATTTTTATATAGGTGATATTTGCTATCATGGTGGAGTGTAGCACTTCCCCAAACAAGCTGTTACTAGTATCATAAAAGATGGGAATGGCTGGTCTGTGAAAAAACAAATTCATTCCATAATCAACTTAATTTAACCTCTCTACCCTATCCCACAACTCAGTCATAGTTCTGCCCTGTATGAGATTATTCTGGATAGGGATACTAACATTTGTCCTGTATCAGCCCAATTTCACATATCCCTCTTTTCCTTTTTCATAAAACCCACTTACAATAAATACACCTTAAGAAAAATAAGTGTGTTCTTTGTATTTTATTAAGATATTTTTTGCCTAAGCAGAAAAGATAAACATATAAACCAGTAGTAACAATACTGTGTGGTAAGTTATAGGCTAAAGTAGATAATGATATAAATATATAATTAAAAAGTGAAACCTAAGTCTTCTGGGGAATTTGGGAAAGCTGCATAGATGTGATGGCCCTTAGGCTGAGAATAAAAAGATGAATAGCAGTTTTCTAGGCAGACAGGGGTTCATAAGTGCAGATTGTTTTTTTAAGTCAAGGTATAGTTGCTCTTACCTCTTAGCCCTCAGCATTACATCATCTTTCTACAGCTAACTTCTTTTCCTGGTGTATTCCACTGTATGTTTAGGAATTTTTATTTTATGGTAAATAATTTCCCCTATATCCAGAACTTCTACATAGAATACTTTGCTCTCAAGACATACAGATATCTGAGCAACCATGGAGAGCTGTCTCCCAATACTTGTCATCTGAACTGTAGACCCATACATATTCAACTCAGTACTGCACATCTCTACCTGGATGTCCTAAAATAAACCTCAAATTAAACATGTTCAAAATTGAACTATTTTTCTCCCAAATATCTGCGTAATCTTTTATGGTAATGTTCACTTCTTACCCAATGACTGAAGAAAACCTAGAAGTCACATTTAGAGCTCTATAGAAGCAAAGAAGAGGGAATGCCCTAACTCTGCCTGTGGTGGCTTGAGGGTGGGCATTAGAGAAAACTTCACAGAGATGGACACTGAAAAGAAACCTACTGGATACAAGAGAAGTGAAGGGTGTTGAAGGAAGTGAGAACAGTGTACCCAAAATGCATGCATTTAGGAAACTATGGCATGTTGAAAACTTGGAGGTATATGTTATGGTTAAACAAGATGGGTATCAAATTCAGAATCAGATTCAGGAGGAGGGCAGGCAGGCAGCTGCAGAGTGTTAATCTATTATGGGCACTAAAACATTAAACTGTTAAAAAGGAAATGACACCAGCTAATTCATGTTTCTGTCTACAATTTATTATGCAACTGGCAAAACATAAATCAGACCCCTTTGACTGAAATATTCAGTACCTCTAGTAGAAATAAAAATGTTTCTAGTAGTGCTGACTTCTCTTTTCTGGGATGGTTTTTGCAACACATGTGCAAGTTGCAGTTTCCAACTACAGGTGGCACAACTAAACCCAAGGCCAGTCAGAGGACAGTCACCAAAATTCAGCAGCAAAGTGGAGGACTATTTATTTGGATAAGAAATATCTAGTAGTCACATTTTAAATGGTTCACTATGCCTCCTAAGAATTTGTCAGCATTTGCAAATTGTATGGAATACACTAATGTCATAGATCCTTCTTTACCTTAAATATAAAGAACAAATATTATTATTAGGAAATTCATTTCTTCCCTTTCTCACTTTAAAAGATGGCTGAAGAAGTAGTTAAAGAACACTGACTTGATTGGGTGCCATCCTAGGGGTACCACTTTTTATCATTCTGGCTCTGAAAAGGGGAGTAATGAGAGATGAGGCTACGGAGATCATCAGGGGACAAATAATTAGCAGGACACATAAGCAACATAAAATACAAAGTTTATATCTCATTGGGATCTACAGAAAGGATTTAAGTAAGAGATTGATGTAATCTTATTTACATTTCAGACAAATCACTGTGCCAACCATGCAGAAGACAGCCTGAGCAGGGAGAGAGGGGAGTATGATTAAAGGCAAGGAAAACACTTCTGAGGCTGCTGCCATAGTCAAGGTTTGAGATGATGAGGTTTTGAAGTAGTCAGTGCTTGTGGGAATGAAGGGGGAATCAGAGATTCAGAATCTTTTTTAAGAGGCAGATGCCACGATACTTGGTAACTGATTGGGATGAGGGATGAAGTGAAGGTATGAGTCCAGAAAGACTTATTCATCCATTCATTCCAAAACATAGTTATCTACTTTGTGCCAGAACTGCTATAGTCTAAAAATCCAAAGATAAGTAAAACACAATCTCTGTCTGCAGGTAAAATAAGTAGAAATGCATATAAATAATTATAAGACAGCATGATGGGACTATTGTGAAATTATGTACAAGCTACAGTGGGGAATGAAGAGGAAGAAGTGATTTACTCTATATGAGAAATTTGAGGACACTTTAGGGAGCAGGTAACCCTTGAGCTGAGTCTTCAAGAACATACAGAAATTGTTTGGACAATCTTGGATTATCCTGGTAAAATATTCCTGGAAGAGGGAGCTGTGTGTGCAAAGCCTCATAAAACAATATAACCTTATTTGGGTAATGAAATTTCAAGTTGTTCAACCTGATGGGGTGGATGAATGAGGGGGGTGAGGGATGAGAGAAGCCATGAGCAATAAAGGATAAGGATGAAGAGCTAGAATGGATAGCTCAGAGTGCTTTGAAAAACCCCATGGTGATGAGTTTGGCCTTGTCCTGAAAGGCAACGGGTAGTCATTGAAGGCTTTAAAACTGAGAAGTAACATGGTCTGCATTGTGTTTTAGAAAAGATCCTGCTCTTTGAAACAGAGTTCTGCAAGAAAGTTAAAACATGCTTTTCTGTGTGTTTATATAGTACCTAAAATTTTATCACTTATCACACTTGAATCAGACTGTAAGGGTTTGAATCCTGCCCCTAACAACCACTTACTGTTGGACCTTGGCAAATTGTGTTTTACCAGATTCCTTTTCCATCTTCTGTTAAATGCAGATATTAATAGAACTACCCACATTGGGTCCTGCTGGGGAATTTAAAAAGATAATTTATCTACACTTTTCTAACAGTGCCTTAAATACTGTAAGCACAAAATAAATAACAATATTAACTTTGTGTGTTTCCAGAACAATTTACCCCACCAGACTTTGACCTTTCAAAGGGTAAGAATTATGCCTATTTTTGCGTTTCTAGGCCCTAGCATAGTGTATAGCTATGGTGTACAAATGAGGTGCCACCCAGATCCCCCTGAGTGAAGGACTTGCTGCCCCAGCTGTTGGGAGTATTGTCGGCAGACAGCCTTCAGTTGTCAGCCCTTTCAGGGATCATCTCTGCTACATAGAGCTGCCTTGCTCAAGGTCATGTTCCTTCCCAAGGGGGCTCAGATTCAATGAGTAATTGATTTAAATGTATGCAGGCCTGGTAATATCCACCCATGGGGAGGGCAAGTCTGAAGGACGACTACAGCTTCAGAGATCCCTGTGGGGTTGGACAAGGCTGCACATGGCTACATCATCACTTCTCTCACTGCTCACTCCTGCTTCTTCCTCTCCTTTCCATAGATGTTATCTCAAGGGCTCTCCTTAGTAAACGTCTTGCACATGAAAGTCCATCTCAGAACAAGCTTCCTAGGGAGTCCAACCTACAATTGTGGCATTTAGTAGGTAGTTGAAAGAATAAATGAATTCTCATCTTTTTCTGCAGCTGAATGTGAAAATCATGGGCTTTAACCTTTCTTCCCTTCATCTTTGTGGGGATGTAGTAAACAGTGTGCTCTAAAAAATAATATACTCTTATGTATGTGAATCCAGGGATAAATTATACTCTGGCAGAGTGCAAACTTTCTGTGCCAAAAGTACGTCAGTTGGCTTTTCTCCTTCTAATTAAACCATGCTCATCCTTGAGGATGTCTTAAAAAGAAATGCTTGATATTTAAGAGAACACTCGTACATAAATATGGAAGGAAGCAGTATTGATGCTGTCTTCCTTAAGAGATACCTAATGAAAGAAACTTTAAAAATATTACATAAAGTAAATCAACTCAGTCCACCATATGAAAATGTAGTCTCCAGTTTCTTAGTGCTGTTGGTAGGAAAGAACCTTTAATTTCTTTATTCATCATGTCATATATAACAAGAATTATATAAAAAATATCTGGCTGGAGATTAAAGATGGCGGCGTGAGAGCTGAGACAGGGGCTTCCTCCTAAAACTGCATACAATACAAAAATATAATTAATACAACTACTCTTGAAAGAGCAACAGGAAAGAGGACTGCAACAAACTGCATACACCTGGAGACAAGAGCCGACCGCACGGAAAAGGGTAATGTACTAAAGCTGTGGCCAGGCAGGATCCAAGCCCTTCCCCCATCCCAGCTCACCAGTTGGAGGAAGAGGAATGGAGCAGGGAGGGAGTGGAGATCTGGGACTGCTGAATACCTAACTCTGGAGATCTGCTCTAGGAGCACAAACCTACATTTCATGGTGCTTGCATGATACTCTCATATTTAGGGGGTTGGAAAGCTAAGATAGGCAGAATTCCTAGAGACTAAGATTCCAGATGCTTGTGGGAAGCAGGGATCCATATCCGGCTGCTCTGGGACAAAAGAAAGGTGGGTAGTCTGAGAACCTTCCTAACAAAGAAGCCCTTAGCAAGAGGAAGGGGTAAGGATTGCACAGAGCATACTGCTCAGGAGAAAGGACAGGTAGACAAAGTTGTCCAGGTGCACTCTACCCAGCAGGTTGGGAGCTTTCACAATCTTCAGGTGCTCGCTCCAGCTCCCTGGCTGCCTGCACAGCTCCAAGAACCCCTTCCGTGATAGGCAGCCTACTGCGCCTTTCTCCTGGCCAGCCCCACAGGGCTTGCAAACCGGGAAACCCTACACTGGTGTTAGGCCAGCCAGAGGGAAGATCTGTCTACAGCAACTAAAAACGCAAAGCACAGAGGCTTATACCTGTGTGCTTGGCCCACTGGTTCAGGCAGTGGAGACAGGCATAGCAGCTGGGAAGCAGGAAACAGCTCTTTCCTCCCCCCAGGCACCAATACCACTCCCCTGCAACCCCCAACATTGCTTCAGGGACTGAGAAGTTCCAGAGAGTAGAGCTTCTGGGCACTAGAGGGCGCCATACAGAAATATGAAATGCCAAAGGAACCTGGTCCAGAGTAAAATTATTAATACAACTCCTGAGAAAGATTTAAATGATATCAACCTCATGACTCTCCCTGAAAGGGAAGTCAAAATAAAAATCATTAACATGCTCATGGAGGTAAGGAAAGATACTCAAGAACTCAGGAATGAACTCCAGTCAGAGATCCAATCGTTGAAGAGCACAATGGACGGTATTAAAAGCAGATTGGATACAGTGGAGGAGACAATAAATGAAATAAAAACTAGAGAAGATGAATACATACAAGCTGAGGCACACAGAGGAAAAAGAATCTCTAAGAATGAAAGAATATTGAGAGAACTGTGTGACCAATCCAAACGGAACAATATTCGCATTATAGGGGTACCAGAAGAAGAAGAGAGAGAAAAAGGGATAGAAAGTGTCTTTGAGTAGGTGATTCCTGAAAACTTCCTCAATCTGGGGAAGGAGATAGTCTCTCAGGCCATGGAGGTGCACAGATCTCCCAACACAAGGGACCCAAGGAAGACAACACTAAGACATATAGTAATTAAAATGGCAAAGATCAAGGATAAGGACAGACTATTAAAAGCAGCCAGAGAGAGAAATAAGATCACATACAAAGGAAAGCCCATCAGGCGATCATCAGACTTCTCAACAGAAACCTTACAGGCCAGAAGGGAGTGGCATGATGCATTTAATGCAATGAAGCAGAAGGGCCTTGAACCAAGATTACTTTATCCTACAAGGTTATCATTTAAATGTGAAGGAGGGATTAAACAATTTGCAGATAAGCAAAAGCTGAGAGAATTTACCTCCCACAAACCATCTCTACAGTGTATGTTGGAGGGACTGCTATAGATGGAAATGTTCCTATGGTTTAATAGCTGTACCCAGAGGGAATAAAACCACAGTAAAGAAAGTAGAACAGCTAATTACTAAGTAAATGCAAAATTAAATTAACTATCCCCAAAGACAATCAAGGGATAGACAAACAGTACAGAATATGATACCTAATATATAAAGAATGGAGGAGGAAGAAAAAGGAGGAGGAAAAAAAAGAATCTTTAGATTGTGTTTGTAATAGCAAATACTAAGTAAGTTAAGTTAGACTCTTAGATAGTAAGGAAGTTTCACCTTTGGTAAACATGAATCTGAAGCCTGCAATGCCAATAAGTACATACCTATCCATAATCACCCTAAATGTAAATGGACTGAATGCACTAATCAAAAGACATAGAGTCACTGAATGGATAAAAAAACAAGACCCATCTATATGTTGCCTACAAGAGACTCACTTTAAACCCAAAGACATACACAGGCTAAAAAAGGAAAAATCACTACGGAGAGCACAGAAATACAAAGAACTATTAGATAACACTATGAAAAATTATGTGCTAACAAACTGGGTAACCTAGAAGAAATTGACAACTTTCTGGAAAAATACAACCTTGCAAGGCTGACCCAGAAAGAAACACATAATCTCAACAGACCAGTTACCAGCAACAAAATTGAACTGGTAATCAAAAACCTACCTAAGAACAAAACGCCTGCACCAGATGGTTTCACCACTGAATTTTATCAAACATTTAGTGAAGACCTAATACCCATCCTCCTTAAAGTTTTCCAAGGAGTAGAAGAAGAGGGAATACTTCCAAACTCATTCTATGAGGCCAGCATCAGTATAATATCCAAATTGGGCAAAGACACCACAAAAAAAGAAAACTACAGACCAGTATTCTGAATGAACATAGATGCAAAAATACTCAACAAAATATTAGCAAACGAAATTCAAAAATACATCAAAAAGATCATCCATCATGACCAAGTAGAATTTATTCCAGGGATGCAAGGGTGGTACAGCATTCGAAAATCTGTCATCATCATCCACCACATCAACAAAAAGAAGGACAAAAACCACATAATGATCTCCATAGATGCTAAAAAAGCATTTGACAAAATACAACATCCATTCATGAAAAAAACTCCCAACAAAATGGGTATAGAGGGCAATTACCTCAACATAATAAAGGCCATATATGACAAACCCACAGCTAACATCATACTTAACAGCGAGAAGCTTAAAGCTTTTCCTTTCAGATCGGGAACAAGACAAGGAAGCCCACTCTCCCCACTTCTATTCAACATAGTACTGGAGGTCCTAGCCACAGCAATCAGAAAACACAAAGAAATAAAAGGCATCCAGATTGGCAAGAAAGAAGTTAAACTGTCCCTGTTTGCAGATGACATGATACTGTACATAAAAAAACCCTAAAGAATCCACTCCAAAACTATTAGATCTAATCTCTGAATTCAGCAAAGTTGTGGGATACAAAATTAATACGCAGAAATCTGTGGCATTCCTATACACTAACAATGAACTAGAAAGAGAGAGAAATCAGGAAAACAATTCCATTCACAGTTGCATCAAAAAGAATAAAATACCTAGGAATAAACCTAACCAAAAAAATGAAAGACCAATATTCTGAAAACTGCAAGACACTCATGAGAGAAATTAAAGAAGACACCAATAAATGGAAACACATCTCGTGCTCATGGATAGGAAGAATTAATATTGTCAAAATGGCCATCCTGCCTAAAGCAATCTATAGATTCAATGCAATTCCTATCAAAATACCAACAGCATTTTTCAATGAACTAGAGAAAATCATTCTAAAATTCATATGGAACCACAAAAGACCCCGAATAGCCAAAGCAATCCTGAGAAGGAAGAATAAAGCTGGGGGGCTTATGCTTCCCAACTTCAAGCTTTACTACAAAGCCACAGTACTCAAGACAATTTGGTACTGGCACAAGAACAGACCCATAGACCAGTGGAACAGACTAGAGAGCCCTAATATAAACCCAACCATATATTGTCAACTAATATATGACAAAGGAGCCATGGACATACAATGGGGAAATGACAGCCTCTTCAACAGCTGGTGTTGGCAAAACTGGACAGCTATATGCAAGAGAATGAAACTGGATTATTGTTTAACCCCATACACAAAAGTAAACTCGAAATGGATCAAGGACCTGAATGTAAGTCATGAAACCATAAAACTCTTAGAAGACAACATAGGCAAAAATCTCCTGAATATAAGTATGAGTGACTTCTTCCTGAACGCATCTCCTTGAGCAAGGGAAAGAAAAGCAAAAATGAACTCATGGGACTACATCAAACTAAAAAGTTTCTGTACGGCAAAGGACACCATCAACAGAACGAAAAGACATCCTATAGTATGGGAGAATATATTTGTAAATGACATATTTGACAAGGGGTTAACATCCAAAATATATAAAGATCTTACACGCCTCAACACCCAAACAGCAAATAACCCAATTAAAAAACGGGCAGAGAATATGAAGAGAGAGTTCTCCAAAGAAGAAATTCAGATGGCCACAGACACATGAAAAGATGCTCCACATCACTAAAACCACAATGAGATATCACATCACACCAGTAAGGACAGCCACCATCCAAAAGACTAAGAGCAACAAAGACTGGCGAGGATGCAGAGAAAGGGGAGCCCTCCTACACTTCTGGTGGGAATGTAAGCTAGTTCAACCATTGTGAAAAGCAATATGGAGGTTTCTCAAAAAACTCAAAATACAAATACCATTTGACCCGGGAATCCCACTCCTTGGAATTTACCCAAAGAATACAACTTCTCAGATTCAAAAAGACAAATGCACCCCTATGTTTATTGCAGCACTTTTTACAATAACCAAGATATGGAAGCAACCTAAGTGTCCATCAGTAGATAAATGGATAAAGAAGAGGTGGTACATATACACAATGGAATACTATTCAGTCATAAGAAGGAAACAAACCATGCCATTTGCAACAACTTGGATGGAGCTGGAGGATATTATGCTCAGTGAAATAAGCCAGGTGGAGAAAGACAAGTGCCAAATGATTTCCCTCATTTGTAGAGTATAACAATGAAGCAAAACTGAAGGAACAAAATAGCAGCAGACTCAGAGACTCCAAGAAGGAACTAGTGGTTACCAAAGGGGAGGGGTGTGGGAGGGCAGGTGGGGAGTGTGGGAGAAGGGGATTGTGGGGTATTATGTTTAGTACACATGGTGTGGGGGATCATGGGGAAAATTGTAGCACAGGGAAGGCAAACAGTGAATTTGTGGCATCTTACTGCACTGATGGACAGTGACTTCATTGGGGTATGGGTGGGGCTTGATAATATGGGTGAATGTAGTAACCACAGTGTTTTTTCATGTGAAACCTTCATAAGAGTGTATATCAATAATACCTTTAAAAAAAAAGATCTGGCTGTCACAGAGAACCTCAGTTCTGCTGTCCTGTGGTGACAGACAGGTTTACGTTCAGGTTGGAAGGTGTCCTCTTGCATCTTGTCACAGTTTTGAAGGCATAGGTCTAACAACACTGGGCATGTCTACAGTTATTGTAATTAGAATTTCCTCCCCTAAGGAAGGTATAGACAAAGTTGGTTGTGGATGGGGATAAATATGTAGTTGCACACCATAGAGTTATGCACATGAATGAATTTCTGGACTATGTTAATTGAGAGTTCACTTGATAAGAGGAAATAGTTTCAATAAAATGTGGCCAGAGATCTAAATTCTGGTTCCCAAACGAAGAAATGTTATGAAGATCTGATACACTCAGAAAATAAAATGCAATTTAAGCAGGAGTAATCAAATAATCACTTAAGTGATATCGCTGGGCATGCAAAACCAAATGAACCTAAAAAATGGTCAGGCAGATGGACTTTCTAATTTAACAAATATCCATCAAGCTCCTACATATACAATAATTACTAGATTATAGAGGAAGGAACCATGATGGACCCGGCCCAGAGCTTCTGCGCTGCAGGCTGCTAGGCTTAAGGCTGCTCTGGGCATGACTAGCAGCAAAGCATAGGCCTTTAGGGCTTGCACACTCCAAACGTGACCTAAACTCATCATTGTGGATAACAGCATTACCCCTGCCAAGAGTCTTGAGTCCTAAATTCCTCCAAGAGGAAGAAAAATTCCTCTGAATTTTCATATAATAAGGAAGACATGTTACAGAAAAGAAATATATGCCATATTCAAGAGTTCTACATTGGATGTATGCCTTGTGTGGTATAGTAGGACCATATGCCAGTGGAAAAACCAGTCAGTTTCTGCATATTTGTTTATGGAGTTCAGGAAAAGGACTTTAAGCTACATTGATCTTTATGAATACTATGGAAGGGAAGGAACTGAAATTTGTCTTGAATTTCACAGTACTCAAATTCAGCAGATAGTGACCAAACCAGAGAAATAGCTGGATGCTAACTTGCTGCAATTGTAAGAGGCCTTTCTTGATATTCCTACAGTACTTTTAATAGGAATGTGAGGCCAGTAGTTCAAATACCTACCAAAGGATTCCTTTCAATAAGTTTAAAGTAGAAAACAAATCCTGTCTTGGTCCAAACACAGAAAATGTCCAAAATTTAATAGCAAAGGAATAGAACTAAAGAACAAATGCAAAAAGCCCAGATGTATTATCAATCTTGCCCTGGGTTTGATGTGATGGGGGAATATAATACCTCAGACTGGTCTTGAAGTTAATCATTTCTACTGTATATTTTGAAATGTCTTTATAGTCATTCTCAGAGTTAGGGCTATTCGAATAGTTCAGTTTCATCCAATTTTTAGCTTCAACATTTATTTTCCTTTTGTAAGTAAGAATAAACAATCATTATAATGAAAGAAATATAGGATATCTCAACTAGTTTTAGAGCATTTAAGATTCAATGATGGCCCTTAAGAGGTCAAATTGCTTCTCCCGAGTTATTAGCTGTGCATTTACATATGCATTCATCCATTCAGCAAACTTTTAAACAGCATTATTGAGATATCATTGACATATAAAAATTGTATATATTTAAGTTGTACAACTTGATGTTTTGATATACATATATGTTGTCAAGTCATCACCAAAATCCTGCTAGGTAACAAATCCATCACCTCTATATAGTTACCAATGTGTGTATGTGTGTGTGTCTGTTGTGAGAAGATTTCATTTAAGATATATCTTCTTAGGAAATTTCAAGCATACACGTCAGTGTTATTAACTATTATCTCCAGAGCTTATTCATCTTGCATAACTGGATGTTTGTATGCTTTGACCAGCATGACCCCATTTCCTTCCCCTCAGGCCCTGGCAATCACCACCCTACTCTCTGCTTCTAGGAGTTTGATAATTTTAGATTTCACATATAAGTGAGATTATGCAGTATCTGCCTTTTTGTGTTTGGCTAAGTTACTTAGCATAATGTTCTCCAGATTCATCTATGTTGCTGCAACTGGCAGGATTTCCTTCTTTTTAAAGGCTGAATAATATCCGTGTGTGTGTGTATACAGCATGTTTTCTTTATCTGTTCATCTGTCAAAGGACATTTAGACTGTTTCCATATCTTGCCTATTGTGAATAATGCTGCAGTGAAAAAGAGAGTGCAAGTATCTCCTCACAGTCCTGTTTTCAATATACCCAGAATGCTGGATGATATGGTAGTTATATTTTTAATTTTCTGATGAACCTCCATACTGTTTTCCATAATTCCAACCAACAATGCACAAGAGTTCCCTTTGCTCTACATCTTCAAAACTTGTTAACTTTTGTCTTTTCAACATCTATCTTAATAAATATGAGATGATATTTCACTGTGCTTTTGATTTAAATTTCCATAATTAGAGATATTAAATACTTTTTCATATACCCACTGGCCATTTCAATTTCTTCTTTTGAGAAGTGTCAATTTAGATCCTTTGCATATTTTTTAATTGAGTTATATATATTTTTCCTATTGAGTTGTATGAGTTCCTTATATATTTTGGATATTAATCCATTATCAGATATATGGTTTGCAAATCTTTTTTCCCATTCTATAAGTTACCTTTTAATTTTGTTGATTGCTTTTTATTAGTTTTATTTATTTATTTATTTATTTATTTATTATTTATTTATTTATTTTTAAAACAGAATGACCTTCCTTTTATTTTTACATAATTTTAAGAAGGGGTAGAGAGATACGTCTTTCATGAAAACCCACAAACCATGGCACTGGTTTTTATTTATTTATTTATTTATTTTTCACTCTCATAATGTATTTTATTTTATTTCTAAATTTCTTTTTTTTTCTTTTTTTTTACAATTTATTTTGGTATTAATCTACAGTTACATCTGCAATATTATGGTGATTAAACTACCCCCTCCATCAGGTCCCCCCCACCAACCCCATTACACTCACTGTCCATCAGTGTAGTGAGAAGTTATAGAGTCACTACTTGTCTTCTCTGAGTTGTACAGCCCTCCCCGTGCCCCCGCTACCTTATGTCTGCTAATCGTAATACCCCTTTTACCCTCTTATCCCTCCCTT